>JBBPBQ010000003.1:41083110-41127156 GCA_037974755.1 Cicer yamashitae
TTTATTATTTATTATTTATTATTATTATTATTATTAATATTAATGTATTATTTTTATTATTTATTAATGTATTATTATTATTATTAATGTATTATTATTATTATTATTATTATTGTTTTATAACTTATTAATAATATTAATAATAATTTTTTTAATGTATTATTATTATTATTTATTAATGTATTTTTGTTTATTTATTTATAAATTAATTATTATTATTATTATTATTATTTACTAATGTATTATTATTATTATTATTATTATTATTATTTATTAATTATTATTATTAATTTTAATGTATTATTATTATTATTAATATTAATGTTTTATTTTTATTATTATTATTATAATTAAATAATTATTAAAAATTTAAAAACAGTCAGAAAAAGACAAAACAAAACAAAAAACCTCCAGAAGGAGGTCGCACCCCCGACCTGCGACCTCCAACTGGGCCTGGGAAAATTCACACTTCAGGAGGTCGCACCCCCCGTTGTGACCAGCAGAAAGACCCAAAAAGTAGGGCAGTTTGGTAAACGTTTTCAGAAAGGTGGCATTTTGGTCAATTTTTTAAAAAAAAGGGATATTATGGAAAAAATCTTAAAAAATTACATGTTTTAATACCTATAAAATTATCCTGTAATAATTTAAATTTATGTTAAAATAATATATGTTTAATTTTTCTTCAATTTATAAATTTTTGAATTATGTTTTGGACGTAGATTTAAAACATTATAAGAAGTTTTTATTTTATAAAAATTTAGGATTTTTAAACTTGAAAGAATTAAATATGAATTTTTAAATGTTATGAATTCAAGATAAAATTAACGAAAATATAAAATTAGAAATTGAATTTTGAATTCATTTATTGTGAAGATATTTTTAAAAATATTGCAAACATATCTGTAGAAAAATCATTCAGCTTGCATGATAATTTTGTAGAAATTAAAAAATATAATTTTTTACAGGAATTAAAAACAAAAATTTGATTCCTATAAGGGCTAAAAGTTTATTAATAAAAAAAAATAAGTTTTATGTTTTTTCATTTTTGATTTTTTTAACTTCTCAAATTAATTTTTATTCCAAAAATGTCAAATTTTACTTTCCTGAAATACTAGAAAGCTCGATTATCCGAAATATAAAATTTACCACAGTTAGTCAATGATTTGACTGTAGCTATATTTAAAAAATAAATAAAACTCTGAATTTTTTAGTTTAAGTTCCTCGAAATTAATCTTTTTCATCCAAATATAACGTGTAAACAAATTTCAAAATCAAAACGCTTAAAACAAAATTTAAAATAAAGTTCTTTAAAAATACAATAATAAAATTAAAGGTCTTTTAAGTTTAATTATTATTATAATATTAAATAATACTATTTTCAGCAAAATTAGAGTTCTTTTAAGAAAAATTTAAAATGCTCGTTCAGAGATAATTTGGAAGGTTGACACAAGTAAAAAAAAAATGTATTAATTAATAATGATATATGTTTCAAATAAAAAATTAATAATGATATTTTCTATACAAATTCTAAGTAAAATATTATCCGCGTCATGTTAGTTCGAAATAGAACTCGTATTACATTATGATATATACAAATATGTACGAGTAATATTTTGTAGTAGAAGATCCCCTTGATATAGTGATATAATTTAAATAAAGTCCATAGTTATTTGAAACATGTGACCCACTCTAGATGGTCACATGCAAGTTAATCCTTACTATACTAGTATTCATTTCGTGTGTGAGTAGTATACATTTTTATTACTGTCACTCTCTCGCTTTTTATTTATAAAACTCATCACAATTTTTTTTATGAGATTATACAAATAACAAAAAAAAAAATACATATAATTATGAGATATTAAATTTAAATTTGAAATATAATATATAATCTAACAAATCGGTATTTTATTAATTGAACAAAAATTTAAAAATATATTTTATAATAATTTTATGCATATTAAAAATGTTGATGGTGTAATTAATTATGAATATAAATTGTGTACAACTATTGCTTATATTTGTGTATAGACATCTAATATTGTTTTTTTCATATATTTCAAGATAATTTCATAGTATTAATAATATATATATATATATATATTAAAATAAGAAATAAATATAACTAAACATTTACAATATATCTTACACTTAAGACAAACAAATGTGTTAAAGAATCTTATAATTAAAGGATTATAAAAGTGGAGGAGTAACTAATATATTTGTTTATATTTATATATATTGTTAATTTATTGAATTCGCGACTTATGATCGTTTAGATACGGTCAAACGAGAAAACTCATACTAATATATATAATACAACAAAGGTTCTCTCGAAATCTGATTCAGCAAATACTAATTTCAAAACGTCCGAATGAGTAAGAAATATAATGATTGCTAAGAACGTGATGACTTAGAATATACTCCACATAGAACCTAATAATGCTGAGTTGGCATATGGTTGAGGACGTTGAATGAGGGCACGCGTATTACAGTTGGTGTGTTGAAATTATCAAAGCCTACTTCATATTCCAATTCTATCTGTTTAACATATAAAATATGTTAGTCTATCACTTATATTTTTTATATTATTTCTGATTATAGAAGGTCGATTATAGATTAACAATCAGCCTTGTTCCGGATTTAAAATAAATTTTAGTACAACTTAATTTAGACCTAAATATATCAAAAAGAAATTGATATATTTGAATTAAATATATTAAATTTTTTAATTTATTTTTACTTATATTTAGGTCTAGAAGAAGTGTAACCTGTTGGCCTTTCATAATAAAAAAAGAGGAAGACAATTTCACTAAAGGAAGGAAAATGACATAGTAAAGATAGAATTATGACTCATATTTTTTCATCTTGTAATTTTGATTATTTAGTTACATTGTATTTTCTTTTTCTTAGATAGTATTGTTCATTTTGATTTAGAAATATTAACCAACACTTCCAACTGGCACGGGTTGTGAGAACTAGTTTTAGATTTGTTAGAATTAGTTTGATATTAATTAATGTAGTTACTAGTTAGATATAATTAGTTGCTAGTTTGCTATGTTAGATGTCTATATAAAGTATATCCTACACACATTGTGATGATCTTCTTCATAATATCAATTCAAAAATCAATTTTTCTCTCATTTTATTTTTTACTTTGTTGGCCTCAATGCTTCTCAACACGTGACTCATCGTCGACGAGGTCTACTCGATACTCAAAAAACACACCCTTAAACACCTCAACGTCTTGATCATGATATATTGTCGGCTAGAGGTAAATAAACGCTAGGCCGAGCGATACTTTGCAAGAGTTTGATCTGTAAATAATTTTAAGGTCTAAGCCTAACATGTAATCTGTCAAAGGTTTTTCTTTAGGCCTGAGTCTAACCTTTCTGAAAGTCTAGTGTGACATGTTAGGCTACTTAAAAACATATTTCATATTAACATTTTTAAATAAGTAATCAAACATATTTTTTAATAGACTAACAAGTTAGTATTATATTATATATAATGTCAAAAATTAATGTAGAATAATATGATTAAATTACTAAATGGATATCAAATTTATAATTTAACCTAAAGTTCAAAACCTAGTATACAATAGTGGTAATATAAATTAAGAAAATAGTAACATGTGCACTTGGGGAACTTGTTAAAGAACTAAAAATAGAACTTTTAAATTAAAATGTAATGGAAGTTGTGTTTTTAAATTTTTGAAAATTTGTTCTTTTCAATACAAAATTTCTTGATTTAGATTCCTTAACAAGTGCCTACCTTAGGGCACTTGTTAGTTAGACCCTAACATATATGAATGGATCATGAGGGTAGTTCGAGAGATCATCCATAATGGATCAAGAGCAACCATACAATTGAATTAGACAATGCATCTTAACTCAAAACCTTAAAGCAATGAGTTTATTGGTCAACCATCACACTTGCTACACAACAATCTTCCTCTCAAGTGTGAGTATGTTGCATTCATATGATACTCCCCTTAAAATGAAAACTTTTTCATCCACATATACTTGCACCTCCGTTGACCTCCATCCATCAATGAGACACACCGCTTGATCACCTTTGGTTAGGAAGACATTTGATACAAAGAGTTGACCCCTTTAGTAGTCATCGACAATGATTCCACTAGAAATCATTTGGTGAATTTACATATATACCACCACCACCAAAGTGTGATAACTCTTAATATCAAAGGCTTTCACCGAAATCAAGTTGAGATGAATACCGAGAACATGTCTAATATTCTTTAATTGAAGCTTGCATCAAATCCTAGTTTCAAGCCAAACATCTCCCACACCAAGAATGCTTTATTTTGCACATTCTTCCGCTCATACTACGATTTTAATTTATCCCACATTTTGTTAGCATCTGTTTTAGTTTCAACATGTGAATATACATTTAGATCTAACCCTTGTCAAGTAAGCCATTCTATTCACCTTCTTCCAGTCAACATGAGATTTATCTTTGGGTTTAGCAGTGTCACTCTCAATAGGATCATACAAATCTTTGCTATACAACATGTCTTCCATGAAGGTCTTTCAAAGTGTGTAATTAGTAGAGTTGAACTTAATCATATCCGGATCTCTATTTTACTCCTCCATTTAAATACAAAAACTAAACCAATTGGGATCTGGATACCATTGTTGGGTCAAACCATCACTTTTCTAAGCAATGTGGGACTTCTAACTCACACTTGCTACATAAGAATTCCCCCTCAATTGTGAGTCAATTCCATTCATTTGATACTCCCCCTCAAACGAAAGCTTTTTCATCCACATTTACTTGCACTGTCGTTGAGCTTCGCACAACGAGACACGTTGCCTAATCATCTGCCATAGCTGCATATGTGTAGCCATCTATCATAGGTTCGCCACCTCTAAAACATAAACACACTTTGGAAGTGCCCTCAGCTACAATAATGTAGCTTTCTCTCTTTATTTTCAAATAGTACTTCATGAAACAGAAGCGGCGCAACCCGACAAAGAGGGATGAAGAAATTCTTGGTCCTGGTGGTAACGGGTGTGTAGCAAACTTGTTCTGTTTAATCTACAACTTGAGTATGTTATTTCTACCACTATATTTGTTACTTTAATATACATTGATAGTAGTTTTACCTTCTTGAAGAGTTAGTTTGAAATATCCACTTTTGTGAAAGTTTGTTTAATTATTGTTGTTTGGTTTCCACCTTTTGGTGATGGTTACTATTGTTGATTGATGTTTCTTAGTGTTACTAGGAAGACTTTAGTGTATCCATTAATTATTATAGTGGAAGATTTTATTGAACTAGATCATGTGATTTTTATTCTCTCATGTTAAAGAAAATTTTTCACGTTAAAAATTATGGTGTATCTAATATTTAATTTTCTGACAATTGTTATTGCTCTTTGAAATTATATTTTTTGTTTGACCATTTATCTGCATAAATAAAATAAAAATATTATCCCCTATTGACATAGTTATTTTCGATTTTTTCAACAGAATATGAATGCCAGGTGTAACCCCACAATTGGTGTTTTTTTTAATATTATGTTAGAAACTTGAAGAGAAAATCTAGAATGATTTTATTATATAATTAGTAACGTTATTCCTCGGGCAATATGCTACTTATCTATTCCTCTATAATTGCCAATTTTTAGTTTTTTACGCGGAACATAATAACCAATAAATTATTGGATTTTATAATATTAATAATCCTTTTCTTATGATACTTTAAATTATTTATTATATTATTATATCTATTTGGTTCTGTAATAATTAATTAAAAATATTACTATTGATAATTGGATATTTAATAATACATTAAACTTTAAAAAATAATAAGTAAATAAAAATAACTTTTTTTTTGCAATTGCGATAATTAAAAGGGAATGGAAGGTGTGTAAGAGATGAGTTCAATAATAAAAATTTAACTTTATAATTTTTAAATGACATGATTCAAATCTTAGCAAAAATACTTGTAAAATGACAGTCAGTATAGTTGCTATTAAAAATCATTTTTCTTCTCCAATTTTTTTAAAGAAAGAATGGAAGGAATACTACTTTTGGCTAATATAAGTGAGAGCATATTATAAGCTGTAAACGTATGGACTTGTGTACTCGGTTATGCGTTGTCTAAATTGCAAAGAATATTCTTGAAATTATTGGAAAGCATTACTTGTCCGCTTCTAAAATTCGTTTTTTCTTCTTCATATACATGTATATGATCTTAATTTCACACATAAAAAAATTATCTTTTAAATAGAAATTTGAGACTGAATACTTTATCGTTTTTTGACAATCATAAATGTATGTTTTAGATAAATTAAAATGAGTAATGTTAGAACTAAATTGGTTTTGATACAATATTTACTTTTGATATTTTGATAATAACAAAGTAATATA
Organism: Cicer yamashitae; assembly: GCA_037974755.1. Classification (NCBI taxonomy): domain Eukaryota; kingdom Viridiplantae; phylum Streptophyta; class Magnoliopsida; order Fabales; family Fabaceae; genus Cicer; species Cicer yamashitae. The sequence continues at coordinate 41,089,507 of JBBPBQ010000003.1, forward strand.
AAAAGAGAAACATTTATCTTCTGACAATTATTTTAAGTGCGCATAAAATATAATCAACAAAGCAAAGTTAGGACGAGCCAAATTCCTTTCATAAGAATCATTTGATAATTATCATTTGATGACATAAACTAAGGTGTGTGCGCACTTAAAATAGTTAGTTCAACAAGAGAAATCAAAGGAGTGTGTGCACTTAAAGGTTTGCATCTGGTAATGAGTTTAAACGATTTGAGCATATAGTATCAGACGATAGGAATGTAAACAAACTTCTGAAAGTACGAGCTGGAGCTCTAAAGGCAAATAATCGATAAATGATTTAAATCAACTGATCGTACAATGACAACCTATAAAGTAGAGTTAGTCCTGCAACTCTAGTGATGTGACGTCTACAACAACAACAACTATAATTTTAATGACTATCGCTGAACAAATCTTTTCTCAAGTGCTATAAAGAGAACTTCAAATCAAATGTTGAAATTGAAAAAATATAAACATCTTGAAAGAAATCCTCATGAAACATTTCTAAATGAATGTCCATGGAGAGAGAAAAGAAAAAATATTACTTGGAGAACCCATGATCATAAAACAAGAAAAGAAAAAGCCAAGTTCAAATTGAATAAAATATATTCAGAAAAAGTCTTAGAATAAGATGAGTGAATTGAAAATTCTCTCTAATGAGAGTTTAGATCTTGTTGTAAATCAATCAAGTAAATAAATTTATATCCTTTGTAATGAGGTTATAAAACTTGGATAAGTATATGATTGAATTGTAATATCCTCTCCCACGAGAGTTAGAATCCTAAATGACTTTGTATCACAACAAATACAAACTTAAATATTGTAATTGGCTCGATAGTAACAATAAACTTTAATCAAAAAGGGATGTCTAGAGAGGTTAGAATACTCATAAACCTTAATAAGATAGTTGTTTGTTGGTAAGACTAATTTTGGTGTTGTACCTCGTGAGGCTAGTAAAAAATGCAATTGTAGGGCTTGATGAGGCTAGATTAAACAATGTAACAGTGCAAGTGTACAGTGTCCTCAACAAGTAGTATAATGAAAGTAGATATCGTTCCCACAAAGATTATAGTGTTAAATATTAATTATCAAGAATTCCTAAGAACAAAACTTGTTTGTTAATATAAAATAAATGAATATTTTGAGTAGTCACGTGCAATATAAAGGTTTGTGGGATGAGAATACTGATTAAACAAGCTTTAGTTTGAATTTGATTAAGAGTAGTTGATGAAAATTAATCATTCAAAAGATAATATTCTGGTTATGTTATGCTACGACAATGCTATAGCAATAGTGGGTGAGACACAACTGCGATATTGTTCAATACTTTCAGCACAATTTTCTCTAAAGTAATCATATATCTAGTTTTCCACTAGGTACAACCATATTTCTTTAGAAAAATCTATTTACTATATGAATATAAATTACTATGTCTAGCTACTTAACGTTCAATAATCTTTCAATTAAATAATTTCATCCAAATGTTTTAATCTTTCAATTAATTAACTTCATTCATATGTTTAAAAAAAATTCACTTAATGTCTATTTCTAAATCACTTAACTAACACAAGCATTAGGTGATCAAACTAACACATCCAAATGTTTTAATCTTTCAATTAATTAACTTCATTCATATGTTTAAAAAAAATTCACTTAATGTCTATTTCTAAATCACTTAACTAACACAAGCATTAGGTGATCAAACTAACACATGAGATAACATTAAAACGGTATGAAACAACTATCACACGCAAGCACAACATAACAACCAGAATAATACTTAAGAAATCATATCATTTCTCCAACCAAAAGTTATTTAGCTCATACTTAACTTAAGAACAAGCAAAAAATTAAGCAATATCATTATAAAAACAATTTTATTCACTAACATCAACCTAGAATAGAGTTTACAAATGTAGTTATAGAATTGAAAGCAACTATAGCAATAGAATGCTCCACTTTTAACTGCTATGTAGCTTCCTTAAATCCTTGGTTGAAGATAAGCTTCATGGATCTTGAATTGATGGTGGACGAGGTAAATATGGGATTGACGGTTACACTTAGTACTAGTTCCAAATTCTCCTCCTTTCAACTGCAATCCTTGTCCTTTTTATAGTACATCCCTTAGGTCGTTTGTCTCTCTTCCTATTTGGGCATTTTCTTGTCCTTTCGTGAATAAAGGCTAAGACACAATTCTCAATTTCCCTAATAGAATATTTCATGTTCTTGTCATAAAGTGTTGAGGTGTCCCTTCCTTCAAGAATTGTCCCTTAAACACAAAATTGGATCTCACATCACTGGGAAGCTATACTAGTGCGCAATGGTTGCTACAACATCTTCCTGAGTTTTCCTTCAAATATTTTGTATTTGCACACAAGCCATAAAACCCGCATAATTTCTTCCAAAAACATTCAAATACTATATTTACTATGAAATCACGGCTTGACCTAAAATTACTTCAAATCAACCCTAATACTAGATACAAGCTAAATGGTGGCTAATAACTCTTATTTCTAGGAGTTATCAATACGTAATATAACTTGAAAAGGTTTAGAGTATACTTGCATTCCTCAATAAGACGATTCGAATTGTTAGGAAGATTTGTTTGTTGTCAAATGGGTATGTTAGTTTTATGTATGCAATGGTATGCACTTAAGGTATAAAGTATACTTGGATTTCTTCAAGATACTAAGTTATATAGTAAATAAATATTCATTGAATTCTCAAAAAGGTATCGAAAAGATCAGCACCACCAAAGGTTGTCACACTATCATTATAGCTGTTCTTAGATAAAGCTCCAGCCAAATAAAACTAATGTGGTGCCATGTTTATCATGTTGTAGGTCGCTTTATGAATGATATTTAACAAGTTTAAAGAGAAATTTACTCACAACTCCAATGATATGATCAATATCTAGTCATGTGCATACCATAGCATACATAAAACTACCAAGTTTGGATGCATAAAAAACCTTCTACATCTCTTATCTGCCTTTCTAACTTGAAGGACATTGTCTATAATTCAATTTGAAATGACAAGCAAATGGAATAGTAGCAAGTTTGTAATTACTCATGTTAAACCTCTCTATCATCTTCTTTACGTAATTATTCTAAGAACCACAATTTATCGTTGTTCCTATCACGAGTAATTCTCATGCCAAGGATTTGCTCTGCATGACATAAGTCATTTATTGCAAAGGACTTTCTTAAATATTTCTTCAGACTTAGAGTCATTTTAGACTCATGACAAACAATCAACATGTCACCCACATATAGCAAGAGAATAAGAAAATGACCATCAAAGAATTTTTTAACAAACACACAATAGTCACCAGTAGTTTTACTGTACTCATTATTTTCTCTTAAGGAATCAATTTTATTGTACATTTTTCGCAGTACCTGTTTGAATCCTAACAATTTTTTCTTTAATTTGCACACAGATCGCTTTTTGTCGTTGACTTTAAGGAATTTTGTTTTCACATCAAGTTGTTAAACCTCTAGGTTCAATGTAGCTGCAATCCAACCATAAATTGAATAGAGGACATCTTTAACACATCTGAGAAAATTTATTCAAACTCAATACCCTTTCTATGATTAAATCCTTTCACAACCATTCTTGCTTTTTATCTTGGTTGAGAGCTATTCCCATATGTCGTTATCTTGTATACCAATTTTTTTTCCTGAGTTCTTGTATGCCCTTTGGCAACTTTACCAACTCAAATGTATGACTCTCATCCAATGAATTCATTTATTCTTGTATGACCTTCAATCACTTTTTCTTATCTATATTTTCAATGGCCTTTAGGCAGTACTCTGGCTCTCCATTATCAGTGATCATCATATACTCATGTGGAAGATATCTCTAGAAATATTTATGTTCTCTAGTAGGCCATTTGAATTGAAGCTCAATCGGTGGCTTAGGTGGAATCCTCTGATTTAGCTCAGCATACATGATCTTTAGTATGGGGTTTAAGAGCAACATCAATATAAGTTCTGGAATTTGGTTTTTGATTCTCAACTACAACCATAGTCTTCATTACCATAACTCGTAAAGACAAACTATTTGGAATGCTATAAAGCTTGGATCTATCCTCTCTTGGGATGTGAATAAAATCTCTACAGCAAAACATTCTTAAATAACCATAAGAGACATATTTTTTTTTATACTTTGTTTAGAACATTGATAGTGTTTTAGCAAGTGTACTGAATCGTTGCAACTAATAATTAAAACGGTAGTATTGAGTCTCGAACTCAAAGATTACGTTATACTATCGAATTATGTTTAATTACTAAAATTGAACAAAAAGTTTTCAAATTGATTGAAATGATATTCGAAACTAAAAAGAGTAATAGAAATGAACTTTTCTAATAAGAAAAATGTTAGGGATGAGCTTCACTTCAAATCCAACATTTGTTTCGAATTTGATCCTAGTTACTAGATTCCTTTATTGAACTATTACCCAATTCTTTTTATTATTCTTGCCCTAATTCTTTAGCAACGTAACCTTAAATTCTAAAGTAATCCATGACCCCTAAGTGGATTTAAGATTAGAATTAAAGTTTACAGTACAAGAATTCTCTTATTAAACTATTGCCTCTGCAAATAATTCAATTGGTTTAATGACCTACATCTATCCCTAGACTATAATATCATGAATTTCTCATCTCAAGCATTCGTAAAGTCCACTTCCGTTTCAAAATACAAATCATAAAACAGTTTAAAGTTGATCAAACAACAAAAAACATTAAGCACAGATATGAGAAAAATAATTCAATAAATTCATTCATATAACTAGAAATCAAACCATACAAATAAGGGTTTCATCTTGTTTCACTCATCCCTAACAAATAGGGTTTAGTTACTCATGACAAAGTTACAAAAAACAGAGATCAAAGTATTTCAAGAAAAATTCATGAACGATTCTTGCTAAAACTCCTTCAACAGTGTTATAACTAGCCTCCTCTGAGTTTCTCTGCTATGGCACAAGTCACCAAATTTGAAAATAGCCAAAAAGATACCTAGAAAGTGTGAAAAACACTTTTATGCATTATGCAGCACGTCATGCGCTCCAACGCAAATTAGGGAAGCTCCAACCCTCATGGATAAAAATATATTAACAAAATACTGTAGAAATGCGCCCTAGGCATAAGCATAGACATTTGCACTCTAGCACCCAACATCTGTTGTCTAACTTTTACTGCATTTTTCTCCTATTTTGAGTCTGAATTCGGTTTCGATGTCTTCATGAAAGTTGTAGTTATGGATCTTAACTTTCATTTGGATTTGGTTTGACTCCTATTGGACATCTACACTCTATATATGGTTGAAATACTTCACATAGGTTATGTTGATTTCTGACCAAAATTCAGCACTACACTAAAACAACGAAACAACCCAAAACTACGAAAAAAATATCTACTAAATCAAGGAAATAAGAACATAAAAATTTCATAAAATTAATAACTAAAATCGACAAACTATATCAAATAACTCCTTAAATTAACTAATGATTAAAGATAAATAAGACTAAAAATAATGAAAAACCTGCATATGATGTCAAATCCACTACATTTTTCATTGCTTCACCCAAGAGGCTTTCAATAATTTTGCATGAGAGAGTATACACTCAATTTTGTCAACTTGATTCCACATCCTTTGTAGTATTCTTCAAACGGACCTCTATATTCCCCATAGTTATTTGCTCAAACACATTTCAACTTCATTCCATTTTTTTAAACACTTCCATGAACGTTGTTAAAGACTCTAAGTATCTGGTCATTAGATTTCAAAGGAAAAGGCCACACTTTTCTAGAATGCTCGTCAATAAAAGTAGCAAAAATTGTGGCAGCTCCTAGAGATTTACTATCCATTATGTAAACATTAGTGTGAATGTAATCAAGAATATGTTGCCTCTTATGAGAACCAAAATTACGAAATGAAACTCTAAGTTTTTTTCCAGTAAAATAATGAGGATCAATTTTTCGAGGCTTACCTTTAATAGGAAGAAAATCTTTCTTCTCAAGGATGTTAAGTCCTTTATCACTCAAATGACTTTGGCACATATGCCATATATCAGTGGATTCATTTTCAATTGTATTCTACTCTTCCTTGCATAGATTAACATGCACTATATAGAGAATTGTAGAACTTTGTTTCTTTACCACCACTAAAGACCTTTTGGGGATATTACATATGCCACCACCACCAAATTAAGTGCGATAACTTGCACCGGAAATTAAGTTGAGATGAATATAATGAACATATCTTACATTCTTCAATTGAAGTTGGTACTCAATCCTAGTTTCAACTAAAACATCTCCTATACCAATTTTGCATATTCCTTTATCTCCCATTTTAACCATGTCAAATCATCCAAAAGTAGAAGATGAGAATAAATCACTCCTAGAAGTGACAAGGTATGAGGCATTAGAATCAATAATCGAAGTTGAATCATGACATGCAAGGATTATTGACTTATCATGACAAATAATGTAGACATCACTTACAGATGTAACTGCAGCTATATCTTTATCATTTTTCTTCTTTTTTTCTTCTTCTCTTTCCCTTGAGTGATCTACCTTGAGAAACCTTCAATTTCTTTTAAATTGACATACACTGCCATAATTGTAGCACATCACTTTTTTTCTAGTTCTCGACTTATTTCATGACTTGCTACGATTCTTTGACTTTTCGTGCATATGCAAAAGTGTACATTGAATTATTGTTGTGACTATATAGTTAGTGTTTCTAACATAGTGAAAGAACCAATCAAAACAAGCTCATTTCTTCAAGCTTCTTCATTTATCATGCTCTCTTCTACACTGTTGACATTGAAAACCTCTCATTCAGAGTTGAATTGGTCAAAGTTTCGACAAGGACTTCCAATTTATCAAAGAAGGGACTCAATTGTAACAAATCTTGCAACTCATTGTCAAATTTAATATCTGTAGCTGCCAACTTATTCACAATATTCTGAAACATATTCAAATATTCTGCCAATGAATCACTGTATTTATATTTCACATGGATAAGCTTTTGAGTTAAGCATACTTTATTTTGCACATTATTCCGCTCATACAACTCTTTTAATTTCTTCTACATTTTTTCAATATTTATTTCAATTTCTACATGTGGATATACATTCAGATTCATCCATTGTCTGATCAATATCATTTCTTTTCTATTCATCTTCTTCTAGTCACCTTAAGATTTATTATTGGGTTAAGCGATTGCTTGGCCCCCTCAATAGGATCTTACATGTCTTACCACAGGAGTATATTAAAATGTATAATTATTAGAGTTGTGCTTAATTATATTCAGAGCAATATTTTATTCTTCCATTTAAATGCACAAATCTATCCAAACACAACTCAAGATATCACTTTGTTAAGAAAAATTAGAGATAATGATCTATAAAATGCAAAATATTTTTCTCTCACCTATCTAGATAAACAGACAAACTAGAATACAATACAATAATAATAAAATAAATAAATTTAATATCAGCATACTAGAATTTCAATGGAAATTAAAACTTCATTCAAAGTAGAAGAATAAAAATCATAAAGACCTAATCTAATAAAACATTCTTTTGTGTAAATAATGAATATACCAAAGTCTTTTTAGTAACATTAGAATAACAATTTTCAAATAACCATCGTGCAAAACTAAAAACCATTCAATAATGAAACACCTCCACCAGATTGAGTAAACCAAGTTTTCTCAAAAAACATTTAAACCTACATAGATATAATATCTATCAATAAATGCTGCACAACTGTCTAGAATCAAAACTGATTTCTTTCTTCTCGTGGCTGCCTCTATTTCTCAAACCACATGGGCCGAACTCATTAAAATACTTATTTTCATTTTATTTTTTTATTATTTGGTGTGGACCCACTTAGAAGTAATTCACCCAACAAAAAAAAAATAAATAAATATATATATATATATATGTGAGGCTTATTTTCCTATTATGCATAGTAAATTATTTTTAAATAGTTTTTATGAAATTCATTATTAGAGTAAAAAATTGAATAAATTACTTTAAAGTGTTGTGTCTCAATGAAACCAACATAAACAAACTTAATATTAAGGGTCTATTTGGCAATGCAAAAACACAGAGTTATAGTTTATAGCGTTCAAGTCAGCTTTGTTTGGTTATTGTTTTTTCAGCTTATAATTTATAGTGTTTCATTTTTACTCTCACGGTCTTAATTGAAAAATTTTAAATATTAATTAAAAATATTTTTTTATGTCATTTTATATTTTTTAACAAGTTCAACTATTAATTTTATCAAACACTTTAAATTAACTCAGCTATTTATTTTAAATTCATCTGTTAACAGTTAACTTATCTTCAATCCACATTCTTGTCAAAGAGAGCCTAAAAGTTCACTAAAAGAGGTCTCCAAGTAATTATAAGTTGGCAATTCACTCTAAAATCTATATAATTTGTTACAAATGTTGAATAATGACAAACAAATCAAATTGGAGAGTAGAAATTATTCGATACAATATTATTAACATTAGTTAGGCTAAATAGTTAATTAAATAATTTAGTATTAGTTAGACTAATTAATTATTTTTATCGATTATATAAATCTTATTGTATTTATGTAATAACAATTCTGTCATTATTTAAAATTTTATCTTTATTTTTCTCTTGTTTATTATTTCTATCTAAAATTGTAATAGAAATTAGAAGCATGAATATGTAAACATCATTAATTAATGTGCAAAAGAAAATAAAATAAATGTAGGCACGTGAAGAATATCAGAGATGGAAATGGAACAAGTGTCTTGATTAGGTTAAGTTCCTTATAATTGAGGATATGCAAGTTAGCAACTGTATCGGATCTTCAATCATTTTCAAAGAAATTATAGTTCACATGCAGCAAAGCAGAAGCAAAGTCTAGGTTTTATAAAACGTGCATGTTCTAACAAAAGAGAAGAAGAAGAAGAATCGAAAATGTTGAATATGACTTAAAGGCATTTAAGAACGTGATGGTGACGTGCCATGTGCATACTGCGCAATTTAAGGGCATGCAATGCAACTTTCAAGCCATACATCGCATGTTATAGCCCATTTGGTCTTGTTTCTTCTAGATTTATTTTAAAAAATTAAAATAAAAAAGGGAAAAATTCGATTGCCTACATTATTAATTGATTTTAAGCAAAAATATTATTGTTGTCCTTTTTGAAACATCCACATAAAACAAATTTTAGAAATAGCTTAATAGAGTTTAATACTTTTGAAATATTGTTTGAAAATTGTTTGTGGCGCATACATGAAAATGAAAGTTTTTATTGTTATGGATTTGAGTAATAAACGTATTAGTTATTCGTATCGATTTGTTAATGGTATTTGAAACAAACAACACAAATCAAATAGAAACTTATATAAGGAAACAAAATAATTGATTGTGGTTTTTTGAAAAATATTTTGATACTTCAACCAAATTACAAAGATCTCAAATAAAAAGTCTATGAATCATAATTAAAAAAACACTAAGATATCATATTTTTCAATTTGAATCAAGTATAAGATGTTGTATTCAATGTTAAAAATAGAGTTTCATTCAACATACAAAATCAAGACCAGAATCTCAATTAGAAAATTCTAATAACAATCTTTCTATCAATTTTGCACCAAAACAGAAAATGCCACCAAACTACAAATAAAACGAAAATCAAAGAACAGTGTAAAAATACATAAATCAAAGAGTTAGGGAAAGAGAGATTCATGCAGAGATTTATACAGATTCCTCTAATTTGTTCTTGCTCATAGAATACATCATGTCCTCATTCAATCGAATGAGAGTTTTCTTTCTTTAATTATTGATTGTGCGTATTTACAAGATCCTTTAGCGGATGTTACAAAATCTTGCTCACAAACCTTCTTCCTTAACACTTTTCTACACAGGAACTTGGAATAACCAACAAATTTTAAAAACACAATTATCTTTATGATGAAGATCACATTTCACTTTTTGCAAGTTAGACACTCAGAGACCTCTTTCTTGGAAACCCTTAAAGACCACCCTTTGTCCTTCGACATGCATTCCATCGATATCCCTCAATGATTTGCATTTAAAATAGACACCTCAACAATGGATATCCACTCATTGTTGTTTCTCACTTCAAAAATTGATTGCACACCCGACTTCATCGAGAAAGAGTTTTCAATCTATGATATGAGCTTGAGTGCCCGAGTATATGGAATGTATGAAAATATTCTTATGTTTAAAAATGAATAAAAAAAAGTTTTTATATGATACATGAAAAGGCTAGGCCAATTAAAAACGATTTCTATGAGAAATAATCACTTTGTAACTTCCATAACATGTTAAAACATTTAAGACTACAGATCTAGTAAATTGATTGACACATTAGGTTAATTGACTTACACGTGTTATAAAAACCAAATATATGAATTCTGAAGTTGTGTAAGTCGATTTACACAGGTGTAAGTCGACTTGGAGAGTCCCTTGCCTTGCTGGTAAGTCAATTTACGGTCTTGGGATTTTAAAAAATGAGTTCTTGAAGTTCATAAGTCGATTCATAACTTAGTAAGTCGATTTACAAAATTTAAAAACACTAAGAAAAAGTTTTAAATGAGTTTCAAAGGATACCAATGCAATATGATTTTGCTTCCAAGTTTTTATATATATATAAAAAGCAAATGATAGTAATATATGTTACTAAGCTTATGCATGATAAAATCTTTTTTTGATAAATTATTTTTTGGTCAAGTAATCTATGCAAGAGTTTCAACAAAGTACACACACAAATATTATTTAGACTAAGCAAGTTGACTTCACTCAAAACAATATATCTAAACTAAAATTAAATAAGGAGACACTTTATAATTACAAGATAAATAAGTGAGAAGTAGTGTCTAATTACAAGAGAACGATGTGACAAATATAGTTTATTTAATGTTTCCTCTAGTCACAAATATAAATCAAAGTTAACATGTTTTTGATTCAAAATTTGTGTCAAATATATTTTAACTTTGACATATATTAGTGACTTGAGAGAGTATATTAATTAATATAAGAGAAAGATAGAATCAATAAGAATGACGGAAGTGTGTTCTCTTTTTTATTTGTTTATTTAAAATAAAAAGTGAGAAAAGAAAATTATGATTATTTTGAAAAGGACAAAAATATTCTTAGCTAAAAAAATAATTATATAGATGTTTTAGTTCTAAACGGTAATTTCGAAATAAAAAATATTAAAGAATATGGTGACTCAGCTATAGTTATACTATACATGTTATATAATGAAAATCTTCTATTGGAATTATGAGTTATTGGTAACCTTGATACGAGGAAAGTTTTAAAAATTCTTTGATTGGATTGGTATGAAAAACACTTCAATCGATTAACTCAGCAGATCGAAGGAATCAATTATTATCCTTCTGGCTCGGATTATGATTATTAGAAACTAATGAGCTGTGCAGAGCATATACATTAGGTTGTTGATCCAAATTAAATATTATTTTAATTTTCATGATTATATAATATGCGATAAATAAATAATTTATATGTGATAAGCTCTAATTTTTGTATCATGTGGGGGAGCATAATCCACTTCTCATACTAATCAATAACACTCAAGGTGGGATCTGATACACCCCCAAACAAGGAAAAAACATTATCGACTCTTCTTTTTATATATATATATATATATATATATATATATATGAGGTGACTTCAAGAGGCAGTTTAAAATAAGTTATTTTATTTAATAATTTAATATAAAATTAAATTTTGTTAATTCAATTCTTAATTATTAACATAATATATTAATAATATATTAATGATCAAATACACAAATTTTAAATAATTATGAAATTCATTGTAATGTAATATAGTCATCGATATTTATTTATATTTTTTAAAAAATTATTATATATTTATTTGAAGTTATTTAATGAATATATTAAATAATTTTAAAATTTTATAAAAATTATGAAATTAATCTACTTGAATTTTTTATTTGACGATTAAATTAATAAAATTTATTATTTATATTAATTTATTAAGCAAAATAACTTATATCAAAATTATTGTTCATAATATATATATATATATATATATATATATTTTTTAAAATTGTAGTTCATTAAAGAAGTTGACCGGCCAACAAAATTTCAAAAGTTTCGTAAAGAGATGAGATAAAGAAAAGCACTAATTAATTTTTGTCCACACACATCTTACATGATCTTATCGCATTATATAAGCAACTTTTGATAAACGAATTTAAAGTACATGTACCTTGCATTGATCACCTTGTCCAAATTTTACGTTCTATCCAACAACAACGTGGAATAAATGTTTAATTTATATAGGGGAGGCAAAACAATTAATCCACCACATTTTCGTCTTTCAAACCATTAACCCGTCTAAAATAAAAAATGGTGAGCATGTGTTAACTTAAGATAGGTGGATTGAAACTATCACTCTAATTTATCCATTGACTAATTGATGAATGGTCGAGTTGATCCACCCATAAAAATAAATTATACGCATTAGTAGTTCACTAAAATTTAATGTAGTTCAATAATCATTAAACAAACAATAAAACTATATAATTAAATTTATTGTGTTGAAGCAAGAAAATATGTTAATGACAATAGAAAAAATAATTGAGTTAGTAAAAAAATAACTAAAACAGAAATAAATTTTTTAATGCTACCCGCAAGCAAACTCGACATGCCCCGCCTCATGATTATATTGTCTTATTTTTTCAAAGGATTAAGAAGGATAAACCAACTTGAGTGATAGCGACCAAAAGTTCAACTCGTCCCGTCTAAGATAGCAGATTAATTAAACGGGATTGTCTGACGAGCTCAACCAGGTTGCAATTAAATCACATGAGTTAGCTTTTTTATTCAATAGAATTAGATTTTTTTATTGTAAGTTATTCGGTATAAGTCATAAAACAAATAACTTAGGAGATGAATGTTGTAATAATTGAAATCATATCTATAAAAAGTTTAAAGAACATGAACCAAGTGATGCACACATGAATTTCATCAGTGAATTAATTAAAAATCAGATTTTAAAAAAATTATAACAATTGATAAATATTTTCAAGAGCTCATAAGAAAAGAAAAGAAAAACACCGAAAAAATATTTTAATTAGAACTAGGGGTGTTCATGGTCAAAAAATAGAATTGAAATGGACCACATTAATGGTTTGATTCAGTTCTTGAAAACAACTTTAATAAAACTGGTTAGTTTTCGAACCAATTTCAATTTTCTAAACCAGTTTATAAGTATAAATCAGTTTAATATTTTGAACAAATTTTAGTTAAAATCGATTTTGAACTAGTTCTTCAATGAAGTTTTCAAAAACAAATCCGGGAAAAAAAATGTTTCAATTTTTGATATTTTTTCGAGAAAACAAATTTCGAAAAAAGTTTTAAAATGGTTCAAATAATTTTTGAATTAAGTTTAGTTAACTGATTTGTTTTAAATATATAATTCAATTCATGAACCATTAAATTGGTTTGATTTATTTTGGTTCACTCAGTCCAATTTATCAATATTATTCAATTAACATTATATTTTGCACACTCTTAATTAGAATAGTTTCTATTGTTAAAAATCTTGTTGAACAAAATTGAAATTGCAAGATGTTTTTTATATTTTAATTGTTAAAATCTTATTGTTGATCTACTATGTCACAAAATAGTTTAAATAGTGTAACATTGATTTTAATTTAAATTAATTTTTAAAGAAAAATAGTTTAAATAGTATAACATTGATTTTTATTTAAATTAATTTTTAAAGAAAAATAGTTTAAATAGTATAAGATTGATTTTTATTTAAATTAATTTTTAAAGAAATTTGATTATGAAAGAATCATTAATTATTTTGCAATAAAATATATAACAAGAATCAAATTCAAATAGTTAGAAGAGCACAGATTTATTAGTTCGTCCAAGACATTTTAAATCACAGGACCGACCTGATTCCTATACATGCATAAAAGAATTGCATTTCTTCTTGTAAAAAAGCTGAATTTTCACTTAATAGTTTGAGGCTTTTTAATAAGCAAAGGAAATTTAATTTTGAATATGAGAATAAGGGATAGTGCAATTTGTTCAAAAAACTAGATTGTAGTTAATTTCTAAACTTATATCATTTTTGGATATTATTTTTACATAAACAAATTCATTGCATTTCATTTAAAATTGAACCAAATAGGTTCAGTGACACAAGTTAAACTATAATTAAAAATGTAATGACGAGCATACAAATGAGATGATGGTGAGCCACTCCATTAGTTTGTTTTCTAATAAAACTAACCACAAAATTGTTATTATGTTGCAGAATTTCATAGCAGCTCTTGATGATGTTGCCATACTCTATTAGAAACAGATATCAGAAGCAAATGAGAGAATGTTAGAACTAAGAATTAGAATAGGAAATCAGAAGCAAGAAATAAGAATACAAATATTAGAGGAAGATATTAGAAGAAGTCACCAAAGAAAGTGCCTAGACAAAGTAAAAAGGTAAAAAAAAAAAAAAAAACGAATTCAAATCAATCAATGAAATCCTCAAAATTAGACAAATGCACGTTTTGGAAAAGTACGTGCATCTGCCTTAGATAGCGTGCTTCTGGTAGTTCAGCGTGTTTCTAGCAGCTCAACATGCTTCTAGTAAATCAGCATGTCTCTGATGAACAATAACGTTAGCATGTCTCTAATGAACAGTAACTTTAATATGTCTCTGATGAATAGTAACTTTAGCAAGTTTCTAATGAACAGTATTTTTGAGCATGTCTCTGAAGTCTACTATTCAAGCCTACCTCTAAAGCTCATGTTTCGTTAGCTCTAATAATTTCAACACGTTCCAAAATGTCTCCGATAAGCAGCCTCTGAAGTTGCAATGACTCTGATGACGTAATCAAAGCGAAGATGCCCATGCCACTAATTCTAAATCATCCAACTTTGCATCTGTCACTGACTACGATTATTCAAGCATCACAACATCTGATTTGAACAATCAATTCAATGATTCTGATGGAGAAAAGTCAACGACTCTGATGGAAGGTCAAAGACTCTGATAGATTGAGTAAAATACTAAATTAGACATAACAGTATCACAAATTCTAAATATCCAAGAATAGACCCAATTTTATTTGCGCCCCAAAATCCAATAAAGAGTATGAAGGAAGACTCAGTTGAATAATTTCCAAATGCAATCTAAAGGAAATACGCTTCATATCTTTTTAGAAGAGTTTCTCATATCAGATTCAAAAATAAGGAATTGGATAACGGTCATATTATCAAAACATATCTTTTAGAATTATAATTGGAAGAAATATTTGTTGACTAAGATGGAATGAAGATACGATTCAGAATTTACAAGGGACTAAATTGAAGCCCTAATTTTAACTATAAATAAATACTCAAAACTGAAGAAGTATTCAACGAACTAACAAACTCAAAAATCCTAAAAACCAAAGTTATTCAGTAAAACCTCAAGAGCTCAATCTTTCTAAGTATTTAGAGTTTAAAGTTTTAATAGTGTTGAAAAATCTCTGGGGTCACTCTACTCATAATGTTATAACTTGCTTTAATATTGTATTACCCATAAATTGAACTTATAACTAAGTTGTATCCTTAACTCATTTCCATCATTTGATTTTTAATCGTATTTTTTCCCATTTAAACTTGTAATTTAAAATCAAACTTTCTTAAAACTATTAATATATAACAAACATGTTAATTGTTTAGAAAAATATTGAAATTAGTAAGACACTCAATCTTGGTGGAAAAATGATCTTTTATTATACTACTTATTTTTTACTATGTATATTTGCAAAATTATTTTAAGTAACAAAGCACTAAACACAATTATGTATATTTTAAATCATGTTTTAACCACGGTTTTCATGAAGACGCTTTTTAAATTATTTAATGGTTGGAAACTGAGTTTGATAGATATGCATGTTTGCATATGTATGATTACCGTGAAAGTGGTATAATCTACAAGTGAAGAAACTTGACTCGAGGACCATTAGAGGATATTTTATTGGATATGCCGAAAGGTCTCAAAGTCGTAGATTTTATGGTTAGTGATTCATATCACACTACTAGGATTGTGGAATCAATAAATGAAATTTTATTTGAAATGACTTGATTAGTTGGAGTGATCAACCTAAATAAATGAAATTTTATTTGAAATGACTTGATTAGTTGGAGTGATCAACCTAGAAACTAAGTCTTGTGATAGATCATATAGAGTCAACCTTTCACTTCAAGGGGTAGGTTGGAGATTACTCATAGCATCCCACAAGTTCAAATGGATGTTGATCACCACTCATTGTGATTCAACGAACTGCTGATAATCTAGTTGATCATTAAATGTTTGAAAGTGATGATCAATTAGTTGAACATAATGATCCACAAGAAAATGTTGACTCAACATTGAGGAGATCTGCTAGGACAAGAAAATCATAAATTATAATGATTACACTATGTATCAACAAGAAGTTGACTATAATATTGGAGCAGAGAATGATCTTGGAACTTTTCCACATACCATGAGTTGCAAAAATTTAAATTTTGGTATGATGTCATAAATGATGAGTTGAATTATATGAAATACAACTATGTTTGGGATCTAACAGAGTTACATAATGGGATAAAATCCATTGGTTGTAATTTGTAAATGGATATTTAAGAGCATTAAGGATTCATTGGGTCACATTGAGAGATACAATGTTAGACTCATTTCTATGGTATTTACTCAAAAAGAGGAAATCAATTACACATTTGCTTTCTTTCGTGTATCTAAGAAAGATTATATTAATGTTATCTTGACATTAGTAATTTTTGGTTAATGAACTAATTTTTTAGATCAAGTGTGAGAATGTTAAAATTTTAAGTGTTCTAAATAGTTTTTGGATTTGGAGGTTCACACTTGAATGTAGTGCTTCTTAGGTTATGGATATCGAAGATCATAGCTTGAATGAATATTATAGTAGTTGTAATGGTTAATGCATTCTTTAAAATAGAATACTTATAAATAAGTTATTGGTTCGAGAAAACACGGAAGCACCCAAAACAAAGATACTTCAAGCTTTTTCCTTTTGCAACCACGACTACATATAATTTTATAAGATCAATTTATTATACATTTGGTGACTAATGTTCTGTTTTTATTTCGGAAGCATCAAGAAATGTTAGAAAGTTCTAATACGATTAATATTTGAGAATTACATCAATCAAAAAATCATTATTTATAAATTTGACTTAATACAATAAATACTACATATTATTAATGTAAAATTTAGATTCATGAAAACTTTCTATATCAATTAGGTTGCAACCGACTAACGAAAGTGATGGATGATATTTCTTAAATTCTTGCAGACACCTTTCCCATTGATTTCTTATAATTGATGTTCAAAGTAATTTAACTGCAATCTCCTATCTCCATCGTGCTCGAACATCAAAGTTTAATCTGTATTCATGTTTTGGCCCCATTCATCCTCCATGTGCTCTTAATTTTCTTATGCCTCACATTGTCACTCATACTCACCTTTTGCTTCAAATCATCACTTGAACTTGTTGTGCACGCCATTGACATCTTGTTCTCACGCATACCACAATGTGGCTTAAGTTCCTCTCTTTTTCATCTTATGTTTGCTTCTTATTGTGCTCATTGTTGTTCTATGTTTGTCCTCCTTGTACCATTTTACTATTTTTTTCAAACATATCTCTTATTAATATTATTAATTTATCTTGGATATTGAAAAGTTAATTAATTTTTTTAATAAACTAAAATATATTAGCACATCATCCAAACACAAAATATACAAGGAAAAAAAAAGTTTACAATCCACCACATAACCATTGTGGTAAAACCTAGGTAGTCCATTGCGCCGGACGGAGTGTGGCGGCGAAGGGCATGGTTGCGGCAGTGCAGTGCGGTGCAGGAAGGAGGTAGGTCGCGTGCGATATGGACGCATTCGCGGGTTCTCAAACCCTTAAAAACATGATTTTTTTATGGGAAAACCTTTTTTTCATGAAAAACCAATTTTACACTTCAATTTTAAAACGTTTTAAGGGTAATTTTGGCATTTCGTCCTTCAAACTTCACAATTCCCTTCTTCCTCTCACGTTCCTCTCACAGCACCGTTCACCATCCACCACCAGCCAGTTGCGCCATTCCTCTTCTTCGTTCCTCTCACACCACCGTCGCGCCGCCGTTCCTGTGTTTTTTCTTGGTTAATACTCTGTGTTTTCTTCCTTCTTTTTTTCTGTTTATTTTATTTAGTTTTTTTTCTTTTCTTACTTCTGTCTTTTTGTTTTTTTCTTCCTGTTTCTTTTTAATTTAATTTTCTTTCTTTTGTTACTTCTTTCTTTCTTTCTGTTTCTTTCTCTTTTTTTTTTAATTTATTTTTCTTTTGTTACTTCTTTCTTTTTGTTTTTTCTTTATGTTCTTCTAATTTATTTTTTTTTCTTTTGTTATTTCTTTTTTTCTAGTTCTTTTTTTATTAATTTATTTTTCTTTTGTTACTTCTTTTTTTTTTCTGTTTTTTTAATTTAATTTTTTTTGTTACTTCTTTCTTTCTTTTTGTTTTTTTATTTAATTATTTTTCTTTAGTTAAAAAACAGTCTTCGAAACTTTTTCAAAAACAAGTGATCAAATGTTCCTCCTATTCTAAGATTGAACACTCTGAATCAACATGCCATATCGAGAGAGAATCAAAATCTAAAACTAATCCTCAAGGACCCAAGACAAAATGGGTACCTAAAGTTAATGAAACAAAAAATGCAGGTTGGATTTCAAAGTGTCAAGAAAAAACCATGTTTCTTGGACAGTGGCTGTTCAAGACATATGACAGGTGATAAAAACTACTTCATGTCCTTTTTCAAGAAAGATGGAGGATCAGTCACTTTTGGAAATGACAATCAAGCTCAAATTAAAGGTAAAAGAACAATTGGTAAAAAAAACTCTGCTCAAATAACTGATGTTCAATATGTTGAAGGTCTGAAACATAATCTCTTAAGCATAAGTCAACTATGTGACAATGGCTTTGAAGTTATTTTCAAACCCAACCTATGTGAAATCATAAAAACAAAATCTGGAGAAGTACTGTTTTTTGGAACCAGAAAGAAAAATCTTTATGTTTTATATCTTGAAGAACTGCCTGATGAATCCTGCTTCATGTCTATCGATAAAGATAAATGGATTTGGCATAAAAGGGCAGGGCATGTCAGCATGAAAACCATTTCAAAAATTTCAAAATTAGAACTCATTAGAGGTTTACCAAAACTGAATTTTGAAAAAGATAAAATATGTGAAGCATGTGTTAAGGGAAAACAAGTCAAAAGTAGTATTCACTCAAAAGAATTCATTTCTACAAACAGAACTCTTGAATTGCTTCACATAGATTTGTTTGGTCTTGTTAAAACAACAAGTTTAGGAGGAATGAAGTATGGCTTTGTTATTGTTGATGATTTCTCACGATACACTTGGGTACGATTTTTAAAACAAAAAGATGATGCTTTTGATGCTTTTAAAATCTTTTGTAAAAAGGTACAAAATGAAAAGGAGTCCAGCATCATTTCTATAAGAAGTGATCATGAAGGAGAATTCATAAATGCCTCTTTTAAAACTTTTCTTGAAAAACTTGGCATTTCTCACAATTTATCTTGTGGAATGACTCCTCAACAAAATGGAGTTGTTGAAAGAAAAAATAGAACCTTACAAGAAATGGCAAGAACAATCTTGGAAGAGTCGAATGTTGAAAAGTATTTTTGGGCTGAAGCTGTCAATACATCATGTTATATTTTAAATCGTGTATCCATAAGAAAAATCATAAACAAAACTTCATATGAAATCTGGAAAAACAAAAGGCGAAACATATCATACTTATACAATTTTGATTGTTACTATTATATTTTAAATAACAAAGATGTTCTTGGAAAATTTGATGCAAAATCGGACAATGCTATTTTCTTGGGTTATTCAACCGACTCTAAAGGTTATAGAGTGTTTAATTTGTGAACTAAAGTTGTAGAAATCAGCATGCATATATTATTTGATGAGTTTGATGATTTAGAATTGGAAAAAACAAATGAGGAAGAAGAAGAATAGCCAGACATACAGCAGAAAACTGATATGCAGGAAACGAAGATTGATAAACAATCTCCATATCATTCTCCACCTAAAAGCTGGAGAACGATAGGGGATCATCCTCAAACCCAAATCATTGGGGATACAACTGATGGAATTAGAACCAGAAAATCATTCAAGAATGATGAAAACAACATGGCAATGATTTCTCAAGTTGAACCAAAATCAATTAAAAAAGCCATAGTTGATCAATCTTGGATTGAAGCCATGAAGGAAGAACTGTTGCAGTTCGATAAAAATGAAGTCTGGACCTTGGTACCAAATCCTCAAGATCAAACAATCATTAGTACACACTGGGTTTTTAGAAACAAATTAGATGAAGAAGGTAAGGTAGTAAGGAACAAAGCAAGATTAATTGCTCAAGGACCAACAAGAAGGTATAGACTACGACGAAACCTTTGCCCCAGTTGCAAGGTTAGAAGCTATTCGTATACTTCTTGCATATGCATCTCATAAACTTGTTAACTTATTTCAAATGGATGTTAAAAGTGCATTTTTAAACGGTTTTTTAAATGAACAAGTTTATGTAAAGCAACCTCCCGGTTTTGAAGATCAATCAAAACCAAATCATGTTTTCAAACTTACCAAAGCTCTCTATGGTTTAAAACAAGCACCAAGAGCTTGGTATGAAAGGTTGAGTTCTTTCTTAATCAAAAATGGATTTTCTAGAGGAAAAATTGACACTACACTATTTAAGAAAATTGATAAAAATGATTTACTCATTGTACAAGTGTATGTCGATAATATTATCTTTGGATCAACTAATGAAAAGATGTGCGATGGTTTTTCAAAACTCGTGCAAAGTGAATTTGAAATGAGCATGATGGGAGAATTAAGGTATTTTCTTGGCTTGCAAATCAAACAACATGAAAATGGTATTTTTATTTGTCAAGAAAAATACATTAAATATTTGTTAACCAAGTACAAAATGAATAAAGCAAAAATCATGTCTACTCCTATGCATCCATCCTCTTCATTAGACAAAGATGAACATGGAAAATCAGTTTCTGAAAAAGAACATAGAGGAATGATTGGTTCCTTGCTGTATTTAACTGCCAGTAGACCCGATATTGTATTCGCAATACGATTATGTGCTAGATTTCAATCTGCGCCAAAAGAATCTCATTTAACAGCTGTGAAACGAATTTTTTGATATCTTGTATGAACTACTGATCTTGGCCTTTGGTATAGAAAATATTCTCATTTTGATCTTGTAGCTTATTGCGACTCCGATTACGCTGGAGATAAAATTGAAAGAAGAAGCACAAGTGGAGCATGTCAGTTTCTAGGTGAAGCATTGATAAGTTGGTCTTGCAGGAAACAAAATACTATAGCCTTATCAACCACAAAGCTAAATACATCTCAGTGGCAAACTGCTGCTCACAAGTTCTTTGGATTAAAAATCAACTTGAAGACTTCTCTGTAAGTTACTCAAACATTCCAATTTACTGTGATAATACTAGTGCAATCAATTTATCTAAAAATCCCATTCAGCATTCTCGATCAAAACACATTGAAATAAAACATCATTTTATTTGAGATCATGTTAACAAGAAATATATTGAATTGATCTTTGTTGATACTCAATTCAATCAAAGAAAAACTGAAAATTATGAAAAATCCTGAAAATTCGCGTTAAAACTACTTCTGCAGAAAACGGAGAACGTTTATCAATCTCCGTTTTTCCAGGCAACTTTCTCCGTTTTTCAACTAACATTCTCCCATGAGTCGTCACTCTCCTCTAGCGCAGAAAAGGCATGTCTTGGCATTTAATGCATGTGTCTTCCTGTCTTCAAAAGTCACTCTGACAAGCTGTCATTTCGTTTCCCGCCCCCAAACGTCTTCCCCTTCCCTAGGTTCAAATAATCATTGCTCTTTTTCTTAAAAAACAGCAAAAACGTGATAGCAATTATCAAACCTTTCACTTTCAGAAAACCTTCATCTTCCTCAAACTTCATCTTCCAAAAACAATGGCTTGAACCAAACAATCTGCGCACAAAAATGCATGCACAGAAACACCATCACCATCATCTTCACCATCAAAATCCTTCAGCAGTTCACCATCTCCACCACCTAGACCAACACCTCCAAAACACTCTTTTGATACTTCTTTTTCGGACTATCTCTCATCCTCCCCTAAAACTAACCCTAACTCCACTATTCCTAAACCTTTGTCCACTATTCTTCCCCCTCTTTACTCTTGCCCTCCTACTAATATTGCTCAGGTTCCCCAATACTTGCGCAAACCCTTCATAAATCCACTAGCACCAAAGAAATTCGTCAATCCCCTAACACCAAAAAGACGCTCGATGAGAGTCTTCGCAGGAATTGGGACTTCAAAAACCCCAATCACCAAACCTGCTTATTTCATCATTTCAGACTCTGATTCAAATGAATCATCTGATACCCCTCCTCACATAACCCCAACAAAACCCACAAAACCTGTCACTCCATCAAAATCTCCATTCTCGTCTAAACCATCTCACTCAACACCTCCAAATCAAAAACGGAGATTGATTAATGAACTTTTCTCTTCTCCCAAACCCAGCCATCCAACATCTCGTCCCCTGAAAACAAAAACCACCATTACATTTTCTCAATTTCTGGCAAGGAAAAAATTGAAAGTTCCCCAGAGATTCAAATCCACTGCTCCTAAACAGAAATTCAGAAAAGCTCCATTTTCCTCTCCAAAACATTCTCCAAGTCAAGAACGTTCCCCACCCCATGAACCTTCACCCACCCAAAACCAAGAGTGTTCTCCTATCAAAGAACGTTCTCTAGTTCCTCACACATCTCCTGTTTCTCAAAAAACCCCTTCACCTACTCAAGAACGTTCTCCTGTCCCTCAAAAATCTCCCTCTCCCACTCAAGAACGTTCCCCTATAAAAGAATGTTCTCCCTCTCATAATTCCCCTTCTTCACCACCAAAAAAGCGACCTCTCTCCCCAAAACAATCTTCCTCCCACACCTCTCAATCATCATCAAACTCTGATTCATCCACCCAACCTTCTCCACCCTCCAAGAAAGCCAAACATCAATCAACTCTTCTAATCCCTCCCACAGCCACCAAGCTATTTAAAGCCAAATGGGCTCTGTGTCCCATTGGCGTTGGACGAGTTTTTGTCTTTGACAACCTCGTAGTAGATGGCAATGTTGTCCAGCATTTCACTGATGCCTTAGGATGGACTGCCTTTTTGCAAACATCTGACCACTACTTTCCAGATGTTGTCAGGGCTTTTTACTGTCAAGCCCAGACATTCCCTGATAAATCACTTCTGATATCAAACATTAAGGGAATCGAGATAAGGCTGACTCCTGACATTCTGGCTTCAATTTTGGAACTCCCTACTGAAGCTCTTGCTATTTTTTGGAGCACCTGGTATGCAGCGCTAAACCTAAACCAAACTGAGGTCTTATCTGAGCTATTTCAGGAAAAATCCACTCGATATCTCTTCACAAACCTCAGACCCCTCCCTAAAATCTTTAACAGTATGAGTCAACACACTCTTCTTCCCCATTGTGGAAGCCATAAGTATGTTTCTGACAACGATACATTGATCATCTATCATCTCATCAACTGTCAATGCCTCAATCTACCTCATCTCATCCTCCATCGCATAATTGCCGCTGCAACAAAAGACTACAAGAAAAATAATGTCCCTTATGGTATGATCTTAACCAAAGTCTTTAAACATGTTAAAATTCCTCTGTCCAATGAAAAATCCCTCCTAAAACTATCCAAATTCTCCACCAAAAATATCGCTCATATGAAAATCACCACCACGAAACAGCCTGCCCCCAAAACCTCTTCTTTCCCAACACCTCTCAAAAGAAAGCGCTCTGCAAGAAGAAGAGCTGCAGCCCCAGCCTCAGCCTCCCCATCTCCAAATAGAGAACCTGAGCCTGCTCAAGAACGTTCTCCTACAACCCGAGAACGTTCTCCAGACCTTCCCCCAGAATTTCCAACTTTCTCCGTTTTTCCACCACCATCTACCCTATCCTTCACTGACTTTATATCTTTCTCCCAATATTTCCACTCTCCACCCGATCCCATGACAACATTACTCCCCCATCAAAATGTCTCAGCCATGTCCCCTGCCTATATTTCCCCCCAGAAAACCACTTCATCCATATTTGGAATTAGTCAGTTTTTGACTTCTCCAGCCACTCCTGGTCCTTCCATAAACCAAACTTCCACCTCTCATCCTAACCCTCATCCCTTACCTGCTTCTCTACCTACCACCTCTGCTCAATCGTGGAGTGCTGCTCATATCCCTCCTCCAATTATGACTCCACCAAGGGAACCAACAAATTCTGAAATCATGGCGACCCTGCAACTTATTCTGGCCCGTCAGACCCAGCAACATTTTGAATCTACCCTGCTGCGGACCTGGATAACAAAGCAGCTTGCTCCCAAGCTTGGTGTGACTCCTCCTCCTGTTCAGCCTGCTCCTACTCCTCAACCGATTCCTGATCCCTCCAAATTTGCATCTTCAGAAGGCTCTTCTCCATCTTTAGCTAAATAGAAATCTTTTTCTCTTTCCTTTTTGTATGACAAAGGGGGAGAATTAATTTAGTTTTTATATATTCTAATAATTAAGAAGTCCTTTGTGTAATCAGACACTTCTATTTTGTACTTTGCAAATGTGTTATTTTGAAAATCAATGAAATATTCATTATACTGAAAATCTGAGTGTATTATCTTTCTTCACTGTCTAAAAACATTTACTGCATAAATTGTGGGGGAGCTTCTACGCTCTTCAAAATTAAAATTAGAATCATAATTAAAATCTAAATTAACATGGTTGTCATCATCAAAAATGGAGAGATTGTTAAGACAAACTCTCAAATTAAGTTTTGATGAAAATAAACAAAGGTTAATTAAGAATGTTAATTATGATTCTAAATGTTATGTTAATTTAATATGTGCTCTTGAGTGTGTTTATTCAAAGATAGGATCCAAGCAAAGCAAAGTAATCAGATGAAAAATTAAACAGAACATTCTTGACTAAGCTGTAAAAAACGGAGAATGTTATATAGAAACAGGACTGTTCGTCACAGCCACTTGACCAATCATTCTCCAGTATTTCAACAGAGCTTTTGCTTCAGATCTTTATACTAAGTTCATCAGTACATGGCAAGGAACGAGTAGGAATCATACTTGTTAAAAAAGGCTTTCAAATTGCTAAGATAAAAGGTCATGAATCAAGCAAAATAAAATAGGTTGTAACTTTCTCTAACCTGAACTGTCAAGAAAGTTAAACTAGATTGTTCAGAACACTAATAGACTAGATTGATCATCAATCCCCAGATTGTTCAGAACACTAATAGACCAGATTGATCATCAATCTCCGTTTTTGATCATCAATCTCCGTTTCTGAAAGATCAATCTCCATTTTTGCAGAATCAATTTTTCTTATTTCTGCAGAAGTTGTTCATTACTTTCCAAACAGTTTTGGACAAAATCAAGTCTCCAGATCAAAGATATATTATCAACAAACATATCCGAAGCTTAAGGGATCATTAAACGCGCAGGAAATCTGGTCAAACTTGAACAAAACAGCCTAGTCAAGCAAGGCCCAAAACTGTTCAAATAGTTGGATTATTTTAATTCACTTATATTGGTTTTGGTCAAAAATAACAAAGCACTACCAACAGCTCTTTTTGACCATAATTAAATGCTCAAACCGTCTATAAAAGGAAGGCAAATACTCAGCAAAATTCAGAACTTCAAGTGCCAAGAATACTCATCAAATCGTCTATAAAAGGAAGGCAAATACTCAGCAAAATTCAAAACTTCAAGTGCCAAAATACTCATCAAATCACATACACTTGCGTTCTTGAAACTACCATACACTTCCAGTTTATTTTTACTGGGTTCTTTTATCCTGAATCTATTCTTAAACAAGAGTTGAGCATAATCAGATTCAACCAACCTTCTTAAATCATTATTGTGTAAACTCATAACTATAAGGATTGTTTATAGTTTGAGTGTGATTAAAGAGTGAATTGTAAGATCCTATTAGAATTGTTAAGTTACTTGATTGAATCCTTTCTGGGTGGAAAGGAGCTGGAGTTACAGATCAAGGTTGATCTTTAACTGTGTAAACAAAAGATTATTCTCCATTTTTGAACACTTAGTGAAAATCTCACAGTTGTGAGAACTGGACGTAGCCCAAGTTGGGTGAACTAGGATATATCATTGTGTGGTATCTCTTCCTTATCTCTATTTACATTAAGTCATTTTCATTATCAAATTAAATAGAGATACTAAAAACTATGATTTTAACTAATCAAGAACGTTATCCGTTTTCTGTTTCCAGAACCAAGAACGTTTTCTGTTTTCTATTTTTCATAACCAAGATCATTCTCGAGTTGTTTTTAACAGGAAATTTTAATTAGGCAATATTACAATTCAAACCCCCTTCCTTGTAACTTGACATTGCTACTTCAAAACTAACATTTTAAATTATAATACATAGATTTATTCCAAGAGAAGTAGACTTGAGCATAAGAATTTGGAAGACTTGGTTTTCATTAAGTATAATCAAGCTTTGAAAGAGCGCTATGATTGTCGTGATGTGATTGATCCAATCGTCTTGAAAGATGATGATGATTATATCAATGAATTTGAAGTGGGAGACTTGGGGGAAGATGGTGAACCTGTCGAAGAATTAGTTTATGCTAGTGATAATCTAACTTGGATTAATCTTGCCAATGGAAGTGGGGCTAATGAGTCGGTGGTCTACACTAGGCGGCCAACAAAAGAAAAGGAAGATGCAAGTGCATCTAGGGCAATAACACAAGAAGCAGTATCACAAGAAGTGGTGGTAGAAAAAGATGTTGAAGAAGTTGAACCTATTTTTGTTGAAGATGATGGGGAGGAGGAGGAGGAGGAAAACGAAGAATATATTGAAGTTGATGGAGAAGAGGAGGAGGAAGAAGACTATGTTGAAGATGATGATGATCTTTGATTCCTATAACATGCATTTTAGTTTTAATATTTTGTTATTTTATTACTCTACCATGTTGAAGAAGATAATGATATTTGGTATCTAAATGTATGTCTTGATTAAGACTTGGGGTTTTCGGAGTTGACCGCGACGTGCCGCTATCTAGGATTAACTACCTAGGGTAAAACAAAAACCCAAACGTATACCTACAAAAAAGAATCTACAAAACCGATAACAAACACCCAATTACAAAAAATAAATTATTATTATTATATGTTGGAGTTTGTGTGAATTAAAAATAATGTAGAAGTCTTAGGAATCCAAATATAGGATATCACACAGTCGTGTTTATAAGGTGGAGTTATAACTTTGGCTATTATACGTGGATATCGAACAAAAATAATATTAATAATAATAATAATAATAATAATAATAATAATAATAATAATAATAATTTTGTTTTTGTCCTCCACTAAGTCAACAATTATCCTAATCTTGCTAGCAGTTTCACAAAAAGAGGTAGTATTTTCTGCTCCTATTTGTTGCAGAACTTTCCTATATATAGACAATTCTTTTCAGTTAAAAATTATAAAACTTTGATGCAATTTCCAACTTTTTCTTTTATGCATTTCCGAGTGATTGTAATACCACGCTCATTTTAGAGCGGTGTGACGTACAACCTTCGATATTTATGTTTTTGTGTTGTAGTCCCTTCTATTTTTGCGTGATTTTTGTATCGCAGTCCCTTTTAATTTTGAGTTTTATGCTTCTATTTTTGAGTGGTCCTAATACCACTTTTGTCATAGTACCATATTATGAGTGGTCACCGGCTTTAACCGCTATATTCGTGATTGATAGTCTGTCTTATATAATTTGACAGCGCTACTTCGATAATTAAAAATTATTTTAAATTGGTTTTTCAAACTCTAAAACAACAATATTTACGCATTAAATTAACTATATGGTTTTCTTAATATCAACGGGGTTTCTTATTATAGAAGAGAGTAGATGATCCAAATGCATAAAAGAAGGGGGTGGTTTTCTCTTTATTTAATGCCGTACGCATCGGTTAAGTGTCCTAACGTTTTGCTAGATTATCTCCCTAATCAAATAATTTAATTGATCCATGACAAAACCCATCGATTTGTATATGAACGTTGGTCCAAATTCACGAGGGGCCATTGGAAAAAACAGAAACAAAAGAAATTGACAAAACTTTCACTACAAATTGTCCCGTGACATCTTGTTCTGTGACCCGAAAATCCTATCACGCACATGCAATCCCATGGAATCTCGAGCACATAGAATTTTTTAATTTTTTTTAAATTATAAATAAATGTCGTTATTTTCGTTTCTTCCGTACACCTCTAAAGTTTAACCTCGAGATTCAAAGTTAGATTTGAAAGTTGTGGAATGTTCGCTTAGCCCAAGAAGAATATGAGTATTTAATTTTCATATACTTACTATTGTAGATATATTTTTATTTTAAATATAGTACTTACTGTAACGTACATTGACCATTTACAAGTGAACTGATCTGTTTGTTAACAGTTACCACGATTACTTTCAATTAAAATGGAAAGATAACGACCAACATCAAGAATAAAAACAGTTTTCTAGTCTCGATAGAATTTTGAAAAATTTATTTGTAAAGTTTCGTTTAATTAATAAATATTAATATTATTTGATTAAATATTAAATTCATATTTGAATCCAAAATTTCACAATTGTATATAATTTTTTTACTATTTAATTTATAAAAAAAGAATTTCTTCATTAAATTAATTCTTTTGAAAAAATTCTCATTCATACTTAATTTCTTGCCGCACTCGTCATATTTTTTTTAAGAGATTAATTATTAGCACTTCTCTTTAAATATGTCTTTAATTAATTATTTTGATCATCAAATATATCTTTAGTTATTATAATAACAATGAATCACACATTCAATTTGATCTATAAAATTATCAAAAAAAGAGATACTGAGAATGTATTTGCAATTTCGATTAGATATTATAATAACAGTACACATTCAAAGAGGAAAATGAGTCTTATCTTAACTAGTATAGAAACTCATTTTTTTTTGTGAGATTTGACTCTTTTAAAATGAATAGTTAATAAAATGAATAAATCAATTGCTCTGATTGTAATTACTCATAATTAATTATATATGTGCATTTAACATTAACCATTGATTTCTTCATCAATAATTATTACTTAATTTATTTTATAAAAAGAGTGGCTTATTTTTCAGAGGAGTCTAATCCATTTCTGTGATCTACATCTCATACTTGTAGTACTTACTACTTTTTTAGTCCCATCGTATTATAGTTTCTTTCTTTTCTACATTGAGACTTATTTTAACTAGCATAGATACCTGTATCTAAATGAGTTTTCTTCAATTGGTAAGTGTATTCAAGAAAATTAATTCGCACAAAGTTACCGACAAATAAATATAAAATTTATCTTTAATTCTATTTAATATTTGGTAGATTATAAAGTGGAAGGATTATTGTCTTTAAATCTTAGTTTAATTGACTAAACATTTATATGGTTAGGTTCGACATCTTATCTCGGATATAAATCCCAAAACTTACAAATGTATGAGTTAATTATAGTGGTATTTATTATCTCTTCTAAAATAAGAAAAGAAAGTGAAAGATTTACTTTTCACAAAAAAGTAAAAGATTTACTTTTTTTACTCTTTACTATATGTACCACATTTGAACTTGAATATAATGGTCACAAATATAAATCAAATTAACTTTTACTCTATTTCGTGATATATATTCTTTTTAGAAAAAGATTGGTTGATGGGGACTTGTCTCTTTAGGAAAAGATTTTTATGAATTTACGTTCTTTTGTATCGAGGATCTTCAAAGTGTTCAGACAATAGCTTCGTGGAGCCTTAAGCATGGGTTCCTCAAATTATTCGCTTAGACTTCATATTTCAATCCTAATAATCATGAATAAACAACGGCGCAATGCTGAATTCGTTTCTTGAGGTTTGCCCCAAGAATATTGGCATCCAAAGATTCTCTTTGCAATTGCTAATATTCTTGGAATACTTGTTAGTCTTGATGCAGAAACAAGTAAGAATTTCTTTGATAGATCTTTAGGACATTCTGCTAGAGTTCTAATTGAAGTTGATTTATTAGCTAAAATTAGAAATAAAATATGGGTGGATAGAGAAGGGTTTGTTTTTCTTGTAATATTGAATATAAAAGTTTTCCTCTTTTTTGCTCACATTGTCAACTTATTGGTTATACTTATGCTACATGCAAGCATAATGGGGTGAATGTTGTCAACGTGGAATAAGAATCTTTTCAAATTCGCACATAGGACTGTTGAGATATAAAGAGCACTTAAATTACTCAAATTGAAAGCTCAATTGGTTAAAACAATCTTTTGGTTGACCTTCAGATTGATGAGTTGTGAGCAAGGACGAAAAGACACAAGTACACTATAATAGCACTGTTCTGCAAACTTGATCAATTCATTCTCACACTTGATCAAGTTTTCCTTAAACTCAAAAGCAAGAATTTTCTGGGTTGATTAAGAACGTTATGCATAGAATTATACTACACTTTAAATGATTGATTCATAAAATTGTTAGCACCTTGAGAAGTGTGTTCAACGCCTCTTTTTAGTTTAAATTGAATATTAAAGTCTCTCATCATTTATAAACAGAAAAGCATTTGAAAGATGCAGACAGGAGTTTGACTTACAATCAATATTCACTTGTTCAAGTCAAAAACTCTCCAAGCTAACTTCAACTCTCTTCATTATATCTTTGGATCAACAGAAAAGGTGCAAAGGAGGACGTTCTCGTTTTGAAGCACATAGTGAAAATATCACGGTTGTAAAGACTGGATTAGCCCGAGTTTGGTGAATCGATATACTTTTTGTGTGTAATCTTTTTTATCTCTTATCTTTAATTATTAGCACACACAAATCACATTTTATTATCATTGTTTTTATTTACAACTTCTTAATTTCATAGAAACTATCCAGAACGTTCTGGTCAATTAAAAACTAACAATTAAATCAAAAGGTATAGGAACAATTAAATAAAAAACTAACAATACTTCAAGTTGAGGAAAATGAAAGGAACTATTGACTAATCAGAAGCATTGCTTTCACCATCATCTTCGTCATTTACACCACCAACAACATCTACACTCATCAAAAGTTTGGTATCTTCCTCTTCCAACCACCACCTATTGAAATAGAGAGACCGTTAAGGATTCAAGTTGAGGAAAACAGAGGAATTGCACTAATCAAATGCTTTGTGCATAGAAGATAACAGATTAGCCTAGAATATAATTTTCAATGTTATTTATAATTTATATAAATGAAGACACTTAGAATAATTAAAAAGTAATAGTCGATAAATTCTTAATTGTTTAGAGTGATTAATGAAATTAAAAAACATCATTATTTGAAATGGAGTGTACGTTGCAATCACTTGGAAAAATCTTTGCAATAATTACTGATATTTTGTCAAACACAACTTTATTATATTTATGTAGTATCCATCGCCATGCAAAATAGGGATAAGACTCTATTTAATCAACTTATTTTTAAAGTGAGTAAATACAAATGTATTGACCACTGATTTAACATAAACGCTCTTTCTTATAAAATAATTGTTCAGGCATAATTATACCAACTACACGGCTGATTTTGACAAACCAATCTACTAAGATATTTTAGTTAGTAGGTTAAATTTTGTTCCTTAAATTGTCAGCAGTTTAGTGTTTGTTAGTTGATTATATTTGAAATGTGTTATATAAATAAAATTACTGTATTTATTGTTTTAGTATCTTTTTTGATCTTAAGTTTTAGGATCTTTTTAATCATCAGATATAAAATATTTTAAATATTTTAAGAATTTTTGTTATCAACCTCTCATGTTTATTTTTAATATATATGAGATGAATCTTCAATTTCAATCTCGGGATTTCTAACACAATCTTTATTTTTGTTATTTTTAAATTTATAATTAAATTATTATGTATTCATTTTTTTTTTTGAAAAATAAGAAGGTTATGTATACTTATTCATAGAATAATCATATACACTGATATAATTCGTTCCAACCAGCATGACTCTTGTTTTCTTACAAGACTCTTGCTAGTTAATAATTTTTAAAATGGTTTGTTTCTCAACAATAATTGTAGTTAAATGGTGCTTTTGTATATGTAGTATTGCGACACAAAGAATCACTCATGCAGGGTCTTGATTTTTGTACTACTATATAATTTTTTTTATAATTTTTTATTTATTAATTTAATATTTTCGTATATGTGAACGTACTCCTACCTTTGTATATTACTTTTATAAAGTTTCTATAATTTTTAATTATAAACAATGTCATGTAAAAGTAAAACGGTAATAAAAATAACCAGATGTTAAGAAACAATACAAATAAAAAAAACCAAAACAACAGTGTAGGATTTGGAAGTTAAAGATCATGCAACCACCAAAACCATAGATTTTATTCAAAACCTACTCGTTGATTCCATTATGTCTTAAATTGGCATTACATGCACAAGTCAAGGTGGTTATAATTTCAATATACAAAATTTAATATGATTAAATCCCCGAAGAATGTATATGCCACTTATATGAATTAGGTTTACTGTAGGTGTGAGCCCCCTTATCTCTTCATACCATATATTAGTTAATAAAACTCTTAATTATCCTTATAAAATAGTTTCTAATTAAATTTCAAATGCACTTCAGGTGTTTGAGAGGAAATGCTATTTCAATGACGATTATTAGATAGACAATATATAGTGATATATAGCTTTCCCCATTAATATATGTTATTTTTAAATTTGCTTTTAAAATATTTCCTTCTTTCTTTATAAAAAAAAAATATTTTCTAATTACACGGAAAGCCCACAAGGAAAAGGTGATTCATGTGTCTTTGTTTTGATTAATTTTATAGGTAAATGACATTAATGGGAAGTACAAGATGTACTTCCACTCAATTAATACATAAAAAAAGTTATCATAAAACAATTACAAACTTTGTAAATATATAAATCCAAAATTTCTTTTTATTTTTTTATTAGAAACCAAATACAAGAGAAGATTTTGGTTTGTTTAATCACCTTTTTTGGTTCTATGGTACTTTCCTTAAATGTTGTTACATTGTTTGTAGTTGTCCAAATACACCATGTGACAACCATCCAAATCAATTTCGTCCCTAACTAGTCCTTTTCACCTTATGAGATTAAACTCGACCGTCAGCTCCAAATAACCTCTTCAACTTCTTTCTGTGAAGCCTCCTCGACTTCAAGCCATATATCCTCTTTGTTCAATATTGCCATTTGATTATTTCTTCTTCTAGCCTTCATATTCATGTCAAAGAACCTCATATTTGTATCTTCTTCCTTAATTCAACACATCCTTGATTTTTCTTTTTATGTGTTTTAGTAATAGAAAAATGTAATTAACTTTTTTTTTCTTTCTATAATTTAAAATTTAATTAATAAAAAGAAAAAAAGACAAAAGTATCAGGGGACGTAAACCTAACTCAAGAAAACAAAATTACTAAATGTTAGGTTGACCCTCAAAGCGGGTTTTCATAGACAAGTTTGATTTCAGATTTTTTAGTCTTTTTCTTGACATTAGAGACTACGTCACTAAAACTATTTTTCTTGTTCCAAAATTCATTCACAATAAGCATGTCATGCGCAACATTCTCATTTTAAAAAAAAATTTAATCATGAGACATTGCATCACTCCAAAAGCCTATAATATACATATACAAAAACACAGTTACCTGATTATCCTCTCTTTGAGTTTCATCATCGTTATCCACTATATTGTTAATTGTCTCAGACAAACTACTACCGAATACCTCATGAATAACATTAGAAACCTGTCTATTAATAGTAGTTTTGAAATCAATATTGTCATTCATATATTCTTTTTGCAAGATAACAACACTAACCAACTTGCCATCAACAAGATTTTTTAAATGGTTTGATTCATCAAATCCCAAAGAGGGTTTCTATCCATACACAAATTAGCATACACATTATCGATCGCATAGAGTGCCCCCTTATCAGTCATAGACTTTTGAACTACAACAACATCATTCATACCTAGAGCTACCTTATCAACCATAGATTTTTGAGTTATAACGTTAGTATCACCCTCTACTTTATTAACAACTTCCTTATGAATTGGAACATATTTTCTAACTACACGATTTGCAACTTTTATCTTATCTTGACTTACAATTGAATTTCTTAAACTGATCTGTTTTGACTTTGCCTTTAATAAATGACAACCATAATGTTCTTTTGAACATTCTCCAATCATTTTGACATTCCTTTTGAAGATTGTTCCAAAACTTTTAGAATTTTAATTGCTTATTATATATTGGGAATCCCATGTGCGAAATGCCAATTGAGTTACTATATATTGTTCTTCCATAAAGATCATTTTCTCTTTAATAGATTAACTCGAACATTCTTATGAATGTTCTTCTATCATTCTTTTAACAAATGACTTAATAAAATATTCAATCTTGAAATGACTTCTTCAATAAAGTTGATTCTTGTTATTTTGATGAATCGATAGGAATATTTATGAGTGCAATGAACTTGTTCATCATGAGAATATTCTCTTGAAGATTCAATAATTATTCTCTTGAATGATTGATATAATATATGATATATTTCTTTTGAGATTCTTTCATAAAGATGTTATTTGACTTCTTTATTTATCTTTAAATATGTTTGAATCTATAATATATCAATTGAACATATTTCTCAAGGTATCAAATAATCATTTTGATCATTCTACTTATTATTTGGTTCACATTGTTCTGAACACTTGTTGCATTTGATTCTTCAGATAACTTTTGAGTTGTTTGATTCTCATGAGTTCACAAACTTGTTTGGAAAAGAGCTAACACAATGTAGGCACAATAACCATGAACTCTTTGGAAAAGGAGAATGTTCTCCTATCTTGCAAGATACATTCTTAAAATAAAGGTTAAATACCACCCGTGATCCCTTAACTTAATTTCGGTTAACAATTTAGTCCTTTATCTTCTTTTTTTTCCGATTTGGTCCTTTATGTTTTTAAATAATTTCAGTGTTACCCTTTAAGTGGGGTTCCGTTAAGAAAAAGTTAAAAAAATCCCTCATCTGGATCATTGCATATGTTCATCAAATCTCTAGGAACGATTGTCATTGATCTGAAGTGATGTCTGTGGAGTATAAATACCCCATAGCTTAAGTTTTAACGAATCAATCCTACTATCAAACTTTGAACATTTTTCTGAAATATTTCCAAAACATAAAAGGTAACTTTTTCTCAAAACGGAGAAGAGATTTTTTAACTTTTTCTTAACGGAATCCCACTTAAAGGGTAACGCTAAAATTATTTAAAAACATTAAGGACCAAATCAGGAAAATAAAAATATAAAGGACTAAATCGTTAACTGAAATTAAATTAAGAGACCACGGGTGGTATTTAGCATAAAATAAATGATAAGGTAGTTGAATTAATTATTTTGAGGTTCAATCGGTACCCTACTAATATCTCTATGAAGCTTAGCATATTATTTTTGTAATTTTTGTTATGCTACATTGATTATTTGATCGGTGAGTAGATACTTATACACTTGTTGACGTGAATGACTTATAACTTATCCACTTATGTGATTTATGTTCATTAAGTAAACATTCAAGTGCAATAATCAATAGATCATCATTCATAAAACGTAACATTTATTTTGTAACGTTTGTTATCATTAAAATGTATATAAAAATAAAAATTTGACCTCAACAATTATATCTACCTTAAAATATAAAGATACTCTAAAAATTTTCAGAGGTTCCTTTTTTATAATGTTTCTTTAAATGTTTTAATTGTATTGTTAATTCTTTACTATAAAATCTTTAATAACTATACATTATAAACAAATTATTTATCAATCCTAAAAGATAAATTTTTAAAACAACAAATTTAAACTAAAATATATTTTTATTATTTATTTTTTGTCTAATATTCGTTTTGTTCATTTATTATTTTTATGAACTATCTTAGTCGCTTATTTTTTTAAATAGATAAACAATAGTCTTTTTTTATGGTATGTGAAATACAAAATTAAAAAAAATGATACCTTTAGCAAATCTTATTCGATATGACATAATTATTGTCCCAATTAGTATTTATAATCCCTATATTATTTTAAATTATTGATAATTGTCTTCAAATTTTTGTCGTCTTCAACAAAATACTTTTTTTATAGGTCCTTTAACAAAATACTAAAGTAAAGAAAATAATTTAAAAACCTATATGAAATTAAAAGACAATTTCATAATTTTTGTTGTCAATTGAGACAGTAACTATACCACCTCAGTCAACCATTACTAGTCAATCATTTTATATACCTACTTTCACAAAATGACTAGTCGTTTATCCATTTTTAAAAAAATAAATGATTAAAATAAATTCTAAATAAATAAAAAATAAAAAATAATATTTTTAAAAAAATATTCAAACAAATATTGACGAAAAAATAAAACATGAAAATTTATATTTCAGTTATTTTGCTACTGTATTTTTTATTTTTTGAAATATGTATACAATAATCGTTTGTTTTTGACGTACGTAGTTGAATGTACAGAATAAAGAATTTGTTACCTTAACAATTATTGTTCGGGTTATATAATTATTGTTTCAATGGACATTAAAAGTATCAAAATTTATTTTTAAATTGTTGTCTTTTTAATAAAATTTCAAATATTTAAAGAAAAGTATTAATTATTTTAGTCAAAATTTTATATTTTGTTATTTATATTTGATTTGGGATCTCAGTTGAAATGTAAAATTAATCGAGTGACATTTTCAACGTTTTATTTTATTTTAAAAATAACGCCAATTTTTAGAGATTGTTACTGATAAAAATCTATATCTAGATATTAAGATAGCAATATCTTGACGAGATTCGAATTATTTTTTTATTTATCCTTAAAAAAAACATAAAGCAATGTACAAACAACACTCATGACTGCTGCCAAACGATTTTACCCGATTCAAGTGAAAGTAATCACCGTAAAAGAGATATACTAAAGTTAGATCTCATTCCATTTTTCATAATTAACTTTAACAAACATCATCATCTATCATTTTAATAAATTTTTTTGTAAAGCTAAAATCTTTATTAAGATGATGATAATTGTAAATTTATGACATTTATATCCTTAAAAAAAAGTAAATTCTGCAAGATGTTTTTTAAACTTATATTTATTTACGTTCTTAATTTTTAATAATACAAGGGCTAAAATAAGGTTTTTATTTGTTACAGGGTTAAAATATTGTTTAATTACATTATATTGGTCTCCTGTTTTATTATAATTATGAAAATGGTTTTTCTACTTTAGATTTGAACTTTTTAATTTTTGATTATTATATTTAGAAAAATGTTAATCCATGCCTTAATTTTATTAATAGATTAAAGGACATTGAAGATGTTA
>JBBPBQ010000003.1:41137615-41179612 GCA_037974755.1 Cicer yamashitae
ATAAATAATTATTGATAAAATATAAAATAAAAGTTATAGAGATATGTTAAAGTAGTAGTACATGTTGCTAAAATTGATATAGAAGAGATATAATAGTACTATTGTGTAGATATATTTTCTTCTTTTTTATTTACTTATATTATGTTTTTTTCAAATGTAAATATTTCATCAGCAATTCATATAGTGTGATTTTTCTCTCAATTAATTTTTGTATTCGATAGAATATATTGTTGCAATATATTATATATAACAATATTGTTATAGTTTAGTGTATTGAGTAATAATTCATCAATTTTAAATTGAAAGAAATACCACAATGTAATATTTATTGGGTGACCAAGTTTGGTGGCACATTTTCCAATTTTCATTGCATTAATTGTGTTTTTTTAGTGATATATTAATATTAACAATAATAATTAATTAACAAAAAATAGAGGTAAAAGATGTCATTCAAATTATAACATTGTCACTATTTTAAGAGGAAATTTTTTTTTCTACTTGATCACATTCCTTAATATATACTTCATATGAAATAAAATATAAGTAAAAATTATAATTGAAAATTTGATGTATCTAGTTAAAAATTAAGATCAACTACATAAATTTTTCAATTATTTTTATTTTGTTTATATTTGATTTCGAGTAGTGCATTATTTATATATATATATATATAAAACCAAATTCATTAATTGCATTAACTATTTCATTAGTGATATATTAATATTAACAATAATAATTGATGATTAACAAAAAATAAAAAGGCAAATGATATCATTTAAATTACAAAATTGCGACTATTTAAGAGGGAAAAAATTGCTACTTGACCACCTTCCTCTCTCTTTCTCTCTATATATATATATATCAAGATTTACATTTATATTTTTTAATTAAACAATTACTTATCTAAAAACTACAGTTTAATTACTGATTTAAAAAGTCAAAAATTAAATAAAAAAATTAACTTTTGAATTATGTATTCAAACTAACGAGTAGAATCAAGTGGCTTACGAACCGGAGTTAATTGGAATTCGAGTTAACAAAAAAAATTTATCGAATTTGAATCGAATTTAAAGTTGAACAAATATTTAATGAGTCAAATTGAGTTAAACCATGTTCAACTTAATTTGATTTATTTCCAATCCTATATACATGCATTGATGTGTTTTTTATTGATGTTGAATCGATTGAGTAGTATCTTAGTTTGATATTTGACTAAAATAATTCTTAATTACACTATTTTTAACTTCATACCAAACTCCACATTAAAAAAAAATCTCTTTCCCTTAAAAACTATGGTTAAAAGAAAAATATATGTATATCAACCACTTATAGCATTCACATATAGCATCCACAAGACAAAAGTAGGAAAACATCAGTAAAAGGGGTACGTATAAATCTTTTGCAAATTGTACATTTATGATTAATAGCAAATACGGAAGATACTATTTTTGTTGTTTATGGACAACAGACATCCTCCCAATTGCACACGTTTGTGCGGTGTGACTTCGTGCTTAGCAATGATTTTGGCTTCTTTCAATTTTTAGGGTTTTGCTTTGCCTTTTTCTACTAATCACTTTTGAGTGAGA
This sequence comes from Cicer yamashitae, assembly GCA_037974755.1. Taxonomy (NCBI): domain Eukaryota; kingdom Viridiplantae; phylum Streptophyta; class Magnoliopsida; order Fabales; family Fabaceae; genus Cicer; species Cicer yamashitae. Next base: position 41,139,202 of record JBBPBQ010000003.1, read on the forward strand.
TTACGACAATAAAGTCTCTTTTGTTAAAGATATGCTTGGATAGTATTTACCTTTTATTGTAGCAAGGGATTTTATGTTTTAATAAACATAAGTTGATAAATAAAGTTGCCAACTTGCTAGTGAAAATTAAGAAAGATTACATGATTTCTTTTTCTTCAGAAAATGTACATGAAAACAACATAGTGGTTTAAAATAACTCTTCCTCATTAACTATAAGCCTATTAAAAAGGCTAAACAACTACTTTATGACTAATTTGAATAACCTTATAAAAAAACTTTTTTTTTTTTTACAAAAAAATTATTAGGTTAGTTCTTTATTTAAAAAAGGCCAAATATAATATATAGTTTAAATATGTCTTTGGTTCTTGCAATTATAATTTTTTTTTATTTTATTTTGATTGTCGTAAGTTTTTTTGTTTGCTTCAGATCACTGTAAATATAGCTTCATTTTAAAATAGTCATTTCATCAAATTTTCGTCACACAAACTCTAACACCGTTAAACATAAATATAATGAAAAAATTTTTAACCTAATGGAAATCAAATTGGGAATGTTAATCGGAATCGAAAAATAATTGGATATGATAATTGATGAATCGAAATTCAATTTGTTGATAACGGAAACAATCGGTTCATCGTTTTGAACCAATTCTCAATCACAAGCTTCAATTTCACTTTTTCCATCCATTGACGCAAAGAAAATGAAAGCGAATCACTCGAAAGAAGAAACAAACATTCCCAATTTTGTACTAATATTGTATTTGGAAGTCTAACCCTAATTTACGTAGGAGTGTAGTTTTTTACGGAAAAAGAATAAAACATTTAGGGGAAGAAGAATGAAATATTTGAGGTTAATTTTAGGTTTTTTTAAGGAAAGAAAAATGAAACAGTTGGAGTTAATTTTAGGTTAAAAAAATATTATAATTTAATTACATTGGAGTTTATTTTTAAGTTAAAAAAAGTTATGTTTTAATTATATTTAGGTTTAATAATAGTGTTACAAAAATGAAATTATATTTGCAGGGATTGGAATCAAACAAAAAAATTTACGGGTAACAAAATAAAAAAACATTATAATGACAAGGACAAAAAACATATTTAAACCATGATATATTAACAAAGATTTTCCAAACATAAAGTGTGCCAAGAAAAATAAAATATAATATTACCTATGTTTCTAATTATAAGTCTCAATTGTCTTTTTCACATATACTAAGAAAAAATGATGATGTATTTAATATGTCTGATTTTATGTATATATAGATGTTCATAAAATACCTTTTATACATAAATGTATTCAATTTGACTTTTCACCTTCTATAATAAATTAGTATTATTAATAAGGGGTATGTTTGAGAAAAAATAATAAATTCATCTTTTCATTTGAAAAGGGGCTTCTATTTAGGAACATTTTTTTTTGTCAATGAGTACTTATAATTAATAACATAAGTAGTCTACAATTATAAGACACAAAACGCAAAACCAAAAAACAATCGAGGACAAACACAACCCCTTAAACCAAATATAAAATTAAAACACCCAAAATAATATCAATGATAAATACCCAAACATAACATAGGATCATTTCACCGGTGATTTAGCTTGAAACCTTTTATATTTGATTTGAGCCACCACCAAGACTATTTAATTTAATCGACTCTAGCACACTGAAGGTGAAAATACCTTAGAATTTCTAACTTTCTATAAAGAAGAAACGCATAACATCCACACAACCTGTTATTACTAGTAGAAACGCATAACACATAACGCATAACGCATACCTTAGAAACGCATAACGCATAACATTCATCACAATCAACATATATTATTGGACGTAACGTAAACAACTCCCTATCAATTCAGCATCAAACTGTACATGCTTTCAAACATTGGACAGTCAAAGAATAAATGCTGACATGTTTGCTCATAGCCACAATCACCACTACAAAGATGAGACTCCAAATTGACCACACCATATTTAATAAGATTATCGGTAACCTACCATAAAGTAGACACATCATACAATTGTGAGATTTTCCCCTATCTTGCTAATCAAAATGTTCTCAGTACTTTACAATTTTCTCTAGATCACAACTGATCTAATACAACTTATATTATCAAAGCCTCACTAGGCTTACAACTGTACTATAAATATACTTTTACAAAACCCCTTTCAAACAATTACAAAAGAAAGATTTGAAAGCTATTTACAATATGTAAAGTAGCATTTGGGTTCTTTGCTTGTGAAAAGTCAAAGATAAATTTGAGAAGTAAAGAAAAAGTATCAACACACTCATAATGTATGCCACAAATTTGAAGGGAAAAGCTGAAGAGTGTATCAAACAAGAAGAGTTTTAATAACTTGTATACAAAAACAAGTGATTGATGTTTCTTGGCTTAAGCTCTAACACTTCAAGTGCAACAACTACTTCAATTTAAAGATGATGAGGACTTCAAATTAATAAAAAATAGAACTATCAGAAACGGGAATAAATGCACAAAGTAATTCTTTTGATGAGTTGTCTTCATATTATTTGCGAACTGTCCAAAACTTTCTCTTCATCAAGTAGAACGTTCTTTGCTTTTTGTGTTCAGGGAGTTGCCTTGAAAACATAAGAATATGTCACCTTTATTTTGAACATTGTAACAATCTTGGAACTCTCATTGGACTAAATTCAATCCAACGTAGTCCTTGTAACAAACCAAAATTTTGATTATTACTAATTCGATAAAAAAATTTAGTAACCAAATTAAATCTTTAAATTTGTATATTTATCCCTCTTTAATGAAGAAATTATGATAAGATTCCTTCATTAATGTTGTAGTCTTTAATTTTATCTTGAAATTGACCTTTGTTTTACTCAAATCTGATATCTATAACTCTAGATACACTTTTAAGAAGCAAAACAACTCAAATAGTGACTTTTATGGATCATTTGAAATTTCAAATGCATTTTTAGCATCTTTAGATTAAAAAATAGCTTTAGGATATTTATATCTCTTTCGTAGGATTTTACATTAGCTTTCCAATGACATCAAGAAAACATCAATATGACTCTTGTATCTCAAGTTATGATCCAAACAGTGAAGCAGTGTAGTTGTCACAAAAACCGATATTTTTGTGGTTTTTAGTTTTAAATATGTCAGAAACATCTACACAACTTGGTTCCTTATTTGGATAGACAATCTCAACCTAACTAACCATTTTTAAAATCTAATCAAATTCATATATACCTTGATTTGATAAATTCAAGTTGATAAGATTTGAGAGAAACATTAAATCCAACGATCATAACTTCCTCATGTGTTATCTGAATTCAATTTCGTGTGTTGCAAAACGACTGTAGAAATGAGAGCTATAGTACAATGTATAGTTCCTTTGGCAAATAACAAAAACATGATTTCCTTTATGTTTCTTATTATTTCTAATAAATCTTGCCCTGACTATTGTTCTTGTTTTTAATTCATTTTTTGCTGTCCAAATTTCAAGTTCTTATTCTCTTGCTCGTTATCGACCTTAAGACCCTTGATTGATGTAGGATTCATGAATTTGTAAACTAGCTTTCATGAAAACATATGCAAAAAAATTTAAGATAAATCAACAGAAAATAAAGAGATAGAGAACGGAATAAAATCAATTTATCATGGTTCACCACCAACAATGTGAATACGTCTAGCCCCTCTACTCTAAAGGATTTAATCCACCAATCAACATGATTTCTAAGGTTGCTATGTATTTTTGCAATTGGTGTTCTCGTGTATGTTTTGTAGTAAAAGGTGGGTTTGATTTGTGGTTTGTCATCGTCGTAACCTTCTTCAAATTTCTAACAGATTTCCATTGAGATTCATGAGAGTTCTTGTACCTTTTTAGGTACCTCTTAGGGGTGAGAGAGTTGTTGCCACTACCAGGCTGATTTACATCAGTTCTAGTTTGTGTTTTAATTGACACAAAGTTTGTTTCTAGGATTCTAAGTCTAATCGAGAGGATGTTATAGATCAAGTCCTGTATCATTACAAGTGTGTGAGAATACTTTGACTGATTTACATCAATTCTAATAACTCTTTATTGAGGGGATATTTAATTCATACCTTTCTTTTGATGTGTTTTAGGCTTTTTCAGAATTCGTTTTTAACAGTTTGCCTTTTTCATTCTCTCTCTCTCTCTCTCTCTCGCATAATGGACTGAGTGAGTTCTTCTTAAATAGAGACAAAAAGTGTTCGTTGAGAATATTACCATTGGAAATCTACAATCACCATTTAAGGCAAATCAGTCTTTAATATCTATCCATATATATCTTGATGAATGATTATATGTATCTTAGTATGAGGACAATGAAGCAAATGATACAATGATGAGAGCATGTCTTAAAGACTTTCAAACAAGTAGCAGATTCAAGATTGTTCATCATAGGATGCGCAAATGCTTTGTCTTCTTTTGAGCGTTGACTTTCATCAGAGTATTGACTTCTTTCAGAGCATACAACATAAATTTGAGTCAGATGATCAAATGCTGGAAGTGATGATGTGATTATCAAAGGCAGACAATCACTTGCTTGTTAAGCTTATTAGAGGTAGACGATCAGAGCATAGTTGCGTTCAACAACGGCAACTGAAACATAATATATCATGTATTTCGAGAGTCATCAGAACTAGATCATTGCTTGTATTATCGGAGTCAGCCAAAACAGAGGGTCGTTTGCATCACTAGAGGCGCATGTCAGAGCGCTTTCATCAGATTTAGAGAAATGGAGTTAAGCGAAGTCTTGTTGTTATTTTGTCTTAATTCAATCATCAGAGGATATAGTTTATATCAGAACGGATGCTTTCTAACGCTTGACTTGAGCTACATAACACAATACTTCTTATTGCTATATTACGACTTGCTCCATTAGTAGACATAGTTACTTGTTTATTAGGTGATAACATTCTATTTGTTTAAAAACACTTAGATTATTGTCTCTAATTTACTTGTAATTTATGTTACCTTAAAATAGATAGTCGTTAACATAACTCTTTATCTTCTAACTTAATCTACACACTTAGCAAATACCTTTAGAGGATAACTGTTCTTTATTTCTTTATTTTTTTGATCATCAAAATATTAACCAAACGATTGTAACTTAAACCACTTTTGTACTAACAATAAAGATCACAAATTTTTATACATAGAAACTTCAAAGCTATTAGGGCTTCTGACAGTTGTTGTGATTGCATGTAATCTGTATGTAAAAATGAACGGTATCAATCTTCAGATATCTTGATTCAACAATTAAAACTTGTCCAAATATGTCTTATTAATTGATTCAACGTATCTTGATTTAAAAACGACAAGACTATTAGAGGATGACATTTTCAAAAAATGTCATTTCATTTCTTCAATCAGAGGGTACTTAAAACTTTGATAAGCAAATGATGTTGAGATGTTGACTTCTTCAAAGTTATACACTACGCGAAAAAACGCATTTTACAACACTTTTTTTAAGCCATTTATAGCGCTTTTTCAAAAAAATAGCGGCCTAAAATTTCGAGCATTCCTCGAATTCAATGGAGTCGCCACCAAAATTTATTTTAAAATAGGGAAAATCTTGAGAAACCCTTAAAAATAGAAAAATAAAATAAAAATGGTCTTTGAAACCAAATTTTGAGCTCGGGAGTCGATTATGCGTAGGGAAGGTATTAGCACCCTACGATATCCGTTAAAAAAATGGTTACCTATAATTAATTGTGCAATATTAATATTAACTTAAATATATTTATTTCTCTTTATTATTAAATATGAATAACAATTATTATTATTATTATTATTATTTTGATATGATTTTGGAATAAACGTGTGCTTAAGAAATAAAGGACAAAAAAGAAATTTTTATTAATGTGCTTGACAAGAATGTGATCTTGCTCCTACGTATCTCCCGGTGCGGTGGAGAAATCAAAGCTAAGAAGTTCTTGGTTAGAAAATGCGGATATGTTGATTGTTTTTAAAAAAAAAATTGTTTTGTTATATATATATATAATATATGTTATATATATATAATATATATATATATATATATATATATATATATATATATATTGACGAAAAAAGAGTTTGTTTGATTTGAGTAATTATTTAAAAAATGCGAGTTTTGGGACGATCAAGTTGTACAACTCGTGTCCCAAAAACTTAAGGAGTAAAAAAGACGTCACATATGATTTAATCCTCTTAAAAATATTTTGTATTATTTTCGGTTTAGATATAAATTTAAAGAAAACCACTAGATTGTACAATATGTATCTTAACAACTCAAATATAAAAAATAATACCACATCTAATTGCACAAATTTGTAAGTTGATTTTAGATTAATTTATTAAAGATAAAAATAAAATAATAATAATAAATAAATAAAGAAAGTTTTAGAACTATGAAGTTGTACCACTTGTGTTCTAACAACTCAAAGATTAAAAAGATGTCTCATCTAATTAATCTTTTTAGGAATATTTAATATTATTTTCGGTTTTATGAAATTGATATTTAGTTAGGAATGGAATTAACCCTCTAAAAAAAAATAGAGTAAGTGGCTTTAAAAAATGGGCTGATAATTGAACAGATTTTTATTTTAGGCCCAAGTTATAACAAAACAACAACAACAAAAAAGGTAAAACAAACCCTAGATCAGACTTTGGACCCAAATTATAACCAAACAAAAGGTTAAAACAAAAGCTAAAAATCCCTAGTTACAGGGGGCGGCCACATTACCAACCAATAGAGGCTAGGTTGGCAGAAGCAAAGCATCAGCGGCGGCTGGAAACAAAATGGCCTGGTTCCGGATCTTCTCGATCAACGGAGCTTCGCGTCGCACTGCCAACTGGTGTGGTTCCGCACATGCCGACTCGGCGACGACGGATTCGTGCCGACTAGGCGTCAGCGGCTTCGTGTCGTGCTGAGTGGTTTCGTTCATTTTTAATAGTGATCGTAAAACTCATGGAAAAATGAAGATGAACAAATGAACGACGACAGCGACGGCAAGGACGATATCCACAGGTTCGAATTTTTTCTAGTCTTATTTTCTTATTTTTTTCAATTATAATGTTATCTTGTTTTCTTTTTTAAAAACCAAACTTTGCATGTTTATCAATTAACAAGTGAAGAGAGAAATTTTTTTTACCTTAACTCTTCTTCTTCTTCTTCTTCTACTTGTCTTTCTTTGCTACTGCCTTTGCTTCTTCTTCTTCTTCTTCTTCTTCTTCGTTTTAGGTATTTTTCTGTTCGTCTTTTCTTTTTCTCTCCTTTTTGAAATTTGATAAGGTGTATTTATAGAGTTTTTTTTATCTGTTTAGTTGCTTTCTTGGTTTGCTTTTGTCCTTCTCCAATGATTTCTTGTTTGATGTTTAATCTGTTTTGCTCATTATCTGAATTTTTTCTGCATCTCTGATCTATTCACGATTTTAGCTTATGTTTGTTTCTATCTGTTAATGCTTATTTGATGGACTTCTATTTGTATGTAAAGGAAACAGAGCTGGTTTGCTGGGCTAAAAACTTTTTTTTATATTTACAGCTTTGGGTCTCAGCTTAGTTTCTGCTTCAAACTCGGCAATTTGTCTTTTTGTTCTATATCATGTGTACAAAGGCTGAGGCAAAGAGGGTTTGACTTTTTATTAGGTATTTCAAAACATATCATTTTTTGGGCTTGTTTTGTGTCCAAGACAAAACCCTTGATGTAAGCCTAGTGCATCAGCAAGGCAATGCATCAGCAGCAGTGAGCAGCAGCAATGAACCAGGCAACAATGAGCAAGGCAGCAGTGAATAGGACAAGGCAGCATAAGCTTGTAATTTGATTGTAAATTGATTTGGTTTTAATTTTAATGTAATTGATTTGATTTCATTTTAATGTAATTTAATTTGGTTATGTAAATTGATGAGATATCATTATAATTATTCTATTTCCCTTTTTATATATATTTTCCTTTTTTGATTTATTTTTAAAAAGGTTGGACAAAATTAGGGTACTACACATAGAAACTTCAAAGCTATTAGGGCTTCTGACAGTTGTTGTGATTGCATGTAATCCGTATGTAAAAATGAACGGTATCAATCTTCAGATATCTTGATTCAACAATTAAAACTTGTCCAAATATGTCTTATTAATTGATTCAACGTATCTTGATTTAAAAACGACAAGACTATTAGAGGATGACATTTTCAAAAAATGTCATTTCATTTCTTCAATCAGAGGGTACTTAAAACTTTGATAAGCAAATGATGTTGAGATGTTGACTTCTTCAAAGTTATACACTACGCGAAAAAATGCATTTTACAACACTTTTTTCAGCCATTTACAACGCTTTTTCAAAAATATAAGTGCTGTAAAAAGATACAACAACGCTTTTTAAAATAAAAAAGCGCTGTAAAAAAGGTGGATATATTGCGCGCGCTTGTTATACTCGTTTTACAACACTTTTTTTAAAAAGCGCTGTAAATCCCAGTAACAACGCTTTTTAAATCCCTGCAATAGCGCTTCATATGCATGCACCTATTACATCGCTTATGTGAAAAAGCGCTGTAATAGGTGCATTCAATAGATGCATTATTATGCACCTTTTACAGCGCTTTTTCAAAAAAGCGTTGTAATAGGTGCATTTAATTGTTTTATTATTATGCACCTATTACAACGCTTTTCCAAAAAAGCGTTGTAATAGGTGCATTCATATAGATGCATTGACTTTATGTAAACTCAGACCATTTGCTAGCCACCTCAATCTCTGTGAAATTGATCTGGGGTCTACATTAAACTTTGACTTTATGTGATTTTTTAACCATGTTATGAAACTTCGATTGTGCTCTCGAGTTATCCAATTTTGATTCCTATTCATGTTCAAACTAGATAACTGATCCATGTGTATTGTAACATACGGTTGAACCTCATCATCATTGTGCAGAACATACAATTGTGCCTGCTCCCATTCTGTCCTTGATATAGTCATTAGTCTTTTTCCAATTATCCCTTCTCTTGATAATCTTCCCGAATGACGAGACATGGGAATCCCTATGGATTCAACATTGGACAGATATTCAGTACAAAATTCAGCAGCTTCTTCGACAATGTACCGTTCAGCAATACAACCTTCTGGTCGACTTCTACTTTTTACGTACCCTTTTAATATTTTCATATATCGTTCTATCTGGTACATTCATCTCATATAAGCTGGCCCACAAAGTTGTGTCTCCTTAACAAGATGAACAGTAAGGTGAACCATTATATCAAAAAACGAGGGTGGGAAGTACATTTCAAGCTCACACAAAGTAACAACAATTTCCCTCTGCAATGTCGGTAATTTCTGAGGATCGATCACTTTACTACAAATTTCCCTGAAGAAGAAACATCATTTAGTTATGGCTCGGCGAACTTTTTCAGGTAAAATTGAACGTATACCTATTGGTAGCAAATGCTCCATTAGAATATGACAATCATGGGTCTTCAAACCTTTTAACTTGAGGTCTTTCATACAAACTAAAGTTTTAATGTTTGAAGAGTATCCTTCTAGAACTTTAACTTCGTGTAGAAATTTACACAAAACAATTTTTTCCTTTCTAGATAGAGTATGAGCGGCTGGAGGTAGATATGTGCGATTTCCTTTCTTTACTGGACCCAATTCATTTCTTATTCCCATATCGACCAAGTCCAATCTTGCATTGATGTCATCCTTAGACTTTCCTAGTACATTGAGTAACGTACCAATAACACTATCAAATATATTTTTTTCAATATGCATCACATCGAGAAAATGTCTTACATACAATTACTTCCAATATGACAATTCAAAGAAAATTGACTTTTTCTTCCACCCAGTTCTGACCAGCTCTCCCGCAAAAGGTTTACCAAATTTATTGGTCAAACCTTGTACTTTCTCAAGTATTTGATATCCAGTAGATGCTACAGGAGCTCTATCTTCCTCTGATTTTCCATTGAATGCATTTCTCCACCCACGATACTGATGACTATAAGGTAAAAATCTACGATGTCCAAGAAATACATTCTTCTTACAATGTTTCAATCGCATCCAATTTGTACTCTCTTCACATATAGGACATGCACACTGACCTTTAATGCTATATCTTGATAAATTACCATATGCTGGAAAATCATTAATTGTGCCGAACAACATAGCCTTCAAATTGAAACATTCTTTCTTATACCCGTCATAAACTTCCACACCTGTCTCCCACATAATTTTTAAATCTTCAGTTAAAGGAGCCAAGTATACGTTGATATCATTCCCCGGTTGTTTGGGTCCAGAAATTAACAGAGACAACATCATAAACTTACGCTCTATACATAACCATGGAGGTAGGTTATAAATCAACAAAATCACAGGCCACGTGCTGTGTGAGATGCTTTGAAGACCATGTGGATTCATTCCATCAGTAGAAAGTGCAAGGCATAGATTTCTTGGCTCTATCCCGAATTCAGGATACTCGTGATCAATTTTTGCCCATTGCTGAGAATCTGCAGGGTGTCGAAACTTTCCATCTCTAATTCTTTCATCTGCATGCCATGTCAAGTGTTTTGAATCTTCTTCACTGCAATACATGCGCCTAAATCTTGGTATTATAGGAAAATACCACAAGACTTTTGCTGGAGTAGATTCTTTCTTCTTATATCGAGAGACATTGAATTTCGGGCACGCCTTTAGTAATTCATATTCATTTCGAAATAAAATGCAATCGTTAGGACACGCATGAATCCTTTCGTAACTCATACCAATAAAACACAAAATTCGTTTAGCCTCGTAGGTTTGACTGCGAAGTTCATTATCATCTGGCAACATATCTTTTAAGAGTGTTAGTAATTCTGTGAAGCTTTTATCAAACCATCCATTACTCGCTTTTAAGTTGTACAACTTTAATATCGCCGACAGTCTTGTGAATTTAGTACAACCATTATATAATGGTTTCTCTGCATCACTCAACAAGCTCTCAAACATTTTAGGACAATCATGAAGATCTTCTTCAACTGCTTTTGCAATCTCTTCAACTCGGTCCGACTCATATGTATCTGTGTCGAAATCAGTTGAAACATATGTATTTGTGCGGGTGAATCCATTTATTTTCTCACCATGTCTTATCCAACATGTATAGCTTTGATCAATTCCATACCATACTAAATGTCCTTCCAATTCATCTGCTCTAACGCGTTTTCCAAAACAACATTTTAAACAAGGACAAACGACTCTATTTGGATCTTTTGCATTCATCACTGCAAACTCAACAAACTCCTTTACTCCATTTTCATACTCTTTTGTCAATCGATTGACAGACATCCATTTCTGGTCCATTTTATATGACCTATATATATAAATGCAGTTACACAAATAATAAGCATGATTTCAAGTCTGATATATATGACCTATATATAGTACACATATCTAATATTGGTCCAAGATTGATTTCAAAACAGAACATAATTAAAGGTGCGAACACGAGAAGGGGGGTTGAATTGTGTTTGCACAAAGTTGATACCTTTTTGATAATTTATAAATAATTAAAAATTAGTTTAGTTTTGGTGACTTACTTGGAGTAGAAGCAATCGAATTTAGAAGCAGCAAGCAATGATAGCATAAATAATTTGACGCGTAGAATTAACCTGGTTCACCACTAACTTGGCTACATCCAGTCCCCTCCAAGCCAGTCTTCCCAAACAGCCTGACAACCCCAGACTTTTGAGGAACTAACCACCTTGACCCTACAAGCCAAGTCTTCTCCTAACAACCTGACAACCTCAGATTGAAGAAGGAACTAAACCACTATCGGGTTGGATACAAGAGATTGAAACTTGAGTAGTTGCTTCTAACAAAGCTGATAATAATAATAATAACTCTCACACTTTAAGAAAAGAACACTCAAAAAATATTTCTCATTCGAACAAGTGTTTCTCTCTTTGAACTCTAAGATGAATTTAGAATTTTGAGCTTGAGTTACTCTTTTCTGCTTTTCGATGCTTTTCTCCTTCAACCTTGAGTGTCTATTTATAGTGAAAATTTGGGCTTCAATTTAGTCCTTATTTAATTCTGAATTGTATCTTGTTTAGATTGAGTTTGTAAATTCTTCAAATTGATTCTATTCCTATTTTGTGTAGATTGACTTTGTAAATTCTTCAGAATGATTCTGTTCCAATTTTGTGTAGATTGACTTTGTAAATTCTTCAGAATGATTATGTTCCAATTTTGTGTAGATTGACTTTGTAAATTCTTCAAATCAAATATTCTTCAAATCTTCATTAAATGTTGATCAAATATTCTTCAAATCTTCTTTAACCCCCCCTAACTTAGGGCTCCTCCTAAGTCTTAGTATCATTTTCTCTCCACTTTATCAAATATCTTTCTCCCGCTTTTGTCATCAGACAAAAAGACTTGAATGTGAGACTTTGCCTCTTTCCCTTCTTTTTTTTTTTTTTGAATAAAATAAATATAACATAATATAAGAAAATATAATAACTATTGTAAAACTAAACTACTTTGAAGTGATCACAACATCAATCAGGTATGAATGTAAGGTTTAGGTTTTTCTTGATGAAGTCAAACCTATCTTCAGGTAGTGGTTTGGTGAATATGTCAGCCCATTGGTGTTCAGTGTCTATAAATTGAATGTTTAGTACCCCTTTTTGAACAAAGTCCCTAATGAAGTGGTGTTTGATCTCTATGTGTTTAGCTCTAGAATGTAAGATAGGGTTTTTGGCTAGACAAATGGCAGAAGTGTTATCGCAATAGATGGGAATGTTGGATTCTAGGATGTTGTAATCTTCAAGTTGATGTTTCATCCAAAGTAGTTGAGAACTGCAGCCAGCTGCTGAAATGTACTCAGCCTCTGCTGTTGACATTGCAATGGTGTTTTGTCTCTTACTTGACCAAGATATTAAGTTGTCACCTAAAAATGTGCAGTTGCCACTGGTGCTCTTTCTTTCAAGTTTATCTCCAGCATAATTAGAATCACAGTATCCACTAAGTTTGTACTTATGAGATTTCTTGTAGAACAAGGTAAGGTTGGTAGTGCCTTTTAGGTATCTAAGGATTCTCTTAACAGCAGTTAAATGTGATTCCCTAGGGTCAGCTTGAAATCTTGCACATACACATACACTAAACATGATGTCAGGTCTGGAAGCGGTAAGGTAAAGTAGAGATCCTATCATTCCTCTATAGATTTTTTGGTCAACTTTTTCGCCTGAATCATCTTTTTCAAGTGAACAAGTAGGGTGCATTGGTGTAGCCATAGGTTGGCAATCACTCATCTTAAACTTCCTAAGAAGCTCTTTTGTATATTAGGTTTGATGAATGTATATACCTTTTTGACTTTGCTGAATTTGTATCCCTAAGAAGAACTTAAGTTCTCCCATCATACTCATTTGAAATTCAAGCTGCATCAATTTAGAAAATTCTTGACAAAGAGTGCCATTAGTAGATCCAAAAATAATGTCATCAACATAAATTTGAATAATAAGAATGTTATCTCCTATTGATTTTCTAAAAAGTGTATTGTCTACTTGTCCTCTTTCAAAGTTATTTTTAAGCAAGAAGTTACTAAGTCTATCATACCACGCCCTAGGTGCTTGTTTTAGACCATACAAGGATTTCCTAAGTTTAAAAACATGATTTGGAAATTCAGAACTTTCAAAACCTGGGGGTTGTTTAACATACACTTCTTCACTTATATAACCATTTAGAAAAGCACTTTTAACATCCATTTGAAATAATGTAATGTTATTATTTGCAGCAAAAGAAAGTAGAATACGAATAGCTTCTAACCTGGCCATTGAAGCAAATGTCTCAGTGTAATCAATGCCCTCTTGCTGACTGTAGCCTTGTGTGACAAGTCTTGCCTTATTTCTGACCACTTCACCTTTTTCATTTAGCTTGTTTCTGAAAACCCACTTGGTTCCAATAATGTTCTTCTTTGGTCTAGGTACTAGATCCCAAACATCATTTCTCTTAAATTCTTGAGAACCTGCAAAATACTTATCTAGCTTTGATTTTTATGATCAAGCTTCTTGTTATCACCGTAAACATAATATCAGACAATAATTAAATTTAAAGAAAGATATCACCTATATGTTAACAATTTCAGTTTCACTATGAAAACCCTCTTAGTTCTTCTTTTCTAGTTTTCAGATTCTTAGTTTGTATATTCTCTGATTAGAGAGTCTGGATGAAGGGATTTGAATTCCCATCCAGGTTTGTATTCTTCATGAATTTGATTGGAGTGTTCAAAGAAGTCTCCTGATTCTGACTTTTAATCTGCCACTTCTGTTTCTGCTGATGTATCGGGTTTCTCTGATGGTAATTCTGATTCTTATGGTAGTTCCAATTATGTTGATATGTGTGATTTCTCTGCCAGTTTTGAGTCTGTTGATACTCCAGATATTTTTGATATTTCTGATTCATCATATGGTTCTGGTTCTGATAAGTATTGTGTTGACCATTCCTTCTTCCAACAGAGTCACTTGGCTTCGGTTTGGTAAAGCTTGGAACATAGACCTTTTTGCCTTCACATATTGCAAGCATCCATTGACCAGGCACCATGAATGGTGTTTCAATTTGATTGCTTAGAACATCTGCAACATAAACAATTTTATCTTTTGGTACCCAAATTTGGTTGGGTCCTGGTTTGTTAGATCTTAAAGATTTCTTGTCTGTCCATGTGGTTAGCATATGACAAGATATTTTATTGTGACCTTTCTTATAGCAAATAATACATAAATCATCAGAGGGAATAATCTTAGATTCAATTACTTTTTCTTGAAATCCTATTCCTCTTTTACCATTCCTACTAACCCCATAAATCATAGATGCATACTTGCTTCTTTCCATACCATTATCAATAAAATCTTGAAATACTTCTTCATGCTTATCAGATTTACATGTGGTATTTTCAATTGATGTTGAACTATAATTACTTTTCAGAGTTAGATTTTCAGCCTTATGTTTAGCAATATTAGTTTTCAGATTTGCATTTTCTGTTTTAAGTTCAATAATATCAGTTTTTAGAGTTGCATTATCTGTCTTAAGTTCAGTAATATCAGTTTTCAGATTTGCATTCTCTATTTTAAGTTTAGTAATATCAGTTTTCATATTTGTATTTTCTGTTTTAAATTCGGTACTTTCATTCTTTAAAACATTAACATTTTCAATTAGATTTGTATTTTCTTTCCTAAGTGTTTTCAGTTTTAAAGACAATTTGTGATTAATATTTAAAAAATCATTTATAGCAGTAATTAAATCAGATCGAGTAAATTCAGAAAATACCTCAGTTTCTTCATCTGTTGATTCACTTCCAGAGTCAGAATCTGTGTTGGATCCAGAGGTAGAGTTGGTATGAGCCATCATACCCAAATCTTCTTGTTCATCGTCAGAGGATTCCTCAGAATTATCCCATGTAGCCATCATACTCTTCTTCTTGGGTCTAGAATCTTTCCTTTGGTGTTTTTCTTTCTCCATATTTGGACATTCTCACTTGATATGTCCAGGTTCATTGCACCCATAACAGATGATGCTTTTCTTGTCATATTTATCATTATTTCCTTTGTTAGATTGCTTGAAATATCTTTGGGGAAATTTCTTCTTTCTATTGTGCCACATCTTTCGAACTTTTCTGGTTATGAAAGCAATCTCCTCTTCCTCTGAGTTCAGATTTTGATTATCTGAATCACTATCCTCTGAATCTGATGTTGCCTTTAGAACCTTCTTCTGCTTAGATTTCAAGGCCAGAGTCTTGTTCTTCTTCTTGGGCTCATCTTCTTCAAGCTCAATTTCATGTGATCTAAGAGAGCTGATTAATTCTTCCAGCTTTAGAGTATTCAGATCTTTTGCTTCCTGAATGGCAGTTATTCAGATCAGTAGTAGTATAACTCTTCTCAAGTACCTTTAATCCCGAGACCAGGGTCTGGAATCTGGAAAACATTATTTCAATGTCTTCGTCTTCTTCCATCTTGAACAACTCATACTTTTTGATTAAGAGGTTAGCCTTTGCTTCTTGAACTTGCCTGCTTCCTTCATAGGTTAGAATTAGACTATCATAAATACTTTTTGCTGTCTCTTTGTTGGTGCACTTGTCAAACTCCTTGAAGGTGATTGCATTTATCATGAATGTTCTCGACTTATGATGCATCTTGTACATCTTCTTCTGATCAACATTCATCTCCTTTCTTGGAATTTCAATACCATCAGTATTCTTCGGAGCAATATAACCATCTTCCACCAAGTCCCAAAGTTCAAGATCTTGTGAAATATAGAAACTTCTCAGCCTGTCTTTCCAATACTCAAAACGTTCTCCATCAAACAGAGGTGGTCTATTGATATTTCCTCCAGCAGCTTCTTCACTGAATCCAGACATATTTAACCCTTGAATCTTTTCTCAAACACTGTAAAGTGCTCAGCCTTGAGACCGAGCTCTAATACCAATTGAAGGTGCGAACACGAGAAGGGGGGGGGTTGAATTGTGTTTGCACAAAGTTGATACCTTTTTGATAATTTATAAATAATTAAAAATTAGTTTGGTTTTGGTGACTTACTTGGAGTAGAAGCAATCGAATTTAGAAGCAGCAAGCAATGAAAGCATAAATAATTTGACGCGTAGAATTATCCTGGTTCACCACTAACTTGGCTACATCCAGTCCCCTCATTCAGAAGGCTTTAATCCACTAATTCAAAAAACCTTGAATTACAAAGCACCTGACCCTCCAAGCCAGTCTTCCCAAACAGCCTGACAACCCCAGACTTTTGAGGAACTAACCACCTTGACCCTACAAGCCAAGTCTTCTCCTAACAACCTGACAACCTCAGATTGAAGAAGGAACTAAACCACTATCGGGTTGGATACAAGAGATTGAAACTTGAGTAGATGCTTCTAACAAAGCTGATAATAATAATAACTCTCACACTTTAAGAAAAGAACACTCAGAAAATATTTCTCATTCGAACAAGTGTTTCTCTCTTTGAAATCTAAGATGAATTTAGAACTTTGAGCTTGAGTTACTCTTTTCTGCTTTTCGATACTTTTCTCCTTCAGCCTTGAGTGTCTATTTATAGTTAAAATTTGGGCTTCAATTTAGTTCTTATTTAATTCTGAATTGTATCTTGTTTAGATTGAGTTTGTAAATTCTTCAAATTGATTCTGTTCCTATTTTGTGTAGATTGACTTTGTATATTCTTTAGAATGATTCTGTTCCAATTTTGTGTAGATTGACTTTGTAAATTCTTCAAAATGATTCTGTTCCAATTTTGTGTAGATTGACTTTGTAAATTCTTCAAATCAAATATTCTTCAAATCTTCATTAAATGTTGATCAAATATTCTACAAATCTTCATTAAGATGTTGATCAAATATTCTTCAAATCTTCTTCAAATCTTGACCATATTTTCTTTTAAACTTGGTCAAAGATTTTCTTCAATTATAAATTTTAATCAAATCTTATTATAGATTTTCATCAATTATAATTTTGAATCAAATTTTTATTCAAATTTTTATTTAAGATTTCATTCAATTATAAATTTGAATCAAATCTTATTTTAGATTTTCTTCAAAAACATGAATCTTCTTTCATACTCTTTGAAGTCAAATATATTGTTCTCATAAAATACTTTTGTTAACATCAAAACTCTATATATAAAACCAACTTGGTTCCAACATCTGTGCGGGTGAATCCATTTATTTTCTCACCATGTCTTATCCAACATGTATAGCTTTGATCAATTCCATACCATACTAAATGTCCTTCCAATTCATCTGCTCTAATGCGTTTTCCAAAACAACATTTTAAACAAGGACAAACGACTCTATTTGGATCTTTTGCATTCATCACTGCAAACTCAACAAACTCCTTCACTCCATTTTCATACTCTTTTGTCAATCGATTGGCAGACATCCATTTCTGGTCCATTTTATATGACCTATATATATAAATGCAGTTACACAAATAATAAGCATGATTTCAAGTCTGATATATATGACCTATATATAGTACACATATCTAATATTGGTCCAAGATTGATTTCAAAACAGAACATATATATCATGAGAACATATCTAATATCATGTAACAATTTCAAAACAGAACATATCTAATATGTAACAATTTATCAGTATTAATTAGTGACAACAACAAATAAATAAATACAGTACCTGAGAAAACCATGATCAATTTGTTTTAAAGGAGGAGCAACGTAGATCAATTTGTAGATGGGCGCACAGTAGATGAGATGAGGGTTCGCAGGGTAGAGGAGATGAGGGTTCGTAGGGTTAGGACAACGTATTAAATTTGTTTTTATTTATTTAGAGTGAATGATTTTTATTTAAAATGAATGATTTTACAGCGCTTGTAACAAAAGCGCTGTTATAGGTCCTTTAATAATGTGAAAGCGTAAGCCTTTTACAGCACTTGTATAAAAAGCGCTGTAATAGGTCATTTGATTATGTCAAAGCGCAAGACTTTTACAGCACTTTAACAACAAGCGCTTTAAAAGCTATGTAACATGAGGTGGGAGCGCTACATTTTACAGCGCTTTTGTTTAAAGCGCTCAAAAAGCACTGTAAAAGGCTATGTGAGAGCGCTTCAGTTTACAGCGCTTTCTAAAAAAGCGCTGTAAAAGAGTTGTAAACATTATGTGCAAGCGTATGTGACCCTATATGACCCTACCACATCGCTTTTTTTACAGCGCTTGTCAAAAAAGCGTTGTTGTATCCTCCGTTATTTTTTAAAAATTATACAACGCTTGTATTTAATAAGCGCTGTAAAAGACACGCTATAAAATGTCATTTTTGGCGTAGTGTATAGGCTTAAAGGATTGACTTTCAATAGAGCGTTGAAGTGTTGACCATATGATCATCTGGGTTGCCAGAATAATTAGACGCAAAATTTTTAGAGTGTGCTTGCATTAGTCAGATTCACCAGAGGCACGTTAAGGGCGCGTTGATAAAAGTCGTACAAGAGTTTGATTTTCTAGAGTCATGGTGCATTTGCCTTGATTAGTTAATTCTCTTTCTAGGTTCATTAGTTGATACAATTCAGAGCTTTTAAACTATTACGAAAGAGGGTCTACATACTTAAACACATTCATTCAAACTTAAATTGTTCCCATAAAATAATTTTGTTATCATCAAAGTAATTAAAAGGCAGTGTTCTTCAAACCAAATTGATTCTAACATATTGTGTACAGGAGTTCTTAATTCTTGCATATAGAGTATATAACTTGTGGATAATAGTGTTAAATAATAAGTGTGTGATAAAATGATATATGAGTATGATTTTTTTTAAGCCAAAAAGAAGTAGAGTGCAAAAGTATCATATAATAGTTTAGTAAAATGATTAATTAGATTATAGTTATAATTAATTGATTATTAGGCGAATTTTAAGTAATGGTTTATTAATTATTTAGATTAAGAATGTTAAAATTATTCGATAATTAATAAAAGTTAATTAATTATTAATAAAGGTTATTAAATTATTTAGTAATTAAAAGTAACTTGGTGAATTAACGAAGATGATGTATAATGATAATTATTAACTAATAATAATATATAGCTAATAAGTTAAGGTATCTAATGATGATGAAATGATATCGTGAATGTTATGTTGTTGATGATGTATGATGTACGATGTACGTTGTATCTATGTTTGTTGATGATGTTAAGTTAAGCTATTATGACAAATGAGTCACGCTATGTGCTAGGTGTGGTCTAATGGTACATGTTGACAAGTTGATCCAAAGTAAATGAACTCAAATTGTTTTATAGGTTGAATGTTGTTTGATGATGATGTTGTTGATAAGTTGATCTGTTGTAAAATGACTCAAGTCGCAATATGGGGTGAATATCGTTTAACAATGATGTTGTTGATGATATTATTTATGTTTCATATATAGGGCATATCAGGGGTTAGTGTTGTGATAAAATTAGAGCAGACGACCTGACTAAAGTCTTGGGAGGATGTTAGTAGAAATGTCTTACATAAAAGGTGAGATCGAGACCAATGGGACGTGTCGGATGTATATTGACACCATATGGACTAGACTCTCTATTTCGCTTGGTAAGAAATCGCTTCTCTGCTTGAACTAACTCACAGTAGTTGGATTCATGTGTTGGAGTTAGTTGGTGATTAGGTAGCATTAGATCCTATATATTTGCATTAGTTGAGTCATTAAAATATGTGTTATATGTGTATTGTTGTTATATGATTGCTTATGTGTTGGTATTGTGTTATATATGTGCTTGATGATAAGTTAATCGAATTGAATGCTAATAATAGTTGGTAATGGATAAAATAATGTTAAATGTTGCTTGAACGTTTGTTATGCTCATTCTATATGTTTTATATGTTTGTGTTGTGATCCCAACATTTTCCAAATGTGTTACGGTTTGCAGATCTTCTTGAAGTTCTCACTATGTGACGTCAAGGGTTAATGACTTGTAGTCTTTATATTCTAGTTAGATTAAGCTCTGATCAAGTAACAATAGGCTTTGGGGTATTTTTAAAATTAAAAGTTTTGAAAAAGAACCAAAAATATATTAAGACTTTTTTAAAACAATTTAGAATTTGTAAGAATATAAATAAATAAAAAATTATTTTACAGAAATTAAAATCAAAATGAGCCATATTTGCAAGGACCAATATCATATTTAAGTCTATTCTTTAATCATTCTTATTCATAAATGATATCTTAAATACAATATTTTTGAGTTGACTTCAACATCAAAGTTGATTCTCTTATATTACTGAGTATGCATTTGTGCATTTAAGGTACTTGTATTGGCTTCATAATATAAGAATGTTCTTTGTTGTCATTTTTCAACAGAAAAAACGTTCTCTTTATTTTACAACAACATTCTCTTCAATAAATGATGTAGTAAATGAATCAATCTTAAAATGTTTTCTTCTTCAAAGTTGATCTGTGTTATTTTGTTGAACTGATATGAATATTTTTTAGTGCAATAAACACATTCATCATGAAAACTTTTTTTTCAGCATAGTTGAAAATGATTTCTTCTATATAAGGGAATAACATCTTCTTGGTTAATCGTCCTCAAAGATAAACTTATGGAAACAATTATTTCCTCAATTTTCCTTGGTGTTTGCATACATTGTGTCAATTCATTGAGTATATTTGAGATACTTCAATATAGGCAATAATATTCTCGTCATGAGTATGATTATTTTTTGATGTTGCAGTGTGTCAAATAACCAAAAACAACCTCAACTTTGAGTTGCGTCCTCTAGTATGACAATGATGACTGACATAGTATACTACTTTGAATGGTGTGGCATCATGTACAATATTTGGTCTATGTTCTACAAATGCAAAGTAAAACTACAATCGTATTGTTGTTAACATTGCAAACTCATTTTCTTTTAATCATCTTTTTATGTTTTATCTTCTTATCTTGTGAGAATTTTGTATAGATGATACTCATAGCTGCAGTTGTTGGTTGCAAGATTAAAGGAATATTTAGTGCTAGTTGGATTTTTTTTTCTGCAATGGAGTTGCTCTCTTTTCCTCTTACAAATTATGATATTTATACTTCTATTCTTTATTGTATTCATGTTCTTTTGAAATTTGGTTGGGATATTAACATTTGCCGCACTCTCCACAAATGGAACGTTAGTGTTGATTTTCTTTCTAAAGAAGGTTATTCTCATGAAGATAAGTTGAAGATTTTGGTGTTTTGAAATTGAAGAATCTTGAAAAATTTCTGCATTGTTTAGAATGGTAAAAAAGATGGAGGCCAAAGCTATGTATATGATCTCTAGTTCTTTTATTACATGCACCAGTCATAAGCTTATATCAAAATCTCTTGTTTTCTCTTTTACTTTAGTCTTAAGAGTATTGTGAGATGTAGTTTAATTATTTGCTTTGACATATGTGATTGTACATGAGGTCATGGGGTGTTTGAAAGAAGTCTATGTGTTGTAAAAATTTTCACATAGTGTTATTCTCTAGTTGTCATTAGACAACAGTCGTGATTTTTCTCTGATTTTGAAATTTCGGCGTTATATTCTTGTTTTGTGATTGTGTTTTAATAATATCTCTAGGTATGTTTTTTTTCCAACATCTAGTATCAGAGCATTTTGGTTCAGTCTAGGGAAATAAAAATTTTAGTATGCTTTGTGGTTACAACATTATATGAGCTTCCACATCCAAAAAGAAGGATGATACAAGGAAAATGTTGTTTGGAAAAGTTTTGGTTAAGAAAAACATGATTTTTAAGTTATCCTTTTTGAAGTGGTTATTTTTCACTCACCTCTCTTTGTTGGAAACTTGCCTAGTACACAATTACAGTATGTCAAGTTCTGATGTGAAGTTTGACATAGAAAAAGTTTCAGAAAGAATCAATTTTGGCGTGTGTTAAATTCAAGTCAATGATGTATTGATACAATCGGGATTTCACAAGGTGTTAAATGGTATATGTGCATTAGTTGATATTGATGCAATGTGTGATGTATGATTATGTCAAGTACTGAAGAACTCCCTATGATAGCCAACCTGGAATTTGCACCATAAATTTTCATTTGGGTTTTCGACATGTAGAAGAAATTCTTGAAGTGGTTTAGCGTCAAGTGAAATTTTTATAGTGGTTTAACCTCAAGTGGAAAATCTTGAAGTGGTTTAACTTCAATTGAAAATTCTTTTAGTAGTTTAGTTTCAAGTGGAATTTGTTTTAGTAATTTAACTTCAAGTGGATGTTTTGAGTTATCTAGCTTAAAGTGAAAATTCATGGAATGGTTTTAGCTTCAAGTAAAAATTATTCGAGTGGTTTAGCTTCAAGTAGAAATTGTTGAAGTGGTTTAATTTCAAGTGAATTATACTCTTTATGGTGAAATATGATAGTACTTTTGAACTATGATTGTTGGTATAGATAATAGAAGCTGAAGATGTATCAATTTCAATCAAGGTGAAGATTATTGTGTTTGGTTGAAATCGAAGACTTTTGGAAAAGTCTCACATTACTTAAAATTGTAAAGAAAGATGGAGGACAAAACTTTACATATAGACTCTACTTCTTCATTACAACATACATCAGTCAGAAGTATTTTAAAATGTATATGATTGTCTTATAGTGTTGTGAGTTACAGTTCAATTATTAATTTTAGAGAGTGTATATATATTGGGGGTCATGAGGTATTTGAAAAAAGTCTATATATTGTAGAACTTTCACCTAATGCTATTCTCTTATTGTTATTAAAAATGCCCATTGTGTTTTCTCCTATTTTTGAGTTTTTAAGTTATATTTATATATTGTGATTATATATATATATATTAATTTTTCTGTTTATTTTTTCCAACAAAGATTTGGGAGAGTCCTCTTATTAGTCTTAACAGTTTTCTATGAGTTATTTTTAATGGTATTTAGGTTTTAATGCTTAGGCTATGATTCTTTAATATGGTTATTTTTGTTGATTTTTTTTTTGTTTTTATTTTTTTCTCTCCATTTTACGAAAAAAAATTACATTTTATAATAAGTCAAGCAATTCAAATATTTTTTAATTTAAATAAACACTTAATTTATTCCATAAATATAAAATATATTGCATTAATTGAGATCTAAAGAATATTCAAAATTTTTAAAATTTAATTTATTTTAAAAATTTATATAATATATAACATTAAAAATTCCACCAAGTCTTATTTTCTTTAAAATATTACTCCATCTGCCTCAAAATAATCTTCGTAGTTGATCATTTAACACAGATTAAGAAAATATGATAAATGAATGAAAGAGAATAATAATTTTACCAAACTATCAATATCAACTATTGATTTATTTTCATTATCATAAATACAAAATAGATAATAATAACTTGAGAGTATACACAACATTAATTAGATGGTACAACTGAAATAAGATCATTAAAATTAAATTGAAATTAAAAATGACAAAAACATGACAATTATTTTGAAACCGTGGATTATATTTTAAATTTCAACAAAGACCTTAAATTACTTAAGTACTTTCAACTATTTTTTATATGTTAAAAAGATCAGACAATACATGATTATTTTTCATATAGTTTCTTTTAACAACAACCAAAAGAATGAACAACATGTTGTAAAGAAAAAGTAGTAGCGCCGGTGAGCAAGCTGTTTTAGCACGTTATTGGCTCTTACAGTTGGGTACGCGGCACCGCGAGTAGCCGTGTTGGCCACCAATCATTGCTCTGAAATTTTGATCCACCCTTTTTCTTTTATTATTTTCTTTTTTTACAAGAATTTATAATAAGAAAAATGTTCAATGAGACATAGATCAAGTAGTGATTAAACTATAACATAATTTGAGAAGGAAGATCAAGAATTCGAATTCTAGATACTAAATATAAAATGGTCACAACAAACATTTGTCTATAGAAAAATAAAAATAAAAAATTAATAATCATTGTCATGCACAGTAGTCTACTCATACTAATATATTCATAAAAAACGTTAATTATTTTTTCTATAAAAAAAAACATTAAAAACTATTATTATCTATAGTATAATATAAAGGAAATTTGAAAAACAACTACAAATAATTACCGATTTGGATGAACTTTTTACGTACAAATTTGTTTAAAGGAAGGAACAATTAATGTTCTATTAAGTTATGAAATTTAGATTAGTTCAGGTAATATAAATATTATGAAATTGAAATTTTTAGTATGTGTTTTTCTTTCTTTTATGTCTTTACCAATAAAACACATAGTGAATCACGTAGAAAACGTGAATAAATGTTAAAACTAGTTAACTGTCACATTAATATAGGAGCTAGTTAAATTGGAATTTTTTTTATAGTAATTTTTAAAATTATGGTAAGAGTTGGAATCGAAGCTTGACTTCTTTATTAACATGCTCTTTTAACTCTTTCACCTCAGGGACCAAATCAATTTTATATCTATTTGATTGAAAATTATTAAAAACTTTTTTCTCAAATAGGAAAAGCATTTTATGTTTTCTTATATCAACTTTTAAATCCTGCAAAGGTTTTTCCCTCAACATTTTTTTTTGTATCGAGAGATAATTATTAATTAATGTTGTAGTTAAATCATAATTGATAAGTATATGTACAATTATACCTGAACTCAGATTTGTTGAAGGGTGGCTGTATTTTGAAGGAAGGGAGGATGTTTTCTAGGTCATATCTTTATTTAAAATTTGCTAAAATGTTGTTTGGTGATTGTTTTAGACTTGAGTACTACTTATACTCTTATAAAATAGAAAATGATGTTGTCAATGAGCTATTTATTCAACCTATTGAATATTAAATTTCTATTAGATTAAATATCTTCTACTTCCTTGTTTGGGAAATTGCTGCTGACATTCCAATATAGTTATGACCATGTGCCATTTATTTTTTGACTGGACCATGTGCCATTTAATGCTTTGTGAACGCGTTGAAATAATTGTATATCTATTTGTACATATATTAAATTAAACTAACTAAAGTATACCCGTGAGCAACTTTTTTAAAAAAGAAAAAATTTGACAACGGAAAATTGTTTATTAATTAAAATGAGACTTCGATCAATTTCACAATTGTCATTTATGAGAGATATTTTGAGTTTGAGGATTATACCATGCACTTTCACACCTAAACCTGTCACCCCTCAATCAATGTGAAAATACAATTTTGCCCTTTTAAACTTCTTATTTTTTCAGAATTTTTGAAACTTTCGAACAATTCGAAACTTCCGAAATGAAAAATTCCAGAATTTTCGAAACTTTTCAAATTTTCGAATTAAAGATTAATTTCAAAAATTTGGAAAGTTTCGAAAGTTTCCAAATCTGGAAAGTTTCAAAATTTTCCTATTTCGAAAGTTTTGAATTGTTCGAAAGTTTTGAAAATTCTGGAATTTTCTATTTCGAAAGTTTCAAAAATTATGAAAAAAATGAAAAAATTTAAAAGGGCAAAATTGTATTTTCACATTGATTGAGGGGGTGACATGTTTAAGTGTGGGGGTGCATGGTACAATCTTCTTTGAGTTTATAAGACTAACTCTTATCACTGAGTCAACAGTATATCCGTGAACAACTAAATTAAGGTAATTTGATTTTTTTTTGTTGACGAAAAGGTAATGTGAGACTAAAATATTGATATGTTGTAATAAATGTTTTTCATATGTATTAGTTAAATATCAAAATCAATTAAATAGTTAAGGTATTCAAATATTTATTACTAATGTCATGCCATATCTATACATTTTAGCTACTAAATTTTGGTTGTTTGCTTTCTTGCTTGCACTTTTTAATATAGGAAGTTCAATTTTCTAATTAAATTACGGTAATTTGGCACAAAGAAACAACTTTCAATTTATTTGAATATATATTGATTAAAAATTTGAGATCCCAAATTTTATATTTATGGAAATATGAAAAGAAACTGAATTTGAGCTTAATTCAAAACGTGTGGTTGATAGTTTTCAAACTATTAAGGAAGATGTCTCTAAATTGGATGTAACTATTTCTTAATGTCTGACATGTCTTTCTTTTATATTTTAACAATGTTGACTTTATTCGTAAATAATCTAATGGAGTAGCTGGTGCATTAGGAAGGGTGGCTACATCTTTTATATAAGTGTCCAATTGTTTATTGAGACATCATCTTGTTTTGATTATATTATTCCTAATGAAATGAGCTAAACTTTCCCTTCTCAAAAAATCGAACGAAAGAAAAGAAAGTCTAAATATCCATTAGGTACCTTGGGATGCTTAAAAATAAATGTTATTAGTCTTCCTTTTGTGTTAAGGTGTGGCTTTGAGTGTAGGTAATCTTGTATATTGCATTTTTGAATGTTTTTGCATCCTTTTGAATTTGGTTACCTCTATGTGATCTTTAAATAATATCTTGAGTCGTACTCATCCACACTGGCCATAGTATTATTACTCTTACACTAGTAATTATAGTGATGCTATATCAATATGCTAATTGTGAATACCTTGAAAGCTTACTATGTTAGCGATTATGTGATTTTGAAATATGACTCGAAAGTGTGAATTATCAATTATCAATGTTTGACAACTTAAGGATAAAAGATTTTTGGAACATTATATAGGTTGTGATGTGTATTTTGAATTCATGACATGATGTTGAGATTCATGTGTATGTGTGTGTTAAATTGGTTAGTACTATGTTTCTTACTTACTATATGAATTTACACGAGTTTTACGTGGATGGTATACATATTGTGATTATCTACGATTTTGCTAAGTTCTCTAAGTCGTCCATTAATATGCTAGTCGTTAGTTTATTTAACTTGTGCTACAATGGTAATTACATGAATCGGATTATGTTATGATATTATGAATCATTGTCTGTGTTACGGTTATGTGATTTGTACAAGTATGTTGTGATTCTATGAACTATGTAAATGCGTTGTGAATATGTGAATTGTGCTTTGTGAATAAACTCAATCTTTCATTAATGATGATTTTCCGATTTATTTCAAAGTAACTTAGGTCGTTGAGGGGAGAAAGGCTAGTGTTAGGGTCTATGATCTGGTGATACGTGTTGTCATAAGATAAGTAGAGTTTGAAAAGTCCAACGGTCGAGAACACAACAATAAGATCTTGATAATGGAGTTTTACTCATTAGATCTAGGGGTATTCTAGTTGAAATTACTATGTGAATTTGGAGAGCACCTCAAATGTTTGGAGCTACAATGTGACCCTACTTTACTTCGACTAATAACCTAAATGGACTAAGGGATGAGTTGAGTGAGTCTACAAAGAATTGAATGTGTTCGCCTCTTACGAGAATATAGTACTACGTTCCTCACCAAGTGTGTGGAGAAGTGTTTCATGGTAGTGAATGTGATTTGTTTTACATTGTCATTGTGTCAAGTGAAGTGCATCTATGTGCATCATTAGAATCATAAGCGTCATGACTCTTACTAAATTAAATGTAAGTTGAGGACTTTTTATGAACTAATTTTTTTTTAGCTTTTTGGAGGCTTAAGACAGTTATGTTGGTGGTTTTACCATTAGACCAACCCTAGTTATATTGACATCATGTTTGGATCCTTTTGGGTTTAATTTTTGGAATTTATTACCAGCTATGAAATTATGTGAGATTTAGAATTTAGATTCTATTTTGTTTGGTTGCTATGTATTTTGTGGTTGATTAAATGACTACTTTGTTTTGAAAGGTTTTAAATTGAGCTAAATATTCTCACATTTTAATTATATTTTATCATTG
This sequence comes from Cicer yamashitae, assembly GCA_037974755.1. Lineage (NCBI taxonomy): Eukaryota > Viridiplantae > Streptophyta > Magnoliopsida > Fabales > Fabaceae > Cicer > Cicer yamashitae. The sequence continues at coordinate 41,167,388 of JBBPBQ010000003.1, forward strand.
ATGGTGAAGCTCTTCGCTCACACATCGACGCGACTTATGGTGCAATGTTCGAGGACATGAGCTCAACTTTTAATAAATAGTAATGATATATAAACACTTATTTTTGTATATTTGTGCGACCCTTGATTAATCATTTGTAAAAATATGATTAATTTATTTGAGTAGATGATTAAATCACAGCAAAAAATATTTTAATTTTAATTTAAATTAACCATTTACTCAACCAAATTAACCATATTTCCACATCCGATTAAAATCAGATATCACGTGTATAAAAAGTAGACATCCATAAAATGTTTTTGTAGTCAAAATATGATTTTGACTACAATTAATTTTAAATTTTAAAATACAACATAAATATTAAAATTAAAATCTAAATAAGTGCAGAAAAGTGAACAGAAAAATATGGTAATTTAAACCATCCAATTTTCATTAAATGAGGTTAATGCAGTATTTCTCCACTTGAGATTCAAAAATATGTTAGTGTTTTCTTTCTACTCTCAATGATAATAATAAATAAAAAAAGAAACACAAGGGAGAGAAAACCTTGACAGTAAAAAGCGAGTTGTTGCTATCAGATTTATTAGCCGCTATGGGTACATGTTTGTGCATGTTTTGTTCATTGACTAAAAACTGATACTGTCTTCCTTCCTTTACATATTATCGTCAATGTCTGTTCAAAAGGAACTCACATGGCCACGCGTATTGCTGTGTTGTCCTACCATATAAAGCAACCACTTTTATGTGGGCTCCGGCCCATTACTTCTTCTCATATCTAATTTTATTGGAAATCACTTTAAAATTGATTTACATTAAGGTGAGTGTATTCTTTTATAATGTTTTATGAAATGGAGTTTTGTTCCTTGAAAATTAATTGATTTAAGAATTTAAATATGTTTTTTAGTCACCGCAAGTATATTATTGTTTACTTTTAGTCTTTGTAAAAATAAAATAAAATAATTATTTTAGTTTTTACAAATATATACTTTTTATTTTTTGTATTTTATTTTTAGTCTCCGCAAATATATTATTTTTTGTTTTTGGTCCATGTACGTAGATATCATTTTAGTTTTTGTTTGAAGGAATTAAAATCAAATATTCTAATTCTGAGATGAATAAATTTTGTAGGGATTAAGACAAAAAATGTTAAGGACAAAAAAAGTATATATTTGTTGGGATTAAAAACAAAAAATATTTTTACAAGGCTAAAATAAAAAAAAATTGTATATTTTCTAAGACATAAATTTAAATTATAAGTTAATTGTCTCTTATATGTTCCAATATCCATTTTTTCATACATACCGAAAAATCCATCATGATTTAATTCCATTAAAAAAAGAAGGAAAATTAATTGATTTAATAAATGAGATACTGGTAGTTTGAAACATGTAATTGCTTTTTATAAAAGCAATGTTATCGCCCCATAAGTGTTGTTCAAATGCTAAAAGATATTGTGAATGTCTTGAATATGAAAGTATCTTTGTGGCACTAAAGGCTTAGTCATATAAGTGAAAAGAGTTAAGTTGTTTAGAAAGAAATCACGTGCTTCCAGAATTGAAATTAAGAATACAAATTTGAAGAAATGTTCTCATTATATGGTTTGTAAGCAAAGTATAGTATCCTTTAAAAGACATTCTCCCTCAAGGAAGTCATAATTGCTTCAACTAGTGTATTCTAATATTTGTGACCCTTTAAAGGTAAAATCTTTTAGTGGTGAAGTTTATTTTTCTATTTTCATTGATGATTGTTCTAGGAAACTACGAGCTTATGCACTTAAGACAAAAGGCCAAGTATTGGAGAAGTTCAAACAATTTGAAATATTGATTAGAGACAGACTTGCAAGAAGATCAAATGTGTTCATACAAACAACAATGGTGATGAATCGCACATTGGTTGAGAGAGTGATGTGTATGTTATCTGAAGCTAAGTTTCCCAAATTCTACAGTTGGCGATTATCTCCACATAATTGTGAGGCTAAATATTGTTGGGGTATTGTGCTTCCTTTCTATGTAGAGAAATACATAATATTGTTGGGGTATTATGTTTCTCACATATTTAAGTGGAAAGGGGTCATGTTTGAGTTGTAAGAAGATATTATTTTTAGGCGGCCACCATAGAGAAAAGAAAAGAGTGAAATTCATTTATGTTTTTCTCAAACTATTCTCAGTAAAACAACAATTGTGCATTCCTTTACTTTTGGATTTGGATGAAAATTTGACAGCAGGTTCAAGACATACATTTCTTTGTTTTTAATGGTCAAATTGGCGAAAAGAGGTTTAAGGAGTGAGTAATCATGTTTGAACATAAGCAGTAGATTTGAATTTTTTTCAAATGCTTGTTTTTAATTTTAAGTTTTTGTACTTTGTTGTTTTAGTATGTTGTTATCAATTTTTTATTGCAGTGGAACTATTTCTTTTATCTAGACGACTTGTGGGTTTTACTTTTACATTGAGAGGTTTTCATGTTAAAATCTTGATGTCTTTTTCATGTTTTATCTGTTTATTTGCTTCCATGTAATTGTTATTGCTCATCATAGGTTTTTACAAGTTGATGGAAATTTATTTATGTTGCGCATAACTTTGTTATTGTATTTAATTGTTAATTACCATTAGGTGTGTTACTTGGAAAAATGCGTTTTCCCCTCTCCAAAGCCAAAATCATGTATGCATTCGTACTTTGTATTTTATGTAGAGCTGTCAAAATGGGCTAATCGACATGGTCCAGCCAGCTAAAACATAGGGCTAGGGTCTAAAAAATTTAGCCCGAATTTTTCCAAGACTTTTTGGCCTAATTCGAATAAATCCGTTGTCTATTTGAGCTAACATATATGGGTACTGGATATCCCGCAACTCGCTTAACTAGATTAAAAGTAAATAAAAATAGTAAAATTGAGCCATAGACCCAAAAAAGATCTTATCTATTGAAGATAAAAAAAAGTAGGACATTTTTGTACATTAGTTTTAAAGTAAGATATATATTGGAAAAAAAAAATTGAAAAGAAGATGTATATTAGTTTTTGCATTGTTTTACATTCAAAGTCGTACTTTTCTTACATTTTACACATGTATATTACTCTCTCCGTCTCACAATAATTGACTTGTTTGTAAAAATATTATCTCAAAATGAATTATCCTTTCAATTTTTAATGCATTTTTTTTTAATCAATGCTATTTGTATCATTTTCAATGTAATATCTTTCATTATGCATTTATGACATTTGTAATGCACAAATGTCTAACAAAACCAATTTGATAAAAATTATATTTTTTATTTATACATTTTTTTAATATGTGTAAAATAATTAAATGATTTAATTATTTTAGAAAATAAGAAATACTATTGTGTTATTTCTTAGTATTTCACATTGTTAGTAGTTAATTTAATCTGCAATCTTGTGAATAGAACCGTTATTTAATATCGAAATTCGGCATTCATTCTTGACACAGAAAACTACAACTCAACGTTTATTTATTAATATCTCTGATAGATTTCTGTCAAAGTTTTTTTTACGTAAATTTTCTATCAAAGTAAAAAATAAATATTAGTTTATAAACACATGCATTATCTCAAAATAATTCTAATCAATAGGCCATAAATTATTTTTATAAATTTCTTATAACATATAAAACTGAATATATTGTTGTAAAAAAATATTATATTTAAATAAACTCTTTTAAACTCTAGTTTAGTGGAATTACTTTTTTATGGATTAATTTGTTTGATTTTGAAAAGTTCTATCATTTAAAGAAAAAAAAATTGCTTCCACATTTGATATTTTCTACAAGTTTGACTCTAAAATATTAAAATCCTTTCGTTCAACCAGAAGTACATTTTCAGTCAAAAGAAAAAATAAAAAACTAAAACACATCGAAGCTATGCGATTTCCACACAAGATCGTGGAATACTTTTGTATTATAAGAAAAGTCGTAATTCATTAAAAAAAAAGTAAATCAAAATCATAATATAATCAGAATATTTAAAGCAGAAAAATAATTTGAATTCAAGGCATATAATCCAATGGGATGTTAGTGCCATTGCCAAGTGTCTACGTAATCTTTAAATAAAACTGTTCTTCTAGATTAACGATTCATTTTAAAAAGAGAAAATTGGATAATTTCAATTAATTAATAATAAATTATATTAATTATTATACAAATATTATAAAATATCGTAATCAATCATAAATTTATTAAAATAATAATATTTAATTTTCTTAATCCTTAAAAAACAGTGCCTACGACTGACTGACGAATAATGCGCGTGTAAGAAGACGTCTAGTGTGCGCGTGGTGGAAATAATGGGACCCAGATATTGCTGCCACGGAGTTGTCAAAGTTCCGTAAGGCCGTACGTCCGTACAAACGACATGCCACCGACCCACTTACTTGTTTTCATGACTCACGCCAAAGACACCATCCATACTTTCTGACAGGGATTTCCACGAAGTTCTTCATGACTATCCAAATTAATTTTTCATTCTTTTCAAACGGAAATTAATCTTCGTTTAATTTGAAAATTCAATTCAAAATTATATACAGCGATGAAATTTTGTAATTATTTATATGTTAAAGTATTAATTAACTTTTTATTATATTATTTAAGAATTTATAAAATACATTTTTTGTATGATAAGTGATTCCAACTCATGAATTAGTTTATGATTGTTAATATTTATGTTTTGGATACAAATAAAACGAAGGGGAAGTGTATGTTCAAATACAATCCACTCATCCCATATGATATGATTTACTCCGTGAAGAAATTAAGTAGAGAGAAAAAAGATGAAAAAAAAAGTGAAAAGAATTAAAAATATGAAAAATGACAAATTCTACGGTATTATTAAAAAAAAATGGATATCAGTACTATAAATATTTTAATTATTTAATTTATCTACATAGATTTTACTATAATATTTATTAAAATTGATTAAATTAAAAGTTTTTGTACATCTATTTATTTAATTTTGATTCATTAATTAAATAAATTGTTTTTACAATTAAAATTTTAATTTAAATCACGACAAAAAAAGTTATTTGAAATAGATCCTAAAGATAAAATTTTAAAAATTTGATAGTATTAAATCTAAAATATAGTTAAACTTATTCATAAATGAGATGTCATTCAACTATAAGTGATTTAATTTAATAATACCAAAACATGTGAAATTAGGATTCATTGAACCTAAAGATTAAAAAAGCTAAACAAAGAAGATGAAAGATTTGTAAAAGAAACTCATCAAATTCGACTTAAAGAGAATGATTCATCATCATATGACCCCAAGTTTTTAACCAAAATTTTCAAACAAGATCAAGCATTTTATATTTCAAGTTTGTATTTAATATCTAATTGGGTGATGGTGGAAAATGAACCACTTGATCTATAAAGTAAAAGCATCACTACACTCTATGGAAGGAGGTAAATGCAAATTGTTGCAAAAAGTTTTACAGTAATTTTTGGTGTCGTTGGTGTTGCTTATGTTTTTGCAACAACTATCGTTGTTTGAAATTTTTTTATGCTTTCGATCTTGAGTTACGAGAATTGATATTTAAATAATCTTTTAAGAATAGAAATTTATTTAAATAAATTCTATATTATTTTTAAATTTATTCTATTAACTTCAATATTATTCTCAAAATTTCATATTAAAATGATTTAAAAGATATACTTGTTAAAACATATATACATAACTTTGTTTATGAATTTCTTCTTCATAACTTTATGACAACTTATTTTTCTTTTTTAACCTTTTTTCTCCCTTCCTTTTTTTTGGGATTTGGATTATGTGAGATCTCATAGAAAAAAAAATTAAATGGTTTAAAATATACAAAAGAATAATGAGATGAAATCTTAATGTCGAAGATTATAACTCAAAGAAATCTATTCAAAATTTCGTAAAATAAAATTCATTTATTCTCTTCCTAAAATGTCTTCATTTTACGGTTTTGCTATATGGTGCGAACACCATATTCATGAAACCAACATATACATTGTATATTCTACTTCTTTTCTTTATAAACAATATTAATTTAATAAAAAATATAAATGGATTTTGGCAGAAATCACATTGTCATAGTAGTTTAACGAATATTCATTCGTAATAACTATCATTTCCCTGTTTTTATTGTCTGGTTCTTCTTTCATGCCAAATAATCTTAGAAGTACACCAGTAGTATTGATTTTTATAGATATATATATGATATGATATATATAGTATTGGAGGTGTTATATAGGATGCCAAGATAATTTATTTTCATGGGATCCCAAATTATTGGCTGAAAATGAGTATCACACACTCACATGAATTACCAAGGTATCTCTTTTGTTAAAAAAAGAAAAAACTGCCCTCATATTCACCCAATTTTCTATATGTAGTGGTTACATGTAGTTTAATTTACCCATTAACTTATAGTCACATCCAACTAATACTTATATCTAAATAAAGAAAACAACTACTCTTTTTGACTTTAAATATAAGTAAAAATTAAATCAAATAAAATTGATATATTTAATTTAAATTTTGTACTAAATACATTAACTTTATTTATATAAGATAATAGCATCATATAACCATCAATATTTTCCTATAATTATATGATACTCAGTAATTAATATATTAAAATATTGATATATAAAGCCATATTAATATATTATAGTTAATATTTAAATTTATATACGTGCATATAATTTCGATAAAAATGTCATATTCTTAATGCATTAGTAAAGATATTAGTTATTTAATATGTCATATTTTAATATATAAATTTGACATATTTTGTTTTAGAAAAAAATGACATCTTATAATTTATTTATTTAAAAAATTAATTAATAAAGCATAAATACTATTATATTTAAACCCAATTTTATACACATTAAAAGATTAACTTAATTTGTAAAAAAAAAATTAACATAATTGTTAAATGATAATTTAGAAATTTAATTTTAAAAAGCCTTATTATTCCCATCCTTTGCTGCCAAAGCGTCATACCATTTTCAGCGTAAATTATATTATTAACAAAAAGTGTTTTTTTCATCATCAAGTTATATTACTCCAAAAATATTATATTAATGTTTTCTCAGTAACAAATTATATAGTTGTCAAAATTTATATTATTTTCAATGACAAATTATATTGTGGCCAAAATGTTATATTCTCCATTAAAAGTTTTCATATTCAAAAATTTGGAGACCCATTTAATATATTTTTAAATACTAAAAATTTCATATTATTATTTCCGGTTTCAAGTTATAATATGAAGATCCAGCTAATATGAACAACACATTAAGATACCAAATCTGTCCCACTTAGTTTTGACTGGGCCTGGCCTGTACACAATTGTTTACACATATTACACAACACACTTGGTTTTTGCTCCCTTACCTATTTACTTTGCAAGTTCCTTATGTCTCATGTCAATTGCTTTTGCATTCTCAACCACAATAACACAACTCTAATTAAGAGGATGCTTCTGCGTAGGACCCTATATATGCTAGGCTTCTTAATTGTTTGTTTTAAGGTCACAAATGGTTAGGCTTTCAAATCCACGGTGCAAATTAATAAAAGTATAGTCAAATAGTACGTAGAAAATAAAGAGTCCTCTTCTTAATAAAAAAAAACATTGAGCTTATTAGAAACTCTCATTAGGATGTCTGAAAAAATTGTGCTTATAAAGATTGAATTTAGAGATGGTAAATTGTGCGTATAGAATGAATTGTACTTACTCGCTACGTAATTAGATTTTTTTGTTTTCAATATATTTTTATTTTAAAAATAAATGTAGGGCATTCATGCAACCTATGTTGATATCTTTATTTTAATTGCAATATTTTAATTAAAAGTTGAATTAGGATTAGTTAATATTTGAATTGTTAAAATTTGTTAGAACCGGATGCTTGAAACTCTAGTCCCTTATTATTAATTTTGATGATAATCCATATATTCAAATTAAAATTTTATCATTTATTATTTGACAAATTTTCTTAAATGTAAATAAGATTATATTCAATTTGAGGAACTCGATAAATCAAGAAAAATTATGACTTTAAAATTGACAAATAATAAAATAAACATTATTAATATCTCTGGTGATATACTTCTTCTATGTGACAAAAAAAAGATTAACCAGTCTATGATGAAAAACACCATCATCTATTAGTCTATGTGACAAAGAAAACTGCGTATCGACCTTTGAAAGAACCATCATATGACTATTATTTCTTTATATGAAAAGTAGTCTTGAAGAAGTCAACACATGAAGTATTCAAGAAGTATCTCTTGCTTGTGCAATTGATGCACCACCTACTAAATTAAGAACACTCCATCATCTATTAGAAACGAGCAACAAATCACCAATCCTAACTTTTTCTAGTATATTTGTATTTTTTTATTCTCAGACATTGGACAACATTTTTTTTAAAAGCGCATTCTAAGGTGCGTCTATGACAACACTTTCAAAAGTATGAGTCGATACTCGATACTTTTTCAAAAAACGTTGTCTAAAGTCCTTATGTTTTTTATTTCTTAAACTAACAATAGATATCCAAAAACGTTTTAAATTTGCACCATAAATTCTCACTTTTGATGTACTATCGTTTGAAGTTTCCTTCGCTTCATATACATTAGTAAGAGGAATCAACCTATAAAAAGAGCATTATCGAAAATCATACAATCACGTTTTGCAAATCAGTACAAAATATAACTCCTCTATTTGAATGAAGAGAAATGAAGATAAAATCAAGGACAAATGAGAGCATAGTCTCTATCGGTATTATGTCTCGAATATCTTATAAACAATTACTTTGAAGAATTTAAATTTTATCATAAAAATTTATAAGGAATTAACATTTAATTGAGATATATTCAATTATATTGCTTAAACGTGTAAAACTTTCTTTGAGAAAATAGTTTCCATCTAGATTTTTTAGTGTTCGAGAACAACTCATGTTGAAAAGCAAAACACCTTTCATTGTATATAATAAAAAATAAATATATGTAAATATACTTCTAGAGTGTCGATAAATGAATAAAATTATGTCCTATATTTAGTCGTAAAAATTTGTACAACTATTAGTTTCAAATATCTTGATTTTGTATTATATGTTTTCATTTTCAAATATTTATATTTTACATGATCGCCAAAAAATTATTTAAAAAAATATTAGGTGACATTTCAACATAAAATTAAATCTGCATTTATAATAAATTTATAAGAACTAAACAATTTCATTTTTTTACAAGGACTAAAAACCAAATTTTGAAAATTTATAAAAACTAAATATTTATTTAATCTAATTTTAAATATTAAAATATATTTGGTTACGTATTTTGTATTGTACAAGATTGCCCACTTGGAAATAAAATATTGCACACATTATCCATTTTATTTCTAATAAAAACATAAAATATAGAAAATATTACATGAATGACAAAACATAGTGTGTGGTTCAAGTTTGGACGTTGAATTTCAACAGTTGATATGGATGAAATTTGGTGAGTACAAACCGTACATATAAGGACAACATGTTCGGTCACTACTCACTACAGAGTCAGCATATATCCAGGAAGGCAAAACAAGAAAATGATTCCATTCACACCGCTCCTTCTTTTAGTGTCCTTTTCATTTGCTCAAGTAGTTAATGCTAAAGTTACACATAACCCACCTTGTGAAGTTTCCGGGAAAACTACAAAAACAAAACAACATTGAAATATTTTTCTTGGAAATGCTTATACTTTTTCTATGTATTGAAAGAGAAAGCAATAGATAAAATGTAATATGATATGTTGATAATCTCATAAAAAAAAGTGTTGAATGAAAGTAAAAAAAATAAATTAAAATATTAATGTCGAAAAACATTAAACAAAAACAAAACACCAAATATTTAATATGCTATCGCTCAAACAAAGTAAAATACTACCAAAATATCAAAATATTATTCTTCTCAACTTTAATCATTGTAAGAATGTAAAATATAAAAAGGACAATTTCATTCATTAAATAAAATTGTTCTTTTACAAAAAAAATAGTGTTTTTTTAATATTTTTTTAATAATTTTTAAAGAAAAATAGGTGAATTTTAGGAGTTGAGAAAATAAAATAGTTTGTTGAAATTAAGAATTGTGAAACAACAATTTCTTTAAAAAATAATTTTACACAGTCACTTAATATGAATAATTGAATGTGTTGTTAATGATTGATGGAAATACCACAACCATATTGTATAACCATACAATTAATGTCTTATATAAACCGAAACCATAAAATTAGTTTTTAGTCTTTTTTTCTCTATTTATTAATATTGCATAAAAAAACAAGGCACAAATATTTTTTACTAATACATAAAAAACACATGACAAATATTTATAATTGATGCATAAAAAAATACGTGATAAATATTTATTAGAAAATCATGAGAGAAATATTTATGACTGATATATAAAATAATACGGGGCAAATATTTATCATTGATAAATATTACAAAAAAGTGGAATAAATATTTGTAAATATGCATAAAAAAAATGAGACAAATATTTGTAATTGAAATATATAAAAAATCACATAACAAAGGTTTATAGGACAAATATTTGGCACATATAAAAATTAGAAAACAATGAGACAAATATTTTCAATTGATATATACAACAACACAAGACAAATATATGTCATTGATAACAATACAAAAATACGAGACATATATTCATTATTGATACATAAAATGAGATTTTTTATTTAAAACTGAACGAGACACTTGTATAATATCAGCGACACGCCACCCGTTCAACAACACAGGCCGATGAGACTATGCACACAATTTATATAAAGAGTAATTTTAAACTAGTGAACTCTTAATGAGAATTCAAATCTCGATTATATATGTCAGATCAATGGGAGTGCATAAACATCATTAGAGTATTTTGAATCCAGTGAATATTGATAATTTGAATTTCGATTATATATGTTGAGATTGTAAAAGTGAAAGTATACACAAATTCAAAATACTTGAAAATTACCATTTTTATATTGTCATATACTCTTGCGCGTACTATAACACACGACACATTATAAGAGACATTTAATTTAGTCTCATTGTATTATATACTGAGATATATAAACATTATTTTAATCTCAACAATCATTATAATTAGATGTTGGATGTTTAGGTGGTTGGAAAACGGACAATAATCGTTTGTTATGACATTATATTGTACATTTTGTGAGATCATAAATATACAAATATAATGTTATTTCTTATCAAATATGATATTGCGCTGTTAAGATGTTTATAGATTGTATGATCATATATGTTTGTTTATTATTGATATTCTTATGGCTACATTAATCAATATTATTATTTCTTACTCATCATTTTTTATTTATTTCGTATTTAAATTAGGTTTCTATGTTAATCCAGTCGGATATATTTGAATGTTCTAATTTTGTATGGATTTTTATAGTCAATATTTTTTCATAAAATTTGGATTAATTGATTGTTAAATGTTGTGATGTATTTATTGATTTTGACTGAATGTGATTATTTTTGTAATGGGTGCTCAAAAAATTCAATAACTAAACCTCTCTCTATCTCTCCCTCTCTATCGCTCATGATTTTTCATTATTATCTTCATCCTCTTTTACTATGATTTATTTGTTCTTAGTTACAAATTAGTCCAGTTCAATTAAATTTAGTTATGGGTGTTCAAAAAATTAAATAACTAAACCTCTCTCTATCTCTCCCTCTCTCTCACTCATGATTTTTCATTATTATCTTCATCCTCTTTTACTATGATTTATTTGTTCTTAGTTACAAATTAGTCCAGTTCAATTAAATTTAGTTTTGGTTCTTAACTAAATTTTGCCCACCTCCATGCACTATGTCTATATGTAATTATTATTTCTAGACTTACATGGGTTATGGAATATGAAGTTGAAAACTCATTTCTAGCACCACTAACTACTAATTTATTTACATAGTAATGTACCTCATATTGGCACTCGTGCATTTTAACTTTCTTATATTGTTGATATTAGATTGATTGTTATACATTCAATATAATAAGCAAGACGGTGACAAATTTGTTATTATGGTAAACTTTGTTAGATCTGTTCTAATTGAACTGTTCTAACATACACATTAAAAAAAACTACAAAAAAAAAAACAGTGGCAAACTTGTTATTATAGTAAACTTTGTTAGATCTGTTCTAATTGAATTGATCTAACATACATATTAAAAA
>JBBPBQ010000003.1:41179647-41210222 GCA_037974755.1 Cicer yamashitae
AAAAAAAAAAAAACAGTGGCAAATTTGTTATTATTACAAATTTTGTTTGAACTGTTCTAACATATACATTAAAAAAAAAGGCGGTAACAAATTTGTTATTATTACAAATTTTGTTAGATCTGTTATATTAGACCGATCTAACAAGCCGTTTACAAAAAAAAATATTCCTAAGTTAACCAAAAAAATTAGAAATCACGCGCGAATACAAACCCATTTTTCATCTTCATCCTTCGTTCTTCTGCAAACCCAGTCACGAATTAATCACCCACAAATACAAACCCATTTTTCATCCTTCATCATTTGTTCTTCTGCAAACCCAGTCACGAATTAATCACGCGCGAATGCGATCCCATTTTTCATCCGTCATCCTTCGTTCTTCAGCGTTAATGCAAACCCAATCACAAATTAATTAGTTACGTTGCGTCAATTCATTCTTCATCATTCATCCTTCATCGGGTCACGAACTCAGTCTTCATCATTCATCCTTCATCCAGTCACAAACCAAACAATCACGAACCCATGTCTTACCCCTTCAACACTTCAACGTTTTCATCCTTCAACCTTTATCCTTCAGTGAAAACGCGAATCGAACGAACTTCAGCTTTCAGCGGGAATCAGACGAACTTCAGCTTTCAGCCTTCATCGCCGGCGACGAGTTGGTCTGGCGCAACAATTTTCTACTTCAGCACCGACGACGAGTTTTCTTTGTCTTCCTCTTCCATCTATCAAAGAGCATTTCTGTCGAGAAGTGTCAATTTCTTTCACCATCGAGAAATGTTTGTTGTTTTCTCCGGTAATTTGCTAATAGTTCTTGTTTGTTACTCAACAATCTAAAATTATTTCATTGTTAATTGTTCTTTTTATTAATCTTTAATTGAATTTTATTTTAGTAATATTTAAATTAATTTCATTGTAACATTTAACAAGAAGATTAGATTGGGTTGTGAGATGTGATTGAAGGGGAGTATTAAATTATTTATGTAGTAATAGTTAATTACACTCTTATTAATTACAGAAGTGATGGAGAAATTTGAGAAGTGGTAATGCCTAAAAAACAATGAAAGTGATGGAGAAATTTGAGTAGTATTAGTTACCCCAATTTTCAACCATCCTTTAAAACTGCATGCTATGTGTTTGTGAGATTGTCTCTGTTAATAAAACTGATTCATCAATAAGTCTAGTGCTAAATTAATTTGTTGTGTTGCTTCTATTATACGCGGTTCAGTTTTTGTGTGGCCTACTTTGTTGATTTTCATTTTGTTAATCATAGTAAACATCTGTTGGGAAGTTTATTTATCTGAGAAAGCTTTTTATAGTACTGATTGATCTTATATAGTGAAGATAAGGGTGTTCCATGTTATAAATTATGTGTTCTCCCTAGCGATTGATAAGGTGAAGTATCCGAAATATGTGCTTGTAGTGAATGATAATTTGTTGTTGCTTATTGTTCTTCTACCTTAATTTTCTTTCCATGTTAATCTAAGTTAGGATTAACATAACTTTCCATGATGAAATATGGTTATGTATTAACATAATTTTCTTATGAGCATTTTATTTCCTTCCTAGTGTATCATTGTTTGTATATATTTGATGTTTGTTTCTGCTGTCTGTTGCTGTAAGCTCTTGTCATGGTTTGATTCTTACTAATTCTAAGAAATTCTTTTTGTTCCTTATGTCTTAATTTCTTGATATTCATTATAATGTTCCTTTTTTTTTTTTTTTACTTATGCTACATTTTTCAAGTGTGATGATCCTAGCTGTATCAATAAATACTTAGCTTGGATTCTCTCCCAAAAAATTCAGTACTTGGTTTGACAATTTATGTTTTCTGAAATCCTTGTTTCTCAGAATAATTTTTTAGCCTGTGGATTGAGGCTTAACACGTTTGTAAATTTGAGTTTGTGATTTGTGTTGGTTGTTGCTTAATGTGCTTCTACTCTTCTGTTTGAAATAATGGAGTTATTTTATGCAGTTATATTTTTGGGTAGCTATTTTATTTACCTTTATCTGGAAATATAATAAGTTAGAATACAAGCAGTTATACAAATACGAATTTTGTAAATTGGTGATTCCTTTCTGATGCACCAAACTATAAATGAAAAAAAAACACGGCCAGGGGGAACATTCATGAATTTCCCCTCAATTATATGTATAATACAGCTTTCTACCTTTTCAATGATCTTTAGTTAGCATTTTCTGGGAATGGATAATCTGTATATCCAACAACAGGATCACTTGTGTAAAAAGTGCTTTTATCAACCTTATTTAAATGGGCATCCAACTCAAATCTTTTAGGAAAATCTGGATTTATCTCAACAAGTAAGTAAAATTTTATTATAATTTATCCATTATAAGTTTGTAACATTGATGTACTTAACACTTTTAACTTTTTGCACAATGTAGTCGTCATTGACAATTGCTCGTTATTTGTCCTAGGAAGAATACTATAGTCTTCCTATGTTCGTTGGGATGGAAATCAAATAAAAATATCATGCACATCGTCAATTTGTAAGTGTTTTAATGTATTTTCCGTATACATACATAAACTTTTTGATATGTTTTATAATACAATTTTAATGAATATTTTATTTTTGTAGAACGTTGGGTGAACATAATAAGTTCCGAAGATTAAGAAAGAATAAACTCACATGGAGCATTCCTACTGTAAGTTGTTTAGATTATATATATAGAATTTCAATTATAATTTATATGTCTTTATCTATATAATATTTACTCACTATAATTTACATATGATATTCAATTTTAGTGTCAAAGACAACCTGAAGGTTATGAGTGTGGCTACTGCATTATGATACATATGTTGAACATTTTATCTAGTGGTCTTGTTGATTCATAGGTGTGGGTATGTGATAGATTTTTTCAAAGTTAGTATTAATTAACTACTTATGATTTTTATGGTCACATGATTTATATAATCTTGTTATTTCAATGTTTATAATTTTGGATATTTGGAGACTCAAAACCATTCGAAGATGATGAAATGATGAATGTGTCACAACGTTGTGCAAACTTGATTCTTTAGATTGTTAATAGAAGATAATGTTTTTTTTAACAAGTAGTGAAGATTATGTAGCTCTGAATTTAATAACTTTGATTTTGTAGAAAAATTATAACTCATTGTCATTGATTTGTAAATGTAAAGCTTCGCACGAAGTTTTGTGTTTTATGGTTGAATGAGAAATTTTAGTTAATAGGGTAATATGTGAAATTTTGATGATGCATATGTGAGGGGTGAAAGTTATGAAGAAAAAAAATTAAAAAGTTAATTATTTAAATCGGTTGGCTCATCGATATAATAAATCAATTTTGAATATGACTTGTTATATTGGTTCAAATTTAACCGATGTAATAAATCAATTTTGAATTTAACTTGTTATATTGTTCAAATTTAATCGATGTAATAAATCAATTTTGAATTTGACTTGTTATATTGGTTCAAATTTAACCGATCTACTAAATGGATTTTGAAAATTGACTTGTTACATCTATCATTTTAGCCAATTTTATAATTAACTATTTATTACAACACTTGATGTTAGATCGGACAAGAAACCGATCTAACAAGTTTTAATTGCACTAGTGTGGGTAAGTCTCATAATATTTTAAATTAGTGAGAGTTTGTTATAATTTTTTTAGATGTTCGAGCCGTTGTAAATAACATATTTTTGTCAACATAAAATATGTTAATCTAAATTCAACATTGTTGTGTCTAATATAAGTATTTGACATGTATGAATATATATGTTTTATAATTTTTGGGTTTTAATATATTGTACATTAATTTCTTGGTTTTTATGTTTTTTTATTGCTAGGTTCTAAAATTTATGGGATTGTTGGGAGAGAATTGAGATTGCTTTGTTGCACAAATATAAAAATAGTGCATGGCATGGAAATTGAGGGTCATTTTTCCTCTCCCTCTCCCTTTCCATTTTTCAAATTTTCATCTTCAAAGTAAAAAATTTGTTCTATTAACATTCACTTTCCTCGTTAATCAAGTTGGTACCATATTTCTTCTGTGCATTAAGTTCTTACTAATCACTACACTCATCCTTGTTGGGAGACTAACTCTCCAAGTGAAACCCATTATTATTATTATTATTATTATTATTATTATTATTATTATTATTATTATTATTAGTAGTAGTAGTAGTATTATTGTTATTATTATTAGGGATAGAAAAGAAAAGAAAAAAAACGAAATATGTGTTTTATTGGGCTTGGCCCATGTGAAAGAAATAAAAAAAAGAGATTTTGAAATCCCTAATAAAACAAAAAGGAAATAGTGTTGGGTCTAGTAGAAGAAAAAAGTAAAAAAAAAAGTGTGACAACAACGAACCAGAAGGAGAAGAAGAAAATTGGGTTCCGATGGTAACAAGTGTGTAGCAAACTTGCTCCGTTTGATCTACAATTTTAGTATGTTACTTCTACCACTGAGTGTTATTTTAATATACAGTGTTAGTAGTTTTACCTTCTTTGTGAGTTACTTTGGAATACCCACTTTAGTGAAAGGTTTTTGTTATTTGTTTGCTTTCCACCATTTGGTGATGGCTATTGTTGATTGATGTTCCCAAGTCTTACTAGGAAGACTCTGGTATACAAATTAGTTATTATAGTGGAAGGTTTTAGTGGACTAGGTCCCGTGGTTTTTATTCTCTCAATTTGAGGAAAGTTTTCTACATTAAAAATTGTGTTTATCTCATATTTAATTTTTTTTGTCAATTATTGTTGTTTTGTAGAATTGTATTTTTTATTTGGCCATTTATCTGCACAGGTAGGGGAAAAATATTCCGCATTATTGAGATAGTTATCTCTGGTTTTTCCCAACAAAGTGGTATCAGAGCTCGATTGATTTGGTTTGTGCATTTAAATGAAGGAGAAAATAAAGGTCTGAATATGATTAAGCTCAACTCTTCTAATTACACACTTTGGAAGACTCTCATGAAAGACATGCTCTACTGTAAGTATTTGTATGATACTAATGAGGGTGACACTGCTAAACCCAAAGATAAATCTGACGCTGACAGAAAGAAGATGAATAGAAAGACAATGGTTGGATCTGAGTGTATATCCACATGTTGAAACTGAAATAGATGCTAACAAGATGTGGGAGAAATTAAAAGAGTTGTATCAACGAAAGAATGTGCAAAATAAAGTATTCTTGATTCGGAAGTTGGTGAATATGAACAACAAAGATAGGAATTCAATGACAAAGAATATGAGTATTTTTCATAATACAGTGAATCTGTTCACAACAACATATATTAAACTAGATGATGAGTTGCAAACGTTGTTATTGTTGAGTTCCTTGCCTGATAATTAGGAAGTCCTTGTTGTGACGTTGACCAATACAGCTTCGAGTGAAAAGTTGAAAATGTCAACAGTTAAAGAGAGTATGTTGAATGAAGAAGCTCGAATAAAGGAACGTGGTTTGATTGGTTCTTCTTCAAAGTCAGAATCACTAGTTACAAAGGGTGCTTAAGTTTCAGATTTTTTCATGAAAAAATCTATTTTTTTAAACCAGAAATCATTTTTTATTGTTTGAACGGCGTTTGTTTCAGATTTTTGAAAAATCATTTTGTTAAAAAAAATCATTTTTTGAAGAGAAATAAAAACCTAAAAATAGTAGTTTCTCACATTCGCTATTTGCAATAGATGAGAGAGAAAATGCCACAAATTTAAAAACATGAAACTTAACTCATTAAAAGAGAAAATGATGTAATTACCATTACCTTTTTGAAAAATCCAAAATTGTCCTTCATCAAGTTTTACTGGGGTTTTCTCCATATACATCACTTTCACGCACTCAATTGTGACCGTTTTTCTCCTTCCATGAGGCTTTGATATAGGTTTTCATCAAGGAAGTTTTCTTCTCCTTTTCAATTTCTCCACATCGTATTCTTGTTGTTTTTATCCCTTTTATTTGAATCATTTTATTTTTACATTACTCATATGTTGATACAATTTTGTTGTTGTTGCTTTTGTATGTTTATTTATTGCTTTTTGATGGGTACTTAAGTTACATTAATCAATTTTAAAATGTGGCTAAGAAATGATAATTAGGAAAGTTCATGTCTTTTATGGTAATTTCGTAGTTTAAAAAATCACTTTTATAAAATTGTACACAAACAGATTAACAATCATTTAAAAAAAATTATTTTTATGATAAAAAATCATTTTTAAACAAATCACTACAAAATAATCTCTAAACTTTGTAAACTAAAAATCATTTATATTTAAGCTCAAACAAACGCACCGAAAGTCACGAGGGAGAAGTCAATCTAGACACCACCATAAACGCGATAACTCTGAAAGTCGCAACAAGTCAAGAAGCAAGACGAGGACTAGAAAAAAAGTGATATGGTATAATTGGGGTAAAGCAGGTCACATAAAAAGAAATTGCATGTTCATTAAGAGAGATCAATCAAGGGAAATAGATGAAGACAAAGAGAAGAAAAATGATAAAGGTGCAACGGTGTTGCATCTGTTAGTAATGTCTACATTATTTGTGATGATAATTCCATAAACCTTGCATGTCAAGATTTAACTTGTATCATGTTACTCCTAGCCGTGATTTCTTCTCATCTTACAGTGTTGGTGACTTTGGTACATTAAAAATGGGAGATGAAGGAGTGTGTAAAATTATCGAATGGGAAATGTTTGGGTTGAAACTAGGATTGGTTGCAACCTTCAATCAAAAAATGTTAGACATGTTCCTGATATTCGTATCAATTTGATTTCGGTGAAAGCCTTGGATATTGAGGGTTATCACACTTACTTTGGTGGTGTTGTATATGTAAAATCACCAAAGGATCTCTAGTGGTTGCAAAGGAGCAAAGTTCTACTTCTCTCTATAGGATGCCTACGAAGCTATGCAAGGAAGAAGTGAATGCAATTGAAGATGCCTCTTGTGATTTATGGCATATGTGCGTTGATTACTTTTGTGAGAAAGGACTCGACATACTTGCGAAGAAATTTTTTTTTCTTGTGAAAGGTATGTCCCTAAAAACTTGCACTCATTGTTTTGATGGAAAATAACATAGAGTTTATTTCATAATATTAGTCCTCATAGGAGGAAACATATTTTTGATTTAGTTCATAATGATGTTTGTATGATGGATGGTAAATCTCTTTTTGGTGCATCATATTTTATTACTTTTATTGACGACCACTCTAGAAAAGTGTGGACCTTTCCTTTGAAATCTAAATACCAGATACTTATGTCTTTAAGCATTTTTATGAAAGTGTTGAAAGAGAAAAGGGAAGGAAATTGAAATGTGTTCGATAAGATAACGGTGGTGAATGCAGAGGTCCATTTAAAGAGTAATTTAGAGAACATGGAACCAGGCTTGAGAAAACACTTCCTAAGACACCTCAACATAACGGTGTTGCATAGAGAATGAATTGTACGATTAATGATAGAATTTGATGTATGCTCTATCATGCAAAATTATCGAAATCCTTTTGGGGTGAAGCAATGAAATTTGCAATGGATTTGATCATTTTTCTCCTTCTATTCCACTTTATGGTGATGTGCCAAATAGAGTGTGGACAAGGAAAGATGTCTCTTATCGTCATTTGAGAGTGTTTGGCTGTAGATGTTTTGTTCACTCTCTAAGAGATGCAAAGTCCAAGCTTGATAGTAAATCCAAATAGTGTGTGTTTGTCAGTTATGGTGGTGAAGAATTTGGTTATAGATTGTGGGATCCGATTGACAAGAAAATCATCATAAGTCGAGATGTGATATTTCTTAAAGACCAAAATATTGAAGATTTTGATAAAGCTGAGAAATACAAATAAAATTCTAGAAGTTACATTGATGTTACACCTAAGGCCCCTGCAGAAACTTTTGTTGATGGGGGAGATATACAGGTAGACGATGGTAAGGTAACTGATGATCATGTACCTCACTATGATGAGCAAGTTCCAATTGAGCCACTAGTTGAATTTGAGTTTAGAAGAGCTACTAGAAAACGTCAACCTTCTCAATGGTATCATTCACACGATTATGTGATGATCACTGATAGTGGAGAGCCAAAGTACTACCAAGAGGTTATTATAAATTTTGATAAAGAGAAGTGGTTGAAGGCCATGCAAGAAGAGATGAATTTCTTACATGAGAATCACACATTTGAGTTGGTAAAGTTGCCTAAGGGCAGAAAAACATTCAAGAACAAATAGGTTACAAGATAAAGAAATAAGAGAATAGTTCTCAACCAAGAAACAAGCAAGATTGGTTGTGAAAAGTTTTAAGCATAGAAAAGGTATTGGCTTTGATGTTTTTTTTCACTTGTGGTGAAGATGCCCTCTATCCGAGTTGTGTTTGGGTTAACAACTAGTTTGAACCTAGTAGTTGAACAACTCGATGTGAAAATTGCATTCCTTCATGGCAATTTGGAGGAAGAAATCTATATAGAGCAACCAGAGGGTTTCGAAGTCAAAGGTAAAGAGCAGCTTGTGTGTAAATTGAAGTAAAGCTTTTATGGGCTCAAGCAAGCACCTCGACAATGGTACAAGAAATTTGATTCTTTCACGGAGAAACATGGGTACAGTAAAACTACTCTGACCATTGCGTATTTATCAAGAAATTCTCTAATGGTGATTATATTATTCTTTTGTTATATGTAGATGACATGTTGATTGTTGGTCATGACACTAAGAAGATTCAATCTCTAAAGAAAGATTTGAACAAGTATTTTTCAATGAAAGACTTGGATCCTGCAAAGAAAATTTTGGGCATGAGAATTACTCATGACAGAAAGAATAATAAATTGTGGTTGTCTCAACACAATTACATTGAGAAGGTGTTAGAGAGGTTTAACAAGAGTAATTGAAAACCTATTAGTACTCCACTTACTACTCATTTCAAATCGAATTCTGATCAATGTCCTATAAGTGAGAAAGCAAAAGAAGAGATGAAGAAGGTTCCTTAAGCATCCGCAGTTGGTAGTTTGATGTATGTTATGGAATGGACAAGGCCAAATATTGCTCATGCAGTTGAAGTTGTCATTCGGTTTCTCTCTAATCCTGGTAAAGATCGTTGACAAGTAGTGAAGTGGATTCTCAAATACCTTAGAGGCACTTCCAAAGTGTGTTTAGGCTATGGAGGTGGTGAACATGTGTTAGATGGCTAAAAAGATGCAGATATGACGGTGGTCTTGATTCTAGAAAATCTACTTCTGGTTATATGATGACGTTTCCACGGGAGCTGTATCGTGGCAATCAAGGTCACAAAAGTGTGTTGCTTTATTCACTACTGAAGCTAAGTACATTGCAACAACAGAAACTTCCAAAAAACTCTTATGGAAGAAGAAATTCCTACATAAGTTAGGCCTCAAGCAAAACAAGTTTGTGTTATTTTGTGACAGTCACAGTGCGATCCATCTCAGCAAGAATCCAAATTTTCATGCAAAGTCAAAACATATTGCGGTGCGGTATCATTGGATACGAGATGCATTAGAAATGAAGTCGTTCTTAATTGAAAAGATTCATACCGATAAAAATGGCTTAGATATGATGACAAATGTCTTGTTTGTGTTGAAGATGATATACCGTAGAAAAAAGGCTGACATGGTTGAATAGTACCTTCCCACTTGAGTCGTGAGGGGAAGATTTGTTGGGTGGACTCACTCCCTAAGTGGAACCCACCAATTTTACTATTACTATTATTATTATTATTATTATTATTATTATTATTATTATTATTATTATTATTATTATTATTATTATTATTATTATTATTATTATTATTATTATTATTAGTATAAAAATAAGATTTTGAAATCCCTAATAAAACAGAAAGAGAATAGTGTGACAACAGGGAACACGAAGGAGAAGAAGAAAATTGGGTTCCAGTGGTAATAGATGTGTAACAAAGCTACTCCGTTTGATCTACAAGTTTAGTATGTTACTTCTACTATTGAGTTTGTTATTTTAATATACGGTGTTAGTAGTTTTACCATCTAAGAGTTACTTTGGAATACTCACTTTAGTGGAAGCTTGTTTGTTATTTATTTGGTTTCCCCCTTTGGTGATGGCTATTGTTGAATGATGTTCCTTAGTGTTACTAGGAAGACTCTGGTGTACCCATTAATTATTACACTAGAAGGTTTTACTGGACTAGGTCCATCGGTTTTTGTTCTCTTAATTTGAGGGAAGTTTTCCACGTTAAAAATTGTATTTGTCTCATATTTAATTTTTTTTCAATTATTGTTGTTATGTAGAATTGTATTTTCTGTTTAGTCATTTATCTGCACATGTAGGGAAAAATATTTCGCATTATTGAGATAGTTATCTCTGGTTTTTCTCAACAAAATAGTATTAGAGCTCAGTTGATTTGGTTTGTGCATTTAAATGGAGGAGGAAAATAAAGGTTCGAATATGATTAAGCTCAACTCTTCTAATTACACACTTTAGAAAACTCTTATGTAAGATATGTTATACAGTAATGATTTGTATAATCCTATTGAGATTGATACTACTAAACCCAAAAATAAAAATAAATCTTATTTGTATAATCGTTTAAATTAAACAATAAAAAGTACAAACCGAAGATGATAATAAGTCAAGACAAAACATGCAAGAGAGATAGAAATGAAGCAGTGAAACCATGATAAGAGGGAGAGAGGTGGGATGATGTTGGTTAAGGAGGGAAAGTTTTTTATTTTTAGTAATTGATAATTTTATAAGAGAATTTAAAAATTCAACTTCAACTCCCCTGTTAATATACTTTGACTATAATACCACTTACTAGATTGACTTTACATTTTGGCTCTTGTATACTTTGATGTTATGATTCCATCAGCCTAGCATTTTGCATCATCATCATCATCATCATCATCATCATCATTATTATAATTATTGTTATTATAATTATTATTATAATAATTATTATTATTATAATTATTGTTATTATTGTTATTATAATAATAATAATAATATTATTATTATTATTATTATTTTATCATAATTCATATTTTAGAAATTTCTTGTCATCAAATAGCATGGCATTTTGCATTATTATTATTATTATTTTTTTTTTTATCATAATTCATATTTTAGAAAATTCTCGTCATCAAATACCAACAGAGGGGGAAAAAAGAGTACAAGTTATTTAGCACAACCTTCCTTCAATTTTAGCTATTAATTTTTGTTATAGGCGAGTTGAAACCCATGTGTCCTTGTTTGTGAACTTGAAGTTTAGCCACAAAATCAGGTAAAAGCTATCAACAAATTATTTGCTTTACTTCGCGTGCTTATGCTAAGGAAGGAATTATGTCCATCAGTTGTAGGTTCCTTAACTACTCAAGACAATGTTAAGTTAGACAATGAAAAAAGTCTACTAATAATGAACTAAATAAAAAAATAATTGCGTGTGATGTAAAAATAAATTGCAAATAAAAGATAGATTTTGATTGATTGATGAAATGATCATTACAACGAGTATTTATAGACTGAATGTCAAGACTTATATCCTATTCGCTACGAATCTTGGCTATTAGAGAATAGATTCAACTGATCTTGATTTAATTGACATAGTCTTAGCACAGGTTCAGGTAATCATTGCTTAGTGTTCAACTAACATTGATTTGGTTGAACTAGGCTCATTAGCTTTGAAAAAATCAGATTGTATATGTAGGATACACTCCGTCATCATTGTAATAGTCTTTAAATATCAAAAAGTTAGTTAAAATTCAGTTAGATCTATTTCTCTTACTCTTTGCTATAAGCATGAAAGTTGAGAATATGAAATATCTTCATTGGCCAACTAAAGATCGTTTTTTAATCACTTTAATAGACTATCTTTGAGTGGTTGCACACGAAATCGTGGGTTGTCCTTGCTTAGCTTGCAATTCCCACATTGTTTGACTAGGTTTATTGTCCGCATGTGTTATTATTTATTTTCAAGTTATGGTTCCTAAAAAATAGTTGCCACTTTCCTATCTCCCTGTCTCTCACTTGGTGTTTTCCATCAAGATAAGAAATTTGACTTGTACTGGGTCAAATTTTCAATTCACATAATTTTTGAACTAAATTTGACTTGCGAAAAATCAAATAATACTTAGTACGACTAAGCAAGACTAAACTCCTTCACCCTCAGCTACTTCTTAATTACTCCATGATCGCCTGATTGACACTACAAAAAAATTGACTTATCGTGACACACAAAATGTGTCACTAAATGTCAAAAACTGTAGGTAAAGGTCAGTAATACTTTGAGTGGCACCTAAATTTAGTGTCAATTTTAAGGGGGCGTCCTACTACACTTTGAGGACTGTCACTCCATGTTCCGAAGAGTGTCACTACATGTTTTTGATTTCTATCTACAACAATGACTGTCACTAAAAACTAAATAAATATAACTAAAGAATTGATCTATTCCTACGGTATTGTCTGTCACTAAAACCTAGAAAAATATAATTAAGAATTAATCTATGCCTACGGCATTGTCTGTCACTAAAACTTAATATTATTCATTAAATTAAATTTATTTTATTTTATTTTATCTCCCTACTAATTGTAATTCTAAATTATTAATACCAGTAAATTAAATTTAAGTTTCTAATTTATTTTTATTAACTAATGCCATTGAAACATACAATAAAATATAATTTAATTTTACTAATTCTATTAAAAGATACAATAAATAATTATTTTGCTCTAAAAGATTCAATAAACTTTCAACAAAAGTCACAATGAGTTTCTTAACATTTATTGTGATAAACTGCAAACTAATTTCATAAAAAACAGTAATCATCTTCCTAAACAAAATATTTGAGCCGTGATTGTGAAAAATAAAAGAACAATAACATCCTCGATATTTTATCTAACTGCAAAAAAATATATCTCACTCTTAAACTTTTTTCTAGTTGGAGGTGCCATGTGAGTTCCTCCACTCGTTTTTCAAGCTTATCTTTTGCCTCTTTAAGTGCGCCAGTTTCTCCATGATCTAGAAGGTAGTTTCATCGTTCATTCTTTGCATTGTCTTCAACCCCATCTCTTTCTTATCCTTACCCACACCAAATTTTGGTTAATATATCTTCAAAATTGCAACAGAGCAAACATACAAACACAATTAATAAATTAACCAAACTTAAACACAATTAACAAATCAAACAGAACTCAGCGTTGCTAGATAGCAAGAACAGCTCCAAAAACATAGGGTAAAAACTAAAACACCATACTCAATACCTTGCCTATGACCCTTGTGCCATGCCCCTTCATAACAACGTCCTTTTGAAAAGTGGCTACCTAGATCATACAATGTCAAAATATCCTATCATGAAACATTGAAATGAAATGTCATTAAATTTAAATTCTTCTTAACAATTTATGATATAGTTTTCCTTATTTTCTTTGAACCTCTAAGTGTTTCAACATTCTCTCAAGCAATAGTACTCATACATTAGAGCTAAGAGAATTGTAGAAAAGAGATAACATTGAATATTAAGTATGGAGATACTAATGTGCTTAACACTGAATATTAAGCATAGTAGAGCAATCATATTAAGCATTAACACTGAATATTGCTTTAAACTTATAGATACCTTTTTAATAACTGCAACTAAAGTGAACAGAGGTGCAGTACTTGTGGTTCTCGATTCTGGCACCAGGAGTTGATTTATTTTCTCAACTTATTGTTGGTACACCTGAAAATTGAACACAAAGTTAAACAAAGAAATTGAATTTGCTTATTATAAGTCTTTGGAACAAAGTATATTAAGATTGAGAGGTGTGTGAAGGTGATCAATCTCATTTATCATGGTAACAAATTCCTTGGCAGGTTGAAAAGAACTACCTCTGCTTTGTTATTCTACAAACCATAATCAATGTTTAATTATTTTTTAGAATTAATAAATCTTTTAGACTTGTTCCACTGTACTATATAGGTAATAATAATACACTAGAGCTTGTTCACTCACATTGTTGTATTTAGACTCTTTTGTTGGCCCTCTAATATTGATGTCATGGCTTCAAAATAATTATTAAAACAAGAATTAGAAAGAAAATAAACTAACTTGCTATAGTATAAAATTTATACCGTTCTGAGTCCACAACTTCAATTTATACCTGCATGCCAATGCTAGATTATTTGAGAGAACAATTGCAGTGAGAAATTAATGATCAAGTATAAAATAGCATCTCTTGCAGATAAAGTACCTAAAATTTGAGAGAATTTAAAACAACAGAAAGTTTTATACCAAACTCATTTGAACTGTGAAGTGTTGTTCCTTGATGCATTTATCTCCAATGACTTCAAACTTGCAATAGAGAGTGGATTAGAATTGTATATCTACAAATGTGAACAATCACAATGACATTGAATTGAAAACCAAAAGCATATCATGAACATCAAAACTAACCATATGGAGTGTTATGAAAACTTTAGCAGCATCTTTCTTCATACAACTTTTGAAATATGTCTTTAAATCTGAAATAATCTCAAACTATAAAGTGAGAAAATCAACAACACAATCAAATTCATTGCGACTTGTGAGAGAATCAACAATACAATCACAATCACAGCTGGACCCTACAGTTAGTTGTTCAGTTATTTTGTTAGTGGACCCTACACCAAATATAAGCAAAAATATCCTCCCAGCTGGAATTGGAACTTAAATTCATCTTAATAACTGACAGATTAATGGCCAAAGTGGCAGACTTTGGTTTTGCTAGGTTGGGATCAGAAGACCCTAATGCAACTCATATTTCAACTCAAGTTAAAGGAACAGTTGGTTACTTGGATCCTGATTACATGAGAACAAGACATCTCTCTGAAAAGAGTGATGTTTATTCCTTTGGTGTCTTATTTGTTGAAATGATGACAGGAAGACACCCAGTTGAACCAAAGAGACACCTCAATGAGAGAGTTACAATTAAATGGGTAAGTATATATATATATCAATTAGAATGAAATATGATTCTTACAAAACACAACATTGTTTTAACCTTTTCGAGTTCGACTGAGAGATAAAAAAAGTCTAACAAAATAATGTTCTAGTCATAAATTGAACTCGGTACTCCCGATAGATTCAATTTTAAATGAAATTCGTTAAACACTTGTTTTTCATATACAAAAGGCTATTAACATGGAGGTTATAGAAAGAAATAATAATCAATCAATAAGCTTGCCTCATGTTTCTGCAAAGCAATGATTTATGTTCTCTTAAAAAATTAAACAAGACATGCAAATAATACAAAATGCAAACCATAGCATACCCTTTAATTTGTATCTTATGATTATCACCATGACAATGAAAATGAGAGAATATACACTTGCAATGAATCATTGAATTAATTAGACTGACATATCATAATTTGCATGTAATATATATATGCAGGCAATGCAGTTGTTGAAACAAGGAGAAGCTGTGATTGCAATGGATCCAAGGCTTCAGAGAAGTTCAGCCTCAAACAAAGCTGTACAAAAGGTTCTCAATCTTGCTTTCCAATGCCTTGCACCGGTGAAACAATTGCGGTCATCGATGAAGAATTGTGCAGAGGTTTTATGGGAAATTAGAAAAGATTATAGAGACAGAGTCTTTTCTCATCCTCCTCCTGTTTCTCACCTCTCTGAAAGATGGCTCTTTGGTTGCTTTAGTTCCTCTTTTGGCTAGTTCTTTGGCTTCTGCTGTTAATACTTTTGAGCATGGTGGACAAGTTGGCATGGTTTTTGAAGCCAAATGCCAACTTTAGGTGAGAGAGATTTAGAAAAAAGAGAAAATGGAGAGTTGTTTGAAATGAAGATGGCTTTGCAGTTGGGAAGAAGTGTATCTGAGCTTAGGGAACTTGCATCAAAATCAGCTTCTTATAGAATGGAAGGTGTTGACATAGATGAATTTGCCAGCAAGATATTCTAGCTAAGACATATATAACATCAATTCTTATATAAGAAACACACCAATACAAGAATCGTGTATAAATGTTCAGTTTACAAGAATCGTGTTATTATTAATTTTTTTTTATCTTTGCTTAAAAAAGACAGCGTTGATTAAGATGGTCCAAACTAAAAAACATGATGTTTTGTACTTTGTGGGAGTATTACACAACATTTATTGGACTCACAAGTGTATTTGAATATGTGGCAGATTGATAAGGTAAGGAATAGTAGTATCATCACATATTCATAATAATTAGTTAAGAAAGACATGAAGAGTATGTACTATTGATAGTTGAGAGACATGGAGGACCCAAACCATTGATACTAAATAGTTACTACTATATAAGTTTGTTGTGATTGCATTTTATTTCCCATTCAGAATAATATAGGCATTCAACAATTTTCATGGCAGTGCTGAAACTGAATTTTGTTCTGACCTGAAAGAATTTGGGCAAATGCAGGGGATATGGCAAAGGAGGTTGCTTAGGTATTGTTTGGTAATCTCCATTAGAAGAATTCGCTGCCATTTCAATTCCTGCATCAAATTTCAGAGAGATCACAACAATATTAACTCATTTAATAAGAAAAATCAAAATTTTGATGATAAACCAAAATCAAGTAAAGAGAGAGAACCTGATCACGAGTGAGTTTCAAAAAACAAAATGTGGAACCCAAAACCCTACCCAATGTTATCTCCATTCACCTGTTCAATAGAACCACCAAAAATCAAAATGTCTGTGACATAATGTTAATAGTCATGAGTTATCAATTTTCATTTGACATAAATTATACCTGTTCAGCTACAGCTTGTATAACCTCATTAATTTGTGGATCTTTAGATAACCATACTTGGAGAACGAAAACAAGATTTCCAAGCAAATTCTCCAATGTTTTAACTCTATGGTTAGCAGACATTCAATAAGACAGACATTCAAGTGTTCTATGATAGGGCCTACTGAAGCCTTGAAAATAGATTTAATTAATTAATTAATAATAATAATAGTAATAATAATAATAATAATAATAATCATAATAATCAAACAATTATAACCTGTACTCAAGCAGACATTCAATAAGGCAGCACACTTTGGAGGTCAATAGCCCTCTAAGGATCTGAGTACGAAGAAATTTTCTAAAATTAATAAAAGCTCATCCAAGCAAAACATTGAGCTAGCAAAAACACGGATACGACACTAACACGTTGCCACCGAAAATAATTTGAAAATGGAAGAAATTGAATGTAACATGTGTAGGTGTCGGAGACTGACACGCGTCGACCACAGGACACACATTCAATATGAAGTGTCAGTACTACACTAACTTTAATTGCTTCCTAAAACTAAGAAAATAACTACTAGAAATAACAAAAAAGATGAAAAATAAATAGCAGCTAAACTAATATATCATTAATTTTTGTTTGGTTACATCCTAACAGTAGGCCCTATCATAGACTATGAACTGATTTTCTTACGGTAATATTCACAAAAAAGATAAGGGGATAACATATTGCCACTGAACACAACAACATGCATAGAAAGAATAAACAACAAAGTAAGAAAAAATGTACATAGAAAGGAAGGGAAAAAACAACCTTTGAATGCATTAGAGTCATGAGTTCCCGAATATTTTTTGACAAGGTCTCCTCAGAATTTCTAGCTGTATAAAAAAATAAAAGTGAAGGAAAAGGAAAATGAACATGACAGAATAACTGAAACAACTAAGTAATCAGGAAAAACTAGCAATACAAAGAAATGAATAGAAACTTTCTCTAGGCTTGTATACCTTTCGACTTAATTGGGGATGCAGTCATCCCAAAAATTCGAGGAAGCTCAGAGACACCAGATCTTAACTGGTGGTGGTAAAACTCCTGTATGCAACATAGAATAAATTATTTACTATGGTAATAAGTTCAAATACACATATATCACAGAATAAAATAGGAAACCTTTCAAGGTCGATGATTCAAACAGAATTTTACAACATTTTAATTTTAATGAAGAACATATCACAACTAAAATATACTATGGTAATAAGTTCAAAATACACATATCAGTCCGAAGAAAAGCAAGTAAAGGGTATAACACTTACAGTCATGATACAAGCATAAGGGTGTCTACCCTCAACATGATGACATTCATCCATTATTAAAACCTTTATCATATTCAGTTTCATAAAGCTATGCCTCAAGCAAGAGAGCAATACTGCAAGAGTCCTGACAAGCACCTGTACATTCAAAAGCATGACCAACATCAATTACAGTTATATACAGAACATAGAAAGATTAAATTCAGAATCATCATACTAAAACTTTAATAACAAATGATGACATTTTTATTCAGGTTAATTGAATATTAGAATAACAGAAAGCCGATGTCTGTGTTTCCATTTTATTTGAACATAGAGATTGAAGCCACAAACTAGATAGATTATGGTTATGCAAATACAAGATTACTATTAATATGAAATAACAAAGGACATCTTTTATTTTTGATAGAAATGCAAAGATCCTCACCTCATATTTCTCCATTTCTTCTTTCCATGTAGCTTCATCCTAATAGTCTACCCCATGTCTCCCCAATACATTCTGACTTTGAGATCAGTGTGAGTTTTCAAGGCTTCAGCTTGCTACAATAAACAAGTCAATAAACAATCACAATGAATCCTCAATATATCTCAAATAGAAATCATTCATCAAACAATATATCTCAAATAAGCAAAGTTATTATAAAAGAGATAAAAGTCGTAGCATACTTGAGAAACCAATACATATTTCTATGACTAAAGATCTGAACTAGCTGGTAATCTTCAATCTAGCATTGCATAGCTGCCACTACATATCAATCCTCAAACACCTTATTGACAAACATATGACGAATAAAAGAGAACCAACCTCAGCAGCATAACATCAAACACCTAACACTCACTCTTTCACCTAACCAAACTCCGATTCTCAAAACGATGCCGGTTTTCAAAACCCCATTCAATGGTTACTCCGTCAAGTTCAGCCCATTCTACAAAAACCGCATAGCCGTCGCCACCGCCCAACCCCGTTTAAATCTTTTTTTTTTGTAGTGCAATGCAAATTGCTAATAGAGGAAAAACAAATTTCACTTACTACTCATGAATCCCTGAAAAGCTGAATCTGAATCGCTGAGTTTGAATCGTAAATTGTAAATCGCTGAATCGTAAGAGAAATCCGATTGAAGATGACTACGTATTGAAGAGGAAATCGATTAAAGAGTAAACTGAAGGAATCAATTGAAGAGAGAATAGAATTTTTTTTGATAATTTATGAGATGAAATAGGGAAAAAATTGAGAAGAGCTTCAATCATTCCCTAACCTTTTGAGCAAATTTGAGAAAGAAATATGGAAAAAAAGTTTCTGAGATCGAAATGGGAGAAAGGGAATACGATTGTTGAGTGAATTTTGAGCAAATTTGAGAAGAAATAAGAAAAACAGTTCTAAGATCGAAACGGGAAAGGGAATACGGTGAGGGAATACGGTGAAACTGAAGTGTAGGTTATGTGAATATTTGAGTTTTTTTTAAGTTAATATAATGTAGCTACATCAAATGAGAATAAGTGACACTCTGTCTGTAGCTAAAAGTAATTATAGTGACAAATAAAGAGGTATCACTAAAAATTGAGTGTCACAATAGATGTTTTTTTTTTGTAGTGTGACTTCAATTCAGCTAATATTCTATTTAGTTTGTTTGCTATTTTCGGCTAACAACTTAAAATATTTTTAGGCATAACCGATCCATTTGTTAGTTGTTACCTCGTTATCAATGCAGCTCATATATGCCTCCTCAAATTACCAAGCCATCTTATTGCTTTTTATGTAAAAGTCTATTAAACCGTCGTACCA
The DNA here is from genome assembly GCA_037974755.1 of Cicer yamashitae. Lineage (NCBI taxonomy): Eukaryota > Viridiplantae > Streptophyta > Magnoliopsida > Fabales > Fabaceae > Cicer > Cicer yamashitae. The sequence goes on from JBBPBQ010000003.1 coordinate 41,199,414, forward strand.
AAAGATGTCTGCTCCTACATTTCAAGTTTCCCAGAATATTGGAGAACTATAATGTTACAAAATGTGAAGATATTTTAAATGTCTAACTACTTATTATATCAACTTCTTCTCTATACATGCTTACTCCAATTTTGATCATATATAGTGCACTACAAAAAAATTGACTTATCGTGACACACAAAGTTTGTCACTAAATGTCAAAAACTGTAGGTAAAGGTCAGTAATACTTTGAGTGACACCCACATCTATTGTCAATTTTAAGGGGGCGTCTTGCTACACTTTGAAGACTGTCACTCCATGTTCTGAAGATTGTCACTACATGTTTTTGATTTCTACCTACAATAATGACTGTCACTAAAAACCAGATAAATATAAGTAAAAAATTAATCTATTCCTACGGTATTGTCTGTCACTAAAACCTAGAAAAATATAAATAAAGAATTAATCTATTCCTATGGTATTGTCTGTCACTAAAACTTATTATTATTTATTAAATTAAATTTATTTTATCTCCCTACTAATTGTAATTCTAAATTATTAATACCAGTAAATTAAATTTAAATTAAATATAAAAAATGTAAGTTTAAAAAAAAAAAATAATTCTTAGTACCTCTTTGGGGTCACTCAACATCCCAACGATTGAAGCATCAATAGCATCCTAGTTTTCAACCCTGGAAGCCTTGGCAGCAGCCAAGAGAAGACCTTCCTTGTCTAAATCAGCGGGGAACACCTGTGTTTACAGTCAACAACCTTGATCAGAACAAAAGGGAGACACTAATGCAATATGTGGTTTCATTATCACATTTATTTGTGACAGTCAAAAAAACTTTTAGATTGGTCATTAACCTCAATCAAATTCCTGTCCACAGTGAGCTTGTTAAGTGTGAGAGTTCCAGTCTTGTCACTGCAGAGAACATCCATACCAGCCATTTCCTCAATAGTTGTCATCCTCTTGGTGATAGCTCCTTGCTCAGACAAACGGTGAGACCCAATAGCCATGGTCACAGACAAAACTGTTGGCATGGCAATTGGGATACCTCCAATGAGAAGAACCAACAAATTGTCAATACCTTCTCTTTATGCCCTTTGTTGGATTGGGTACATCACAACAATCTCAATCAACATTCCCACGGCAATGGAGCAGATACACAAGTTTCCAATGGATGTCAACACCTAATAGAAATCCAATCAAATTAATATCTAAACATTAGCACTTAGTCCAAAGTTATTATCAATTATCAAATAAATTAAATTATGATTGTGTATGTTTAGAATAACATTGAGTTTCAAAGTGTCGTTTTTATCAAAATCACAGTGGCACATCGTGATTATGCCAAATTCAATGTGAATCCAAATATGCACTTATTAGAAGCTTATATTAAAAAACAAAATTTAAAAGTGTACCTTTTGGAAGTGACCAACATTGTTGGTGCTGTCAACAAGGTGAGCAGCCTTTCCAAAGAAGGTATGGACACCAGTGGCAATGAAAACAACCTCAAGCTCACCTTGTTTGCAGGTGGAACCAGAGAAGACATCATCACCAGGGTTCTTGGTAACTGGAAGTGACTCACCAGTGAGTGCAGATTGGTCAATCTTAAGGGCATCTCCCTCCAACAGACGAGCATCAGCTGGAACAATATCTCCCGACTTGATGCTGATCAAATCTCCAGGCACCAAAATTGCTGCCTCTTGCTCAGACCATTTTCCATCCCTCAACACCTACAAATTAATTGGTTAGTTAATTCTCTTCTTGTCAGCTGCAAGTGAAAGTGAAATTTAATAATTCTAAATTGCAGCCCGCAACTGCAATTACAAATGTAACAAAGTATTTAGAGGTCTCCACTCTGAACTATTTTACATTGAAATACTCTATCTGAAATGAAATATAAGTAGAAATTATAACTGAAAAGTTGATGTAACTGGTCTTAAACTTTTAGTTACCTTTTTACTTATATTTCATTATGGAAAGAGTACTACACAAGAGTGAATGAGCAAAAAGAAGAGTCGTGTTATTTATTGTTAATGTTACCTTGGTTTTGGGTGCAAGACCAGCCATCAAAGCTGATGCGGCATTGCCTGCATTGTTTTCTTCAATGAAACTAATGGTTGAGTTGATGATGAGCAACACAACAATAACAACGAAATCTTGCCAATCTGCTGGCTTGCCCTATTTTATATAAAAGTTCATTGTTAGATAACAATAATAAATAAATTATGTAAACTTATAAAGAGAGATTAATTTGTAAATTGTAATTAATTACCCCTCCATTAGCCATTGCAATGGCCATAATAGCAGCAGCCTCCATAACCCATGATAGTGGATTCCACATGAAACCCAAGAATTTAAGGAACTTGTTATCTGTTTTCTCCTCTAACTTGTTGGGACCAAAAATTTGTAGCCTATTTTCTCCCTCAGCTGATGTTAAACCTTCTCTGCTACATTTTAGCTGCTTGAAAACTTCCTCAATGGGAATATTTTCCTACACATATATATACACACATGCAAACTTAACATCTTAATTGTCATTGCAAAGGAAAAATAAAATAAACCAAAATGATCAAAAATTATTAAAAATCATGTCAATGCATGATTCTAAATTGCAGTCTCCAGTAGGAAAGATTTTTAAAATGAAAATAAAAAAGTATTCTAGAGAGCTGAAGTCGAGAATTGAGAGATCTTTCAACTGCAGCCCAAGCTTCAGCTCTTCTGGCATTTGTTTCCTGTTATCAAATGAATTCTAGTCTAGAACAGATCCCAAGCAGGAGAACAAAAAACAGAAGGAAAAGCAATTCTCGGACATATGTTTATTACTTGCATGGCTTCAATTTGCCTTAAAAAAGGCCCTGTGGATTCTGGAACTTGTGTAATCAGTTCTTCATACCGTCTTTCACTTGCCTAGGGAAAGCAAGTCAAATTAGAAAACTACTAAAAGCACAAACAAGCAAAAGCATCATCCTTTTTAAACCAAAATGTTTTCAAACTAAAACAGTAAGCCCGATGTTAAGATACAAGAAGTAACCGTTTCAAAAGTAGTAGAAGCATTGAATCAGCACAGCATGAGAAAGAAACACTTACAAGCTTTTCCTCAAATTTGTATCATAATGTGAAACCATGACAGTGCAAGCTCCACAACCACCTTCACCGCAGCCTAGTTTAGTCCCTCTCAGACCTATATCTTTTATACCAAAGAGTGGACAACTATAATCAGTTTAGTTTCACCAAGGAGAAAATTTAAATCGACAAACCAAAATAAACTACATATAAAAAACATTAAATTAAACCATGAAGTGTAGGTTGCCAATCATTGAAACCAGCTCAAAATTAGGCAATAAGTCGTTGAACTTAGTTCATAAACCAAATGAGTAAAACTTAAGCTAAGCATTGATCTTATGAAGTGCTAATAGCATAAGCATTTATTATATAAGCGCTTATGTGTAAGCTATGTCTATAACAAAGATAAAAATAAAGTTAAACTACATTCATATAAACTATAAACTGTTTTCATAAGTTATCACGAAAAGCTTATGAAAAAGCTGAAAACAACTTATGTCCCACATGCTATAAGTTGTTTCCATAAACTCTCCCAAATAGTTTTACAAATGCTTATGTTAGGAGATAAACTCAAATAAATCAATCCAAACATACCCTAAATAAATAAGCTAAAAATTGATCTAGATAAATAAATGATCTGAAATTAAGTTTTTCATAATTTTTTATTAATTCCACTTGTTTGATTCATAAACCGGCTGAAATAATGCGTTGTACTAGGCTAGCTTGATTCATAAACTCTGATTCAAATAAACTCAGTTTGGTTCATAAACTGGCTCTAATTAAATGATTTAGACTTCTCCAGTGTTCAATCAACAATCAAATACTTCCTCAAAAAAAAAAAAAAAAAAAACTCAACAATCAAATACGATGATCTAAACTGGAAAATTTTGACAACGAAAAAACAAATTGAGGTCTTTAGTTCAAGTTCAAGAGCATGTAACTAACTAAAAGCTTAAGAAGTTGCAATGATTAAGCACGTAACGTAAGATAATTTAAATTGAATTCGAGAAGAAAAGGAAATATACCTCTGAGATATTCAAGTAAAGTCAAATGAGCTAATCCATCAGGCAAAACTCTACGAACTCCATTAACGTATAAGATAGCATCGTTTGAAGGGGGGCAGACCTGGTAACGTTTTTGAAGATCCTCGATGTCTCTGTGAAGCATGTCTTCTTTGAGTACAGCCTGAATAGAGATGAAGGGAACAGGTGAATTATAAGCAATATCCTAAGAAAGTCAATTAGTAAAAAGAAAGACAAAGAGACATCAAACACAACAAAAACCTGCTGTACCTTTCTACTTAGAGTTTGTCATAACTCTTCAAGTGTCTGGACTAGCATAGATTCACGTTCCTCGGCTTCTCTTAGACGACTCTCTAGCTCAGTTCTTACTTCATTGTTTTCTTGAGCCTCTGCTAATGCTTCAGCCTCCTTAGCAGCAGCCAAAGCATTAGTGTAATACTCTTTCTGTGCTGCAAGTTCATTTTGATGTTTTTCTATTGTTTCTTGCAACACCTTCTCTGTAGCTGTTTTGTCCCTCTTGATACTTTCTACCTTATTCTCCTCTACCTGGATTGCATGACATTAACCAAACAGCAGCTTAAATTATAAATACATATAAATATTAGGATTGTCAACACCTGCTGCTTTAAAAAGGAATTTTATACTTTCTAATGAAATAGATGATCCACAGTAGCACACAAGAGTAAATCATAAATTAAACTTAAGACTTCAAAGAAATATGACATTTACATATTTGCAATCAGTGAGATGGGGTTTTTAAAATAAAGCTATATCATGACATCATATATGACATGGTACCCCATACAGCGAAGCAAAGGGTAATCGAATAAAAGCATCTTTGAAGCATAATTATGAAAGCCAAAGATTTGTGGATAATCATCGCCATTTTTTGTTTTATTATATAGTGGCTCACTTTAGTATTTGGCACACATGAGGTAGTAACTTCTCATTAACATTTTTTCTATAAAAATCTACATAAACTTCCCATCAAATTAAAGTATCATTGTCACACATTTTACATCTCCTCCTTGCTATAATCAATATTGCATCTATCTTAATCAATAGTACTATATATACCGTTTATAAAAATATAATTAATATTGTACATTTTAGTACAAATATAATATATTGTAGATTTAGAAAAAAATATTATGTAATTTAATTTTTAATATGATCTTTTACTACCTTAAGGAGATACCAACATAGAGGGTGGAAGTTTGGTTTCGGATAATAATAGTACCTGTGTTCCTCATCGACTGTCGCTGCCTGCCCTACAGTGCAGATATAACTAACAAATCAAATCATGTAATAGGCATGCCTAGCTATCTACAAATAAAGATGTATATAACTTACCAATGACAAGGTCTTTGAAGGGTTCAGTGTTATTCTGTCGAAATTTTCTATGCATCCATCCAAGCAACTACAGCAAATTAAAGAAACAACTTAGAAGATATGCAGTCTAAGCAGCAAAGCATATATTGATTGATCGATGGATCTTAATTACCTTCATCCTTTGAAATTGACAATGTAATTGTTTTTTGATCACCTGACAAACTAGCTATATAAAGAGAAGGAACTCTATTAATTTCATAAGACCGATCACATTCCACGAAGCAAGCTGATTATTATGTTACTATAAAGAGATAAAACATAGAGATACTTACATACCAAACCATTGTTTGATATAATATACTGTATTCTTCCATTTACCTTCTCATCTTGCAACTTCCTTCAAAGATAAAGTTTGAGCATCAGCCATATGGATGGTGTGGCAGATTTTCTCTTGTCGTAGTCTAGCCTTAAGAGGACTTCACTTTCAAGACGATGCAACTTCCACTACAACTTCTGAATCTCATAAAAAAAACCATAACAACAGTTATATTCACAGTCACAACTTATTACTCTCACTACTAGTATAAATAGATAAAAGATAGCCAACCAAAAACATTTAAACCAAGTGAGTAATATGAAGTCAATGATAAATAAAGAGTTCCAAAATACACAAATTCACCAAAGATTGGAATTTATTTCCTCCTTGCAGTAACTTATACAGCTTTGCTTCATACAACAATTGAGGGTAATATTTAAATTTGTGGTACATCAAATTGCTAACAATTGTAGTAAAATTCAACCCTTCAAAAATAGAAAGAACCAATATTACTTAAAGTAATTGCCACCATAAACCCCTTTTTTCCTTTTAAACTGGCTTATCAAAATTTTCACCAATTGATGCAATGCACTATCGAGAATTTCTACCTAAAGGTGTTAAATTTGATACATCCGATCCAGAGATAATATTGCACTTGCTTGCAAAAGTTCGTGCAGAAAATTTAGAACCCCACCCTTTCATAGTGTGTGATTAAAGGCATATAATGTGCTGCAAGTCTAAGTTTGACATAATGAATAATTGTACAAAAACATATAAATATATATAATATGAATAATAATGCCATGGTTGTGATTGTGAGTAGTTCCTTCTTCAGAATCACTCTCATGACTAGCTTCAACTTTTTCACTCCACTATGAGTCTACTATCAGTTCAAGCAGCATAACATTGTCTGCTAAATCTTTAAAAGCAGATAAATGAAAATCTGCTACTGCTGATATTTACCTCTGCTGAATCTGAATCGTAAATCCCTGAATCGCTGAATCTGAATCGCTGAATTTGAATCGCTGAAAACTCAGGCAAAGATCCAAGGGATAGCACGAAGTGATTCAATTCCTCCACTTGGCTTTCATTTTGATGGACGACTGCCAATGTTCATTCTTCCATACTCCAACTCAGGAGTTGCCTGCAGTTTGCGAGATTCATAAATAAAAGTAAGGAATGAAAATGATGTACACAAAACAAAAAGGAAAATAAGAAAAGAAACAAGGACGTTAGTTATATGACACAAAAGGAAATATAAATTTTTACTTAAATCATCAGATAATATTGTGGCAGCTATAATCATAAGCAGTAATAACTTTCACAGGACTGAGGAAGAATGAAACACGATCGTCAATAGTCATAAAATTTATTAGAAAATTTCAAATACCAAGTCTATTAAAGAAGTATGTCTTAATCGCTAACACTAATACACAGTTAATTCAATGCCTATATTATTGTTTTTATGTAAAAATACCAATTAAACTGCTAGAAAATCAAGTGCATCTTCATGTACTGATTTTAATTACCAATATGAATGATTGCAAGCAATACTTACACATCGGAAGTATTCAACAAAACGAGGTTCCTGAAAAACAATGGAGCTATACTCCTCTGTTGCAATGACAGCCATCTCATCCATGAGGGCACGCCATTCATGTTTTGGGGACACGGGAGGGTGCACTCCATGCTCAAGTGTAGCAGCAGTGAAACGCTGAAGCGTTCTGAAGCAAGTAAATCCCTGAATCGCTGAATCTGAATCACTTCGCTGAATGTTCACTTACCCGCGAATCCCTAAATCGCTGAATCTGAATCGTAAATCGTAAATTGTTGTACCGTAAGAGAAATCCGATTGAAGATGAATATATATTGAAGAGGAAATCGATTAAAGAGGAAATTGAAGGAATCAATTGAAGAGGGAATCGAATTTTTTTTGATAATTTATGAGATTAAATAGGGAAAAATTGAGAAGAGCTTCAATCATTCCTTAACCTTTTGAGCAAATTTGAGAAGAAATATGGAAAAAAACTTTCTGAGATCGAAATGAGAGAAAGGGAATACGATTGCTGGGTGAATTTTGAGCAAATTTGAGAAGAAATAAAGAAAAAAAAGTTCTGAAATGGAAACTGGAGAAAGGGAATACCGTGAAATGAAGCCTGAGGCATTATTTTTTATTGTGTGAATATTTGAGTTTTTGTTAAATTAATATAATTAATATAATGTAGTTACATGAAATAAGAATAGGTGACACTTAGTCTGTAGCTAAAAGTAATTATAGTGATATATAAGAATAGGTGACACTCAGTCTGTAGTTAAAAGTAATTATAGTGATATATAAGAATAGGTGACACTCAATCTGTAGCTAAAAGTAATTATAGTGACAAATAAAGAGATATCACTAAAAGTTGAGTGTCACGATAGGTCAATTTTTTTGTAGTGGTGACATGTCAACGTTTCAATGTAAAACTCAGATAAAAATTCTCTCACGTTGAAACTAACATGAGGTAATATTGTGGGGATTTTCCGATTTTGACCATTAAAAAACAAATAGAAGAATTTTTTAGAATTTGGGAAAAACAGAGAAAGGTTAATTAAGGGTGGAGATTTTGAAACTCCCAATGCATCCCACGCCCATGATTGATATCTGGAACATGATTTGGTGGCTCGCTCGATGCACCAAGAATAGATTTTGAAACCATTTTAAAATTGAATTGGGTTTATGCGCGTTCTAGAAGCATATATATTGATACATACACAACATCGACACGTCGATTTTAAGATGACAAATCTCCAACACGAATTATTACCACAATTAAGGTCATATTACTATCCAATGCGAGACTTTCAACGGTGCTTCATGTAAACACTTTTCCATGTAAAATCTTTCATTGGATGTTCATTGAGTTTTTTAATCACACAGTGTCAATTCAAGAAGCACAAGCAAGCAACAAAAGTTGAAGTCATGATATAAAGTTTTCCTTTTTCTAACAATGCCTAACCAATCTAATAATCTCCAAATGGTAAAAATATCCAAACCTCATCATCAACATCATCTACTTCAGAATTACAACAATGATCCTAAACTTCTAACAAAAATATAATAATTATGATCATTGATCAATTGGAGGGAACATGGTAGTATTTCCCTTTACAAATGCATCTGTAAACAATAGGACAAGACTCTGCAATTGAACACTTGCTGAAACCCACCTTGACTCTCTTGCAGGGAGAACATGGTCCACATGCATGGGAACAATCTGGTATGGTAGAACCTGTTGGGTAGAGTTCCATTATAGTGTTGTCTTCTCTTGCTTCTTCCTACAGAATCACAAATAAGAAAACAATTAATCATGTGAGTTTCTTTTTACACCCCACATTTCTAAAAAATCATATATATGTCCAAAAATATGCTTTCTATAGAAATAAACTGTTTTTGTTTGGAATTGTATACTTCTAAACAAAAAAGTTTTTTTTTTTTTTCTTTCTAAACATATACTTCTAAAGTGTGTTACTATGTAATAACATTGAAACTAAATGTGTCAAACCTTTTTGTCTCTAATTGTTGCTTTCTCATCTTGCAAGTTCAACAACTTAGCTGGAAAATGAGAATAAAAACATGTAAGTGTAAGTATGTAACCAGTACCATTGTAACAACTAACAACCATAGAAAGTCTAAGCAATTTTTTAACCCTCATCCATGGAGAGATGAAAATTCAAATACGAGTTGTTGACCACTTGTGTCAACTCAAGTCAATATAATACTCTCTCTCAAATTTTAAGTCATTTTAACAATTTTATACAAATTAAAAAATTTAGTTAATTTTGCATAGAAAGCACAACATAAATTATGTTTTACTTTACAAAAGTATCTTTTCCTTAATGGTATGAAAAAGAAAAATTAATATAGTTGGATGATAAGAGAGTAATAAATAATAATGATATGAAAGGAAAAAAAAATTAATGTTTCATTTATATTATAAAATGATTAAAAATATTAGACGCATTTTATTGCAAGTTGATTTTTAATTTACGACATAAGTAGTATTATATAATGTGTTATTATAACATTTTTTTTAGATGAGATGATTAATACCACTCGAAATTCACACATAATTGTGAAATTTTGAATTTAAATTTGAGACAATTTCGACATTTTTTAGTTGGATTAGAAATTAGAAATATTATAACACATGTTTTATCTTTTGCTCTTAAATTATTAAGCTTTACATGATACTGGCATACTCATACATATGTAACTTTGAGGAAAACAATAGTATATAAAGTGTGTAAATTGTAAAACATGTCACTTACCATTGTTTGGGATCACCCTAAGGCTCCAACCAATAGAAAATACCGTGAAGAAAATTACAAGTAGGAAAGATTTGTGGGCTCCAAGCGAGAAAGTGTTCATGTTTGAAGGAACTACAAATAAAGTATAGCTTCAAATCAATGTGTGCATTAGTAGAGAAAATGTAGGCTTTTTGAGCAAATGTAGGTAGTACTATATGAAGAGTGACCTCGTAGGATTATTATTATATGCACGAAGATGCAAAGGGGTATTATTAAATGCGCAATGAGATCCATCTGCAACATTTCACATGATACACGGCCTTCTATTAAATACTTCACAAGTTTTGGTTTGTCCAAGAAAAATAAGTACAGTCTTGGTTTAAAGTTTGGAGGGTAAAAATCAATTCTAAATGAGTAAAATTGATTTTTGCTTCTTTGGATAATGTCAAACAAAATTGATTGATTTTATTTTAAGAATTGATTTTAATTTAAAATCAGTATTTATAATTTTTGAGTTTAAATGTGATTTTTACATTTAAATTTATTGTTAAACTCATTTTTACCTGAACATATTCAAATATATATTACTTTACCTTTAACTCACTTTTAATTAAAATTAATTAATTTAAAATTAATTTTAGTCACCACAAACCAAACACACACTAAAATAAAACCAAAAAAAAATGCTACATTCCTTTTATTTATTTGTTTATTTATTTATTTATTTATTTATTTATTTATTAGTTTTTAGCTCTAGTACATCATTCTTTTTCATTTTTCAAAGATATTTACAAATA
>JBBPBQ010000003.1:41219840-41449977 GCA_037974755.1 Cicer yamashitae
TTTTTGGATTTATATGAAAGAATGGTCTGTCCATTACAAAAGTCTATTACATATATAGAACAAGCCAACCATATATATTGGATGGGAGAATTGATTAAGATAAGAAAATCAAGCAGATTAGAGAATAGAACTAAATGGTTTCCACAATAATAATAATAATAATAATAATAATAATAATAATAATAATAATAATAATAATAATAATAATAATAATAATAATAATAATAATAATAATAAATCACGAATTCAATTTTATATTTTAATTAAAGTGATTTCTAATTGAGATAAATTCATATATGTATGTTGAATTTATTTAATTAAAATTTGGCAAACCAAAGTATACTAAATGTTTAAGACGGGATAATAAGCTTGCTTAGCAATGACACAATGACCCAAAGAAGAATCATCAACGTTGCGGTTGTGATGTTGTTGTAGCGACTTTAAAATCTACAATATTACGGTTCTAATTTAAAATCATGGAATATCCACATTCATTTAGTTAAACTCATTTCATCAAAGATTAAAGATCAACATTTAAGCTCGAATTATAAATTATAAAATTAAATTAAATTTTTTAAAAATTATCTGATTAAAATCGAACCGTCCTTAATTTTTTAATTGTGTGACTGCTCAATCAGGACAGTAAATCCAAATTGGCAAGTCATCCAACTATGGATTATCAATCTCAATCATTTTCTTCTTGTGGTATAATTGAAGTGGCGGTACATAAATTATAATATATTGAGTTCATCTAAATTTAAATTATTAATTAATTAGGAGAATTATATTGTTTGTATAATTATTCATTGTTTGTGGGAGACGCTTCAAGTTGATTACATTTATCCCTCTAAAATCATGTTAGTAATGTCTTAAAATAATTTTTAATTAATATAGAAACTTACTATTCTATAACAACAGCCGTCTAAGAATTTTGAAGTTCAGCGCACATGTTTTTATGCTTTGATTGATGGAGTGCTTATTTGTGACGATGTTATCGTCCTTTTGTAGTATTGAGAGTAGCATGATATCAAAAGAAAACTTTTCTATAAGATCAAAGTAGTACAATTTTGCCTTTTATATATATAAATGACCGTGTGTTAACCTTTTGAAAACTTAAGCATTAGAAGCATTTGGATTGGTGTATATGTAGAAATTTGAACAATTTAAATGGTAATTTTATATGTTAAGTATAGTTTTTAAAATTGTTTAAGGTAGAAATTTACTAAAAACTCTTGAAAATAACGTTTGAAGTTAAATAATGAGAATTAAAGTATGTGAATTTAAAATAACATTAATTAAAGTGAATGAATTAACGTCTGGCTAGTGTGAATTATTGATTCAATTTTTATACTATCATTCTTAATCCGACTCTAATATTTTGTTAAATAAATTTTGATTTCACACAAAAAATTAATTTAAAAAAAATGCTCAAATATACTACTCTATATTAAAATATAAACAAAAAATATAATTCAAAAATTAATATATTTAATTTTATTTTTTAACTATTATTTTATTTTGGATAGTATATAATAATATATACATTTAACAATACAAACAATTTCACAATTCTTTTAAGGAGTTGAGTTTAGTGGATCAATTCACAATGACTCAGAACCATTACCTAAGTTGGGTTAGGGTAACTCACGGGCCACATCTCATCAAATATGGTGCTAGTCATGCAAATGTGGTGTTGAATAGTTAGTACATTGTCATGTAATAATAATAATAATAAAAATAATAATAATCTTAATTTAAATTTGTTAAACGCTAACTCTAATACTTTGGGATGATTTAACATCTTAATTGTTTTTTACACGCTAACTCTAACTCTACATAGAACGATAACGTATAAGAACTTACAGTTTTTTTTTTACAACAACAAAACTTGAGGTTCTTCCGCAATTTTCAACTTCTACCATTTAATTTTTAAATATACCATGGAAATCCTATTAAATGAATTATTAATGTAGCTAAACATCATTGTCGTTTCTAATTGTGTATTCTCACTGTATTTCTACTCAAAATTCAGATAAATATTTTTATTAACTAAATTGGCCAACAAAAATTACATTTGAACATTAAATTATTAACTAATTAACAATATACTCTATAACTAAAATGATTAACAAAAAAATATATTTTAATATGATTTTGTATTTTTAATATATTTCACCTAATTAAGTATTAAAATAATAATTTAGTATTAATTTTTTTGGTAAAACGTAAAATATAACTACTTTAAAATTTTCCGTAAAAAAATAACTTCAAACTTCAATTATGCTTTATTGGAGTAGCTAAAACAAAGTACTTATAGGAGTAGCTAAAACAAAAGATAAATATTAAATATTCAAGGATTGCATTTCACTTCTATTATCCTTATTCATACAACTGATTCAGTCTAATAAGATAACTGCTATTTAGTGACACAACTTTTCACTATGTAGCTATGCGTGAAAAATTCATGAAACAAAGTTTTGCATTTAAATTGATGATGGTGCACAAATTAAATGTGTTTGTGAAATTATTTTATGAAAATATTTTGTTTTAGCAAAGTTTTATCAACGTATGGACCCCAAAAAAGAATTTTATCGACGGAAGCATTTTATTACTTTAACACTAAAATATGTATTTATCTTTGAGTATATTTTTTAAGTAAATAAATAATAGTAGTATTAAAAGGTAGTACAAAAAATACTTACAAATCATTGCATCAAGGGAATCCACCGTATGTACACCAATCTAAATAATGATAAAGCACTCCACTATACTCTCTTGTACATACCAACCCAAGACAAAGACTTTATTAATCTACTTAATATAAGAAAATAACATGTTTAAATTAGCAAACTGCCCTTGTCTAAATATTATATTGAATAACAACTAATCTATATATCTATTAATATTAATATAAGAAAATTACATGTTGTGTAAACTATCAAACTGCCCTTGTCTAAATATTGCATTGAATAACAAATAATAGGGTTAATTTGGTCTCAAGGACATGGTAAAATGTTTCGGCATAAATTATCAAATTACTCTCATCTATAAATTAGATTGAAGAACAAGTAAGATGGTTAATTTGGTCCCAAACAAGCTAATTTTTTTTTGCAATCACATTCATCGAAAAAAACAATTTCAGTACATGTCATGATATGAAATATTCTAATTTTTTGTCTACAAACTGTTCATCATTCTTACAACATAAAAAAAAAAATGGTTGCAGAAGAGAGACAATTAAGGTGAAAGAGTTTATTCAATAATTTCTTCATGCAAACTAAAATTAACGAGACACTATTTTCATTTTAGTTTCTGTCAATAAGAAAACTTAACAATAAGAGAAGAGATTAAAACAGATGAAGTTTAGAGTATCAAAATTTTTTTTTTTTTGAAATACTAACATATAGTAGGTATGAAATTTAATCATATAAAGGTACTAATTTTACTTCAAAAATAAAAAGTTTAGAGTATCAAATTAGTACTTTTTATTTTTAAATACTAACATAGTATGTAATTTCAATTAAAATGTTAGAATTTTTGGACCAAAATGCGAGATGGAATTTAGGTTTTAAATTTCATGTTACATGAATCAAATTTCTGTTAAAATATTTGAGTTATTTCTTCTTTTCTCTAATGCACAAGAGTAAATGAAAAAACTTTCTTCTGTAAACTATCATTAATTGATTAACTTGATGTAAATGTGTTGTTCACTTCAAGGATTCAAAAGTATAATGAAAAGGATTTGCCGGTTAACCCGTTTCTTTCTTTTTATTGTTGATACTTTTACGAGACATACTTGAATATTTATTTCTTAGAAACCATAAAACTGAAGTTAAACAAATTGATCAAAATTTTGTTGCTTTAATTTCAACAAATTTAATTGCAAACTGAAAATGATACACTCTTCAAATGAAGAGTTTTTTCTGCCTTCTTTTTTCAATGACTTGAAATTTTACATCAAATATCTTGTGTTGAGAAAGGCTTATTTTAAATGTGGTCAGATCTCTTCTTTATCATTCAAATATGTCCAGGTACCTTTGGTCATATGTTGTTAGTAATGTAGTGTATGTCATTAATAGGTTACCTACACCTAGTTCGTAGAGTAGGTCTTCATATACAATACTTCATGGTAAGCCTCCTTTAATTGATTCCTAGAGAGGCTAGTAAATCATACATGTTGCATAGTCTAACAAGGCTATAGTAAACAATACATGTTCCTTGGTAAGGCGAGTGAAGCCAGATTATTGAGAAGATCCATTTGGTGTTAATGCACGAAGAGGCTTTGAGAATACTCGCATTCCTTATCATGGTGAGTGAAGTAAGATTGTTGAGAAGACTAGTTTGGTGTTGATGCCTAAATAGGCTTAGAGAATACTCATGTTCCTTAACAAAGCAGATGAAGTCGAATTCTAAAGAAGACTAGTTTGGTGTTGTTTTTAGGAAAGACTTTGCGAATACTCATCTCAAGAGGCGAGTGAAGCTGAATCTTGAGGAAATCCAAATCATGTACTTCTGGTGGCTTGGAAATGCTTTCTAATACTCATTTTTTGGAGTGGCAAGTTGATAACTCTTCATAACACTACGCGAAAAATACCATTTTACAACGCTTTTTTTAAGTCATTTACAACGCTTTTAAGCGCTATAGTATCTAGCGCTGTTAAAAGATACAACAACGCTATCTAAAATAAAAAAGCGTTGTAATATATAGCGCTCAACACTTATCTTAGAGTAGTTTTACAGCGCTTTTCATAAAAAAACGCTACAATAGGTGGATATATTGCGTGCTTGTGATACTCGTTTAACAACACTTTTTTGAAAAGCGTTGTAAATCTCTTCTAAAAACGTGTTGCTTGTTGTACTAGGTTTACAACGCTTTTTCATAAAAGCGTTGTAATAGGGTCAATCTTATGCATGTTTTACAGCGCTTTTTCAAAAAAACATTGTAATAGGTGCATTCTTAATCTAGTTTTCTATTCTAAAAAGCGCTGCTTGTTGTACTGTTTGCAATATATAGTACCTTCATCTATGTTGTTAGTTTGACGAGGGCACTATAAAATAAAACATATAAGTCAATAAATATTTGTGCATTGATTGTAAATGAAATTTTAAAGGCATAGTTTATTGTAAATGAAATTAAGTTCTATAACAAAAATTTCAAATCTTTATTGGAATCCATGTGATGTTCTTTGACTTTTGCTTCGACACTGTAGCACCCCTTTGAGCTCGGAAAACTTGTAAAGCACTATTGAATAAATGTGATTATTATTCAATTAACAAACATATATATATATGTAAGAAATAAATAAATATTACTTACTTGTCGAAGATAGTCTTTATATTCGAGTGATTGTTGTAATGACCGTGTAAGGGATCTAAATAGTATATAATTTCAGATGTCGCATTGATTGCGAACAGCACCCAATGTTGCCTACAACAACAAAAATTTGGTTGACAATTTTATTTACACAACTGATAAATTAAGTATCATAAATTAAAAAAAGATATAAATAAAGAATATATAATTACCCTTAATTATATGGGGCAAGAAACAACTTATCCATCTCTTTATTTCCCAATAGGATATCAACAACATAATTCTTTACATAAATTGGATCGAGTTTAAACATGGAAAGCTTATGCGAAGACAAGAATGAAAATCTATCTGACAATTTGCGCATGCACACCAACTTCTTATACAAAAACCTTCAATGAAAATGTCAAATTATCCTCCCCTACTCATCGCACACGGTTCAAATACAATTTAAAATAAGTGCAGAAAAGGGTAATAACCCGAGTCGTTTCGCAAGGACTCCTAATGTAACGATATTAACCGATGTTGAAATTCGAAATTGGGGGTTTTGATAATGATTTATCGAAATTAGAAATAGTTTGGACAGATGAGCAAAACGATTAATCCACTCATTCGAGCTTCGGACCTATCACAGATTCTATAATTTCTAATGTATGATTCTATTATTATTTGACTATAGAATTGATCAAACAAGCGTACAATCAAACCTATGCGAATTCGGTTTCATTGACTGGATTAAGCATCACAATCATCAAAATATTACAATTAACGAAAAAGCGTCGCAGAATTATAATTTAATTAGAGACTGAAACCAAATTCTGTCAAATAAATTTAATCGATCCTATTGAGATTCAATTTAAGCAATCGAAATATCAATATAATCAAATAACGAAATTAGAATCATAAATTAGAATCGACGATGTAACCTGAATCTCCAGGTATGATGAAACTCTGAACTTGTGGATTAACCGGATGAAATTAGCTTTCCATGGGATTGCAAATAAAAAAATACTCTGAACTCGTGAATAATATTCTGTCTGAAAATAATACGATCCAGAAAGGAAAGAAATCCCCAAAATATATAGTACTCGGGCTTTTGGACTTTAAAACAAGTAGCCCGCTATTTAAATTATTACAAAGGTCCAGATTACGAAATCTGTAATTTAGGTTCAGTAGAATTCGGAATTCAGATTTATTTTCAACACAAAAGTTGTAGCTCTGATTTTTAGCTTTCCAACGACTGCTCGCATGCCTCAATCGGATATCCAGAGCTCAAGTTATGGCCTACAAAGCGAGCAGGGGTTAAAATGTAAATAATAAAATTGTAATTCAGTTTCAGCCCAAAAATTAGAAACAAACTAAAAAATTAATCAAAGCTATAAAGTGATTAAAAAAATACCAAAATAAAAGGATAGAAACATGTGCCCAAGTGCTATGATCACTCCTTATGATTGAGAAGTTCATATATGTGCTCTTTATCAAGTAATTATTCATACTCATCTCCGAAAATAGCTTTCTCCATGCTTGTGATACGCGAATCATTGCTGTCCATATTCGTTTTTGCTTGTATGTCAAGACACGACCCAAATCGAGCAAGGCGTGGATGACTTATTTTAGGAGCACCAACTGATTTTCCACGATCCAGTTTTTGAATTTTGGCAGCTGTATTACAATCCAGTTTTTGAAGTTTGCCAACTTTATTTTTACCACGAACATGCAGCTGTGGTGCGGCTTTATTCTGGCAGGTTTGTTGTGCGGGTTTTGATTGAATATGAAAAAAATGAGGTTAATCAGTTTGTTAGTTAATTGAATTTGAAAAAATGAGGTTAATCTGAAAAAATGTCAAACCTTTTCTGGTAAAGTGAATGACTCGTTGTGAGGAATCTTCTTATCATTCTCTTTAGACTTTGTATGAATCTAAATAAATGTGAAATTAAAGTTAACAGCGGAAAAGAATCAGCAGTTAAATATAATCAATCATAATCATATATCGTGTAATTAAATATACATATCAATTAAACATACCTTATCTAGGCCAACAAGATTTTTGGGCCATGCCACGTAACTACCTATTGCTTCTCCCAAATACTTCATATCTCCATCGTTGTTGGGTATAGGCAACGGTGCATTTGGTTCAAAAGTAATCACGGGTGATACTTGGACATGGCCGGTTGAGATCAGAGTGTTGTGCAATACTTCTCCCAAGGTATTGTACAATGTTCCTTTTCCAACCATGCGATGAGTAGGGGAGGATAAATACAGCACGCAAGTAGAGATAACCTAAATCAATGGTTAATACATAAGTATGTGAAACAATTAGGTTGAATGAATTTCTTATTTTATTAAGTAATTAATTACCTCTGGAAGTCTTTTACGACCGATGTTGCAACTAGTGTTTTCACTCTCTATTTGTATTTCACGTTGGAGCTCCAGAAGTTGCTTTTCTTTATTCGTCTTCAGCAAGAATGCCACTTGCTCTGTTAGGATTTTCAGCTTCTCTAGTACTTCCTCATTAGATGGATTTGTGCGCTTCTCATCTGAAGCGGTTTACTATTATTAGGTTATATATAAAACCCTATTACAACGCTTTTTTGAAACAACGCTGTAAAAAACCTCCTTATTTTATTTTTTAAAAGGCTATTATAGTGCTTTTTCAGAAGTCTTTTAAAGCGCTTGTCCGAAAGCGCTGTAAATTGTCCGAAAGCGCTGTAAACTGTAACACCCCAAATTTTATAATAAACTATTTTATTAATTAAATAGGATTTTAGATAATTAATTTAGTGCTAAAATTATTTGATAAGATATGTTGATAAATTTTTTATAATTAATTTTCATTATATAGATGTTTTCTATGATCTGCTAGTTTTTTTGAACTAAATGAGTAATATTGTAACACCCTCAATTTGTTGTTATTATAAATTAGTAATATTTTCTTATACGTATTTTGCTGTAATAATTTTCTATGGAGTTTTTTTTATCTACTTATCTTCGTAATTTATTAAAATTAATGATTATTGATACTAAATTCAATTTTTATGTTATATATATATAAGTATAGATTCGTGCATATTAATTTTAAATTGTTATTATGTTAAGCCTAATATTTTGTTATTATTGTGAACTAGACCTTTAGTAACTAAATTTATTTTTAATATATTTATATATAAATTAACTAAATCATTTTAAAATATGAATAAATAAGTTGATTTATATCAATAAAATATAATAATAGTGACTGATGAGATACGGCTACGCGTAATCCTAATATGCATACAAATATTACCATGCCGCCTAGCTTATAGAAACTCTAATAACCTTATTAGAAAACGGAGAACGTTCTCCGTATTCAAATGTTGTAATTCAAGTTTAGCGTTAGATGTATGTGATAACTAACTAACTAATTACTCAATTAGTTAGTTAGGTAGTTAGAGATCAGTTCTTGAAAACCTTTTTCTATGATTTCCAACACTTCTTGAATGCTAACAATTGGTATCCAGAGCGAGGTTTTCGATCCCAGAGTGATAAACATGAGTCAAGTGAGAATGGGTTCAAGTGCAAACAATGGAAATTTTCTAGCCCACATGCCACATTTTGATGGAAAGGATTGAGATAGATGGAGAATGCAAATTCGAGCATTGTTTGGGTTTCAAGAAGTGTTGGAAATCATACAAAAAGATTTTGAAGATCTGGGAGCCAACCCAAAGAGGAGCATAGGTCGAATTTTAAAGAAAACAAGAAGAAAGATTGCAAGGCCACCTTCATTCTTCATTAATGCCTTGACACAACCCACTTTGACAAAATTTCTGATGCAAGAAGTGCAAAAGAAGCCCGAGACATTCTTGAGAAGTGTTATTCTAGAGGAACCAAGGTCAAGAAAGCGAAGTTGCATATCCTACAGAGACAATTCGAATTGCTGCAGATGGAGGAGTAAGAGAAAGTGTCTGATCTAATTTCAAAATTGTGGAGTATCACAAATCATATGGTTAGCTGTAGTGAAAAGCTTACTGGACAGATACTATGTGAAAAGATATTGAGATCTTTGCATCCCAAGTTTGATTATGTTGTGTGTGCAATTGAGGAATCTAAAGACATTTCCATATTGAGTCTTGAAGAGTTGTAGGGAACTTTAGAAGCAAGAGAGTTGAGAATGGATGAAAGGTGTGGGAGTAATTCTGGGAATCAGACATTGGTAGCATATGCCAACAAGAAAGGAGACCAGAAAAAGAAATGGAAGGAGAATAAATTCAAGAAACCTGATGACGAGTCTGAATCTTCATCAGAAGAGGGCAATGCAAGTGGTAAATAAATCAAAAGGAAGATAAAAGAACTTTGACAAGAAGAAGGTGCAATGTTACAATTGTGATAAGTTTGGACACTTTGCTAATGAATACTGGGCTGGCAAAGGAGGGAAACAGAAGAAGAAAGGAGAAGATGAAGCATGTGCTGCTCAAGAATGTTCTCCGTTTTTAGACATAGTCTTGCTAATGGCTACGTACCACAAACGAAGAACATTCTTCGTCTCAGTTCTGGTTCCTTGATATTGGTTGTTCTAATCACATGACAAGTCACAAAGAATGGCTGGCGGATGTTGATACATCAAAAAGGAGCAAGATCATGTATGTTGATGATAGAACTTTGGAAGCTGAGGGAGTTGGCAGCATAGTGATCAAAAGAAGAAATGACAAAACAACAGAAAATGAGGTAGAGGATGTGCTGCTGGTTGAACTAGAAGATGATGGTTCAGAGAAAGTAAATGATGTGGAGGCTGCACAAGACCCAGAAAGTGATGCAGAGGACGTGTTGCAAGCTGAATCAAAAGAAGAGGGTTCATAATTGCATAACCAGTTGAATGCAGCTCAAGAAGATCTAAAGAAAGCAAAGTAACAAATTCTCTAGGCTGCGAAGGAGAAGGTAAAAGCTATTGATGAGTTGAAAGAAGCACAGAGACTGGCTGAGGAAGCAATTGAGAAACTCAAGGAAGCATTGGTGGCTCAAAAGATGGCTAAGGAGGAATCTCATATTGAAAAGTTCCGAGCTGTTGAATTGGAATAGACTGGAATTGAAAATGGTGAAGATGAAGAGAAAATAAGGGCCAACATCCAAGAGATCAGTCATCTGACACAGTAGAAGTTAGAGCTATATGACAGAATAGCAAAATTGGAGAAAAAATTAGCAGCAAGAGAATTTGATATCTCAGTTCTCCGGGATAAACATTTTAAGGAAATTGGTACTAAAGTTGTCTCACCGGACGATGACTCAGCTAAGTGTAGCAGCGCATCTGTTGATATCGTCGTTGTTGATCTTGGACTTCATAAGTCATGCTTATCTAGTCATTCTAGTGCAGAAGAAATTAAACAAGCTACTTCAATTTCCTTGGAGTTTTAGTCATCTGAACTTGACACTGACGAGGATTCTAGTGAAGATGAGCCCATGAAAATGATCTGATAGAAAGCAGTAAAGCTGAAAGGGAAAGAATTCTAGTGAAGGAAGTGCTTGAGCAGCTGAACTGTTCAAGAGAAAGATGAACATCTAAAGAAGGATCAAATCGTCTTCAAGTATTTGGACCAAACAAATTGGAAGAAAAATAGGAGAACAAGTTTTTGAAGTTCTTAGAGTTTATGTGGAACCCTTTATCATGGGTTATGGAAGTTGCTGCATTAATGACAATTGCTTTGGCTAATGATAGTGGAAGATCTCCTAATTGGCAGGATTTTATTGGTATTATTGCTTTTTTGATTATTAATTCAACAATCAGGTTCATTGAAGAAAACGATGCTGGTAATTCTTGGATTAAGTCTACAATTCATGATTCTATTGATATAGATGATGAGAAAGTGCTGGAATTGGTTCCTATTATCGAGGTTGATGGTTTAGGTTCTGATGAAGTTGTCCCGAATGATAAGGTGTTGAAGAAGTATAAGAATGGTAAGAAAGATAATGCTGACAAAGTGAAAGAGACAAAAAGGAAGAAACTTGGATTAAGAGAGATTGTTGGAAACTAAAAACGATCTTAGTTTAAGTGTTAGAAAACGGAGAACATTCTCTGTATTTAAATGTTGTAATTCAAGTTTAATGTTAGTTGTATGTAATAACTAGCTAACTAATTACTCAATCAGATAGTTAGGTAGTTAGAGGACAGATAGAATAAACCATATATAAATACTACAATTCATTTATTTAATAAACAAGTCTTACGACATCTATCTCATTCAATATTTCATCATTTTTACACTTGAAATAATAGCTTGAACACTAACGCATTTTTCTTTAATGTGTGGTTCAAAACATATATTTTCGTTGATTAGTTTGACCTCACTGGTTGTTGAAGAAATTGTTTGCAGAGACTTAAATCAATTTGTTTACATTTTATAAAATTAATTATATATTTAAACTTTAAATAATTAATTACTAAATCACTGAATAATTAACCCTGTGAGATATTGAAATCGAATTAAAATACATTTGACAAAAACTTAAACGAAACATTCTAATTTGCATATATTAAAATCAAATTTTTTACATTTCACATCAATTAATTAATTATTCTTACGTATTTTAAATTAGGTTATTTTAATTCTTCTTTCAAATTTACATCTAATTTCTGACAGAAATGATGACATAGCTGTCTAACCGTTAATGTAGCTTTGAATACATCGCGTTGGGAAGATAATAGTGTGGTGACATGGTCATATGAAGCTTAGGTGGCACTATGAATATAAATTGGGAAAATGCTTGACCGCCGAATTATCTTTAGAATTTAATTGTCGTATGTAGCCGCTCTTCCATATGAACTAAAAGACTTAAAATTATTAATTTTTAATATTTTTAATGTTTATAAATGTGACGAGTTTGATTTGTTCATACAAGTCATTCGATTTAATCTAGTTCAATTATGCGGTTTGGTCAATAATTTTTTAACTTTGTGATTTTGTCGGATTAATATCTTAATCGATTTTGAAAACATTATTTTAAGTAATATTATATAATGTTAAGTCTCATTAAAAATAAATATATTGTTAAATAAAACTAATTTTAAATGTAATAACAAATTAAATATATTTAAAATATTATAATATTTCATAAATGTTAAAACCTTTAACCATTTGAAAAAAAAAAGTTAATACAATTGGTCAAAAAATTTAATACAATTTATGCTATACACATTTTGTTTTTTTAATGTAAATATAAAGTACGACAATATATTATTTTTGTTAATATAGTTATTAAGACGTTTTTTATAATAATAACTTATTTACTTTTAGTATATATTCTTAAAATGTTATAAAATGTACTTTCAAAAGATGGTACAAATATACTATATATTAAAAAGATTACTTTTTAAAAATTTATTTCAAATTAGATCACAAAAAAAATTTAATATTAAATTTATTATAAAATTATATAGATTTAAATTATATTTTCTTAGATATTGGTATACATTTTATATCTATTTGTAACTTTTTTGACAATTAATGTAAACTACAACAACTGAACTAAAAAAATCCTTAATAAAAAAAATCAAAAAAGTGAAAAAAAAAATTGCATTTTTAAATGGTTTGGATCGGTCTTCATTTCCTAACCAAACCAAATCCAAACTGATCTAATCAAATTCAAACCAAAATATATCAACATATATGTGTATACGTATAATGAACATTCTTATTCGTCAAAAAACGTATAATATACATTTTTATATATTTTAAAAATATCTACAATGCACAATCATATATTTCTTTCTTTTTACTGGAGATTTTCTTTTTCAGACTATAAGCACCTAATAACTTTTTTGATTGTATACTACTTTATTTGCTTTATAATATTTTATATTTTTTCTTTGGTTATTAAACTTTTTTTAGTTTGTTTTATAAAAAATTGTCATAAAGAAAATACTTTATCCTAAAAGATACCACAAAATAATATATTATATATAATAATAAAAATCAATCAAATCCAATCCAAATGAATAAAGTTTAAATCAGAATAGATCAAATTTAATTTTAAAACTAAATCAATTAGACGATCAATAATACAACTAAATAATTGAATCGGATAATTTTTCCACTCCACACCGAACCAATCCAATTCACAAACACTACTACTATCTATTTATGATATATTATTTAAAATTAAATGCTATTAATTTTATTCACAAACACTCCTGATACACATTTTTTGAAAACTGAAATGTTTAATCATTTAATTCATTAATTAATCTTTAATGCTCTATTAGAAACACTTTCTTTTGACTTGTGTGTAGTTTTTATTTTGACTTGACTTGTAGTTCTTGTTAAAATAATTGAAATATTTGATTATTTTATATATATTTTATAAAATATATAAATGAAAAAGAGAATATTAATTTTATCAAATTATCTTTATTAAATATAGTACGAAATTAAAATATTCAATTATCTTGGTGTCAATTATTTTTGGAAGGACAAATTATATTAAGACTTGTGTGTATTTTTAATATTTAATTCTTGAAATATAAAAAAATATATCCTTTATTAGAAATAAAATTGTAAATATCATTCTTTTCAAATTTACCAAAATTATTTAAATTAAAGTTTCTAGCAATTAATATTCATTATCATCTCATTTTCAGCCGGTAGAATAGTTTTTTCCTTTATTGGAAAATCTTCAAAAGAAAAAGGAAATTTCTATCTCTTATTGACTGATTTAATTATTTGTATTCCTTGAGAACTTTTTATTTAAAAATATATTATTTTTATCACATTTAGATATATATTCTATAAATTAGAAGAATTAAATGTATTATGAAAAAATTGTTTTCATAATTTTTCAAAATAAAAAATATATTAAATAGTTTGTATTAAATTAAAAAATCGGATTCTTAATTACTCAGAAATATTATTAGCATAAATTTTCTAAACATTGTATATAGAAGAAGCCCACACTACATTTACATCCCCACATTTAAATTTTACAATGACTATGGTTTTGTTACCAAGAGTAATTCTTCTACATCTTATGCTTCTCATATTCTCTCCATCATTCATTTATGCAGATTTCAAATTGATAAAAACTTTATGCCACAATTCCGAAACCCCAGCAACATGTATGAAATGCGTGACATCTTCAAAAAATGCTTTGGAAATTGACAGCATTGGCATAGCAACAAGCCTTGTTGATTGCATCGATGATCAAGCAAAGATTTTGGCAAAATCAATTACAAATTTGGTTGCCGTTACATCTGACGTAAAAAAAAAGGCACTTTATGAAACATGTGAGCACTATTTTCGGTACGAAATTCCCACTTCCTTAATTTCAGCGAAGAAATATTTGCAGGAACATAAATATGAAAGTGCTGAATATTACGTTGTTAAAGCTAGACATCTTGATATTAATTGCCATCAAGGTTTCAAAAGCTATCCAAGCAGAGAAGTTCCAGTTGATGTTTATTTTAACATGCATATGTTTGAGGAATTAGCTGATTCTGCTTGTAGAGTAACTGAAAAAATTTATGCCTGAGGCTATTTCCTAGTTGTGGTAAATTATCGTTTTCAAAGTTACAAATATAATAAGGAAAATAGTTATGTATTTGTTCCTTTGAAATATAAACAAAAGTAATTTCGTAATTTACCAATATTTAATTACATTATTCCAAAAATACTATTATATTATATTAATTTTTTAATTTGTGAAAGATGACAATAATTATGTTTAAATTAGTAATTGTATTTATTTTTTATATTAAATCAAAATAATTAAATGTATTTAACTTATTTTTAAATAAGGTAAAAATTTATCAAGAAGAAGAGAAAAAAAACTGGGGACACGTCTAACTTTTTTTATAATTGACATCGGAGGTAGAATATGTTTGGAATTTTGGAAAACATCTATGAATTCATTAATTGAGGGAAGTGTAAAAAATTTGTATACATGATTTTTTTGGGTGAAAATTGGTCTTTCCAATCACCCTAGTCATTTGAAGCTTTGCCTTCACATTGATTCTACAATTTCAAAAGTTCAATTTTTTTTGGTCAAGAGATATAATACAATATATAAATAGAGGTCGTTTTAAACTAGGAATGGAGTCTGATTTAGATTGTAGCAGGGGCCACTATATTTAACTTATAGTTGTATCAAATTTTATACAAATTATTTATAATTATATTTTTTTGGATAAACCATAATTATTTTAAATTAACCACATTAAAATTTATGAAAATACATAACATCTCATATGCATGTCACGCAAAAAACATTTTTTTATCTTGTTGTTGTGAAGTAGTCTTAGTTATGTCCACGTATAGAAAAAAAAAATTGTTACAAATATTAGTTACAAAAAATGAATTTTAGGGAAATGCTCTATAACTAATATAAATGATTATCTAAATCTACATCTACATTTATATCTACAATATACAAAATACAATTTACATCTACATCTACAATATAAACAAATGACTTGTACAAAAACAAATAGTACACATGGCATGTTATTTTGCAATTGATCATTAATTATTTTCTAATAGTTTGGATCCATTGGGACATCAATAAAAAATCAATTATCTTTATTTGATTATGAATATGATTAGTAGCAGCATATTAAATGAGATTGACTAATCTACAATCTAAACAAATGACTTGCACAAAAACAAATAGTACGCCCAGCGTGTTATTTTGCAATTGATTATTAATTATTTTCTAATTGTTTGGAATAATTACTACTTCAACAAAATATCAACTATTTGATTATGATATTATTAGTAGTAGCATATTTCTTTCTCAAATATTCTAATGCACGATACTAATTTTAATGAGGAAAATAACTAATAGTCATTCAGTTTGTACAGGTTGTTAAATATGTTTTTAATTCCTACAAAATTACGATATTATAAGTTTAGTCTCTAAAAAAATTTATTTACTTTTAGTTTCTATTTTAATTTTATGGAGATTTTTATTTTTTATCTGTTTATGGCATTTTTTTAAGGACTAACTATACCATTTTTTTTCTTTTCAAGATGGAAACAAAATGAATAAAATATTTTTATAGACTAAAAAGTAGATATTTTTTTTTTATAAAGACTAAATTGATTTAATCCTCTTTGCTATAAATACACAATATTTTCTTTTTTCATTTTGACCTATTTCATTATTGACTTTGTCTCTACTAAATGATCTATAAATAGACAACTATATTCGCATATATTTGTATATATCTCATGAGGCCAAAACCATGTTTATTGGTGAGAGGTTAGGATCCTGGTATAAAGTTTTCATATCTAATGAATTTGAAATATGAGGTAGTCGTGCAAGTAAGTAACAAAGTTTGAAAATGGGTGTATTGAAATCAGAAAATCACTTTCAGTTAGCTTCATTCTTTCAGATACTTTACTCGGTTTCACTGGAAACGTTCTCACCCTTTTCCGCAAACACCCTCGTGCTACACTGAATCCACCCCTGACTATGAATAGTTAGATTTCAAAATATATTATTTAACCTTAAATTTGGTGTTATATGATTCTATTTCATTGTTGTTATTTAGCCTTATCATACATATTTATTTTTTACCGACATACCTATCATGTCTCGTATATCACATCTAGTTAATTTTAAGACTTGAAATTTTATGAGATCTCATAAACTCATAGATTATTTCCCTCGTAAACTTTTATTCAGTATAGATCCATCTATTTGACTAATTGTCTAACAATGCTTTTGATTGAAGACAACATCTTAACCACTGTTACTTTATTGATTTATGCTTATTTGGTTATGCATCAGTCATTTTACAAGTAAAACATTTTTAATTGTCGGAAGATAGTCATTACCTACTATATCACAACCTATAATCTCACCCTTCTGATTTCCTCCAAATCCTACATGTCTTCTTTCCCAAATTGTCAGATCTTGGAACATAACTTTGCTCTTGTCATGTATCGTGCACATCCACCGTCCAAGTACCACGATTAGTGTTTCAACTTTGTTGCTAATAATATCTACAAGATAAATTATTTTGTTATCTACATCTGGTTGGTTCTTGATTAGTTAATTCTAAAAAGTGTCTTGTTTTTCCATGTTTTCAACATAGGACAAGTTCTTTTGTCATGACCTTTCTTGAAACAATAGGAGCAAACAGATTTAGATATGTTAAATTTAGGTTTTTCTTCTAGTTCTTGAAAACCAATATCTCTTCTATTGTTTCTACTAACATCATATATCATAGATTCTTGACAGCTAATTATGTCTATGCCATTGGTAAGAAACTTTTGAAAGGCTTTTCATACTTAATAGAATTACAGACTATTTCCTCTGAGGGTTTTTAAATCTTATCATTTAGAGTCAGATTTTTGCTTTTTAAAGTGTAAAAAAATTTCTCAAGGGTGTTGTACTCGTATGTTAAGATGTAATGAGCTTTTGTGATAGTTTTGAGGAAACATTGTGATTTTTGTTTAAAAACTCATTTAACAAAATTTTTAGTTTATTTTGAGAAAGGTTAAATAATACCTTAATTTCTTCATCAACACATTCGATGTCATAATCAGAGTGAACGTCTTCATAAAAGCCATTCCACATGCGCTAAAATTTCTTTGAGAAGAATGAAAAAAAAGTTCTTTATCTTCTGTTTAGACTTGAGAGCAAGAGATTTGGAGTTCTTCTTTGGTTCATCTTTGACCATTTCAATCTCATTCGATATGAGTGAATTTACTAGCTCTTCTAGAGGCAGTTTGTTAAGATCTTTAGCATCTTGAACAACAATTACTTTTGGTCTCCACTTGCTAGGTAGACTTGATCTGAGTGAACTTATTTGGAGAACCTTTAGCCCAAAGACTAATGTTTGGAACCTGGAGAACATTTTCTCAACCAATATCATTTTTGGGTGCCACATAACCATATTTGATCATGTCTTAGAGTTCAGTGTCATGTGAGATGTAGAAACTTTGCATTTTGTCCTTTTAGTATTCGAATCTCTCTCCATCAAATAGAGGATGCCTATTAACATTACCACATTTAGCTTTATCACCATAGTTAGTCATAATAACCATCATGGTATGATCTTTTCACAAATACGATGAAGTGATCAACGTTGAGACTGAGCTTTGATAACAATTGAAGAGTGAAAAAATATAAGAAAGAAATGGTTTAAATTGTGTTCTACTTTAAAAAAAAAAATTATTTGAAAACAATTAAAAGATAAAAGATAAAGCAACATAATATAAAGAGATAGAGTCCCTTAACTCTGAAAGATTTAATCCACTTATCAATAGATTTTTTACACGTCCACTAAAGACTTTCTAGTTAAATTGATTGTGTTCAAATCTTCTAAGCTTCCTAGCCTAGTACAATCAAGTTGTTGAGGATAGCAACCACTATTGGACTAAGAAAGCGTTTAAGTGTTTTTCTGAATAACTCTCACAAGAGAATGTTATAAAGTATGCTCCCAAAATATAAGTAAAGTTTCAACACTAACATGAAAGTATAGTCTTTCTCAGATTGCTGTATGTTTTGCAGTTGGCTTTCTCGTATGTTTGTAGGCAAAATTACAAGTCATTATATAGAGAAATTCCAAGACAATTAGGGTTTTTGACAGTTGCTGTGATTGCATAAAATTTGCACGTAAACATGAATCAAATCAATTTTCAGAGATCTTGATTCAACATGTCTTTATATATCTTCATAATTAATTCAACATATCTTGATTTAAGATGGCAGTTATAATAAAGGATTACATTTATAGAGGATGTCATTACATTTATTCAATCAGAGCATAAGTCCAACTTTGATAAGTATATGATGTTGAGAAATTGACTTCAATTAGAGTGATAATGCATTTTCCTTGGTTTGATGATTCTCTTTCTTTGTTCATTAGAGGATGCAACACGAAGCCTTTGAACTATTAAAAGAGAGTCTGCACAGTTAAACACACTCATTAAAATATAAATTATTCTCATAAAATAATTTTGTTATCATCAAAATAACAAAGGTTCATTGTTCTTCAACCAACTTGGTTATGACAACAAATTTCCATCTAAAAAACCCTTGAATCCCCACATTGATGGATCATCCAAACTGCACACATCAATTACAATTATCAGCAAACTAAACTTTATCACAAAACACAAACAAATAATTTACTGAGAAAGATTAAATTTAATGAGGGGAACAACACGATGATGAAAGAAAACATCATATTGGTGAAGGAACTAATCAATGTCATTATGAGTTTTCTCTGCATGCCTTTCAATTGATCCTTCCAACCTGCCCCCCGTATGAGAAATTGCAAGACGTATCTTGATTCTATGAAGAAACAAGGTGAGACATTGATGAACAATATTTTCATTATTTCATTAACTATTACTGATCCCACCATATGAGTTTGAAATACTTGTAGTAGTTTTAACATCTGTAATACATCGTCGGGACTGCAGATAAAGATAATGTTGAAAAAAGGTGAAGTCAACCTTCAAGTAGAGAATGGAGCAAATGTTCTCATCGTAGTTGTAGGATAAGTCTTATCAATAATGTTCACTGGAAAAGTGCTAGTGTTAGATAATTGTCATTACGTTCCGAAGTTTATTTCAAATGTAATTTCAATTTTTATGTTGGACAAGTGTGGTTTTTGCGTTACTTTTAAAAATAATATTTTTTTTCATTTATCATAATGATGATTTATATGTAAATGGTTGTCTTGAACTGTGTATGTATGTCTTACCAAATATGAATTATAATTCAGTTTTGCATGTTTCTTTTGGTTTCAAGAGAGAAAGAGATAATTAGTTAAATAAGAGATATTTTTGGCATTGTAGGCTCAATCACGTTGGTGAGAAAAGAATTAACAAGTTACACAAGGAAGGTTACCTATTGAAAGTGGAGAGCGATCTTATGACTAATTCATGCGGATGTTTGTGGACCTATGAAAAATCAGGCCAAATGAGGATATTCTTATTTTATTACTTTCGTTGGTGATATGTCTAGATATTGATTTTTGTCTAATGAAACACAAATCTAAATCATTTAAAATATTCTAAAGATTTCGCAGTGAAGTCAGAAACCAAATTGGTAAGAGCATTAAGAAGGGGATAATATTTTAATGATTATTTTATTGATTATCTAGAAGAGAATGAAATTCTTGCACAGTGGACACCTCCAAGTACACCACGATACAATGGTGTGCCTAAAACAAAGAAATCGAACCTTATAAGATATGATTAAATCTATGATGGGTTTAGTGATCTTTTGATAAATCTATAGTGGTATACTTTGGAAGCTGCAACTTACCCTATAAATAAAGTCCCTTAAAAATTTGTCTTTAAAACTCCATAGGAGATTTGGAAAAGATGTAAACCAAATCTAAAACATATTAGAATTTGGGGTTGTCCTGCTTACGTCTAGTAAGTGTGGGTTCATTGGGTATTCTAAAGAAACAATGGGATATTATTTTTTTCCATCCCTTTAACTATAAAGTGTTTGTATCTAGAGGAAGAATCTTTCTTGAAAGGAAATTTCTCGCTGAAGGAAGTCATGGTAAAGAAATAGAAATTGATGAAGATCGAGAAAATGATGAAGCCTCAAAGGCTCAAAAAAGTGAGAATGATGTTGAGCATCCTTGCTTTGATGTTTTAAAATCATGAAGATCACCAACTTCAATAGATTTAGCTCAAGAACTAGTTATAGTTCAAGAACATGTTGATGAACAAATCTTGGAACATGTTCAACAACTTCTTGATCAAACACATAAGCCTCTTAGTTAGAAGACCTAGTCGAGTACATCGTACACTGGAAAGATGAAACTTGATGGTGCAAGATGACACTACAAATTAGAATTATGATGATGATGATGATCCTAAGAGCTATGAAGAGGCTGTAGTACGAGAAACACAAGAAATAAGAGTTTTAATTGTGTTTTATTTTAAAGGAAGGAAAGAAGAAAAAAATAGAAGAAAGAAGAAAGAGAAGAAGAAAAAGGAAAGAAAGAAGAAGAAAAAGAAAAGGGAAGGGAGAAGAAGATGTAATCCAGCAGTGGGCGATAGTGGCGATGGCTGGCGTCATTTCGACGAAAACGACAGTTTAAATCTCATATTCTCTTTTTGGTTTGCCATTTTGTTTTTCTCTTAATTTATTGGTAATTTTTTAATGATATTTTCGTTTCTTATCCATCTGTTTTGAGTTTACAGTTGCTAATATTGAATATTGAAGAAGAAAAAATAAATAAATAAATAAATAAATAAATAAACTTAACAAGATCATGAACATGATATTTCATTTGTATACATACTGTGATAATAAAAAAGGAAATCATGTATAATATTAATTTAGAATACCTTATATCTTGTATTTTCTTTCTCTGATTGTTGTCTCTCTTCTACACCTTACCCTCTCTATTTTTCTGTTTTTTATCTTCAGTATTCAAAAAAACTCCTCCCTAATAGTGATTTTCGTTCTCAATTTATAGGTTTAAGTGATGAATCTGTGTGTCCATAAAATAAAATTGTGTTCTGGATTTTTCATTGTTTTTGAGCAAAATTAAGCAATCTCAAACAATTAAAGAGATAAGTGGCTAATCTTTTTGATTAAGTGTTCAAATGGTGAAAATAATACCTTTATTGGATTAAAAACACACAAAAATAAAAATAAATAAGGGGGAGGGGGCAGCCGCAAGCAAGCTTGTAGCATGAAAAGCATAAAGATATGAGAGTAGGAGGAAAGTTAAAAAAGTGGGGAATCATAAAAAGAAAAGACATGTAAACGTGTAGCAGGAAGAAAAACGTACGCCTGCTAGCTGGAAACATTTTTATTTACATATTTTATTTTATTATAATTTGTTTGATATTAAAAGTACTGTAACAGAAACTCATGTATATTTAAAATTGTATCAGATTTATAAAATGATAATTTTTAGACTTAATAATATCACGTGCAAAATATTTATAAAACATATTTTTACCTAATTTTCTAGAATTATTTTTCATTGGTCGGTCAAAATTGAGGTACTACAGTTGCCAAAGGATATCATCAAAAAGAAGGAATAGATGATGTCGAAACTTTTTCCCCATGGCAATGATTATCGATTCATATTCTACTTGCCATAGCAGCATACTATGATTATTAAATATGACACAACTTGAAGGATTCCTATCCTTGCCGGAACATAACAAAGTTCGCAAGTTGCAACAATCTATCTATAGATCAATAACACGTTTCTAGAAGTTAGAGCATTCATTTTAACAATACAATTGAAATATTCAATTTTGTTAAATTTGAAGAAGAACCTTGTCTTTATAAAAAGGTAAGTGGGAGCACAATCATTTTCTTAGTATTATATGTCAATGACATTTATTTTATGGAAATAATATACCGGTAATGTAGAGTACAAAGGTTTGGCTATCTAACAAATCTCCATGAAAGACTTAGGAGAATATGGGAGATCCATTAACCAAGGCTCCTGTTATAAATGTCTCTGACAAACACAAGTGAGAAATAGGATTGAAATACATGACTGGTCGACTCTAGTGCAAGTGGTTGGGAATAAATAGTTATGTCCAAGACCCAATCAAACATATATAGATGATGCATATATGTTGATATGATCATTGAACCGACTCAATTTAAATTTTTTTAATAGTTAATATTACCTTAATATGTCAATAGAAAATTCTCAAGAAAAAATATAATAATTTTTCTATCTGAAACCATCATAGTAATTAACAAGTTATTTATCGTAATTTTATTTCGGACACCTAATATCTTAGGGTTTTATTTTTGGACACCTAATACCTAATGAGTTTGAGTTCTATGATAAAATTAAAAACCTGACCAAAGAAATTGAATGAAAGAAGAAATGAATTTTTTAAGTCATAAATGTTAACTTATTAGAGTTTGACAACAATACATGCTCTGGAGTTAACTAGTAATGATGGATAATATATTATTCTGTTCTTGAAAGTGAAATAGTACTTGATGTTATCCGGACGTTAAAAAGTGTTGCTAGACCCCTACCTTAGTTAATATATTAATTTGATTAATCTAATACCAATTTAGCATTGAACCTAAAGGGTCACACACAAACGAGTGTTCTAGTTTTTATTAAACAAATATTTTATTATTTGATGATTAGAATACAATCTTATTTAGCATTAAACCTAAAGGGTCACACACAAACGAGTCTTCTAGTTTCTAAGTACAATATTATTGTATTTTTACTAGTACTTAGAATACAAATAATATTATTGTTATTCAATAATTTTATCCCGTTGATTAAGAAAAAAAATAATAAAAGCTTGAAATTTAAACTATAACTCTCCCATCCTAACTAAAGACAAAACTACTCTTAGATACAATTGGGGCCACTTAAATTTTTGGGTTTGGGATAATCATTATACTCCTAATTTTACTTTTAAATTTTATAGTTAATGAACATGCATGATATTAAAAAGCTATATAGATACTTACTTTTAACAATTGGATTAAGAATAGGGCAATATCAATAATAATATTTGCAACAATAATTTTAAGGATAATAATTAGGGTGTTGCACATAATGATATACCTACGGATAAAAAGAAGAAAAAAAACTAACTATTCATTTCCTCCTATTACACAAAAACTTTTTTTATAATATATAATATTACCAAATTTTAACCGCGTTTTAAGACCAAGCTCCTCAATGCTCTTGGTACTTATATTAAACCAGACTAGTTCATCATCTTCTTTTCTAAAAAATATATTTCCATTATTCCATGCTCCAATAAGATGTTCAATAAAAGGCAAAGGTCCAACAATGAAGAGTTTGATCCATGAATCTTCTATCCCAATTTCTCCCAAAATTGTTATGTGAAAAGTAGCTGTATTTGAAAAAATTGAGATAATAGAAATGGATCCATTTAACACGACCAAGTGCTTCTTCGTCAAATGATATTGACAACTATCATCCATGTCTGAGGGCATAGGTGTTGTAACAAACACCTCATTACTTATGTTAAATGACACCAAATATGCTTTACAACCATCTGTTTTACCTAGACCCCACCAATGACACATTCCATCCATATACACTCGAACACTCTCCTTATCTCCACTACAAACAGGCATATCAATATAAAGTTGACTCCAAGAATTAAGTTTTAGGCTATATATCTCCCATAAAGTTTTGAAAGATTTACCTCAATAACTTTGATCAATGTCATCATTTTTTGAAAACAATGTTATATGTCGAATTACTTTATAATCATGTTTATGGAAGTCATAACCAAATCCATGAAGTTTGTCCCAATAAAGTCCTGACTCAATATGACTAGAAGGAATGATCTTGAATTCCTCAGTAGTTGGATTCCACAATACAACTTTTTTATTCTCTTTGAAGTATCTATAAAGACAAAGAATACCATTAATACTACTAGATCCCAAAATAGAAAAACCAGGATAATCATCTTGAAAAGGATTTGGCCAATCTATTTGGATCTTATTCTCAAACCTCTCTCCTGAAAGCATATATAACGATGTTTTGAAATTTAAATATGGATGATCCAAATTTCGTCACAGATTTACATGAACTAGGAGAGATGCACCATCATAATAAGAATGATTATTAGACAAAAACTTGTTACGGTACATGTCTATGAAATGTGAGTTTTTAAATAAGAAAGTCCATGATTTGCAAGCAACTCCAAACCGTTTTAAGGATTTCACAGACAATTTTGACAAAATGAAGTGGACAAAATCACGAGATATGTGATTGCTAACCTTTTTGTTTTCAGTAGCTATAGAATTTTTCATCTCCCTAGATGACTCTGACTTAGTACTACAATCAACTTAATGAATTTGAGATTGTAACACTGGAGCTTCGTTGCAAGTGCGACAAAATATTCTCGCCAATTAATATATTAAAAAACACATCTTCTTGTTTAAAAAAGGTCATGCTAAATTATTCAATATTATAAAAGATTACATGGACAAGTATACATTAAAATATACACATCACGTTTTGGCGTCACCCATGTGTCATTAAAGAAGTGTTTAAAAGTATTTGCATGTTTCATGTATTGATAATTATATGATAATAGAATTTCTTCATTTTGCGATTCAAATCGCACGATACTTTTAATTTGTAAACTTTGCAAATTTAATTTTAAATATCAAATAAGACTTCTGAAAATTATTTATGTGAATGGCCTTTTATTTTTTTAAGTAGGAGGTCTGAAGAAACGACCAGCTGAAGAAAATTTTAAAACCTCAATAGGAGGTCGTTCCCTGAGGGAGCTACTTGTAACTGTTTTTTTTCTTGTTGTTATATTTTAACATTTGTTTGTTATTAAAATTATTAATAATTACTAATAATAAATTAAAATAAAATTAATAATTTTATTATTTGTATTTTATTTTAATTTATTATTAGTATTTTTATTTTTTAAATAATGAAATTAATAATTTTAATAACAAACAAAGGTTAAAATATAAAAAACAAGAAAAAGCCAGTTACAAGTGGCTCCCCCAGGTAACGACCTCCTATTGAGGTTTCAAAATTTTCCATTCAGCTGGTCGCTTCCTCAAGGAACGACCTCCTACTTAAAGAAAAAAAAAAGCAATCACGTAAATAATTTTTAGAGTAGGGTATTTTGAAAATAAAAAACCAAAAAAGGATATAGCTGTCAAAAACTCATCTAATAAAGCAAGAGAACAATTATGGATGGACAATAATTTTTTTCTTACTAAAAATGTATGTTGGAACCAAGTTGGTTTTACATTTAAAGTTTTGATGTTAACAAAAGTATTTTATGAGAACAATATATTTGAAACATACAGATCTTCATTTTCAACAGGTTTTGGACAACAGGTTTGCAACAGACAGATCTTCATTTTCAATGGTCGGATCGACGAAACGACGTCTGGAGAGGGAGAACAGTGCTCGCACAGTAGTAGGTTTTTGAGGTGTTTTTCATCTTCTTACTTTTCATTTGTAAGTTTAAGTGCTTTATTATCTTGGCTGGTTGTAGGCACAATTTGGGCATCATTTTGAGATTCTCTTGTACCCATATTTGATTATAGTGGAACTATTTCTTTGGTGTAGACGACCAGTGGTTTTAACCCTTGCATTGTGAGATTTTCCACTTTAAAATTTCAGTGTTTTTACACGCTTTCATTTGATCAATTTGCTAACATATATTTAATGTTGCTCCTCACAAATTCTTGCAAGTTGAAGTAATTTTACATCTGCTGCTTATTGTTTGTTATCGTGTTTCTATGTTTATTCCCATCAAACAAAAATAGAAAAAATGGGCTACATAGTTTTCACACTACATGAAAGACAAAAATTCAAAAGAGAAAAAACATTTAACATAAAAAATGATCGTTGTTTTAATCGTTCTCAGATAAAAGAGAAAAATAGTAACAAAGCAAGAGGACAAAGATTATGTTGCCCTATAGTTTAAACTATGATGCGGCATACACAATTTTTGGTGCGGTTGTTGCTGACAAACTTGCTCTGATCGCAATTTTTTTTTGGAGCTTTTATTACTGATAAAAACTTCAAAATAACTTTCACACAAATAACAAACTGTCACCGATTAAATTAAAATATCGTACATGAGACAAGTTGCCGCTAATGAAATTGAACTATCATACACGAGATAAATTTTCATTGATAAAATTTTAAGAATAACTATCATACACAAGAGAAGTTAACTAAACAATTATAAAATAAATATCATACACAAGACAAATTGTTACTGATAAGATTAAACTATCATACAAGCGACAATTAATGACCGGTAAAAATTACAAATAAAACCATACAAATGACAAGTTATCACTAATAACATTAAACTATTATACATCAAACAAGTTTTCAATGATAAATATTTCCAAATAACTATCATACACGAAACAAATTGCCACATATGAGATTGAATTATCAAATACAAGACAAATTGTCAATAAAAAATTACAAAATAACTACCATAAACACGACAGATTATCACTGATAAAATTTTAAAATAAATATCATACACGAGATAAGTTTTCCCTGATGAGATTATACTATCATACACGAGATAAATTTTCATTAATAAATTTTTTAAAATAGTTATTTGTAGCACACAAGTTAACATCACTAATGAGATTAAACATGTTAAATATATTCACAAATTATATAAGTTGATTTATTAAATTTTTATACCACATATAAATATACTCTTATTTTGTTGAAGATTTATCTTCACTAAAACTACATATTGTATAATACATCAATTTTATATAGGAAGCTGCCAATGAAGGGTGAGCACCCCCTTGGGCCGTAGCTATGATCCAATCAATACAGGAGAAGATTAATGAGCCCAAAAGACAAACGTTTTGACAGTCATTCGTTAAAATCCAGCAACTTTCTCACCTCAGTGATTGGGGCCGTGATAGATTTGGTAATGTCCCTAAACACATCAAATAGCTGAAAAACGAGCTTTAAGAAAACTAGAAAAAAACCTTGATGATATGCTTGAGTGCAAGGAGATGTGGTGGAATCAATGGTGTAAAGCGTTCTAGTTACAACATGGTGACAAGAATGCTAATTTTATCAATATGAAAGATAGTCAGAGAAGAAAGCTAGTCATGCATTTCATAGTTAGTGGTGACCGTGATTGGCCACTGTGTTAGTGGTGACCATGATGGGGCACAGGGTGGTTTCCATGAGTTGATTGGTCCACCTTATCATTACGGTGATTTTTGAGTCGTGTAGGTTTGTGATAGACTCCACTTTGGTAAATCGTGTTGATCTGTGATAGATGACACCTCGGTAATTAGTATCGGTCTGTGAAAGGCGGTATATATATGATTTACGCCCCTCGAGGATGGTGTGGAAATTCCAGAATCATGTGCACTAACACATAAGCATTGCATTAGGGTGCTTTATCACACGAGTCATGTTTGTTGTTTGTTATATGATGATATTTATATGCATGCTTGTTTATCAATTAATGCCATGTCATGTTATGCTTTTGTGCTTTGTATTTTCTTATATATGTTGTTTTTAGATCGTGACCATCTACGATTATCGTGGACTGGGCTTACGCACCAGGTTCTTAAAGTTTTGAGTCGTTCGAGAATTGTAATGACGTTGAAGACGTGAGAGAGTGATGATTTTGGATTGGAAATCAGAACCAGTGAAGCTTAATGCCACCCGTGGACCCTCAGTATCCAATCATCCTCACTTTGAGTTCTAGATCAGCTTAGGATTTTAATTAAGGGTTTCATTTATTCTCCCTTCCTTATCGCAATGTTGTTGTCGCAATGGAATTTATGTATTTGAAATAGTTGTGATTTTTTTGGGTCAATGAGAATGTTTCGGTTGTAAGTAAGTTTATTTTGTTGAAACCACTTTATATAATGCAACGATGATTTTAATCGTCATTTTAGAAAAGAATTTTACAATTAAATATTATACTCTGATTTAAATTAAAGTACGATTATGAATATTTTAACCCAAAGTGTTTAGTTGTTTCTTTAAAAAAACAAATTTACACTCTCACTATTAAGAAAGATAACATCAATTAGTTGTCAACTTGAAAAATATTTTGTGGCCGAAAAAAACCCTCACAAATTATTGACTAAAAAAGATCTCACAAATACTAAAATTAAAATTTGTTATTATTAGTGGCTGAAAAAGATTTCACAAATCAAAAATATTTTTATTTTAGTTGATTGTAACTTTTGTGTTGGCCAAAAAGTATTAAAAAATTGTTGGAGAAAAAAGTTATTTGAATTTGTGGTGGCCAACACGCTCACATTGGATTTGATTGATTGAAAATATAAGCATGTAATGACAGCGTAGACCGCCACAAATGCATTCATTTTCTTTTATGACCGCCCAAATTGTCACAAAATCAATAAACTCGTGTTGGCATTTTGTGGCCGTTTTGGCCACCATAAATGTTTTCTTTTCTCACTACATATATCATTCTACAATTCTTCATCTCATTTGTTACTTCTAATTTCTCTTTAAATTTTCTCTCTACATTTTCCCTAAATATTTTTCTTCAACTTTTTATTTTAAAACAATTGTAACGTTTCTTCAGTTTTTCACTCTTCCTTCTCTCTTGAATTTGGATAAGTCTTTATTTTATGTTATATTTTTTAATGTTAATTTTTTAGTTGAAATTATTTATTTAATGAATATTATATAGTTTTCATTTTGATTAAAATTATATTATTATTTTAATTATTGATACTTTAATTAATACTAAAATTATATTTTTGTTTATATATATATTTATTATTTTACTTACAATTACATTTTTTAAATTATATTTATATTAATTTATATATATATTATATTTTTTTTAATAAAATTACACATTTATTGCGGTCAAAAGGTCATAAATGAGATAAATTATAATGGACTAAATGAACATAAATTATGTTATTATGTTATTTTTAACGCATTTTCTCTTTTTGTGACAGACCATTAGAATTTTATGGTGGCTTAATTCCTTACAAATAATAACTAAAAGAAAATATGTCATTGCGATTATATAAACTTCCACAGAGTTTTGTGATTAAATTATTTATGACTTTGTTAAGCTAACCCAAAACTCTTTTTCTTGTAGCATAACCCAAACTCTTTAGTTTATAACGTTCTTACGGTTAAATACTATCCTACTTGCTCTTTTGTGTATGCTAAGCAGATGAAACGATCAAGTTACACGTGGAACAACATTTCACAAGTAGCTTGGATCTTTAAAAAGAGTTGTTGTTGGCACATTGGGGGAGGGAATCAATCACAAGAGTATTATTTTTTGATCGGTGACTAATATTTATCACAATGATAATTATTAAAGAAGATATATGTATACACTATTAATAAAATATATTTTATTTATAAATTTAATATTTATTCATTAAAAACTAAAATAAATAAATAAATAAAACATCATAGGAAATGAAAACACAACTTCGGAAACAGAGTTTAAATTAGTCTTGAGATGTAGACTCTGCAATTAAAATTTCAAAGTAATCATTAAAGAAATATTATAGACAGTTAGATGTTATTTTTTAAACTTGAGAGGGTGCAGGTGCACACCCTAGGATGCAAGTAGGTCCCCCGTGTATGTAACTACACAATAATTTGCTTTTAATGCTATAATTAGGGGGAGACATATAATTAATATTTATTGGTCAACATCATTCTAGATAAATTATTTATGCTTCTTTAAACGGCGACCTAATAATTCTCACCTTAAACAACTGGTAAAATGTATAAAATTAAAGTATGGAAATTCACATTCAAACGATTGGCCAAGTGGTAAAGCATGATATAGCTAAGCTATCTGCACATATTCACCCTTAATAAATTAAAGAATTATTTTCTTTGAACCGATTTTTCAGTTTAAATTGGTTTATGCGTTCTACCAAAATTAACGGTTAATTGACCAGATTAGATATGTATAGTCCAAATCATTAACCGGACCAATTATAGAATTTTTTTTTCTTATAAACACCGCATATGTATGTACTTATATTTATGAAGGACTCTAAACACATATGGAATTATCATATATATTCTATTGTATATAAAATCAAAACCAATTTATAAATGCAATTAATCTTTAAAAGATTCATATATGGTTGTGAAATTTCAATACATACATAATGTCAGAAAACAATTCTAAGAAAACAGAAGATATATAGGATAATTAAATAGTAGTAGAACTAGGAAATAGAAAAGTGTAATGTGATGTGAATTCAACTATAATGATGGGTAGATATAATGAAGTCCTAAATAGAAAGTAGCTTAGTGGGCTGGTAGGATTGTGGGGTAAAAAGCTTGCAATGCAATGGCGCAGAGACCCCAACGGGAACCACCACCATGCATTTTCATTCTCATATATCCATTTTCTCCCCAATCCGGCCCATATGAATTTTTAATAATCCAGTAATCGGTTCCATTTTCTGTTCCATAACCAACAATAGTAGCTGCATGCCACTTGATCTCGTTGTTAGTTAAGTGATGTTTACGCACTGGACACGGTCCTTTAAATATCCCTCCTTTATAATGATCAAAGTCAAAACCTGAATAGAAAGTGAAACCCAGACCTACTGAGACAGGTTGTTTTGCCACAACCTGTCGGAGGAACTTTTCTCTTGGCGCTGCTTTACGATAGGAACTTATTGGACCATAACGTGCAAATTTAGAACTACGACGACAGGTGCCCTGCATTGCTTCGTACGGATAATCCTTATCTGTATGTAGACCCTTATTTCTAATTACGTATTTAAATGATTGTTCTAGTTGGCCATGGTTGAGATCATCACAATCAAGTAATTCTTGTGCCGAAAGAGGCACCAAAGGGCCACCACTGATTTTAAGAATTCCTTCAACAGCTGCCACTACAGAAAAAGCCCAACAAGTTCCTACACATATATGGAATATATTAATTGATTAGTTTCATGAAATTTGATATGAATAATGCCTCTTAATTTGTCTAACAAGGACTTTTCAAAGCTGGATCCAAGCTATTTTTAATAAAATATATTTTCAATAGTGACAATTATTCATGCTCTTATTCCAAAAAATATTAGTTTAGTTATGGTTTTTAAATAAAATTTTATAAAAAAATGATATATAATTAAAATCACTTTTCTGAATATTCTAACAAAAGAAAATTTACCACAGTAACATTGATCTTTAATCGGGGTTACAGCTCCCTTCAATCTCCAGTCAACAGTTGTTGGAATCTTATTATTTAGAATCTCATTATAAAATCCACTCATGTTAGGTAAAAGTGAGTGTGTATCCAAATTGAATAATTCTGTTGCATTTAAAAGTTTCGCAGAACCATACGAAGGGACAATCTCCCCACCTGTAAAATCAGTAGATAAAAAATTATTAGTTACTCTAAGACAAAATGATACATTAAAAAATTGATAAATAAATTATCAAAATAAACTCTTTTTTGTCAAAAAAAAACATTAAATTATATTTTAACAAATTTTAATTTATTTATTATTACAAATGAAACCTACATTTCTTTTATAAACACCTGCATTTAATTAGTACGGGATGTTTTAAAGTTAAGTTGTCAAATACTCAGTTATATAGTACTATCAAAGTAATCAATTGATAATTAATTATAGAGAACATTATAAAAAATGTTGTTTTAGATTCTAATGGTACTAACCACGAGTATCTTGAATGTAAGAGCCATCAACCAGTGAGAAAATAAGCACAATCACCAAAAAAGAACCCATCATCTTCTTCATCTTTTTCCAATATCCTTCTCTGTGTCAGAAGAAAACAAATTTTCAAAAGTTTGTGTTATATTATATAATGAAGTGTTGAAGTCTTTATATAGAAAAATAAATCACCATTCCTCAAGTTACCTTCGACAAATCCCAACTTTCATTAAATTATAATCAATAACAAAAATTAACCTTCATACATATAAAATAATTATATTTACTGTAATTAACCTTCATATCATTTTCAAAGAAAACTTTTACAT
Source organism: Cicer yamashitae (assembly GCA_037974755.1). Classification (NCBI taxonomy): domain Eukaryota; kingdom Viridiplantae; phylum Streptophyta; class Magnoliopsida; order Fabales; family Fabaceae; genus Cicer; species Cicer yamashitae. Next base: position 41,252,604 of record JBBPBQ010000003.1, read on the forward strand.
ACTCAAAATAGAGACCTTGATATCCTTTCCCCAAAGAAAATTATTACATATCCAAAACAGAGAATAGAGGGTCGTGTAACACTAAACCTTATTTTGCAACAAATAAAATATTGAATGTTTTTGATAAAAAAGTCTAACGTGTCTTACTCATTCATTAGGTAGAAATATATATTTCTCTAATTTTGATTATAAAAAAATTATAATCAATAACAAAAATTAATACATTTATTTAAATTTTAAATTAAATACATGTATTTTTAATATTTAATTTTTGTATATTAAACATCAAAGGGAATATATTGGATACACTACAGTAGATAATCCTCTCCATCAAATAAAAAGAAATTGATGACAGAGATCAAAGGGAGAATAGATAATCCAAATAAAAATAAAATTAATACGAACCCATGTGTTCTATTCTCATGCAAACACCGTGTTATAGCAAACAGTTTATTTGTGATCAATTGTATATAGAAGTTTTCCTCGTGCATTTGTTATTTTTTCAAATATTTCTATTATTAATTAATTTTATTTATTTATGTTGTAGGATAAGAAAATAAAATTTAGACACATTCAATTACATAAATTATTTTAAAAACATCTATATATAAAATAATCAACATTAAATTAATTATCTATTTTTTAATATATGTAAAGCCCAAAGAAGAATCATTTTTTAATATAATGACCCAAAGAAGAATCATTTAGTTAAACTCATTTCATCAAAGATTAAAGATCAACATTTAAGCTCGAATTATAAATTATAAAATTAAATTAAATTTTTTAAAAATTATCTGATTAAAATCGAACCGTCCTTAATTTTCTAAATGTGTGACTGCTCAATCAGGACTGTAAATCCAAATTGGCAAGTCATCCAACTATGGATTATCAATCTCAATCATTTTCTTCTTGTGGTATAATTGAAGCGGCGGTACATAAATTATAATATATTGAGTTCATCTAAATTTATATTATTAATTAATTAGGAGAATTATATTGTTTGTACAATTATTCATTGTTTGTGGGAGACGCTTCAAGTTGATTGCATTTATCCGTATAAAATCATGTTAGTAATGTTTTAAAATAATTTTTAATTAATATAGAAACTTACTATTCTATAATAACAGCCGTCTAAGAATTTTGAAGTTCAACACACATGTTTTTATGCTTTGATTCATGGAGTGCTTACTTGTGACGATGTTATGGTCCTTTTGTAGTATTGAGAGTAGCATGATATCAAAAGGAACTTTTCTATAAGATCAAAGTAGTACAATTTTAGCTTTTATATATATAAATGACCGTGTGTTAACCTTTTGAAAACTTAAGCATTAGAAGCATTTGGATTGGTGTATGTGTAGAAATTTGAACAATTTAAATGGTAATTTTATATGTTAAGTATAGTTTTTAAAATTGTTTAAGGTAGAAATTTACTAAAAACTCTTGAAAATAACGTTTGAAGTTAAATAATGAGAATTAAAGTATGTGAATTTAAAATAACATTAATTAAAGTGAATGAATTAACATCTGGCTAGTGTGAATTATTAATTCAATTTTTATACTATCATTCTTAGTCCGACTCTAATATTTTGTTAAATAAATTTTAATTTCACACAAAAAATTAATTTAAATAAAAAATGCTCAAATATACTACTCTATATTAAAATATAAACAAAAAAATATAATTCAAAAATTAATATATTTAATTTTATTTTGGATAGTATATAATAATATATACATTTAACAATGCAAAAAATTTCACAATTCTTTTAAGGAGTTGAGTTTAGTGGATCAATTCACAATGACTCAGAACCATTACATAAGTTGGGTTAGGGTAACTCACGGGCCACACCTCATCAAATATGGTGCTAGTCATGCAAATGTGGTCTTGAATAGTTAGTACATTGTCACAAATTAAATGTGTTTGTGAAATTATTTTATGAAAATATTTTGTTTTAGCAAAGTTTTATCAACGTACGGACCCCAAAAAAGAATTTTATCGACGGAAGCATTTTATTACTTTAACATTAAAATATGTATTTATCTTTGAGTATATTTTTTAAGTAAATAAATAATAGTAGTATTAAAAGGTAGTACAAAAAATACTTACAAATCATTGCATCAAGGGAATCGACCGTATGTACACCAATCTAAATAATGATAAAGCACTCCACTATACTCTCTTGTACATACCAACCCAAGACAAAGACTTTATTAATCTACTTAATATAAGAAAATAACATGTTGTTTAAATTAGCAAACTGCCCTTGTCTAAATATTATATTGAATAACAAATAATCTATATATCTATTAATATTAATATAAGAAAATTACTTGTTGTGTAAATTATCAAACTGCCCTTGTCTAAATATTGCATTAAATAACAAATAATAGGGTTAATTTGGTCTCAAGGACATGGTAAAATGTTTCGGCATAAATTATCAAATTACTCTCATCTATAAATTAGATTGAAGAACAAGTAAGATGGTTAATTTGGTCCCAAACAAGCTAATTTTTTTTTTGCAATCACATTCATCGAAAAAAACAATTTCACTACATGTCTAACTTTTTGTCTATAAACTGTTCATCATTCTTACAACAAAAAAAAATGGTTGCAGAAGAGAGATAATTAAGGTGAAAGAGTTTATTCAATAATTTCTTCATGCAAACTAAAATTAAAGAGACACTATTTTCATTTTAGTTTCTGTCAATAAGAAAACTTAACAATAAGAGAAGAGATTAAAACAGATGAAGTTTAGAGTATCAAATTTATTATTTTTTTTGAAATACTAACATATAGTAGGTATGAAATTTAATCATATAAAGGTACTAATTTTACTTCAAAAATATAAAGTTTAGAGTATCAAATTAGTGTTTTTTATTTTTAAATACTAACATAGTATGTAATTTCAATTAAAATGTTAGAATTTTTGGACCAAAATGCGAGATGGAATTTAGGTTTTAAATTTCATGTTACATGAATCAAATTTTTGTCAAAATATTTGAGTTATTTCTTCTTTTCTCTAATGCACAAGAGTAAATGAAAAAACTTTCTTCTGTAAACTATCATTAATTGATTAACTTGATGTAAATGTGTTGTTCACTTCAAGGATTCCAAAGTATAATGAAAAGGATTTTCCGGTTAACCCGTTTCTTTCTTTTTATTGTTGATACTTTTACGAGACATACTTGAATATTTATTTCTTAGAAAACATAAAACTGAAGTTAAACAAATTGATCAAAATTTTGTTGCTTTAATTTCAAAAATTTAATTGCAAACTGAAAATGATACACTCTTCTAATGAAGAGATTTTTCTGCCTTCTTTTTTCAATGACTTGAAATTTTACATCAAACATCTTGTGTTGAGAAATGCTCATTTTAAATGTTGTCAGATCTCTTCTTTTTCATTCAAATATGTCCAGGTACCTTTGGTCATATGTTGTTAGTCATGTAGTGTATGTCATTAATAGGTTACCTACACCTAGTTCGTAGAGTAGGTCTTCATATACAATACTTCATGGTAAGCCTCCTTTAATTGATTCCTAGAGAGGCTAGTAAATCATACATGTTGCATAGTCTAACAAGGCTATAGTAAACAATACATGTTTCTTGGTAAGGCGAGTGAAGCCAGATTATTGAGAAGATCCATTTGGTGTTAATGCACGAAGAGGCTTTGAGAATACTCGCATTCCTTATCATGGTGAGTGAAGTAAGATTGTTGAGAAGACTAGTTTGGTGTTGATGCCTAAATAGGCTTAGAGAATACTCATGTTCTTTAATAAAGCAGATGAAGTGGAATTCTATAGAAGACTAGTTTGGTGTTGTTGTTAGGAAAGACTTTGCGAATACTCATCTCAAGAGGCGAGTGAAGCCGAATCTTGAGGAAATCCAAATTATGTACTTCATAACACTACGCGAAAAATACCATTTTACAGCGCTTTTTTTAAGCCCTTTACAACACTTTTAAGCGCTATAGTATCTAGCGCTGTTAAAAGATACAACAACGCTATTTAAAATAAAAAAATGCTGTAATATATAGCGCTCAACACTTATCTTAGAGTAGTTTTACAGCGCTTTTCATAAAAAAATGCTATAATAGGTGGATATATTGCATGCTTGTGATACACGTTTAACAACACTCTTTTGAAAAGCGTTGCAAATCTCTTCTAAAAACGCGTTGCTTGTTGTACTAGGTTTACAACGCTTTTTCATAAAAGCGCTGTAATAGGGTCAATCTTATGCATGTTTTACAGCGCTTTTTCAAAAAAACATTGTAATAGGTGCATTCTTAATCTAGTTTTCTATTCTAAAAAGCGTTGCTTGTTGTACTGTTCGCAATATATAGTACCTTCATCAATGTTGTTAGTTTGACGAGGGCACTATAAAATAAAACATATAAGTCAATAAATATTTGTGCATTGATTGTAAATGAAAGTCTTATCAATAATGTTCACTGGAAAAGTGCTAGTGTCAGATAATTGTCATTACGTTCCGAAGTTTATTTCAAATGTAATTTCAATTTTTATGTTGGACAAGTGTGGTTTTTGCGTTACTTTTAAAAATAATTTTTTTTTCATTTATCATAATGATGATTTATATGTAAATGGTTGTCTTGAACTGTGTATGTATGTCTTATCAAATATGAATTATAATTCAGTTTTGCATGTTTCTTTTGGTTTCAAGAGAGAAAGAGATAATTAGTTAAATAAGAGATATTTTTGGCATTGTAGGCTCAATCACGTTGGTGAGAAAAGAATTAACAAGTTACACAAGGAAGGTTACCTATTGAAAGTGGAGAGCGATCTTATGACTAATTCATGCCGATGTTTGTGGACCTATGAAAAATGAGGCCAAATGAGGATATTCTTATTTTATTACTTCCGTTGGTGATATGTCTAGATATTGATTTTTGTCTAATGAAACACAAATCTGAATCATTTAAAATATTCTAAAGATTTCGTAGTGAAGTCAGAAACCAAATTGGTAAGAGCATTAAGAAGGGGATAATATTTTAATGATTATTTTATTGATTATCTAAAAGAGAATGAAATTCTTGCACAGTGGACTCCTCCAAGTACACCACGATACAATGGTGTGCCTAAAACAAAGAAATCGAACCTTATTAGATATGATTAAATCTATGATGGGTTTAGTGATCTTTTGATAAATCTATAGTGGTATACTTTGGAAGCTGCAGCTTACCCTATAAATAAAGTCCCTTAAAAATTTGTCTTTAAAACTCCATAGGAGATTTGGAAAAGATGTAAACCAAATCTAAAACATATTAGAATTTGGGGTTGTCCTGCTTACATCTAGTAAGTGTGGGTTCATTGGGTATTCTAAAGAAACAATGGGATATTATTTTTTTCCATCCCTTTAACTATAAAGTGTTTGTATATAGAGGAAGAATCTTTCTTGAAAGGAAATTTCTCGCTGAAGGAAGTCATGGTAAAGAAATAGAAATTGATGAAGATCGAGAAAATGATGAAGCCTCAAACGGTCAAAAGAGTGAGAATGATGTTGAACATCCTTGCTTTGATGTTTTAAAATCATGAAGATTACGAACTTCAATAGATTTAGCTCAAGAACTAGTTATAGTTCAAGAACATGATGAACAAATCTTGGAACATGTTCAACAACTTCTTGATCAAACACATAAGCCTCTTAGTTCGAAGATCTAGTCGAGTACATCGTTCACTAGAAAGATGAAACTTGATGGTGCAAGATGACACTACAATTTAGAATTATGATGATGATGATGATCCTAAGAGCTATGAAGAGGCTGTAGTACGAGAAACACAAGAATTAAGAGTTTTAATTGTGTTTTATTTTAAAAACGTTCTTAGCAAGATTTAAAATAAAGAGACAAAACAGAGCAGGTAAAAGAATAAACACATAACAACACAACCTGACTGTGTTCAGCAACACCAACACGGTAACTACGTCTAGTCCCTTCAAACTAAAGGAAGGAAAGAAAGAGGGAAGAGGAGGCGCTGTCAGAGAGGAAAAAAGGAAGCAAAGAAGAAAAAAATAGAAGAAAGAAGAAAGAGAAGAAGAAAAAGGAAAGAAAGAAGAAGAAAAAGAAAAAGGAAGGGAGAAGAAGATGTAATCCAGCGGTGGGCGATAGTGGCGATGGCTGGCGTCATGTCGAAAAAAACGACAGTTTAAATCTCATATTCTCTTTTTGGTTTGCTTGTTTATTTTTCTCTTAATTTATTGGTAATTTTTTAATGATATTTTCGTTTCTTATCCATCTGTTTTGAGTTTACAGAGTCTAATATTGAATATTGAAGAAGAAAAAATAAATAAATAAATAAATAAATAAACTTAACAAGATCATGAACATGATATTTCATTTGTATACATACTGTGATAATAAAAAAGGAAATCATGTATAATATTAATTTAGAATACCTTATATCTTGTATTTTCTTCCTCTGATTGTTGTCTCTCTTCTACACCTTACCCTCTCTATTTTTCTGTTTTTTATCTTCAGTATTCAAAAAAACTCCTCCCTAATAGTGATTTTCGATCTCAATTTATAGGTTTAAGTGATGAATCTGTGTGTCCATGAAATAAAATTGTGTTCTGGATTTTTCATTGTTTTTGAGCAAAATTAAGCAATCTCAAACAATTAAAGAGATAAGTGGCTAATCTTTTTGATTAAGTGATCAAATGGTGAAAATAATACCTTTATTGGATTAAAAACACACAAAAATAAAAATAAATAAGGGAGAGGGGGCAGCCGCAAGCAAGCTTGTAGCATGAAAAGCATAAAGATATGAGAGTAGGAGGAAAGTTAAAAAAGTGGGGAATCATAAAAAGAAAAGACATGTAAACGTGTAGCAGGAAGAAAAACGTACGCCTGCTAGCTGGAAACATTTTTATTTACATATTTTATTTTATTATAATTTGTTTGATACTAAAAGTAATGTAACAGAAACTCATGTATATTTAAAATTGTATCAGATTTATAAAATGATAATTTTTAGACTTAATAATATCATGTGCAAAATATTTATAAAACATATTTTTACCTAATTTTCTAGAATTATTTTTCATTGGTCGGACAAAATTGAGGTACTACAGTTGCCAAAGAATATCATCAAAAAGAAGGAATAGATGATGTCGAAACTTTTTCCCCATGGCAATGATTATCGATTCATATTCTACTTGCCATAGCAGCATACTATGATTATTAAATATGACAAAACATGAAGGATTCCTATCGTTGTCGGATCATAACAAAGTTTGCAAGTTGCAACAATCTATCTATAGATCAATAACACGTTTCTAGAAGTTAGAACATTCATTTTAACAATACAATTGAAATGTGTTGTAGATTTTGGAGTTAGGATTATTTTGTCATCATATAGGGAGGGTTTGACAAACCTAGTGATTCGGGGAAGTACAACTGAATGAGCCTGATCGTGGAGGGCTACAGTCGAACTGTAAGGTAAGACTGATAAACCTTGGGGGTATATCTAGTGGGGAATTCCTAAGTGGATTAGTGGGTTATTCCCTAAGGTCGGGAGCTACCGTGCAACACAAGAGTACCCCGACCGTCGCGTATATGTGTCTCGGGTTGAGTTGAGGGGATCTATGAGGACTTGGCCATTCATGAATTGTCCGTCCACTCTTGTAGTGGCATAGTATCAGGCCTCCTAACCAAGTACTTCAGAGTAGAATGGTACCAAGTGATGAAGTATAGAGTATAGGACATGCATAGCATTTCATCCTTGTAACTGTTTTATTGTGATTGAATTAGAATAACCTTTGATATTATGTTCTTGAATGTTCTCTTTATTTGTGCTGTTTTGACTAATTGCGTGTTCTCTTCATGTATTTTATACTATTACATAATTTCGAAACTCACCCCTCGTTGCTTGTGTTTGGCGCTTGCGAGAGCGCAGTTATTTCAGGTTATCGACTGATGGTGCACGCTCTGATAGGTGATATTGGGTGGGACTAATTCGTGGTGTTTTATCGAGTTATGAACTAATTTTTGTTTTGTAAACTATATTGATCAATTGTGGTATAGTTGATCTTTTGTTCGAAGATAAAAATTAATTGTCCCTAAATTTTGAACATGTTTTTATGTCAGAAATATTTGTTTAATAAAACTCAGCTATATTTGATGTTAAATTAATTTTTATTAAGAAATTTCATGCAAAGGTCTTGTGTAAGTGTGAGTTTGGCGTCCTAATCCTTATATTTTAAAATAAATTTTTTTTACTCTACTTTTGAACCGCTGCGAATCTCTTTCAAAACTAGTGCATTTTACTTTTTATATCAATTTGGGTTTAGGGTGTCACAGGGATAATCATTATACTCCTAATTTTACTTTTAAATTTTATAGTTAATGAACATGCATGATATTAAAAAGCTATATAGATACTTACTTTTAACAATTGGATTAAGAATAGGGCAATATCAATAATAATATTTGCAACAATAATTTTAAGGATAATAATTAGGGGTGTTGCACATAATGATATACCTATGGATAAAAAGAAGAAAAAAAACTAACTATTCATTTCCTCCTATTACACAAAAACTTTTCATATAATATTACCAAATTTTATCCGCGTTTTAACACCAAGCTCCTCTATCCTCTTGGTACTTATATTAAACCAGACTAGTTCATCATCTTCTTTTCTAAAAAATATATTTCCATTATTCCATGCTCCAATAGGATGTTCAATAAAAGGCAAAGGTCCAACAATGAAGAGTTTGATCCATGAATCTTCTATCCCAATTTCACCCAAAATTGTTATGTGAAAAGTAGCTGTATTTGAAAAAATTGAGATAATAGAAATGGATCCATTTAACACGACCAAGTGCTTCTTCGTCAAATGATATTGACGACTATCATCCATGTCTGAGGGCATAGGTGTAGTAACAAACACCTCATTACTTATGTTAAATGACACCAAATATGCTATACAACCATGTGTTTTACCTAGACCCCACAAATGACACATTCCATCCATATACACTCGAACACTCTCCTTATCTCCACTACAAACAGGCATATCAATATAAAGTTGACTCCAAGAATTAAGTTTTAGGCTATATATCTCCCATAAAGTTTTGAAAGATTTACCTCAATAACTTTGATCAATGTCATCATTTTTTGAAAACAATTTTATATGTCGAATTACATTATAATCATGTTTATGGAAGTCATAACCAAATCCATGAAGTTTGTCCCAATAAAGTCCTGACTCAATATGACTAGAAGGAATGATCTTGAATTCCTCAGTAGTTGGATTCCACAATACAACTTTTTTATTCTCTTTGAAGTATCTATAAAGACAAAGAATACCATTAATACTACTAGATCCCAAAATAGAAAAACCAGGATAATCATCTTGAAAAGGATTTGGCCAATCTATTTGGATCTTATTCTCAAACCTCTCTCCTGAAAGCATATATAACGATGTTTTGAAATTTAAATATGGATGATCCAAATTTCGTCGCAGATTTACATGAACTAGGAGAGATGCACCATCATAATAAGAAAGATTATTAGACAAAAACTTGTTACGGTACATGTCTATGAAATGTGAGTTTTTAAATAAGAAAGTCCATGATTTGCAAGCAACTCCAAACCGTTTTAAGGATTTCACAGACAATTTTGACAAAATGAAGTGGACAAAATCACGAGGTATGTGATTGCTAACCTTTTTGTTTTCAGTAGCTATAGAATTTTTCATCTCCCTAGATGACTCTGACTTAGTACTACAATCAACTTAATGAAAATGAGATTGAAACACTAGAGCTCCGTTGCAAGTGCGACAAAATATTCTCGCCAATTAATATATTAAAAAACACATCTTCTTGTTTAAAAAAGGTCATGCTAAATTATTCAATATTATAAAAGATTACATGGACAAGTATACATTAAAATATACACATCACGTTTTGGCGTCACCCATGTGTCATTAAAAGTGTTTAAAAGTATTTGCATGTTTCATGTATTGATAATTATATGATAATAGAATTTCTTCATTTTGCGATTCAAATCGCACGATACTTTTAATTTTTAAACTTTGCAAATTTAATTTTAAATATCAAATAAGACTTCTGAAAATTATTTATGTGAATGGCCTTTTATTTTTTTAAGTAGGAGGTCTGAAGAAACGACCAGCTGAGGAAAAAGGAGGTCGTTCCCTGAGGGAGCTACTTGTAACTGTTTTTTTTTTTTGTTGTTATATTTTAACATTTGTTTGTTATTAAAATTATTAATAAATACTAATAATAAAATTATTAATTTTATTATTAGTATTTTATTTTAATTTATTATTAGTATTTTTATTTTTTAAATAATTAAATTAATAATTTTAATAACAAACAAGAAAAAGCCAGTTACAAGTGGCTCCCCCAGATAACGACCTCCTATTGAGGTTTCAAAGTTTTCCATTCAGCTGGTCGTTTCCTCAAAGAACGACCTCTTACTTAAAGAAAAAAGAAAAGCAATCACGTAAATAATTTTTAGAGTAGGGTATTTTGAAAATAAAAAACCAAAAAAGGATATAGCTGTCAAAAACTCATCAAATAAAGCAACAGAAAATTTTCCGAACTTTCTCTCTTTACTCTCCTTTATTAGTTTCTAGCTTAATTTGATTTGTAGAAATAATAATGTAAATAAATCATGTCATCCACGAGTTAATATTTGTTGAAAAAAAATTAATAATATTTTTAGTCTTTATAATTTAAAACTGTAAAATATATTTTTTTAATTTCTTCCCTATTATATATATATTACTTTACTTTTAGTGTTTATTGAGATTTGACCTTCCAAAAACTTTGATATGGCATGCTTACCTTGCAAAATGATGCTACGGTGGAACTATCATCATTCATCACCACCACCCACAATTATGTTTAAGATATTTTTACAAATTATTTTTATAGTGTTTTATTTTTTAGTTATAATATTTTTTTTTAAAAGAATTTTAAAAGTAAATTTTAAATGAAAAATTGGTTTAAATAGTTTATCTTAAAATATGATTTAAGTATTTCATCTATTTTCTACAACTTTTTTTGGATAATGAAATTTCAAAAAATCATTAAAATGAAAAGTTATTTTGAGAAGCTCTTCACAAAATTCATTTTTGAAAGATACCCTTTTTTAAAATCATGTGCTTTTTATCATATTAAAATCTATAATAATGAATATCTAAATTATTGAATGTCAAATTTAATTTTTTTAATTGGTAACAAATGAATCTAAAAAACTTCTACTATTTTTAAGTAAATTTTCATAAACATCATTTTTAAAAATATAAAATCAAAATAATTTTTTTTATATCTTAAACAAACGAACTTAATTGTTGTTGAATTTATTAAATAATGAATCAATTATGGATGGACAATAATTTTTTTCTTACTAAAAATGTATGTTGGAACCAAGTTGGTTTTACATTTAAAGTTTTGATGTTAACAAAAGTATTTTATGAGAACAATATATTTGAAACATACAGATCTTCATTTTCAACAGGTTTTGGACAACAGGTTTGCAACATACAGATCTTCATTTTCAATGGTCGGATCGACGAAACGACGTCTGGAGAGGGAGAACAGTGCTCGCACAGTAGTAGGTTTTTGAGGTGTTTTTCATCTTCTTACTTTTCATTTGTAAGTTTAAGTGCTTTATTATCTTGGCTGGTTGTAGGCATAATTTGGGCATCATTTTGAGATTCTCTTGTACCCATATTTGATTATAGTGGAACTATTTCTTGGGTGTAGACGACCAGTGGTTTTAACCCTTGCATTGTGAGATTTTCCACTTTAAAATTTCACTGTTTTTACACGCTTTCATTTGATCAATTTGCTAACATATATTTAATGTTGCTCCTCACAAATTCTTGCAGGTTGAAGTAATTTTATATCCGCTGCTTATTGTTTGTTATCGTGTTTCTATGTTTATTCCCATCAAACAAAAATAGAAAAAATGGGCTACATAGTTTTCACACTACATGAAAGACAAAAATTCAAAAGAGAAAAAACATTTAACATAAAAAATGATCGTTGTTTTAATCGTTCTCAAACAAAAGAGAAAAATAGTAACAAAGTAAGAGGACAAAGATTATGTTGCCCCATAGTTCAAACTATGATGCGACATACACAATTTTTGGTGCGGTTGTTGCTGACAAAATTGCTCTGATCGCAATTTTTCTTTGGAGCTTTCGTTGTTGACATTAAGGGGAAATCGATTGTTGATGTAAAAAACCTTTTTTTTGTTAACAAAGGGAAAAACTAATCAACATCAACTTATTTCTTTAAAGTAAAAATAAATAAATTTATTTCCTTATTATCAAATTATGCTAATTTATTCCCTTACTATTAAATTTATTTTCAAACAATTTAATAACAAAAAAAAAGTTATAAAATACATATACATAAACACATCATATAGTGGATAATTTATACTAATAAGATGGAAGTATCATATTCGGGACATGTTTTCACTGATAAAAAAATTTAAATTAACTATGAATATACGGAGGACAAATTGTTACTAATAAAATTGAACTATTATACATATTACAAATTATTACTGATAAAAACTTCAAAATAACTTTCACACAAATAACAAACTGTCACCGATTAAATTAAAATATCGTACATGAGACAAGTTGCCACTAATGAAGTTGAACTATCATACGCGAGATAAATTATCATTGATAAAATTTTAAGAATAACTATCATACACAAGAGAAGTTAACTAAAAAATTATAAAATAAATATCATACACAAGACAAATTGTTACTGATAAGATTAAACTATCATACAAGCGACAATTAATGACCTGTAAAAATTACAAATAAAACCATACAAATGACAAGTTATCACTAATAACATTAAACTATTATACATTAAACAAGTTTTGAATGATAAATATTTCCAAATAACTATCATACACGAAACAAATTGCCACATATGAGATTGAATTATCAAATACAAGACAAATTGTCAATAAAAAATTACAAAATAACTACCATAAACACGACAAATTATCACTGATAAAATTTTAAAATAAATATCATACACGAGACAAGTTTTCCTTGATGAGATTATACTATCATACACGAGATAAATTTTCATTAATAAATTTTTTAAAATAGTTATTTGTAGCACACAAGTTAACATCACTAATGAGATTAAACATGTTATATATATTCACAAATTATATAAGTTGATTTATTAAATTTTTATACCACATATAAATATACTCTTATTTTGTTGAAGATTTATCTTCACTAAAACTACATATTGTATAATACATCAATTTTATATAGGAAGCTGCCAATGAAGGGTGAACACCCCCTTGGGCCGTAGCTATGATCCAATCAATACAGGAGAAGATTAATGATCCCAAAAGACAAACGTTTTGACAGTCATTCGTTAAAATCCAGCAACTTTCTCACCTCAGTGATTGGGGCCGTGATAGATTTGGTAATGTCCCTAAACACATCAAACAACTGAAAAACGAGCTTTAAGAAAACTAGAAAAAAAACCTTGATGATATGCTTGAGTGCAAGGAGATGTGGTGGAATCAATGGTGTAAAGCGTTCTAGTTACAACATGGTGACAAGAATGCTAATTTTATCAATATGAAAGATAGTCATGCATTTCATAGTTAGTGGTGACCGTGATTGGCCACTGTGTTAGTGGTGACCATGATGGGGCACAAGGTGGTTTCCATGAGTTTATTGGTCCACCTTATCCTTACGGTGATTTTTGAGTCGTGTAGGTTTGTGATAGACTCCACTTTGGTAAATCGTGTTGATCTGTGATAGATGACACCTCGGTAATTAGTATCGGTCTATGAAAGGCGGTATATTTATGATTTACACCCCTCGAGGATGGTGTGGAAATTCCGGAATCATGTGCACTAACACATAAGCATTGCATTAGGGTGCTTTATCACACGAGTCATGTTTATTGTTTGTTATATGATGATATTTATATGCATGCTTGTTTATCAATTAATGCCATGTCATGTTATGCTTTTGTGCTTTGTATTTTCGTATATATGTTGTTTTTAGATCGTGACCATCTACGATTATTGTGGACTGGGCTTACGCACCAGGTTCTTAAAGTTTCGAGTCGTTCGAGAATTGTAATGACGTTGAAGACGTGAGAGAGTGATGATTTTGGATTGGAAATCAAAAGCAGTGAGGCTTAATGCCACCCGTGGACCCTCAGTATCCAGTCATCCTCACTTTGAGTTCTAGATCAGCTTAGGATTTTAATTAAGGGTTTTATTTATTCTCCCTTCTTTATCGCAATGTTGTTGTCGCAATGGAATTTATGTATTTGAAATAGTTGTGATTTTTTTGGGTCAATGAGAATGGTTCGGTTGTAAGTAAGTTAATTTTGTTGAAACCACTTTATATAATGCAACGATGATTTTAATTGTCATTTTAGAAAAGAATTTTACAATTCAATATTTTACTCTGATTTAAATCAAAGTACGATTATGAATATTTTAACCCAAAGTGTTTAGTTGTTTCTTTAAAAAAAACAAATTTACACTCTCACTATTAAGAAAGATAACATCAATTAGTTGTCAACTTGAAAAATATTTTGTGGCCGAAAAAAACCCTCAGAAATTATTGACTAAAAAAGATCTCACAAATACTAAAATTAAAATTTGTTATTATTAGTGGCTGAAAAAGCTTTCACAAATCAAAAATATTTTTATTTTAGTTGATTGTAACTTTTGTGTTGGCCAAAAAGGATTAAAAAATTGTTGGAGAAAAAAGTTATTTGAATTTGTGGTGGCCAAGACGCTTACAATGGATTTGATTGATTGAAAATATAAGCATGTAATGACAGCGTAGACCGCCACAAATGCATTCATTTTCTTTTATGACCGCCCAAACTGTCACAAAATCAATACACACGTGTTGGCATTTTTTGGCCGTTTTGGCCGCCATAAATGTTTTCTTTTCTCACTACATATATCATTCTACAATTCTTCATCTCATTTGTTACTTCTAATTTCTCTTTAAATTTTCTCTCTACATTTTCCCTAAATATTTTTCTTCAACTTTTATTTTAAAACAGTTGTAACGTTTCTTCAGTTTTTCACTCTTCCTTCTCTCTTGAATTTCGATAAGTCTTTATTTTATGTTATATTTTTTAATGTTAATTTTTTAGTTGAAATTATTTATTTAATGAATATTATATAGTTTTCATTTTGATTAAAATTATATTGTCAATTAATTATATTATTATTTTAATTATTGACACTTTAATTATTACTAAAATTATATTTTTGTTTATATATATATATTTATTATTTTACTTACAATTATATTTTTTAAATTATATTTATATTAATTTATATATTTATATATAAATTATAATTTTTTAATAAAATTACACATTTATTGCGGTCAAAAGGTCATAAATGAGATAAATTATAATGGACTAAATGAACATAAATTATGTTATTATGTTATTTTTTAACGCATTTTTTCTTTTTGTGACAGACCATTAGAATTTTATGGTGGCTTAATTCCTTACAAATAATAACTAAAAGAAAATAAGTCATTGCGATTATATTAACTGCCACAAAGTTTTGTGATTAAATTATTTATGACTTTGTTAAGCTAACCCAAAACTCTTTTTCTTGTAGCATAACCCAAACTCTTTAGTTTATAACGTTCTTATGGTTAAATACTATCCTACTTGCTCTTTTGTGTATGCTAAGCAGATGAAACGATCTAGTTACACGTGGAACAACATTTTCACAAGTAGCTTTGATCTTTAAAAAGAGTTGTTGTTGTTACATTGGGGGAGGGAATCGATCACAAGAGTATTATTTTTTGATCGGTGACTAATATTTATCACAATGATAATTATTAAAGAAGATATATATATACACTATTAATAAAATATATTTTATTTATTTATTTAATATTTATTCATTAAAAACTAAAATAAATAAATAAATCAAACATCATAGGAAATGAAAACACAACTTCGGAAACAGAGTTTAAATTAGTCTTGAGGTGTAGAGACTGCAATTAAAATTTCAAAGTAACCATTAAAGAAATATTATTGGCAGTTAGATGTTATTTTTTAAACTTGAGAGGGTGCAGGTGCATACCCTAGGATGCATGTAGGTCCCCCGTGTATGTAATTACACAATAATTTGCTTTTAATGCTATAATTAGGGGGAGACATACAACTAATATTTATTGATCAACATCATTCTAGATAAATTATTTATGATTCTTTAAACGACGACCTAATAATTCTCACCTTAAACAACTGGTAAAATGTATAAAATTAAAGTATGGAAATTCACATTCAAACGATTGGCCAAGTGGTAAAGCATGATATAGCTAAGCTATCTGCACATATTCACCCTTAATAAATTAAAGAAATATTTTCTTTGAACCGATTTTTCAGTTTAAATTGGTTTATGCGTTCTATCAAAATTAACGGTTAATTGACCAGATTAGATATATATACTCCAAATCATTAACCGGACCAATTATATGTTCAATATTCGGTTCATCCGTACGGCCTATAAGTCTAGTCCAGTTTTAAAAACTATATTATAGAATTTTTTTTTTCTTATAAACACCGCATATGTATGTACTTATATTTATGAAGGACTCTAAACACGTATGGAATTATCATATATATTCTATTGTATATAAAATCAAAACCAATTTATAAATGCAATTAATATTTAAAAGATTCATATATAGTTGTGAAATTTCAATACATACATAATGTCAGAAAACAATTCTAAGAAAACAGAAGATATATAGGATAATTTAATAGCAGTAGAACTAGGAAATAGAAAAGTGTAATGTGATGTGAATTCAACTATAATGATGGGTAGATATAATGAAGTCCTAACTAGAAATTAGCTTAGTGGGCTGGTAGGATTGTGGGGTAAAAAGTTTGCATTGCAATGGCGCAGAGACCCCAATGGGAACCACCACCATGCATTTTCATTCTCATATAACCATTTTCTCCCCAATTCGGCCCATATGAATTTTTAATAATCCAGTAATTGGTGCCATCTTCTGTTTCATAACCAACAATAGAAGCTGCATGCCCCCCAATCTTGTTGTTAATGAAGTCATGTTCACGCACTGGACACGGTCCTTTAAATATCCCTCCTTTATAATTATCAAAGTGAAAACCTGATACGAAAGTGAAACCCAGACCGACTGAGACAGGTTGTTTTGTCACAACCTGTTGGAGGAACATTTCTGTTGGCGATACTTTACGATAGGAACTTATTGGACCATAACTTGCAAATTTAGAACTACGACGACAGGTGCCCTGCACTGCTTCGTACGGATAATACTTATCTGTATGTAGACCCTTATTTCTAATTACGTATTTAAATGATTGGACTAGTTAGCCATGGTTGAGATCATCATAATCAAGTAATTCTTGCGCTGATAGTGGCACCAAAGGACCACCACTGATTTTAAGAATTCCTTCAACAGCTGCCACTACAGAAAAAGCCCAACAACTTCCTACACATATATGGAATATATTAATTGATTAGTTTCATGAAATTTGATATGAATAATGCCTCTTAATTTGTCTAACAAGGACTTTTCAAAGCTGGATCCAAGCTATTTTTAATAAAATATATTTTCAATGGTAACAATTATTCATGCTCTTATTCCAAAAAATATTAGTTTAGTTATGGTTTTTAAATAAAATTTTATAAAAAAATGATATGTAATTAAAATCACTGTTGTGAATATTCTAACAAAAGAAAATTTACCACAGTGACATTGATCTTTAATCGGGGTTACAGCTCCCTTCAATCTCCAGTCAACATTTGTTGGAATCCTATTATTTAGAATCTCATTATCAAATCCACTCATGTTAGGTAAAAGTGTAAGTGTATCCTAATTGAATAATTCTATTGGATTTAAAAGTTTCGCACAACCATACGAAGGGACAATCTCCCCACCTGTAAAATCAGTGGATAAAAAATTATTAGTTACTCTAAGACAAAATGATACATTAAAAAATTGATAAATAAATTATCAAAATAAACTCTTTTTTGTCAAAAAAAAATTAAATTATATTTTAACAAATTTTAATTTATTTATTATTACAAATGAAACCTACATTTCTTTTATAAACACCTGCATTTAATTAGTACGGGATGTTTTAAAGTTAAGTTGTCAAATACTCAGTTATATATAGTACTATCAAAGTAATCAATTAATAATTAATTATAGACAACATTATAAAAAAATGTTGTTTTAGATTCTAATGGTACTAACCACGAGTATCTTGAATGTAAGAGCCATCAACCAGTGAGAAAACAAGCACAATCACCAAAAAAGAACCCATCATCTTCTTGATCTTTTTCCAATATCCTTCTCTGTGTCAGAAGAAAACAAATTTTCAAAAGTTTGTGTTATATTATATAATGAAGTGTTGAAGTCTTTATATAGAAAAATAAATCACCATTCCTCAAGTTACCTTCGACAAATCCCAACTTTCATTAAATTATAATCAATAACAAAAATTAACCTTCATACATATAAAATAATTATATTTACTGTAATTAACCTTCATATCATTTTCAAAGAAAACTTTTACATACTCAAAATAGAGACCTTGATATCCTTTCCCCAAAGAAAATTTTTACATATCTAAAACAGAGAATAGAGGGTCGTGTAACACTAAACCTTATTTTGCAACAAAGAAAATATTGAATGTTTTTGATAAAAAAGTCTAACGTGTCTTACTGATTCATTAGGTAGAAATATATATTTCTCTAATTTTGATTATAAAAAAATTATAATCAATAACAAAAATTAATACATTTATTTAAATTTTAAATGAAATACATGTATTTTTAATATTTAATTTTTTTTTATATTAAACATCAAAGGGAATATATTGGACAGACTACGGTAGATAATCCTCTCCACCAAATAAAAAGAAATTGATGGCAGAGATAAGAGGGAGAATAGATAATCCAAATAAAAAGAAAATTAATACGAACCCATGTGTTCTATTTTCATGCAAACACCGTGTTATAGCAAACAGTTTATTTGTGATCAATTGTATATAGAAGTTTTCCTCGTGCATTTGTTATTTTTTCAAACATGTCTATTATTAATTTTATTTATTTATTTATGTTGTAGGATAAGAAAATAAAATTTAGACACATTCAATTACATAAATTATTTTAAAAACATCT
Source organism: Cicer yamashitae (assembly GCA_037974755.1). Classification (NCBI taxonomy): domain Eukaryota; kingdom Viridiplantae; phylum Streptophyta; class Magnoliopsida; order Fabales; family Fabaceae; genus Cicer; species Cicer yamashitae. The sequence continues at coordinate 41,271,824 of JBBPBQ010000003.1, forward strand.
ATATATAAAATAATCAACATTAAATTAATTATCTATTTTATAATATATGTAAAGCTCATCCACATTTATAAAAGATTGAGAATTACTGACTTTATTAAATGATGGGTGAAAGTGCATCTTAACAAATAAATTAGAAATGAGAAGGCATTCGACCATAAGTTTTTCTCGTTTGACCCAAAGTGCATCTAAACTAATAAATTAGAAATTAGAATGTATATTAATTAACTTATTTGTAATTTTATCATGAATTAGAACATCCTTTGTAATTCTTTAATAAATTTACTTATAAAAAAATTAAAATAAAAAAAAACAAATATTTTTATTTCCCTTTATTTTCTATTTAATTGATCTAGAAATAATTTCAATTAAATTATTTTCAAATATGTATATATATTTAAGAAGAAATTAAATTTCGATCAATGTCATTGGATAATATTAAGTTGTTTAATAATGTTTTACTCAATATATATTTTATAAAATTAATTGAAAAGTTTATTTTATACATAAAATTTCAATAAATTTTTTATAAATATAATATGACTTTATTATTGATAAAAAAGTGTGTCAGTAAATATCTTTAAGTTCTTTTTTATTTATTAAATGAGGTCAGAGATCAAGCATAAGAAACTTATACATTAAGTAAACATAATCTCTTACTTGTCATAGATATATACTCCATGCATTTTTTTGTTTTGAGCTTAATTATAATGGAAACGTTGGCCTTAGTTTTGGACTTTATGTAAGAAAAAATAACTACCAACTAGTAATTAAACACTTGTATGACGGTTGCAATAAGAGGTGGTTACAAAGAATAAACCCATGTGTTTTGATTTTAATGCAAAAAGTGTGTTATCAAAATAAGACTTTGTTTATAGATTTCTTAGTCTATTTTTTTTATCAAAATTAGTATTAGATATTTCTATAATGGTAGTTGAAATGTTTTGAGTTAGTGTTGTTGAAACAGTTTGCGTGACTTTGAACTATCACACCCATTTGTCTTTTACATATATATGTTTGAACTATTAACTTTTTCCATTTATATGTTTGATAACCTTTTTCAGATAATTGTCCAAAGAAAAGAAATAACTATTTCATGTTAAAGATAATAATAAAATTATAATGTTTTTTAATTTAATAATAAAATAAATAACTATTTCATGTTATAGAAAATTAATTAATTTTTCTTAATAATACAATAATTAATCATTTAATGTCATGTGAGATATTGCAGATCAAAAGAAATCGTAATCAATTATTGTTATATATTAAAAATTGTTTCTCTCTCAGTTTCTTTTTTTTTTTGGATTTATATGAAACAATGGTCTGTCCATTACAAAAGTCTATTACATATATAGAACAAGCCAACCATATATATTGGATGGGAGAATTGATTAAGATAAGAAAATCAAGCAGAATATAGAATAGAACTAAATGGTTTCCACAACAATAATAATTATAATAATAATAATAATAATAATAATAATAATAATAATAATAATAATAATAATAATAATAATAAACCACAAATTCAATTTTATATTTTAATTAAAGTGATTTCTAATTGAGATAAATTCATATATGTATGTTGAATTTATTTAATTAAAATTTGGCAAACCAAAGTATACTAAATGTTTAAGATGGGATAATAAGCTTGCTTAGCAATGACACAATGACCCAAAAAATCATCAACGTTGCGGTTGTGATGTTGTTGTAGCGACTTTAAAATCTACAATATTACGGTTCTAATTTAAAATCATGGAATATCCACATTCATTTAGTTATACTCATTTCATCAAAGATTAAAGATCAACATTTAAGTTCGAATTATAAATTGTAAAATTAAATTTTATTTTTTAAAAATTATCTGATTAAAATCGAACCGTCCTTAATTTTCTAATTGTGTGACTGCTCAATCAGGACAGTAAATCCAAATTGGCAAGTCATCCAACTATGGATTATCAATCTCAATCATTTTCTTCTTGTGGTATAATTGAAGTGGCGGTACATAAATTATAATATATTGAGTTCATCTAAATTTATATTATTAATTAATTAGGAGAATTATATTGTTTGTACAGTTATTCGTTGTTTGTGGGAGACGCTTCAAGTTGATTGCATTTATCCGTCTAAAATCATGTTAGTAATGTTTTAAAATAGTTTTTAATTAATATAGAAACTTACTATTCTATAACAACAGCCGTCTAAGAATTTTTAAGTTCAACGCACATGTTTTTATGCTTTGATTCATGGAGTGCTTACTTGTGACGATGTTATCGTCCTTTTGTAGTATTGAGAGTAGCATGATATCAAAAGGAAACTTTTCTATAAGATCAAAGTAGTACAATTTTGGCTTTTATATATATAAATTACCGTGTGTTAACCTTTTGAAAACTTAAGCATTAGAAGCATTTGGATTGGTGTATGTGTAGAAATTTGAACAATTTAAATGGTAATTTTATATGTTAAGTATAGTTTTTAAAATTGTTTAAGGTAGAAATTTACTAAAAACTCTTGAAAATAACGTTTGAAGTTAAATAATGAGAATTAAAGTTTGTGAATTTAAAATAACATTAATTAAAGTGAATGAATTAACGTCTAGCTAGTGTGAATTATTGATTCAATTTTTATACTATCATTCTTAATCCGACTCTAATATTTTGTTAAATAAATTTTGATTTCACACAAAAAATTAATTTAAAAAAAAATGCTCAAATATACTACTCTATATTAAAATATAAATAAAAAATATAATTCAAAAATTAATATATTTAATTTTATTTTTTAACTATTATTTTATTTTGGATAGTATATAATAATATATACATTTAACAATGCAAACAATTTCACGGGCCACACCTCATCAAATATGATGCTAGTCATGCAAATGTGGTCTTGAATAGTTAGTACATTGTCATGTAATAATAATAATAATAAAAATAATAATAATCTTAATTTAAATTTGTTAAACGCTAACTCTAATACTTTGGGATGATTTAATATCTTAATTGTTTTTTAAACGCTAACTCTAACTCTACATAGAACGGTAACGTATAAGAACTTACAGTTTTTTTTTTTACAATAACAAAACTTGAGGTTCTTCCGCAATTGTTAACTTCTCCCATTTAATTTTTTACAATTGTTAACTTCTCCCATGGAAATCCTATTAAATGAATTATTAATGCAGCTAAACATCATTGTCGTTTCTAATTGTGTATTCTCACTGTATTTCTAAAATATAACTACTTTAAAATTTTCCGTAAAAAAACAACTTCAAACTTCAATTATGCTTTATTGGAGTAGCTAAAACAAAAGATATATATTAAATATTCAAGGATTGCATTTCAGTTCTATTATCCTTAGTCATACAACTGATTCAGTCTAATAAGATAACTGCTATTTAGTGACACAATTTTTCACTCTGTAGCTACGCGTGAAAAATTCATGAAACAAAGTTTTGCATTTAAATTGATGATGGTGCACAAATTAAATGTGTTTGTGAAATTATTTTATGAAAATATTTTGTTTTAGCAAAGTTTTATCAACGTACAGACCCCAAAAAAGAATTTTATCGACGGAAGCATTTTATTAGTTTAACATTAAAATATGTATTTATCTTTGAGTATATTTTTTAAGTAAATAAATAATAGTAGTATTAAAAGGTAGTACAAAAAATACTTACAAATCATTGCATCAAGGGAATCGACCGTATGTACAGCAATCTAAATAATGATAAAGCACTCCACTATACTCTCTTGTACATACCAACCCAAGACAAAGACTTTAATATAAGAAAATAACATGTTTAAATTAGCAAACTGCCCTTGTCTAAATATTATATTGAATAACAAATAATCTATATATCTATTAATATTAATATAAGAAAATTACATGTTGTGTAAATTATCAAACTGCCCTTGTCTAAATATTGCATTGAATAACAAATAATAGGGTTAATTTGGTCTCAAGGACATGGTAAAATGTTTCGGCATAAATTATCAAATTACTCTCATCTATAAATTAGATTGAAGAACAAGTAAGATGGTTAATTTGGTCCCAAACAAGCTAATTTTTTTTTTGCAATCACATTCATCGAAAAAAACAATTTTAGTACATGTCATGATATGAAATATTCTAATTTTTTGTCTATAAACTATTCATCATTCTTACAACATAAAAAAAATGGTTGCAGAAGAGAGATAATTAAGGTGAATGAGTTTATTCAATAATTTCTTCATGCAAATTAAAATTAAAGAGACACTATTTTCATTTTAGTTTCTGTCAATAAGAAAACGTAACAATAAGAGAAGAAACTAAAACAGATGAAGTTTAGAGTATCAAATTTATTATTTTTTTTTGAAATACTAACATATAGTAGGTATGAAATTTAATCATATAAAGGTACTAATTTTACTTCAAAAATAAAAAGTTTAGAGTATCAAATTAGTACTTTTTATGTTTAAATACTAACATAGTATGTAATTTCAATTAAAATGTTAGAATTTTTGGACCAAAATGCGAGATGGAATTTAGGTTTTAAATTTCATGTTACATGAATCAAATTTTTGTCAAAATATTTGAGTTATTTCTTCTTTTCTCTAATGCACAAGAGTAAATGAAAAAACTTTCTTCTGTAAACTATCATTAATTGATTAACTTGATGTAAATGTGTTGTTCACTTCAAGGATTCCAAAGTATAATGAAAAGGATTTGCCGGTTAACTCGTTTCTTTCTTTTTATTGTTGATACTTTTACGAGACATACTTGAATATTTATTTCTTAGAAAACATAAAACTGAAGTTAAACAAATTGATCAAAATTTTGTTGCTTTAATTTCAGCAAATTTAATTGCAAACTGAAAATGATACACTCTTCTGATGAAGAGTTTTTTCTGCCTTCTTTTTTCAATGACTTGAAATTTTACATCAAACATCTTGTGTTGAGAAAGGCTTATTTTAAATGTTGTCAGATCTCTTCTTTTTCATTCAAATATGTCTAGGTACCTTTGGTCATATGTTGTTAGTCATGTAGTGTATGTCATTAATAGGTTACCTACACCTAGTTCGTAGAGTAGGTCTTCATATACAATACTTCATGGTAAGCCTCCTTTAATTGATTCCTAGAGAGGCTAGTAAATCATACATGTTGCATAGTCTAACAAGGCTATAGTAAACAATACATATTCCTTGGTAATGCGAGTGAAGCCAGATTATTGAGAAGATCCATTTGGTGTTAATGCACGAAGAGGCTTTGAGAATACTCGCATTCCTTATCATGGTGAGTGAAGTAAGATTGTTGAGAAGACTAGTTTGGTGTTGATGCCTAAATAGGCTTAGAGAATACTCATGTTCTTTAACAAAGCAGATGAAGTCGAATTCTAAAGAAGACTAGTTTGGTGTTGTTGTTAGGAAAGACTTTGCGAATACTCATCTCAAGAGGCAAGTGAAGCCGAATCTTGAGGAAATCCAAATCATGTACTTCTGGTGGCTTGGAAATGCTTTCTAATACTCATTTTTTGGAGTGGCAAGTTGATAACTCTTCATAACACTACGCGAAAAATACCATTTTACAGCGCTTTTTTTAAGCCCTTTACAACGCTTTTAAGCACTATAGTATCTAGCGCTGTTAAAAGATACAACAACGCTATTTAAAATAAAAAAATGCTGTAATATATAGCGTTCAACACTTATCTTAGAGTAGTTTTACAACGCTTTTCATAAAAAAACGCTATAATAGGTGGATATATTGCGTGCTTGTGATACTCGTTTAACAACACTTTTTTGAAAAGCGTTGTAAATCTCTTCTAAAAACGCGTTGCTTGTTGTACTAGGTTTACAACGCTTTTTCATAAAAGCGCTGTTATAGGGTCAATCTTATGCACGTTTTACAGCGCTTTTTCAAAAAAACACTGTAATAGGTGCATTCTTAATCTAGTTTTCTATTCTAAAAAGCGCTGCTTGTTGTACTGTTCGCAATATATAGTACCTTCATCTATGTTGTTAGTTTGACGAGGGCACTATAAAATAAAACATATAAGTCAATAAATATTTGTGCATTGATTGTAAATGAAAGTCTTATCAATAATGTTCACTGAAAAAGTGCTAGTGTTAGATAATTGTCATTATGTTCCGAAGTTTATTTCAAATGTAATTTCAATTTTTATGTTGGACAAGTGTGGTTTTTGCGTTACTTTTAAAAATAATTTTTTTTTCATTTATCATAATGATGGTTTATATGTAAATGGTTGTCTTGAACTGTGTATGTATGTCTTACCAAATATGAATTATAATTCAGTTTTGCATGTTTCTTTTGGTTTTAAGAGAGAAAGAGATAATTAGTTAAATAAGAGATATTTTTGGCATTGTAGGCTCAATCACGTTGGTGAGAAAAGAATTAACAAGTTACACAAGGAAGGTTACCTATTGAAAGTGGAGAGCGACCTTATGACTAATTAATGCCGATGTTTGTGGACCTATGAAAAATCAGGCTAAATGGGGATATTCTTATTTTATTACTTTCGTTGGTGATATGTCTAGATATTGATTTTTGTCTAATGAAACACAAATCTGAATCATTTAAAATATTCTAAAGATTTCGCAGTGAAGTCAGAAACCAAATTGGTAAGAGCATTAAGAAGGGGATAATATTTTAATGATTATTTTATTGATTATCTAAAAGAGAATGAAATTCTCTCACACTTGACACCTCCAAGTACACCACGATACAATGGTGTGCCTAAAACAAAGAAATCGAACCTTATTAGATATGATTAAATCTATGATGGGTTTAGTGATCTTTTGATAAATCTATAGTGGTATACTTTGGAAGCTGCAGCTTACCCTATAAATAAAGTCCCTTAAAAATTTGTCTTTAAAACTCCATAGGAGATTTGGAAAAGATGTAAACCAAATCTAAAACATATTAGAATTTGGGGTTGTCCTGCTTACGTCTAGTAAGTGTGGGTTCATTGGGTATTCTAAAGAAACAATGGGATATTATTTTTTTCCATCCCTTTAACTATAAAGTGTTTGTATCTAGAGGAAGAATCTTTCTTGAAAGGAAATTTCTCGCTGAAGGAAGTCATGATAAAGAAATAGAAATTGATGAAGATCGAGAAAATGATGAAGCCTCAAAGGCTCAAAAAAGTGAGAATGATGTTGAACATCCTTGCTTTGATGTTTTAAAATCATGAAGATTACCAACTTCAATAGATTTAGCTCAAGAACTAGTTATAGTTCAAGAACATGTTGATGAACAAATCTTGGAACATGTTCAACAACTTCTTGATCAAACACATGAGTCTCTTAGTTAGAAGATCTAGTCGAGTACATCGTACACTAGAAAGATGAAACTTGATGGTGCAAGATGACACTACAAATTAGAATTATGATGATGATGATGATCCTAAGAGCTATGAAGAGGCTGTAGTACGAGAAACACAAGAAATAAGAGTTTTAATTGTGTTTTATTTTAAAAACGTTCTTAGCAAGATTTAAAATAAAGAGACAAAATAGAGCAGATAAAAGAATAAACATATAACAACACAACCTGACTGTGTTCAGCAACACCAACACGGTAACTACGTCTAGTCCCTTCAAACTAAAGGAAGGAAAGAAAGAGGGAAGAGGAGGCGCTGCCAGAGAGGAAAAAAGGAAGCAAAGAAGAAAAAAAAAAAAAGAAAGAAGAAAGAGAAGAAGAAAAAGGAAAGAAAGAAGAAGAAAAAGAAAAGGGAAGGGAGAAGAAGATGTAATCCAGCGGTGGGCGACAGTGGCGATGGCTGGCGTCATTTCGACGAAAACGACAGTTTAAATCTCATATTCTCTTTTCGGTTTGCTTGTTTATTTTTCTCTTAATTTATTGGTAATTTTTTAATGATATTTTCGTTCCTTATCCATCTGTTTTGGGTTTACAATTGCTAATATTGAATATTGAAGAAAAAAAAATAAATAAATAAATAAGTAAATAAATAAATAAATAAATAAATAAATAAATAAATAAATAAATAGATAAATAAATAAATAAATAAATAAATAAATAAATAGATAAATAAATAGATAAATAAATAAATAAATAAATAAATAAATAAATAAATAAATAAATAAATAAATAAATAAATAAATAAATAAATAAATAAATAAATAAACTTAACAAGATCATGAACATGATATTTCATTTGTATACATACTGTGATAATAAAAAAGGAAATCATGTATAATATTAATTTAGAATACCTTATATCTTGTATTTTCTTCCTCTGATTGTTGTCTCTCTTCTACACCTTACCCTCTCTATTTTTCTGTTTTTTATCTTCAGTATTAAAAAAAACTCCTCCCTAATAGTGATTTTCGTTCTCAATTTATAGGTTTAAGTGATGAATCTGTGTGTCCATGAAATAAAATTGTGTTTGGATTTTTCATTGTTTTTGAGCAAAATTAAGCAATCTCAAACAATTAAAGAGATAAGTGGCTAATCTTTTTGATTAGGTGTTCAAATGGTGAAAATAATACCTTTATTATAATTTGTTTGATATTAAAAGTAATGTAACAGAAACTCATGTATATTTAAAATTGTATCAGATTTATAAAATGATAGTTTTTAGACTTAATAATATCACGTGCAAAATATTTATAAAACATATTTTTACCTAATTTGCTAAAATTATTTTTCATTGGTCGGACAAAATTGAGGTACTACAGTTGGCAAAGGATATCATCAAAAAAAAGGAATTGATGATGTCGAAACTTTTTCCCCATGGCAATGATTATCGATTCATATTCTACTTGCCATAACAGCATACTATGATTATTAAATATGACACAACTTGAAGGATTCCTATCCTTGCGGGATCATAACAAAGTTTGCAAGTTGCAATAATCTATCTATAGATCAATAACACGTTTCTAGAAGTTAGAACATTCATTTTAACAATACAATTGAAATGTTCGATTTTGTTAAATTTGAAGAAGAACCTTGTGTTTATAAAAAGGTAAGTGGGAGCACAATCATTTTCTTAGTATTATATGTGAATGACATTTATTTTATGGAAATAATATACCAGTAATGTAGAGTACAAAGGTTTGGCTATCTGAACAAATCTCCATGAAAGACTTAGGAGAATATGGGAGATCCATTAACCAAGGCTCCTGTTATAAATGTCTCTAACAAGCACAAGTGAGAAATAGGATTGAAATACATGACTGGTCGACTCTAGTGCAAGTGGTTGGGAATAAATAATTATGTCCAAGACCCAATCAAACATATATAGATGATGCATATATGTTGATATGATCATTGAACTGACTCAATTGAAATTTTTTTAATAGTTAATAATACCTTAATCTGTCAATAGAAAATTATCAAGAAAAAATATAATAATTTTTTTATCTGAAACCATTATAGTAATTAACAAGTTATTTATCGTATTTTAATTTCGGACACCTAATATCTTAGGGTTTTATTTTTGGACACCTAATACCTAATGAGTTTGAGTTCTATGATAAAATTAAAAACCCTTACCAAAGAAATTGAATGAAAGAAGAAATGAATTTTTTAAGTCATAAATGTTAACTTATTAGAGTTTGACAATAATACATGCTCTGTAGTTAACTAGTAATGATGGAGGAAAATAATATATTATTCTGTTCTTGAAAGTGAAATAGTACTTGATGTTATCCGGACGTTAAGAAGTGTTGCTAGACCCCTACCTTAGTTAATATATTAATTTGATTAATCTAATACCAATTTAGCATTGAACCTAAAGGGTCACACACAAACGAGTCTTCTAGTTTGTAAGTACAATATTATTGTATTTTTACTAGTAATTAGAATACAAATAATATTATTGTTATTCAATAATTTTATCCCGTTGATTAAGAAAAAAAATAATAAAAGCTTGAAATTTAAACTATATCTCTCCCATCCTAACTAAAGACAAAACTACTCTTAGATACAATTGGGGCCACTTAAAGTTTTGGGTATGGGAAAATCATTATACTCCTAATTATACTTTTAAATTTTATAGTTAATGAACATGCATGATATTAAAAAGCTATATAGATACTTACTTTTAACAATTGGATTAAGAATAGGGCAATATCAATAATAATATTTGCAACAATAATTTTAAGGATAATAATTAGGGGTGTTGCACATAATGATATACCTATGGATAAAAAGAAGAAAAAAATCTAACTATTCATTTCCTCCTATTACACAAAAACTTTTCTTATAGTATATAATATAACCAAATTTTAACCGCTTTTTAAGACCAAGCTCCTCAATCCTCTTGGTACTTATATTAAACCAGACTAGTTCATCATCTTCTTTTCTAAAAAATATATTTCCATTATTCCATGCTCCAAAAGGATGTTCAATAAAAGGCAAAGGTCCAACAATGAAGAGTTTGATCCATGAATCTTCTATCCCAATTTCACCCAAAATTGTTATGTGAAAAGTAGATGTATTTGAAAAAATTGAAATAATAGAAATGGATCCATTTAACATGACCAAGTGCTTCTTCGTCAAATGATATTGACAACTATCATCCATGTCTGAGGGAATAGGTGTTGTAACAAACACCTCATTACTTATGTTAAATGACACCAAATATGCTTTACAACCATGTGTTTTACCTAGACCCCATCAATGACACATTCCATCCATATACACTCGAACACTCTCCTAATCTCCACTACAAACAGGCATATCAATATAAAGTTGACTCCAAGAATTACGTTTTAGGCTATATATCTCCCATAAAGTTTTGAAAGATTTACCTCCATAACTTTGATCAATGTCATCATTTTCTGAAGACAATGTTATATGTCGAATTACTTTATAATCATGTTTATGGAAGTCATAACCAAATCCATGAAGTTTGTCCAAATAAAGTCCTGACTCAATAGGACTAGAAGGAATGATCTTGAATTCCTCAGTAGTTGGATTCCACAATACAACATTTTTATTCTCTTTGAAGTATCTATAAAGACAAAGAATACCATTAATACTACTAGATCCTAAAATAGAAAAACCAGGATAATCATCTTGAAAAGGATTTGGCCAATCTATTTGGATCTTATTCTCAAACCTCTCTCTCCTGAAAGCATTTATAACGATGTTTTGAAATTTAAATATGGATGATCCAAAATCACAGACAATTTTGACAAAATGAAGTGGACAAAATCACGAGGTATGTGATTGCTAACCTTTTTGTTTTCAGTAGCTATAGAATTTTTCATCTCCCTAGATGACTCTGACTTAGTACTACAATCAACTTAATGAAAATGAGATTGAAACACTGGAGCTTCGTTGCAAGTGCGACAAAATATTCTCGCCAATTAATATATTAAAAAACACATCTTGTTTAAAAAAGGTCATGCTAAATTATTCAATATTATAAAAGATTACATGGACAAGTATACATTAAAATATACGCATCACGTTTTGGCGTCACCCATGTGTCATTAAAGAAGTGTTTAAAAGTATTTGCATGTTTCATGTATTGATAATTATATGATAATAGAATTTCTTCATTTTGCGATTCAAATCGCACGATACTTTTAATTTTTAAACTTTGCAAATTTAATTTTAAATATCAAATAAGACTTCTGAAAATTATTTATGTGAATGGCCTTTTATTTTTGTAAGTAGGAGGTCTGAAGAAACGACCAGCTGAGGAAAATTTTAAAACCTCAATAGGAGGTCGTTTCCTGAGGGAGCTACTTGTAACTGTTTTTTTTTTGTTGTTGTTATATTTTAACATTTGTTTTTTATTAAAATTATTAATAAATAATAATAATAAATTCAAATAAAATTAATAATTTTATTATTAGTATTTTATTTTAATTTATTATTAGTATTTTTATTTTTTAAATAATTAAATTAATAATTTTAATAACAAACAAAGCTTAAAATATAACAAACAAGAAAAAGTCAGTTACAAGTGGCTCCCCCAGGTAACGACCTCCTATTGAGGTTTCAAAATTTTCCATTCAGCTTGTCGCTTCCTCAAGGAACAGCCTCCTAGTTAAAGAAAAAAAAAAAGCAATCTTGTAAATAATTTTTAGAGTAGGGTATTTTGAAAATAAAAAACCCAAAAAGGATATAGCTGTCAAAAACTCATCAAATAAAGCAACAGAAAATTTTCCAAGCTTTCTCTCTTCACTCTCCTTTATTAGTTTCTAGCTTAATTTGATTTGTAGAAATAATAATGTAAATATATCATGTCATCCACGAGTTAATATTTGTTGAAAAAAAAAATTAATAATATTTTTAGTCTTTATAATTTAAAACTGTAAAATATATTTTTTTAATTTCATCCCTATTATATATATTACTTTACTTTTAGTGTTTATTGAGATTTGACCTTCCAAAAACTTTGACATGGCATGCTTACCTTGCAAAATGATGCTAAGGTGGAACTATCATCATTCATCACCACCACCCACAATTATGTTCCCCAGATCCAAGATCCAACTCCCAGATCAGCACCACCTAAAATCCCATCTTTCACCCCCTACGCCAAAGGGATATATATAGAAGGTCAAAATAAGAGAAACACTTATTTTAGTGAACATAATGCCATGCATCATATTTGTAAAGTCAAATTTTAAAAAGACTAAAAATGTAGAATCTTATATGTTAGGATGAAATTGAAAAAAAAATATATTATAGAAATTAATACCAGATTGTATAAACATCATTAATCCAAAAAAAAAATATTTATTAAAAGATTGTATACATTATTGCATAAAATTAGAAGAATTCTCTTATAGAAATTTTGCAAAACAGTGTGAACTCACATTTATTTGAATCAAAATTCATAAACTGTTAAATTTTTATATTTAACTGTCAGTGGTTGAACAGTCTGCAAGGGTGGCCTCCAATTTTAACTTTTTTGTGAAAAAATATCTAAAACAATGATCTCAAACATGATATAAGAATCGATTACAAGTAAAGATCTTATAAAAAAAAATAAAATACTATAAAAATAATTTGTAAAAATATCTTAAACAAACATGCCCTAATATAAGAATCGATTACAAGTAAAGATATTGGGCATCTTTGTTTAAGATATTTTTACAAATTATTTTTATAGTATTTTATTTTTTAGTTATAATATTTTTTTTAAAAGAATTTTAAAAGTAAATTTTAAATGAAAAATTGGTTTAAATAGTTTATCTTAAAATATGATTTAAATATTTCATCTATTTTCTACAACTTTTTTTGGATAATGAAATTTCAAAAAATCATTAAAATGAAAAGTTATTTTGAGAAGCTCTTCACAAAATTCATTTTTGAAAGATACCCTTTTTTAAAATCATGTGTTTTTTATCATGTTAAAATCTATAATAATAAATATCTAAATTATTGAATGTCAAAATTAATTTTTTTAATTGGTAACAAATGAATCTAAAAAACTTATACTATTTTAAAGTAAATTTTCATAAACATCATTTTTAAAAATATAAAATCAAAATAATTTTTTTGATATCTTAAACAAATGAACTTAATTGTTGTTGAATTTATTAAATAATGAATCAATTATGGATGGACAATAATTTTTTTCTTACTAAAAATGTATGTTGGAACCAAGTTGGTTTTACATTTAAAGTTTTGATGTTAACAAAAGTATTTTATGAGAACAATATATTTGAAACATACAGATCTTCATTTTCAACAGGTTTTGGACAACAGGTTTGCAACATACAGATCTTCATTTTCAATGGTCGGATCGACGAAACGACGTCTGGAGAGGGAGAACAGTGCTCGCACAGTAGTAGGTAGGTTTTTGAGGTGTTTTTCATCTTCTTACTTTTCATTTGTAAGTTTAAGTGTGTTATTATCTTGGCTGGTTGTAGGCACAATTTAGGCATCATTTTGAGATTCTCTTGTACCCATATTTGATTATAGTGGAACTATTTCTTTGGTGTAGACGACCAGTGGTTTTAACCCTTGCATTGTGAGGTTTTCCACTTTAAAATTTCAGTGTTTTTACACGATTTCATTTGATCAATTTGCTAACATATAATTAATGTTGCTCCTCACAAATTCTTGCAAGTTGAAGTAATTTTATATCCGCTGCTTATTGTTTGTTATCGTGTTTCTATGTTTATTCCCATCAAACAAAAATAGAAAAAATGGGCTACATATTTTTCACACTACATGAAAGACAAAAATTCAAAAGAGAAAAAACATTTAACATAAAAAATGATCGTTGTTTTAATCGTTCTCAAACAAAAGAGAAAAATAGTAACAAAGCAAGATGACAAAGATTATGTTGCCCCATAGTTCAAACTATGATGCGACATACACATTTTTGGTGCGGTTGTTGCTGACAAACTTGCTTTGATCGCAATTTTTCTTTGGAGCTTTCACTGTTGACATTAAGGGGAAATAGATTGTTGATGTAAAAAACCATTTTTTTTTTAGTTAACAAAGGGAAAAACTAATCAACATCAACTTATTTCTTTAAAGTAAAAATAAATAAATGTATTTCCTTATTATCAAATTATGCTAATTTATTCCCTTACTATTAAATTTATTTTCAAACAATTTAACAAAAAAAAAAAAGTTATAAAATACATATACATAAACACATCATATAGTGGATATTTTAACCCAAAGTGTTTAGTTGTTTCTTTAAAAAAACAAATTTACACTCTCACTATTAAGAAAGATAACATCAATTAGTTGTCAACTTGAAAAATATTTTGTGGCCGAAAAAAACCCTCACAAATTATTGATTAAAAAAGATCTCACAAATACTAAAATTAAAATTTGTTATTATTAGTGGCTGAAAAAGCTTTCACAAATCAAAAATATTCTTTTTTTAGTTGATTGTAACTTTTGTGTTGGCCAAAAAGGATTAAACAATTGTTGGAGAAAAAAGTTATTTGAATTTGTGGTGGCCAACACACTCACAATGGATTTGATTGATTGAAAATATAAGCATGTAATGACAGCGTAGACCGCCACAAACGCATTCATTTTCTTTTATGACCGCCCAAACTGTCACAAAATCAATAAACTCGTGTTGGCATTTTGTGGCCGTTTTGGCCGCCACAAATGTTTTCTTTTCTCACTACATATATCATTCTACAATTCTTCATCTCATTTGTTACTTCTAATTTCTCTTTAAATTTTCTCTCTACATATTCTCTAAATTTTCTCTCTAAATATTTTTCTTCATCTTTTATTTTAAAACAATTGTAACGTTTCTTGCGGTGCGTTCATAATTGGTTGGAGCCCACAGATCCTTGCGGGGATTTTGAGTTAGTGGTGTTGCTTGGAAGGACCCACGAAGCCCTTGCGGGGAGGTGATATTCCGGAATCATTACATTGGCATATAGATTAAGTAATAAAGTCTGTTTTGGTATACATTTTTATTAAGGTGTGTTTAGTGTCTTACAAAGATAATTGAGATATTGTACCTTTTGGTCGTTTGGGTGAAACGAGTGTTATTAATTATGTAAATATTGTACTGTTATATCTCTATCTGGTCATTTGGGTGAAATAAGTGTTATTAATTATGTAAATATTGTACTGTTATATCTCTATCTGATAGTTTGGGTGAAATAAGTGTTATTAATTATGTAAATATTGTACTGTTACATCTCTATCCGGTAGTTTGGGTGAAATAAGTGTTATTAATTATGTAAATATTGTACTGTTATATCTCTACGTGGTCGTTTGGGTGAAATCAATGTTATTAATTATGTAAATATGGTACTGTTATATCTCTACCTGGTTATTTGGGTGAAATAAGTGTTATTAACTATGTAAATTTTGTACTGTTATATTTCTATCTTTATTTGTTTATTGGTAAGTGCATTGGAGATGACCCTTACTTTTGGATAGATGACACATCCAATTTACTTGCACATCCGGGGGAGTCTTCAGAAGAATAAATGAAGTATCTGTTTAATTCTAGGAATTCTAGGGGTAGCAGTGGTCAGCTTTAGGAATATTTATTTTTGTTGAACTCTAGTCTATATCATTATTTATTTTGGCACGAAATTTTTGAATTCTTACAATTGGAGTATTAAGTTATCTAATCGAGATTCTTGGGGAATTTTTAATTAATTATGGATTGTTCGTTGTTTGTTGAATTTACGTGGGTAATTATAAATTTTGATTGTACGGAAAAAAAAATGGGATGTTACAACTTGGTATCAGAGTAGTTCGATCTTGATTGGACTGTGGGTTGGGTGTAAGCTGACCCGTGTCGAATTGTAGGGTAGTTGTAGTATACCTCTTTATGACTTAGTGCCATTGTTGTTATGGGCATGGTAGTTAGAGTGATCCTTTACTCAAGATTCTTTTAGACGATATCTTTACTATTTTAAGGCAGGTACTTGACACTAACTGGATTGAGCGTTGCAGGAACAATGCCTCCGAGACGTACTTCTGGTGCTAGTGGGACTAATGAAGCAGGAATGGCTATGATGGCTAAGCTATGGCACAAATGGCTACCGCTATCGCTGTTCAAAATCAACGTGAAATACGAAGGGAGGAAAGAGAAGAGAGGGCAGCTGAATCTAGAGGTTTGGCAGACTTCCGTAGACCTGACCCTCCCATGTTTCATGGAGATGTGGATCCTGAAAAGGCTGACAAGTGGTTACAGGAAGTGGAAAAGATCTTTGAAGTGATTCGATGCCCACCTGGAGTTAAAGTGAATTATGCCACTTATCTGCTACTTGGTGATGCTGAATATTGGTGGAGGAGCACTAAACTGATGATGGAAGCTGCTCAAGAAGAGATTAACTGGGAGTCTTTTCAGATGAAGTTTTTGGACAAGTACTTTCCGGTGAGTGCTAGAACAAAGTTGGGAGATGATTTTCTGAAGGTCCGCCAAGGTAGTATGACGGTGGGAGAATATGCGGCGAAGTTTGAATCCTTATCGCGATATTTCAAGTTTTTTCGTCAGACTGTCGATGAAGAATTTATGTGTCACCGCTTCCAAGATGGGTTGAAGTATGAAATTCAAGATTCTGTACTACCTTTGGGAATCACGCGGTTCCAACCCCTAGTTGAAAAGTGCAGAGAAGTAGAGGCTATGAAGAATCGCAGGTTGAATCGTGGGGGTACTAGTAATCACGGGGGACCAACACGACCGAGTAATCAAAACCATGGTCGTAGTAGACCAGATCAAAGGCCATATCATCGTCCTCAAGGGTCAAATAAGGGACCACATCGCCCAACGACCTCCATTTCAGACGATAGACGGAGGACTTTAGAATCAAAGCCATACTGTTATCGTTGTGGAGACCCAGGACACTTTGCGAATAAGTGCATACTCAACAGCAATGTATGTTTTAAATGCCAAAAGCCCGGACATTATGCCAGGGATTGCAAGGAACCAAAGGCAGAAGCTTCACTGAATGCAACTAAAGTCACACGCCCAACAGCTCAATGACGAGTTTACAATATAAATGGTCAAGGGACCTCCCGTCCGAATGAATCCTTCCAAGGGGAGTGCGGAATCTCAGGTAACATTCTAACCGTTCTTTTCGACTCTGGTGCAACGCATCCATTTATCTCTATGGACTGTGTGAAACTATTGGAGTTGCCTGTCACGACCTTATTGTTTGATTTGTCTGTTACTACTGCTGCTGATAAGACTTTAACTACAAATACGGCTTGTATGTATTGTCCTATAGTTGTGTTGGGTAGGAAGTTTAATGTGAACCTCATTTGTCTGCCTCTTAAGAACTTGGATGTTATCCTTGGTATGGATTGGTTGTCATACCATTATATTTTGTTAGACTGTAGTCGTAAGGTTGTAATTTTTCCCGAACCAGAGCTTTCTAAATTTTTAGCCGCGCACGAAATCAAAGTTGCTCTTAAGGAAGGAGATATGGAGATCTTGTCCCTAGCTAGTGTGGAAGTTACTCGTGATGCCAAGATAGAGGATGTGTTAGTAGTTAAAGATTTCTCCAATGTGTTCCCGACGGATGTACCAGGACTACCGCCGGTGCGAGAGACTGAGTTTTCTATTGACTTACACCCAGGTACGGGACCCATCTCAATTGCACCCTATCGGATGTCGCCTTCCAAGCTAGCTGAACTTAAAGAACAACTGGAAGAATTAATGTCGAAACAATTTATTCGACCAAGTGTTTCACCGTGGGGAGCTCCTGTCTTATTGGTAAAGAAAAAGGACGGACGTTCACGACTTTGTGTAGATTACAGGCAACTCAATAAAGCCACTATCAAGAATCGATATCCATTGTCGCGCATCGATGACCTTATGGACCAACTCCGAGGGGCTGTGATATTCTCCAAGATAGATTTGAAATCTGGATATCACCAAATCCGAGTTAAGGCAGAAGACATTCCCAAGATTGCATTTCGGACTCGTTACGGACATTATGAGTATCTTGTAATGCCATTCCGAGTGACTAATGCACCTGCAGTCCACCCATTTTTGGACAAGTTTGTGGTAGTATTTATAGACGA
The DNA here is from genome assembly GCA_037974755.1 of Cicer yamashitae. NCBI lineage: Eukaryota > Viridiplantae > Streptophyta > Magnoliopsida > Fabales > Fabaceae > Cicer > Cicer yamashitae. The sequence continues at coordinate 41,290,280 of JBBPBQ010000003.1, forward strand.
CATTCCCATTTATTCTAAAAGTCGAGAGGAGCATGAGGAGCAATTACGGCAAGTTTTATCAGTGTTGTGTGACAAACAATTGTATGCCAACCAAGCGAAGTGTGAATTTTGGTTGGAGGAAGTTAATTTCCTAGGGCATGTGATCTCGAATGAAGGAATTGCTGTCGACCCAGCCAAGGTAAAGGCAGTTGTGGATTGGAAACGACCAAGGACTGTTACATACATTAGAAGTTTTGTTGGATTGGTTGGCTATTATCGGAGATTTATTAAAGGTTTTGCAAAGATTGTATCCCCACTGACCCAACTTACAAGAAAGGATCAACCGTTTGCATGGACAGAAGAGTGTGAGGCGAGTTTTAGACTATTAAAGGAACGTTTGACGACCTCTCCGGTGCTAGCCTTGCCACAACCAAATGAACCCTATGAAGTTTATTGTGATGCCTCTCATCAAGGATTGGGAAGTGTCCTCATGCAGAATAAGAAAGCAGTAGCCTATGCATCACGACAACTAAAAACACATGAAAGAAACTATCCCACACATGATTTGGAACTGGCTGCGATAGTGTTTTCCCTAAAAATTTGGAGACACCACTTGTATAGAAGTACCTTTACGATTTTTAGTGACCATAAAAGTTTGCAATAGCTGTTTGATCAAAAAGAGCTCAATATGAGGCAAATAAGGTGGATGGAGACCTTGAAGGACTACCACTTTAGAATTCAATATCACCCGGGAAAGGCCAATGTGGTTGCGGATGCCTTAAGTAGACAAAATATGCTTGTATCCTCCTTAATGGTAAAGGAACAGGAATTACTAGAGAAGTTTCGTGATTTGAACTTGAATGTGGAGTTTTCACCGGGAGAATTAAAATTTAGCATGATCACCCTCTCTCATAGGTTAATTGAGGACATTCAGAAGCATCAATTTGACGATGAACTACTTCAACAGAAGAGGCAATTAATTGTGCAAGGGAAGGCACCAAAATTCAAAGTTGGGCCAGACAATATTTTGCGCTGCAACAGACGTATTTGCATTCCGGCGGTGGACAAGATAAAAGAGATTATTCTTGAGGAGGCACACAAGAGTAAACTGAGTTTTCATCCAGGAGTTACCAAGATGTACCAAGATTTGAGGCAAAACTATTGGTGGCCTGGAATGAAGAAACAGGTGGCCGAGTTTGTGACAGCTTGCCTGACATGCCAGAAAGCTAAAGTGGAACATTAGAGACCCGCAGGAATGTTGCAGTCCTTAGACGTGCCTAAATGGAAATGGGACAGCATTTCCATGGATTTCTTCATAGGATTGCCCAAGACGCAGAGGAAGAATGATTCGATTTGGGTGATAGTTGATCGTCTAACTAAGTCGGCTCATTTCCTACCTGTGAGGACCACTCATAATGTGACTAAATTGACAGAGATTTACATCACAGAAATTGTGAGACTTCATGGAGTTCCTTCCAGCATCGTCTCTGATTGGGACCTAAATTTTACCTCACACTTTTGGGGAGCCTTACATGAAGCATTAGGGACGAAGTTGAGACTAAGTTCTGCTTACCACCCACAGACCGACGGACAGACAGAGAGAACTAATCAAACCTTAGAGGATCTTTTAAGAGCATGTGCCTTAGACGATCGTGGGAGATGGGATGAGTGTTTACCGTTAGTGGAGTTCACTTACAATAATAGTTTTCATGCGAGTATTGGGATGGCGCCATACGAAGCTCTTTACGGAAGAAAATGTGAGACGCCACTGTGTTGGTATCATGATGGTGAGAGTACCATAGTGGGGCCTGAAATGGTGCAACAGACCACAGAGAAAATCAAGAAAATTAGAGAGAGGATGAGAACCTCCCAAAGTCGCCAGAAAAGTTATGCTGATATACGTCGTAGGCCCTTAGAATTTGAAGAAGGTGAACATGTGTTCCTTCGCGTGACACCTACTACAGGAGTTGGTAGAGTTATCAAGTCAAGGAAACTTACACCAAAGTTCATTGGACCTTACCAAATCCTCAAAAAAATCGGACTCGTGGCATATAAGGTTGCGTTACCACCTATTATTTCCCACATTCATGACATGTTCCATGTTTCTCAACTACGGAAGTATATCCCTAATCCATCACATGTCATTGAGTCGGATGTAGTACAGTTGAAGGAGGATTTATCCTTTGAAGTACCTCCATCAAGAATTGTAGATAAAAATGTCAAGTTGCTTCGCAACAAAGAAATTCCTTTGGTGAAGGTAATTGGGAATCAAGCAACTGGAGACACCACTTGGGAACTAGAAGACAAAATGAGGGAGCAATACCTAGAGCTTTTCTCTAATACCAGTTTCGAGGACGAAACTATTTAAGGTAGGTGGAATGTAACATCCAGGCATTTTATTTTATTTTTATATTTTACCTTAGTAGGAATAGAGATAATTATTCTAGAATTTGTTGGTGATAGTCACTAGTTTCTAACTTAGTTGTATTGTGTTATTTTATCTTTTGGGTATAAATAATATTAATAATAAAATTACATTGAACTGATGTGGGAACATTTAAGGTCTTAATGGGCTTAGATTGAAAACATCACATTCCCCATCTCTACGGATAAAAAAGGAAAAAAAAATAAACCGACGCCTCCCATTCACAAATCCTCTACGACAAACAAAGGGCTTAGGGAGAAAAAGGAAGAAGTTCAAGAACTAAAGGAGTTAGTGATTTATCCCCTCAAGTAAAAATTCTCTAACTATGACCATATTAACTTTATATAACCATTTTATTGGTAGTAGAATAAAACCCCTTATTGATATTCTGGAAAATAAGATAAAATAGAATAAGATCGATAGATGAATATGTCTCCCTAATTGTATCTTTATTTCTGATAGATAAGAACCTTTCATTTATTGTTTTTTATTTTCTTAATCAACTATTAGAAATATAGATGCTATATTTGTGTCATGATGCTTAGATAGAGTAGTAAATGGGTTAGACGGTAGGATCAATTGTTAAGAAATAAAAAAAAACTCTTTTGACCTTAGAAAAATAAATAAATTAAGATAGTATTGTTACACAGGAAAGGAAAGGAAAGTTTTTAGTATCGCTGGAAATAAGTTATTAGGAACTCTATTATCTCATCATTATTGTATTAACGGTCACACGAGTAATAGATTTTATACGTCAATCTATAAAAAAATAAATAAATAAATAAAACTAAAAAGTTTTGACACTAAGTGAGAAGTAAGTTAATTTGTAAAGGTGTAGCACATTTGGAGTAAAGACCGCTGCGTGAGAATTTTAATAACGATACTCATATCGGTAAGGGCATCACTCTAATTATCCTGAAATGGGTGAGATTAAATATATATTATGCTAAACATGCTTAAAAGTGTGGAAAATAAATGTTGTGTGATATGTTGTTATAACGGTTGGTTGAACATGTTAAAGTGTGAAAATAAATATTGTGTGATATGTTGTTATAATGGTTGAGTTAAACATGTTCAAATGGTGGGCAAATGGACATTATATGAAGGTGTAGACATAGGTGTCTTGAGTTAGCCTCGCATTATATTAAGGATTTATTATAACAGTGTCTACATTCATGCATGTATTCATAGTTGTGCGGTGTGTCCATAATTGGTTGGAGCCCACAGATCCTTGCGGGGATTTTGAGTTAGTGGTGTTGCTTGGAAGGACCCACAAAGCCCTTGCGGGGAGGTGATATTCCGGAATCATTACATTGGCATATAGATTAAGTAATAAAGTCTGTTTTGGTATACATTTTGATTAAGGTGTGTTTAGTGTCTTACAAAGATAATTGAGATATTGTACCTTTTGGTCATTTGGGTGAAATGAGTGTTATTAATTATGTAAATATTATACTGTTATATCTCTATCTGGTCGTTTGGGTGAAATAAGGGTTATTAATTATGTAAATATTGTATTGTTATATCTCTATCTGATAGTTTGGGTTAAATAACTGTTATTAATTATGTAAATATTGTACTATTACATCTCTATCAGGTAGTTTGGGTGAAATAAGTGTTATTAATTATGTAAATATTGTATTGTTATATCTCTACGTGGTCGTTTGGGTGAAATCAATGTTATTAATTATGTAAATATGGTCCTGTTATATCTCTACCTGGTCATTTGGGTGAAATAAGTGTTATTAACTCTGTAAATTTTGTACTGTTATATTTCTATCTTTATTTATTTATTGGTAAGTGCATTGGAGATGACCCTTACTTTTGGACAGACGACACTTCCAATTTACTTGCACATTTGGGGGAATCTTCAAAAGAATAAATGAAGTATCTGTTTAATTCTAGGAATTCTAGGGGTAGCAGTGGTCAACTTTAGGAATATTTATTTTTGTTGAACTCTAGTCTATGTCATTATTTATTTTGGCACGAAATTTTTGAATTCTTACAATTGGAGTATTAAGTTATCTGATCGAGATTCTTGGGGAATTTTTAATTAATTATGGATTGTTTGTTGTTTGTTGAATTTACGTGGGTAATTATAAATTTTGATTGTACGGAAAAAAAATGGGATGTTACAGGATAGGTTATGATGGCGTAGCGTAAGTTGCTTATGTAATAAAGCACTGTCGAGGTAAGAGAACTTTCTAACGATATGATATAAGCTTGAATACAATGTGTGTTTGTATACATGTTCCTTGTTCTCATGGTTAATAAACGTGCACACAATTGTTTATGTATTTGATGTGATTACATATTCATAACTGACAACATAAGTGTTATGAATTTTATTAATCAGAATATGTTTTGAGTATGCTATGTGAAAAAGCAGTAAAAATTATTAGTTTAAGGAGTATTAAAGATGAGTCTTTTGATAGCTGCATTTACATAATGATTGATGTGAAAGAGTCAAAGTATGGTAATGCATTTCATAGTTAGTGGTGACCGTGATGGGCCACGGGGTGGTTTCCATGAGTTGATTGGTCCACCTTATCCTTACAGTGATTTTTGAGTTGTGTAGGTCTATGATAGATTGCACTTTGGTAAATCGTGTTGATCTATGATAGATGGCACCTCGGTAATTAGTACCAGTCTGTGGAAGGCGGTATATTTATGATTTACGCCCCTCGAGGATGGTGTGGAAATTTCGGAATAATGTGCACTGGCACATAAGCATTGCATTAGGGTACTTTATCACACAAGTCATGTTTTTTGTTTGTTATATGATGATATTTATATGCATGCTTGTTTATCAATTGATGTCATCTCATGTTATGCTTTCATGCTTTGTATTTTCGTATATATGTTGTTTTTAGATCGTGACCATGTGGACTGGGCTTACGAACCAGGTTCTTAAAGTTTTGAGTCGTGCGAGAATTGCAACAACGTCGAAGACGTGAGAGAGCGATGATTTTGGATTGGAAATCAGAAGCAGTGAGGCTTGATGACACCCGTGGACCCTCAATATCCAGTCATCCTCACTTAGAGTTCTAGATCAGCTTAGGGTTTTAATTAAGGGTTTTATTTATTCTCTCTTCCTTATCGCAATGTTGTTGTCACAATGGAATTTATGTATCTGAAATAGTTGTGATTTTTTTGGGTCGAAACCACTTTATATAATGCAAAAACAATTTTAATCGTCATTTGGGAAAAGAATTTTACAATTAAATATTTTACTCTTATTTAAATTAAAGTACGATTATGAATATTTTAACTTAAAGTGTTTAGTTGTTTTTTTTAAAAAAAATTTACACTCTCACTATTATAAAAGATAACATCAATTAGTTGCCAACTTCAAAAATATTTTGTTGACGAAAAAACCCTCACAAATTATTGACTAAAAAGATCTCACAAATACTAAAATTAAAATTGGTTATTATTAGTGGCTGAAAAAGCTTTCACAAATCAAAAATATTTTTTTTAGTTGATTGTAACTTTTGTGTCGGCCAAAAAGGATTAAAAAATTGTTGGAGAAAAAAATTATTTGAATTTATGGTGGCCAACACGCTCACAACGGATTTGATTGATTGAAAATATAAGCATGATTTTGTGGCGGCATAAACCGTCACAAAATTCAGATTTTTGCAACATAATGACAGCGTAGACTGCCACAAATGCATTCATTTTCTTTTATCACCGCCCAAACTATCACAAAATCAATAGACTCGTGTTGGCATTTTGTGGCCGTTTTGGCCACCACAAATGTTTTCTTTTCTCGCTACATATATCATTCTACAATTCTACAAATGCTATAATTAGTGGGAGACATACAATTAATATTTATTGGTCAACATCATTCTAGATAAATTATTTATGATTCATTAAACGGCGACCTAATAATTCTCACCTTAAACAACTGGTAAAATGTATAAAATTAAAGTATGTAAATTCACATTCAAACGATTGGCCAAGTGGTAAAGCATGATATAGCTAAGCTATCTGCACATATTCACCCTTAATAAATTAAATAATTATTTTCTTTGAACCGATTTTTCAGTTTAAATTGGTTTATGCGCTCTACCAAAATTAATGGTTAATTGACCAGATTAGATATATATAGTCCAAATCATTAATCGGACCAATTATATGTTTAATATTCGGTTCATCCGTCCGGCCTATAAGTTTAGTCCAGTTTTAAAAACTATATTATAGAAATTTTTTTTTCTTATAAACACCGCATATGTATGTACTTATATTTATGAAGGACTCTAAAAATGTATGGAATTATCATATATATTCTATTGTATATAAAATCAAAACCAATTTATAAATGCAATTAATATTTAAGAGGTTCATAGATGGTTGTGAAATTTCAATACATACATAATGTCAGAAAACAATTCTAAGAAAACAGAAGATATATAGGATAATTCAACTATAATGATGGGTAGATGTAATGAAGTCCTAACTAGAAAGTAGCTTAGTGGGCTGGTAGGATTGTGGGGTAATAGTGGGCTGGTAGGATTATGGGGTAAAAAGCTTGCGATGCAATGGCGCAGAGACCCCAAATGGAACCACCACCATGCATTCTCATTCTCATATATCCATTTTCTCCCCAAGTCAGCCCATATGAATTTTTAATAATCCAGTAATTGGTGCCATCTTCTCTTCCATAACCAACAATAGTAACCACATGCCACTTGATCTTGTCCGAATTGACCTCATGTGCATGCACTGGACACGGTCCTTTAAATATCCCTCCTTTATACTTACGGAAAGTTGACTTTGAGTTGGAAGTGAAACCCAGACTTACTGAGACAGGTTGTTGTGCCACAACCTGTTGGAGGAATGTTTCTCTTGGCGCAACTCTACGATACAAACTTATTGGACCATAACGTGCAAATTTAGAACTACGACGACAGGTGCCCTGCACTGCTTCGTACGGATAATCCTTATATGTATGTAGACCCTTATTTCTAGTTACGTATTCAAATGCGTCCTTTACTTGGCCATTTACACACCCATGGTTGGCATCATCACAATCAAGTAATTCTTGCGGCGAAAGTGACACCAAAGGGCCACCACTGATTTTAAGAATTCCTTCAACAGCTGCCACTGCAGAAAAAGCCCAACAACTTCCTACACATATATGGAATATATTAATTGATTAGTTTCATGAAATTTGATATGAATAATGCCTCTTAATTTGTCTAACAAGGACTTTTCAAAGCTGGATCTAAGCTATTTTTAATAAAATATATTTTCAATAGTGACAATTATTCATGCTCTTATTCCAAAAAATATTAGTTTAGTTATGGTTTTTAAATAAAATTTTATAAAAAAATGATATATAATTAAAATCACTTTTGTTAATATTCTAACAAAAGAAAATTTACCACAACGACATTGATCTTTAATCGGGGTTACAGCTCCCTTCAATCTCCAGTCAACATTTATGGGAATCTTTTTATAAAATCCATTCATGTTAGGTAAGAGTGTAAGTGTATCCAAATTGAATAATGCTATTGGATTTAAAGGCATCGCACAACCATACGAAGGGACAATCTTCCCACCTGTAAAATCAGCAGATAAAAAATTATTAGTTATTCTAAGACAAGATGATATATTAAAAAATTGATAAATAAATTATCAAAATAAACTCTTTTTTTTCAAAAAAAAACATTAAATTATATTTTAACAAAATTTAATTTATTTATTATTACAAATTAAACTTACATTTTTTTTATAAACACCTGCATTTAATTAGTACGACATTTATATAGTACTATCAAAATAATCAATTGATAATTAATTATAGAGAACATTATAAAAAATGTTGTTTTAGATTCTAATGGTACTAACCACAAGTATCTTGAATGTAAGAGCCATCAACCAGTGAGAAAACAAGCACAATCACCAAAAAAGAACCCATCATCTTCTTCATCTTTTTCCAATATCCTTCTCTGTGTCAGAAGAAAACAAATTTCAAAAGTTTGTGTTATATTATATAATGAAGTGTTGAAGTCTTTATATAGAAAAATAAATCACCATTCCTCAAGTTACCTTCGACAAATCCCAACTTTCATTAAATTATAATCGATAACAAAAATTAACCTTCATACATATAAAATAATTATATTTACTGTAATTAACCTTCATATCATTTTCAAAGAAAACTTTTACATACCCAAAATAGAGACCTTAATATTCTTTCCCCAATAAATTTTTTACATATCCAAAACAGAGAATAGAGGGTCGTGTAACACTAAACCTTATTTGTTTTTGTAAAAACAAATTAAATTAAATTAAAAAGCACAACCAATAACATAAGTTAGTTGTGATTATTTTGCAACAAATAAAATATTGAATGTTTTTGATAAAAAAAGTCTAACGTGTCTTACTCATTCATTAGGTAGAAACATATATTTCTCTAATTTTGATAATAAAAAAATTATAATCAATAACAAAAATTAATGCATTTATTTTAATTTTAAATTAAATACATGTATTTTTAATATTTAATTTTTTTTTATATTAAACATCAAAAGGAATATATTGGACAGACTACGGTAGATAATCCTCTCCACCAAATAAAATGAAATTGATGGTAGAGATTAGAGGGAGAATAGATAATCAAAATAAAAAGAAAATTAATACGAACCCATGTGTTCTATTTTCATGCAAACACCGTGTTATAGCAAACAGTTTATTTGTGGTCAATTGTATACAGAAGTTTCCCTCGTGGATTTGTTATTTTTTCAAACATGTCTATTATTAATTAATTTTATTTATTTATGTTGTAGGATAAGAAAATAAAATTTAGACACATTCAATTACATAAATTATTTTAAAAACATCTATATATAAAATAATCAACATTAAATTAATTATCTATTTTTTAATATATGTAAAGCCCATCCACATTTATAAAAAGATTGAGAATTACTGACTTTATTAAATGATGGGTGAAAGGGCATCTTAACAAATAAATTAGAAATGAGAAGGCATTCGACCATAAGTTTTTCTCCTTTGACCCAAAGTGCATCTAAACTAATAAATTAGAAATTAGAATGTATATTAATTCACTTATTTGTAATTTTATCATGAATTTGAACATCCTTTGTACTTCATTAATAAATTTACTTTTAAAAAAATTAAAATAAAAAATAGAACAAATATTTTTATTTCCCTTTATTTTCTATTTAATTGAGCCAGAAATTATTTCAATTAAATTATTTTCAAATATGTATATATATTTAAGAAGAAATTAAATTTCGATGAATGTAATTGGATAATATTAAGTTGTTTAATAATGTCTTACTCAATATATATTTTATAAAATTAATTGAAAAGTTTATTTTATACATAAAATTTCAATAAATTTTTTATAAATATAATATGACTTTATTATTGATAAAAAAAGTGTGTCAGTAAATATCTTTAAGTTCTTTTTTATTTATTAAATGAGGTTAGAGATCAAGCATATGAAACTTATACATTAAGTAAACATAATCTCTTACTTGTCATATCATATATATATATATATATATATATATATATATATATATATATATATATATATTCTCCATGCATTTTTTTGTTTTGAGCTTAATTATAATGGAAACATTGGCCTTAGTTTTGGACTTTATGTAAGAAAAAATAAATACCAACTAGTAATTAAACACTTGTATGACGGTTGCAATAAGCGGTGGTTACAAAGAATAAATCCATGTGTTTTGATTTTAATGCAAAAAGTGTGTTATCAAAATAGGACTTTCTTTATAGATTTCTTAGTCTATTTATTTTATCAAAATTAGTATTAGATATTTCTTTAATGGTAGTTGAAATGTTTTGAGTTGGTGTTGTTGAAACAGTTTGCGTGACTTTGAACCATCATACCCATGTGTCTTTTACATATATATGTTTGAACTATTAACTTTTTCCATTTATATGTTTGATAACCTTTTTTAGATAATTGTCCAAAGAAAAGAAATAACTAAAAGTCTATTACATATATAGAACAAACCAACCATATATATTGGATGGGAGAATTGATTAAGATAAGAAAATCAAGCAGAATGGAGAATATAACTAAATGGTTTCCACAATAATAATAATAATAATAATAATAATAATAATAATAATAATAATAATAATAATAATAATAATAATAATAATAATAATAATAATAATAATAATAATAATAATAATAATAATAATAATAATAATAATAATAATAATAATAATAAATCACGAATTCAATTTTATATTTTAATTAAAGTGATTTCTAATTGAGATAAATTCATATATGTATGTTGAATTTATTTAATTACAATTTGGCAAACCAAAGTATACTAAATGTTTAAGATGGGATAATAAGCTTGCTTAGCAATGGCACAATGACCCAAAGAAGAATCATCAACGTTGCGGTTGTGATGTTGTTGTAGCGACTTTAAAATCTACAATATTATGGTTCTAATTTAAAATCATGGAATATCCACATTCATTTAGTTAAACTCATTTCATCAAAGATTAAAGATCAACATTTAAGCTTGAATTATAAATTATAAAATTTTATTTTATTTTTAAAAATTATTTGATTAAAATCAAACCGTCTTTAATTTTCTAATTGTGTGACTGCTCAATCAGGACAGTAAATCCAAATTGGCAAGTCATCCAACTATGGATTATCAATCTCAATCATTTTCTTCTTGTGGTATAATTGAAGTGGGGGTACATAAATTATAATATATTGAGTTCATCTAAATTTATATTATTAATTAATTAGGAGAATTATATTGTTTGTACAATTATTCATTGTTTGTGGGAGACGCTTCAAGTTGATTGCATTTATTCCTCTAAAATCATGTTAGTATTTTTTTTAAAATAATTTTTAATTAATATAGAAACTTACTATTCTATAACAACAGCCGTCTAAGAATTTTGAAATTCAGCGCACATGTTTTTATGCTTTGATTCATGGAGTGCTTACTTGTGACGATGTTATCCTCCTTTTGTAGTATTGAGAGTAGCATGATATCAAAAGGAAACTTTTCTATAAGATAAAAGTAGTACAATTTTGCCTTTTATATATATAAATGACCGTATGTTAACCTTTTGAAAACTTAACCATTAGAAGCATTTGGATTGGTGTATGTGTAGAAATTTGAACAATTTAAATGGTAATTTTATATGTTAAGTATAGTTTTTAAAATTGTTTAAGGTAGAAATTTACTAAAAACTCTTGAAAATAACGTTTGAAGTTAAATAATGAGAATTAAAGTATGTGAATTTAAAATAACATTAATTAAAGTGAATGAATTAACGTCTAGCTAGTGTGAATTATTGATTCAATTTTTATACTATCATTCTTAATCCGACTCTAATATTATGTTAAATAAATTTTGATTTCACACAAAAAATTAATTTAAAAAATAAAAATGCTCAAATATACTACTCTATGTTAAAATATAAATAAAAAATATAATTCAAAAATTAATATATTTAATTTTATTTTTTAACTATTATTTTATTTGGGATAGTATATAATAATATATACATTTAACAATGAAAACAATTTCACAATTCTTTTGAGGAGTTGATTTTAGTGGATCAATTCACAATGACTCATAAGAGGATTGTACCGTGCACCCCCCTCCTATACCTCCCACCCCCATTTCAAAGAAAAATCCAAATTGCCCTTTTTTACCATCTATAAAATAACAAAAAAATTTACCACTCCACACCCCCCAATCGAAAATTACCAAAAATTTCATAATATTCGAATATTTGATAGATTCGAAATAAAAAAAAGTAAGATTTATTGAATTTTTCGAAACTTTGGTTAAAATGAAAGTTTCGAAATTGTATTTTCCAGTTAATTTCGAAACTTTGGTTAAACATGAAATATTCGAAATGAAACATTTCAGGAAATCCTTTTGAATTTCGAACATTTGGATAATTTTGAAACATTCGAAACACGTTTTCCAGAAATCATACAACAATTCAAAACTTTAGATGAATTCTAAACCTTCAAAATGTATTTTTCCAGATTTTTTCAAGATCCTCGAATCTTTTGTTGAACTTGAAATATTCGAAATGCATTTATTCGAACCTTTCAAATGTTCGAAATGTATATATGCAGATTTTTTCAAGATCTTCGAAACTTTTGTTGAAATTGAAATATTCGAAATGCATTTATTCGAACCTTTCAAATGTTCGAAATGTAAAATTTCGAAAGTTTCATTAATTCGACCCTGACTGTTTCGAAACTTTCATTTCCAGGGAAAGTTTCGAAATGTAATTTTTTTTTAACATTATTTTTTTTTAGGGTTTAATTTTTTTTTTAACATTATTAATATTATTATTAATTAAATTTTTTAATCTTTTTGAAATTAGGTATGAGTAGAGTTGAGGTTCCAGCTTCAACAACAATTATCGATTCTATAGCAAAATTCACCACTGATCAGGTATTATTATTGATAATCCACCACCGATCAAATTTTGATTATAGATATATATTTGATGTTATATTTAAAACATATGTTGTAGGTATTTCCCTCTCGAGAGGCTGTATTTGAATGGGCAAAAAACGTTGGAAGGCAAAATGGAATTTTTATTGTTATCATTCGATCAGACAAAGCAACCGGAAAGAGGGGAAGAAAAGACAAATTAATTTTGGGATGCGAAAGAGGCGGAAGATATAAATCTAAATCAAAATCAACAGTAACTTGTTCTCACAAAGAAAACTGTCCGTTTAAGCTCAGATGTATACCGTTGAGTATCGGTGAAGGATGGAAAATTAGTGTTCGTTGTGGAACGCATAATCATGATTTAGCGGATACTTTAACCGGTCATTCATATTTGGGGCGTTTAAATGAAGAAGAGAGAAAATTTGTCAATGACATGACAAAGTATAAGCTTGCACCAAGATTCATTTTGAATGCTTTGAAAGAGAGAAATAAAGCTAATCTCTCAATTCCCAGTCAAATATATAAAGCAAGGAGTACTTATCGAGCTTCGTTGAGAGGCTTGTACACAGAAACGCAGCATCTGTTGAAGTTAATACAACAAGAAAATTATGTGCATTGGACAAGAAGACAGGAGAATTCAGATGTTTTGAGATATATATTTTGGACGCATCCTGATTGCATAAAGTTGTTAAACACGTTTCATTTTGTTTTGATATGTGATAGCACATACAAAACAAATAGATATCGGTTACCATTACTTGAAATTGTCGGTGTCACATCTACTAGTTTGTCATTTTCTGTTGGGTTTGCATACTTGGAACAAGAGCGACAAGATAACTTTATCTGGGCATTTGGAAAGGTAAGATAGTTGTTCGTATCTGTGACTTTAATTTCTAAAGTTATTGTGACTGATAGAGATCTTGCCATGATGAATGCTATTAGAGTTGTGTTTCCTACTTCAATTCATTTGCTATGTCGTTTTCATATTGATAAAAATGTTGGGGCAAGATGCAAACAATATGTGAAAAAAGATAGACAAGACGAAGTAATGGATTTATGGAACAAAATTGTATATTCGACTAGTGTGGAGGAGTATGATCATCACTTGCAACACTTTGAGCTAGTGTGTGCCGATATTATCCTTTTTGTTGATTATGTGAAAGATACTTCGTTGACACCTTACAAAGAAAGATTTGTCACGGTTTGGACCAATAGAGTGATGGATTTGGGGAACACAACATCTAATAGGTATTTTTAAACTATGATTTGTATTGTGTTATTTAATTTTTTTGTAGAGTTGAGTTTGCTCATTGGAGATTGAAAAACATGTTGCAAACTAGTTTTGGTGATTTGTGTAAAAGTTAGGATGCTGTGAATATGATGTCGAAGAACCAAGTATGTATTATTAAATCGTCTTTTCACAAAACCATCAAAGATGTTGAGCACGGGTATAATTCACCATTTTTTCAAAGTCTACATCACTGTGTATCGAGGAAAGTTTTTAAAGAAATTGACAAACAGTTACAGAGAGTGAAGATTGTAGGTACTGACAAAACAAAGTGTGGTTGCTCAATCAGAACAACTCATGGATTACCATGTGCTTGTGAGTTGGCAAAGTTGTAGATATCTGGTAATGTTATCCCGATAGATAGCATTCATGTATTTAGGAGAAATTTAAGCATTGAGCATGTATTGAAGGATGAAGAATCTTTATCAGAATATGACTTTTCAGAAGAGTTGGAAGCAATGAAAGCGTATATGAAGAAACAAGATATTGTTGGTCAAAGGATATTCAGGGCAAAGGTGCGTGAAGTTGTATTTCCACATACAACATCAATACTTGTACCACCTGAGAAGGTGAGAACCGAGGGAGCTAGTAAAAGGAAAAAAGATTTTGATACTCCTCGTGATCCTTCATATTGGGAGTATGTTGATGCATCTCAACGTTCTGCAAATCAATCAGCACAGTGTTCTCCTACTGAAGAATCTTGGCCTTTAGTTCGAACACAATTGGATAAAGAGATCCATCTACATCAAGACCTCTATGCCAATGTGTTCGATGACAGTATTGAATCAGTGCGGAACTCATTGAAAATTTCAAGATTGGGTGCTCAAGGAAAAGATAAATGGTTGACTATACCAGACTTGGGTTACGTGATAACAACACTATATAATGTCATATTAGTTTCGTTGTCTCGTAATCTGAATATGACATTCTTTCCGCTAAACAAATCACCATCCAAAGAGTTAAAGCTTATCAAATTACTCGGAATTGGATTCGTAAATGAAAATCATTGGGTACAGGTAAAATTTATGATTTGTAGTATTGTTTAATAATTTAATGTTTAATATTTTGTTCTTCAAATAAATTAATGTTTAATATTTTATTGTCCAGACAAATTGAAGTCTGATTGTCCTTTACCACCTACCTCACAAAAATGGAGAGACTTTTGTAGTGAGTGTGCAAAGACATGGGAAATAGCGTATGCAGGACGTATGAAACATTGGGAACACATTGATCCATCATTTACCAAATCATCTTGTATTTCATTAACTGAAGATTAGAAATTATGTTTGATTGTCCATTTACGTTTTATCATTTTTTTTGTTTTATCATTTATCCATCATTTAACGTTTTATCATTTATCATTTACGTTTTAACTCAAAATAAAAATTCATAAATAACAGTGACACGACAATCTTACATAACACAATAACTAATCGTCGTACAAGAGGCATAATTCAGTTAATAGTTCATGAACCTCACTAAACGGCTCTACCAAATCTAAGGCCCTACGTGCAATCTCAAGTGTTCTACGATGTCTACGGTCTCTACCACCATCTACAGAAGATGATGGACCAGCATGTGCAGCAGCAGTAGGTGGACTCGAAGGTGCAGCTGTAGGTGGAGGGAGGATCAGAGGATGTGATACAGATGTGTACCATGCATAGTAGTCTACAGTGACCTCTGCAGGAAAAGTCACAACAGGATATAATCTTCGAAAGGCAGTTATAGATGATCTCATAGTAGACTGCCACTCCCAATCTATACTGTCCAGCACCCGAGGAACGTCACGTGGTATGCACTGAATACGACCAAATTGTCGAAGACATCGCTCTGGCAGATACGGGACTGAGACTCCACCACATCGAAGGTATCCGGATAACATTGAAAGCTTGGCAAACGGATGATTAACTCGGTCATCATCATATGGTGTAAACAGTACATCATCGAGTGTCAAAGCATCGAGTCTCCGATGATATGTCATTAGTCCGCCTTCAACAGCATGTTTCGCAGTCCACCTACATGCTCGAGGAAGATGTGCAGGAACCTTTCGTCTATCGCCCCGCTTACAGATGCTAAGGAAATGCTCGTAAATCCAGCACTACACCATTAATATTTAAATATATAAATAAATAAATAAATATACCTGTAGTAAGGTCATGTAACACCCAACTGTCGAGTCTTGTGGACAGCTCCATCTCCGAGATTGTCATACAAGAAAACTAATGCCGCAGTACCCCACGAATAGTCCCGACAACTATCTAAGTCAATAAATAAACTAACATATTTCGCCTCCACACGTGTATGTGTTTTATCACCGAAAATAGTGCAGCCAACTAGATGCAATAGGTAGGTTCTAGCCGCACACTCAAACTGGTTAGTCTGAATGAGACGACTATATAAATCACGCAGCCATTGCAATGTATATTGGGCACATTTATTGTAATTAATCTCTGTTAATGCTTCCTCCCATGATGCACCTAAATACTCATGGGCAGCTCTGGCAGCATTATTAGTAGTCATATTAATAGGTGCATTAAAAAATTTACCTCGAGGTGCGATATGAAGAAGAGTCGCCATGTCGTCCAGTGTGATTGTCATCTCTCCAAATGGCATGTGAAATGAGCTGGTCTCTCTATGCCACCTTTCAACAAAGGCAGATATGAGACCAGCATCAACCATAGTGAGATAAGCTGAAGAGAGGTGTAGTAGTCCAGATTCCCGAATCCGATGCAATATAGGATCTGGCACAAGAACTTCAGAAAACTTCTTCAGCTTCAATCCATGAGTAATAATCTTTAACGACCCACGATCCTGCGAGTAATTAAAGAACATAACAATAAATATATGTTCTTATTTAAATAAATAATTAATTAAATATAAAGAACATAATTAGTTAAATAAATACCTCTCCTTCCCATATCCTTCGAGCCACGTGGTGTTCATACTGTGTCAACACAGATGTCACCACGGGTCCACCAGGGAATCCGAGTTGCTGATCCTCCTTAGGCTCAGCATCATCAGCATCTTCATTAGCATCAGCATCAGCAACATCAATAGCATCATCAACATCATCACGCACAGTATACTGGTCCTCAACCTGCTCCATCTGTGCAGGCTCAGGTACATCCTCGTCCATATGTGTAACACTCCAAATTTTATTATTTAAATAGGATTTTAGATAATTAATTTGGTGTTAAAATTATTTAGAATATATGTTGATTAGTTTTATGATTAATTTTCTTTATAGGTGCGTTTTCTATGATGTGCTAATCTTATACATATTTGAGCAAATATGTTATATGAATAATAAATGTTATATTTTATTATTTTATATATTTTTCTAAAAATAATAGTATATTAGTGTAAATATTTTAAAGAATAAGATTTTAGGTGATTTTACGTGTATATGTGAGTTGGTAATTATTGTCATATTTTCTTGTATGTTTAACTAATGTTAAATGTGCACATATTTATATTTTAATTATTTTTAGTATCTCTTATTTTAATTATTTATTTTACAAATAATTATTTGAGATATTAGTAATGTTGTGTTTGATTTCCTTATTTTTATATGTGTTATGCCATTGTGATTTTATATATATTTATTTATTATGATATAATAACAAATATAAAGTGTGATTTGTTTTATAGTTTTGATTATTCTCAAATGATGGTAATATTTTAATTTGAGTGTTTTGAAACATAAGTATTATTATAGTGATAGTTTTGGTTATTAATGTGTTTTAAAATATCAACTACTTTATTTTTTTGTGTTTAAAAAAAATAGCTTTAGTAATTGTTGGTAAAAAAAAAAAAGTAAAATGTGATTCTTGGGTTAGGCCCATATGGAAGTAAAACCTAATTAAATAATAATAATAATAATAATAATAATAATAATAATAATAATAATAGTAATAATAAAATATAAAGATGGAGGAGTAGCACGAGCAGCCGAAGGAATAGAAAACATAAATTAGGATTATCGTTTGGCACCGATGAGCGATAACTGTTTCAGAAAAGTTTCTCCATTTTCGCCCAAATTTCAGTATGTTGTTTTATTCATTTAGGTAGTCAAATAAACATACTTCTTCAGATTTTTAACCATCCCAATTTCTCTCTAAAATACCCGACTTCTCCGTTTATAAAATTCCTTATTATACATCGTTCTTCCTCACCGTAACTCCGATTTGAGTGAAACCAACGCCAAAACGATCGTGTGAAAAATGTCTATATTATCCACTGATTAGTTTTCTTATTTATGATCGATTGAAGGAAAAAGAGTCAATGAACAAAGGAATCGTATTTGTGTGTGAAAGCGTCGAAATAAGGTAAGGGGTGAGAGAGCGTTTTAATTCATGAGTATAATATATTGTGAGATGAACGGGAAAACCGTATTTCCCAATGATTCATCCGGGGCTTGCTACGTACGGCAGTAGCCCTTTGAGTGATAAAGTAATTAATGCAAAAATATGGAACTTGTGAGATTAAAATATAGAATAGAAATATTTGTAAGGTGTTGATTGATTTAATTTCTATAAATGTGTGGTATTTGATATTATTGTGATATTGGGTGTCGAATTAATTTTATATATATGTTTGATTAGATGAGTTTATGTGATCTGAAAATAAAAGATGGATGTGCTGTGATAATTTTATGTGATGATGATGATGTATGAATAATAGTTGTGATTTTATAAATTTGTGATAAGTTTAGGTGATGAGGTACGATTGATGATACTGATGCTCTAAATTTGTGATGAGTTATGTAATGATGATGATGTGTGATTTATAATAGTGATGTTATGAATTTGTGATGAAAATATTGAAGTAACCCCTGATGAAATAATTGTGATTCCAATTTGTGTTTGAGATGACGGTCTTAATGGAGTATCATAGGCCAACGAGGGGAGAAAATAAATATTGTGAATTTGTGAAGTGGAGATTATTTTGTCATCATATAGAATGGTACCACATTGTGAAGTAGAGTCTAAGCTCATGCATAGCATTGCATTTTTGTGTGATTGTTTGTTGTGATTAATATGTATTGTGTGCGATGATAATTTCTTAGATGATTTGATGTTATTGTGAAATGTATTGATTTTCCTTGGTTTTGACTTTATAATGTTATGTCTTTCCTTGAAGAATGTTTTTCTAATGATACGGTTTATTTATGATTAATTACGTGTTCTCCTTACTTATATTATACTATTAACATGATTTCAAAACTCACCTCCTTCGTTGTTTGTGTTTGACTGGCTTGGCCCTGCGTTTGTGAAATCGCAGTTGTTACAGGTTAATGAATCTTGAAGTTCAAGTTGGGAGGAACCCCGCTCTGATAGGTGATACTGGGAATAAGGGTTGTAATTTGTATTTTACTTATTTAATTTGAAACGACTTTTTGTATGAAAACCATATAAGTACTAGTAAGTTTTTAGAATTAAATCAAGCAATTATACTTAAATCAAATTTTATGGAGATTGCACTATTCCCTTGAAAACGTATTTGCTTTACCCGCTGCGAATTCAAGTTAAAAATTCTATTATAAATTATTATATATTATTTTATAAATTATTATATATTATTTTGGGGTTTAGGGTGTCACAATATGCGTAGGTTCAACAGCTTCAACCACATCATCTTGTCTGCGACAACGCTGCCTAATTGGACGGTTTGCTTCATTTCGTCGTCTGTTTGAAGCTGTTGGTGGAATTCTGTCTGCGCCATCACCACTATCACCTACCACGCTTCGGCCAATGTTGCGAATAATCTGGCCAAATGCACCTTTCATTCTAGGCACTGCAATATATTAATATATCAATATTAAAAAAAAATGGAAAAAACACTTAAATAAAAAAAGCATTTCGAAAATTTCATAGTGCAGCCAAATTTTCGAGGCTGCATTTCAAAAGTTTCGTTGAAGCCCAAACATTCGAAACTGAATTTCGAAACTATTGATCAACATCAAACTTTCGAATCTCGAAACTATGCATGCAACTTAAACTTTCGAAGCAATATCCTCGAAACTTTCCATCTATATGAAACTTTCGAAACTTCATTTTTAGGGATTCAGAGATTTTCCTATTTCGAAACTTTCATATTGAATGAAAGTTTCGAAAGTTCCATTTCGAAACTTTGGAATGTTCGAGAATATTGCTTCGAATCTTTGTGCTTCAATGAAACTTTCGAAGGGTTTAGGATTTGGCCTTACTTTTGTATTTCGAAACTTTGAACTTCTTGTGAAATTTTCGAAACTTTGCTAAAACTAGTTCGGAAAAATGAAATGTTCGAAGGAAATGGGTGAAAAAAAGGTAACGTAAATTTTTGAGCAGTTTTTATAGATTTATCCAGGGGCATTATTGACTTTTCCTTTGAAGTGGGGGGTGGGAGGTACAGGAGGGGGGGTGCACGGTACAATCCTCGACTCATTAATCATTACCTAAGTTGGGTTAGGGTAACTCAAGCAAATATGGTCTTGACTCATTAATCACACCTCATCAAATATGGTGCTAGTCATGCAAATGTAGTCTTGAATAGTTAGTACATTGTCATGAAATAATAATAATAATAATAATAATAATAATAATAATAATAATAATAATAATAATAATAATAATAATAATAATAATAAAAATAATAATAATAATAATAATAAAAATAATAATAATCTTAATTTAAATTTGTTAAACGCTAACTCTAATACTTTGGGATGATTTAACATCTTAATTGTTTTTTAAACGCTAACTCTAACTCTACATAGAACGGTAACGTATAAGAACTTACAGTTTTTTTGTACAACAACAAAACTTGAGGTTCTTCTGCACTTTTCAACTTCTACCTATTAATTTTTAAATATACCATGGAAATCCTATTAAATGAATTATTAATGCAGCTAAACATCATTGTCGTTTCTAATTGTGTATTCTCACTTTATTTCTACTCAAAATTCAGATAAATATTTTTATTAACTAAATTGGCCAACAAAAATTACATTTGAACATTAAATTATTAAATTATTAACTAATTAACAATATACTCTATAACTAAAATGATTAACTAAAATGATTAACTAAAAAATATATTTTAATATGATTTTGTATTTTTAATATATTTCACCTATTTAAGGATGAAAATAATAATTTAGTATTAATTTTTTGGTAAAAACGTAAAATATAACTACTTTAAAATTTTCCGTAAAAAAAAAACTTCAAACTTCAATTATGCTTTATTGGAGTAGCTAAAACAAAGTACTTATAGGAGTAGCTAAAACAAAAGATAAATATTAAATAAAGGATTGCATTTCACTTCTATTATCCTTATTCATACAACTGATTAAGTCTAATAAGATAACTGCTATTTAGTAACACAACTTTTCACTATGTAGCTATGCGTGAAAAATTCATGAAACAAAGTTTTGCATTTAAATTGATGATGGTGCACAAATTAAATGTTTGTGAAATTATTTTATGAAAATATTTTGTTTTAGCAAAGTTTTATCAACATACGGACCCCAAAAAAGAATATTATCGACGGAAGCATTTTATTACTTTAACATTAAAATATGTATTTATCTTTGAGTATATTTTTTAAGTAAATAAATATAGTAGTATCAAAAGGTAGTACAAAAAATACTTACAAATTTGATAAAGCACTCCACTATACTCTCTTGTACATACCAACCCAAGACAAAGACTTTATTAATCTACTTAATATAAGAAAATAACATGTTTAAATTAGCAAACTGCCCTTGTCTAAATATTATATTGAATAACAAATAATCTATATATCTATTAATATTAATATAAGAAAATAACATGTTGTGTAAATTATCATACTGTCCTTGTCTAAATATTGCATTGAATAACAAATAATAGGGTTAATTTTGTCTCAAGGACATGGTAAAATGTTTCGGCATAAATTATCAAATTACTCTCATCTATAAATTATATTGAAGAACAAGTAAGATGGTTAATTTGGTCCCAAACAAGCTAATTTTTCTTTTTGCAATCACATTGACCGAAAAAAACAATTTCAGTACATGTCATGATATGAAATATTCTAATTTTTTGTCTATAAACTGTTCATCATTCTTACAACATAAAAAAAATGGTTGTAGAAGAGAGATAATTAAGGTGAAAGAGTTTATTAAATAATTTCTTCATGCAAACTAAAATTAAAGAGACACTATTTTCATTTTAGTTTATGTCAATAAGAAAACTTAACAATAAGAGATGAGATTAAAACAGATGAAGTTTAGAGTATCAAATTTATTATTTTTTTTGAAATTTAATCGTATAAAGGTACTAATTTTACTTCAAAAATAAAAAGTTTAGAGTATCAAATTAGTACTTTTTATTTTTAAATACTAACATAGTATGTAATTTCAATTAAAATGTTAGAATTTTTGGACCAAAATGCGAGATGGAATTTAGGTTTAAATTTCATGTTACATGAATCAAATTTCTGTAAAAATATTTGAGTTATTTCTTCTTTTCTCTAATGGACAAGAGTAAATGAAAAAACTTTATTCTGTAAACTAACATTGATTTATTAACTTGATGCAAATGTGCTGTTCACTTCAAGGATTCCAAAGTATAATGAAAAGGATTTTCCGGTTAACCTGTTTCTTTCTTTTTATTGTTGATACTTTTACGAGACATACTTGAATATTTATTTCTTAGAAAACATAAAACTGAAGTTAAACAAATTGATCAAAATTTTGTTGCTTTAATTTCAACAAATTTAATTGAAAACTGAAAATGATACACTCTTCTAATGAAGAGTTTTTTCTGCCTTCTTTTTACAATGACTTGAAATTTTACATCAAACATCTTGTGTTGAGAAAGGCTTATTTTAAATGTTGTCGGATCGCTTCTTTTTCATTCAAATATGTCCAGGTACCTTTGGTCATATGTTGTTAGTCATGTAGTGTATGTCATTAATAGGTTACCTACACCTAGTTCGTAGAGTAGGTCTTCATATACAATACTTCATGGTAAGCCTCCTTCAATTGATTCCTAGAGAGGCTAGTAAATCATACATGTTGCATATTCTAACAAGGTTATAGTAAACAATACATGTTCCTTGGTAAGGCGAGTGAAGCCAGATTATTGAGAAGATCCATTTGGTGTTAATGCACGAAGAGGCTTTGAGAATACTTGCATTCCTTATCATGGTGAGTGAAGTAAGATTGTTGGGAAGACTAGTTTGGTGTTGATGCCTAAATAGGCTTAGAGAATACTCATGTTCCTTAACAAAGCAGATGAAGTCGAATTCTAAAGAAGACTAGTTTGGTGTTGTTGTTTGGAAAGACTTTGCGGATACTCATCTCAAGAGGCGAGTGAAGCCGAATCTTGAGGAAATCCAAATCATGTACTTCTGGTGGCTTGGAAATTCTTTCTAATACTCATTTTTTGGAGTGGCAAGTTGATAACTCTTCATCACACTATGCGAAAAATACCATTTTACAGCGCTTTTTTTAAGCCCTTTACAACGCTTTTAATCGTTGTAGTATTTAGCGCTGTTAAAAGATACAACAATGCTATTTAAAATAAAAAAGCGTTGTAATATATAGCGCTCAACACTTATCTTAGAGTAGTTTTACAGCGCTTTTCATAAAAAAACGCTATAATAGGTGGATATATTGCGTGCTTGTGATACTCGTTTTACAACACTTTTTTGAAAAGCGCTGTAAATCTCTTCTAAAAACGCGTTGCTTGTTGTACTAGGTTTACAACGCTTTTGTATAAAAGCGCTGTAATAGGGTCAATCTTATGCACGTTTTACAGCGCTTTTTAAAAAAAACACTGTAATAGGTGCATTCTTATACTAGTTTTCTATTCTAAAAAGTGTTGCTTGTTGTACTGTTCGCAATATATAGTACCTTCAGTCTATGTTGTTAGTTTGACGAGAGCACTATAAAATAAAACATATAAGTCAATAAATATTTGTGCATTGATTGTAAATGAAATTTTAAAGGCATAGTTTATTGTAAATGAAATTAAGTTCTATAACAAAAATTTCAAACCTTTATTGGAATCCATGTGATGTTGTAAAGCACTATCAAATAAATTTGATTATTATTCAATTAACAAACACTTTATTTATATATATATGTAAGAAATAAATGAATATTACTTACTTGTCGAATATAGTCTTTATATCCGAGTGATTGATGTAATGGCACAAGAAACAACTTATCCTTCTCTTTATTTCCCAATAGGATATCAACAACATATTTCTTTACATAAACTGGATCGAGTTTAAACATGGAAATCTTATGCGGAGACAAGAATGAAAATCTATCTCAGAATTTGCGCATGCACACCAACTTCTTATACAAAAACCTTCAATAAAAATGTCAAATTAGATTAATTACCAATAAATTAAATTAATTACCAATAAATGCAATTAAAAGTAATTTTTATCTTAAATAAAGTATTTTACCTAATGTATATGCTAATGACAGTAGCACTTAGCTCCTTATTATTGAGAAGTTCATATATGTGCTATTTATCAAGTAATTATTCATACTCATCTCCGAAAATAGCTTTCTCCATTGCTGTCCATATTCATTTTTGCTTATACGTCAAGACACGACCCAAATCGAGCAAGGCGTGGATGACTTATTTTAGGAGCAGCAACTGATTTTCCACGATCCAGTTTTTGAATTTTGGCAGCTTTATTACAATCCAGTTTTTGAAGTTTGCCAACTTTATTTTTATCACGAACATGCAGCTGTGGTGCGGCTTTATTCTGGCAGGTTTGCTATGCGAGTGGTTTTGATTGAATATGAAAAAATGAGGTTAATCAGTTTGTTAGTTAATTGAATCTGAGAAAATGAGGTTAATCTAAAAAAATGTCAAACCTTTTTTGGTGACGTGAATGACTCGTTGTGAGGAATCTTCTTATCATTCGCTTTAGACTTTGTATGAATCTAAATAAATGTGAAATTAAAGTTAACAGCGGAAAAAATCAGCAGTTAAATATAATCAATCATAATCATATATCGTGCAATTAAATATACATATCAATTAAACATACCTTATGTAGGCCAACAAGATTTTTGGGCCATGCCACGTAACTACCTATTGCTTCTCCCAAATACTTCATATCTCCAACGTTGTTGGGTATAGGAAACGGTGCATTTGGTTCAAAAGCAATCACGGGTGATACTTTGACATGGCCGGCAGAGATTGGAGTGTTGTGCAATACTTCTCCCAAGGTATTGTACAATGTTCCTTTTCCAACCATGCGATGAGTAGGGGAGGATAAATACAGCACGCAAGTAGAGACAACCTAAATCAATGGTTAATACATAAGTATGTGAAACAATTAGGCTGAATGAATTTCTTATTTTATTAAGTAATTAATTACCTCTGGAAGACTTTTACGACCGATGTTGCAACTAGTGTTTTCACTCTCTATTTGTATTTCACGTTGGAGCTCCAGAAGTTTCTTTTCTTTATTCGTCTTCACCAAGAATGCCTCTTGCTCTGTTACGATTTTCAAGTTCTCTAGTACTTCCTCATTAGATGGATTTGTGCGCTTCTCATGTGAAAAATAGCTTTTTGGAGTTACGCCAAATCCTTTACACCTCACACGGTCAGAATATTTAGGAACATTTAATACTTTACCAAGTATGTCCCTGCAACTAACTTGTTTATTGGCTTCTTGATTTTCAGAACTTTGTTCTAGATTCTCCTAAAATACATGTAGGATTAAAAAGATAAGTTCAATATCATTTTTAAAATACAATATTAAAAAATATTAAAGAGAAAATATACTTACACAAAGTTGTATCACTTGTTGAACATTTTCATTATCAACTATTCCATCTTTATTCACACGAGCCTCCTTCCACAAAATATGACGACCCAATGGTTGATCGGATTGCGTCTCTTGTAGCTATTCGTTAAGACATAAACATAAGCTATTCGTTAAGATCATAAACAAAATATTAGATAGAAACTATAGTTTATAATGTAGCACATTATATAAAAGTGATGTTTACTTACAATTTTTTGGTCTAAACGTGCATACCCCATACGCGATTTTTTGTATGGATGAATTGGATTTTTTGCCCTCTCGCGATTTGCCGTACTTATACTCTATATAAAAAAAGTAACAATCATGTAAAAATTCAAAATACGCTATGAATATGAATAATAAAACACAAATGCTTATAAATTAATCACTTACCACAAAAGCGGGGTCTGCACGTTTAGCTACAAAAGCACTCCATTCTTCATTTGATATATAGTGTTTATATATTTTTGGAGCTTCAACATTCACATTTCCATCGCGATCTCTTAAGTAGCAATTTGAAAGATGAGATCTAAATCCCCTGTGTATTTTTCCGGCAACTCTAAGCACGTAATTTTTTTCTTACCTCATCAACATCAAAAGCCGACTGCAAACCAAATAAAGATATAGTTTGAGTAAAAGTATTTCAATGGAAAAAATTATAAGTAACAAAAAAGTGGAGTAAAAAAGTTACTTGTATATCATTCCACAATATATCTTTAGCATCCTTCAAAGCTTTATCTCTCCAATCGTCAATTGTAATTGGGATATTCTGACGAACAACTGCACCAATATAACTAACCATCATGGAACTGTTGGGCTCAATTGGCTGGCCACTTTCATTCCATCCCACCTAATAAACTCATTGAGTAAGTACATGCTTTCAAAAAAGATAAAAAAATAAACAGCAACCAAAGTATAGTATACCTCAAATTTAATGCCATTACTTCTTGCTTTGATGACCTTTTGTATAATGGTTGCACCACGTTTAACTTCGTTTTCATAACTCTTAGTGTTGACACCTTCCTCATTTTGACGATCTAAATCCTTTTTGGAATCCATTTATCTACAACAAGTTCAACATGCAATTCAATATAACTTCAACAAGTTCAACATGCAGTAGTCCAAGTACGTAGCACTATAAGTTCAACATGCAGTTTAGTGACAACAAAATATTAATAAATACAATACCTAAAGAGTGCACAGAAATACGTAATGAGGATTCGTAGGGTTACGAATTCACTTAAGAAGGAACAACAAGAAGAGTGCGCAGAAGTACGAATGGTTTGTAGGACAGTAGGGTTCACAGAAATACATAATTAAAGTTCGTATGGAGTACGTAATGATCGTAGAGATAGTAACGAAGATGGAGATGGTTCACAATTGAGATGGTTCGAAATAGGGTTCGTAGGGACAATAGGGTTTGCAATGAGAAGGACAATGAAGAGGAGGAGGTTTCACAATGCCAAAAGTTCGTAAGAAAGATTAAGTAATGAAGAGGAAACTGAAGCGGTTTACTATTATCAGGTTATATATAAAACCCTATTACATCGCTTTTTTGAAAGAGCGCTGTAAAAGACCTCCTTATTTTATTTTTTAAAAGGCTACTATAGTGCTTTTTTAGAAGCCTTTTAAAGCGCTTGTCCAAAAGCGCTATAAACGACCTCCTTATTTTATTTTTTAAAAAGCCTTTTACAGCGCTTATCCAGAAAGCGATTTAAAAGACCTCTTTATTTTATTATGTGCAAGCGCTATGTGACCCTTTTACAGCGCTTATAGAACAAGCGCTTTAAAAGCCCTTCTTATTTTATTTTTTAAAAGTCTTTTAAAGCGCTTGTCCAGTAAGCGCTTTAAAAGACCTCCTTATTTTATGTTTTAAAAGTCTTTTACAACGCTTGTCCATAAAGCTCTTTAAAAGACCTCCTTATTTTTTTTCCATCATGCCATCTTCTAGTGTTAGTTTCACTTAGATGTTTTTCCCTTATTTTTTAAAAGCCTTTTTATAGCGCTAATTGACAAAAGCGCTGTAAAATTACAAGTTTATGTTCAGTTCAGTTCAAGTTAAATATGTTAAATTACAATTTAAGTTCAGTTTCTGTAAAATGCTAAATAATTAGTAAAATACCTATAGTTGTATTTTTTTTTCCAAATAATTAGTTAAATAACTATATATCAATGCTAAATTACATGATCAGCTCATATTGGGATCAGTTCAAGTTCAAGAAAAATGCCCAGTACTCAAACAAAGCTTTTTCAAGTTCAAGTTCAATATAAGCAGAAAATCAGTTCTGGCAGGTCAAACACTTAAATTACATGAACTTAGTATAAAACGCTAAGATCAAGCTAAATATAAGCAGAAAATCAGTATAACAAGAAAATCAAATACAGTTCAAGCTAAATACTAAAATGCTCAATTCTGGAAAATCAAACACTTAAATTACATGAACTCAGTTCAGATTACATGGCCTATATAAAACACTTAAACCCATTAAGATGCCCTCATCATGATCATCTCTAAGATGTAAACCATCATCAATTGAATCAATTTCATGTGGTTGTGATATTGCAAAGAAAAAATCATTACCAACATCTTCATTGTTATTGTTATCGTCACTTATTTTATTGGTCGTTAGGACAACAGACCATTTATCATCAACAGAATCAGTGACATAAATTACTTGTTGAGCTTGCGACGGTAAAATAAAGGACTCATCTTTGTATCCCACCCTATTAAAATCAACAAGCAAGAACCCTGACTCATCAATCCGAACGCCATTATTATTACCGACCCACTTGCAACCAAATATGGGAACACGAAACATTGTGTAGTCTAACTCCCATATGCGCTCGATAACCTCAAAATATGATAGATTTGCATATATTGGGTTTTTGTCTTTTGCATTTGAGAAACGCATCGCTTCAGCTACGAGAGTTACTCCGCTATTTTGCATAGTGGTTTGATCATCTTGTTCTTTGATATAAAATATGTAGTCGTTAATTACATAACTGGTGTAAGAAAATACATGTAAACTTGAACCATTTGCTAGCCACCTCAATATTTGTGAAATTGATCCGAGGTCTATATCAAACTTTGAGTTAATGTGATTTTTTAGCCAATTTTGATTCCTATTCATGTTCAAACTAGATAACGGATCCATGTGAATTGTAAGATACAGTTGAACCTCATCATCATTGTGCAGAAGATACAATTGTGCTTGCTCCCATTCTGTCCTTGATATAGTCATTATTCTCTTTCCAGTTATCCCTTCTCCTGATATTCTTCCCGAATGACGAGACATGGGAAGCCCTATGGATTAAATATTGGACAAATATTCAGTACGAAATTCAACAGCTTCTTTGACAATATACCGTTCAACAATATAACCTTCTGGGCGACTTCTACTTTTTACGTACCCTTTTAATATATTCATATATCATTCTATCGGATACATCCATCTCATATAAGCTGACCCACAAAGTTGTATCTCCTTAACAAGATGAACAGTAAGGTGAACAATTATATCAAGAAACGAGGGTGGGAAATACATTTCAAGCTCAGACAAAGTAACAACAATTTTCCTCTGCAATATCGGTAATTTCTGATGATCGATCACTTTACTACAAATTTCCCTGAAGAAGAAACATAATTTAGTTATGGCTCGTTGAACTTTTTTCAATATGCATCACATCGAGGAAATTTCTTATATACAATGACTTCTAATATGGCAATTCAAAGATAATTGACTTTTTCTTCAACCCAGTTTTGACCAGCTCTCCCGCAAAAAGGTTTACCAAATTTATTGGTCAAACCTTGTACTTTTTCAAGTATTTGATATCCACTCGGTGCTAAAGGAGCAGTATCTTCATCTGATTTTCCATTGAATGCATTTCTCCACCCACGATACTGATGACTATAAGGTAAAAATCTACGATGTCCAAGAAATACATTCTTCTTACAATGTTTCAACCGCATATTCTTTAAATCTTCAATTTTTTAAAGCATTCTTTCTTATACCCATCATAAACTTCCACACCTATCTCCCACATATTTTTTAAATCTTCAATTAAAGGAGTCAAGTATACGTCGATATATATCATTCCCCGGTTGTTTGGCTCCAGAAATAAACAAAGACAACATCATAAACATACGCTTCATACATAACCGTGGAGGTAGGTTATAAATCAACAAAATCACAAGCCATGTGCTGTGTGAGATGCTTTGAAGACCATGTGGATTCATTCCATCAATAGAAAGTGCAAGTCGTAGATTTCTTGACTCTCTCCCGAATTCAGGATACTCGTGATCAATTTTTGCCCATTATGGAGAATCTGCAGGGTGTCGAAACTTTCCATCTCTAATGCTTTCATCTGCATGCCATGTCAAATGTTTTGAATCTTGTTCACTGCGATAGATGTGCCTAAATCCTGGTATTATAAGAAAATACCACACGACTTTTGTTGGAGTAGATTCTTTCTTCTTATATCGAGACACATTGCATTTCGGACACGCCTTTAGCAATTCATATTCGTTTCACAATAAAATGCAATCGTTAGGACACGCATGAATCCTTTCGTAACTCATGCTAATAGAGCACAAAATTCGTTTAGCCTCGTAGGTTCGAGTGGGAAGTTCATTATCATGTGACAACATATCTTTTAAGAGTGTTAATAATTCTATGAAGCTTTTATCAGACCATCCATTACTCGCTTTTAAGTTGTACAACTTTAATATCGCCGACAGTCTTGTGAATTTAGTACAACCATTATATAATGGTTTCTCTTCATCACTCAACAAACTCTCAAACATTTTAGGACAATCCCGAAGATCTTCTTCAACTGCTTTTGCAATCTCCTCAACTCGGTCCCACTCATATGTATCTGTGTCGAAATCTGTTGAAGCATATGTCGAACCATTCTCAAAATTAATGTTCCCTTTTTTTTTCTTACCATGTCTTATCCAACATGTATAGCTTTGATCAATTCCATGCCATACTAAATGTCCTTCCAATTCATCTGCTCTAACGCGTTTTCCAAAACAACATTTTAAACAAGGACAAATGATTCGATTTGGATATTTTGCATTCTTCACTGCAAATTCAACAAACACCTTCACTCCATTTTCATACTCTTTTGACAATCGATTGGCAGACGTCCATTTCTGGTCCATTTTATATGACCTAAATAAATGCAGTGTTACACAAATAATAAGCTACTGATAACATTATACCAGTCTATAGTACACATATCTAATATAGGAAAATGGAAACCAAGGTCCAAGTCAGATTTCAAAACAGAACAGATCGAACAAATTTCAGAAAAGAACAGATTTTATATGATTTAGTGACAACAACAACAACAAATTAATAAATACAGTACCTGAGACAACATATCCAATTTGTTTTAAAGGAGCAGTAGATGGGCGCATAGTAGATGAGCAGGGGTTTGCAGAGTAGACGAGACGATGGTTCGTAAGGTTAGGACAACGTATTAAATTTATTTTTATTTATTTAAAGTAAATGATTTTTATGAAATACGTACCATTTTACAGCGCTTGTATAAAAAGTGCTCTAATAGGTCCTTTAATTATGTGAAAGCGCAAGCCTTTTACAACGTTTGTATAAAAAGCGCTCTAATAGGTCATTTAATTATGTGAAAGTGCATGTATTTTACAGCGCTTTTACAAAAAGCGCTTTAAAAGCTAGCACTTGTATACAAAGCCCTTCAAAAACGCATTGTAAACATTATGTGCAAGCGCTGTGTGACCCTATATAACCCTACAACAGCGTTTTTGCCACATCGCTTTTCAAAAAAGCGCTGTTGTATCCTCCGTTACTTTTAAAATATTATACAACAGCGCTTGTATTTAATAAGCACTATAAAA
This sequence comes from Cicer yamashitae, assembly GCA_037974755.1. Taxonomy (NCBI): domain Eukaryota; kingdom Viridiplantae; phylum Streptophyta; class Magnoliopsida; order Fabales; family Fabaceae; genus Cicer; species Cicer yamashitae. Next base: position 41,322,124 of record JBBPBQ010000003.1, read on the forward strand.
GGCGCGCTATAAAATGCCATTTTTGGTGTAGTGTCATATGCATCTTTTTCATTGTTTTAAGTTTTATTTATTTGTGATCATGAGTTAATTTAAGGAGTTAATTGATATATTTTTTTGATTCTAGTTTTTGGATTTAATAAAATGTTTATGTTCTTATTTCATTGATTAAGTAGAGACTTTTCGTAGTTTTACATTGTTTCTTTGTTGTAGTGCAATGCTGAATTTTGATGAGAAATCAACATGATCTACGTGGAGTAGTTTAGCCATATGTGGAGTTGTAGATGTCCAATTGGAGTCAAATCAAGTGCAAATGAAAGCTAAGACCCACAGCTACAACTTTCATGAAGACACCGGAACCAAATTCGAACTCAAAAGAGCAAACCAATTCAGTAAACATCAACAAGCAGATGGTGTGCGCCTGAAGCGCAAAACCGGCACCTGGGGCGCATTTATGCATACTGAATCTGTCTAAATCCGCCTGAAGCACAAATTCTACACCTGGAACGTGTGGCGCGCAACAGAATGCATAAAAACTCATTTTTCTCACTTTCTAGGGATGTTTTCGACAATTGGGAAGTTTGGAGACTTTTGCCCTTATAGAGAATCTCAGAGACGACTATTTCTAACACCATTGGAAGAGTTTTATCAAGAATCTTTCTTATAATTCTTCTTTAATCTCTATCTTTTGTATCTCTGTCATGAGTAACTTAACCCTAAATGTTAGGGATGGCTGAAACAAGGTGAAACCCTTATTTGTCTGATTTGGTTTCTAGTTATATGAATCAGTTTATTGAAATATTTTTCTCATCTATGTGCTTAAGTATTATTATTGCTTGATCAACTTTAAAATGTTTTACGATTCGTATTTTGAAACGGAAGTGGACTTTACAAATGCTTGAGATGAGAAATTCATGATATTGTAGTATAGGGATAGATGCAGGTCATGAAACCAATTGAATTAGTTGCAGAGGCAATAGTTTAATAAGAGAATTCTTGTATTGTAAAGCTTAATTCTAATCTTAAATCCACTAAGGAATTAGGGGTTACTTTGAAATTAAAGGTTCTATCACTAAGACATTGGACATTAGGGCTAGAATAATAAAGAGAATTCAGTAATAATTCAATAAAGTAATTTAGTAACTAGGATCAAATCAGAACCAAGGTTGGACTCGAAGTGAAACTTACCCCTGACATTTTTCTTATTGTTTAATTCTATTACTCTTGTTAGTTTCAATCAATTCGAAAACTTTTTGTTCAATTTTTAGTAATTAAACATAATTTGATAGTAAAATGCAATCCTTGAATTCAACACTTGATACTACCATTTTAATTATTACTTGCAACTATTAGTACAGTTGCTGAAAAGCTATCACAAGTTAATAATACTTATTTCACGGAGAATCAATAGTACTTTGAAGGTGCAAACACGAGAAGGGGGTTGAATTGTGTTTCTCTAAGTTGGATTCTTTTTAATTATTTATTCAAGATCTGGTTCGGATTTGGTGATTTTAACTAAAACAGATGCAATAGCAATCATGCTTAAGTAATCAGAGGCAGCGGTAAAGTAAAGAATGTAGAAGTAAAGTAACATAAGCAAATTTATCCTGGTTCACCACCAACATGGTAGCTACTTCCAATCCCTTCACTTAGAATAATTTAACCACTAACTAAAATCCTTGAATTACACAACACCTGACCCTAAAAGTCAGTCTTCTCAAAACAACCTAATACCTACAAACTTTTTGAGGTAAGCAAATACCTTGACCCTACAAGTCAAGTCTTTTCCACACAACCTAAAAACCACATATTGTTGAAGGCAACTACACCTTGACCGTAAAAGTCAAGTCTTCTCAACACAATCTAAAAACCACATATTGCTTGAGGAACACTAAAGCCATTATCGGGCTGGGTTACACAAGTTTGGAACGGTTTGTGTTTTGCTTCTGGTAAGCAGATTGTTATAATTGATTTCTTTGAGCAAGTGCTTCTCTAGAACTTAAACCTTTGAATACTTAGGAAATTTGAGCTCTCAAAAGTTTTTCTATATTGTATGGATTTTTGAGTTTATTAATTCTCGCTTTCTTCTTCAACCTTGAGTATCTATTTATAGAACAAATTAGGCTTTCACTTTTTGTCCTTGTAACATCTAGATCATATCTTTCTTGTGAACAAATTATAAATGTATCTTCTTTTGAAAAAATTATGAGTGTATCTTCTAGTGAATAATTTTGAGTGTTTCTTCTTATAAACAATTCTAAGTGTATCCTGTTGTGAATAATTCTGAGTCTATCTTCTTGTGAACAAATTATGAGCATATCTTCTTGTGAGCAAATTATGAGCATATCTTCTTGTGAAAAATTATGAGTATATCTTCTTGTGAAAAATTATGAGCATATCTTCTTGTGAACAATATTTTGACCATATCTTGTTGTGAAAAATATTTTGACTATGTCTTTTTGTGAACAATATAAAAGTCAGAGGCAGAATTGCGTGACTTAGACATGTTCAGAGGTAGACGCGTATGCTTTTTTATTTCTTTGATCTCATCCTCTAGTCATTTCCTCTGGTCATTTTCTCTGGTAGCTTCCTTTGGTCGTTTCCTCTAGTATCTTCATTTGGTACCTTCGAATAATATTCTTGTTCTAAGGGTTGCACACTTAATGAAGCTATCAGTCCAAACAAATTGTTCTCATAAAATACATTTGTTAACATCAAATCACAAGAGGAAAACAAACTTGATTCCAACATACTCAACTCAAGAGGAAGATGATGCTAGGACTCTTGAGGAATCCAGAGTCCGTATTTCTGGTTGTTTGAAGAGGTTTTACAATACTCAATGTCATGAGATGCAAGGAAACAATTGTAACAACCAATTTGGTTTAAATACAAACACCTTCTTTTGATGTTTTAATGATAACAAAGCAAAAGAATAATTGTCTATTAACTAATTGTTTTAAGCGTGCACAATATAAGGTTAAATCAAAACCTAGGTTATGTTATGTGAATCTATTATTTAAAAAGAGAAACAGGTAGTTCACTAGTATGTGTATCTTGCATATCTCCTAATTGCGTGTTATTGTTAGGTTCCAAAAATTAGAACATATCAAACAATACTATTTACGATTTTCAATATTTTTTTAACAATAAATGAATATTTTTCCACTAAATTTCAAATATAACATAGCTAGGAAATGACGACTTCAAATAAGATACAAACACATGTAACCCGTGCGAATGCGCATATATTTTGCTAGTTGTTATTATTTAAAATAGATATAAATTACACAACAATAGCCATAACATGTATCAGGAAGTCTCTAATACCAATTGAAAGACATTTCAACATAATAATCATAGTATATACAAATTGTAGCATAAATATCTACATATAAAGTGAAAGTCAAGAAATTATGTACCTTAGATATGATTCACAAAAGAATAGTATAAGAGCGTACTACCCTCATTGCCATTTAATGTTTTCATCATAGGTTAATCATTTAATAGGATAAAAATTAAATAGTTAAATTGATGATGGTATGGATTTTTCATTGGACAAATAGATTGATCTGATCCACTAAGATCCATTCAAAACAAAAATTCAACACGTATTCATAAATTAATTAGTAATTAACAATTATTCATCATAACTTATTTTCATAATAATTAGATGTTAACCCGCGCGTTGCACAATAGAATTTAATATATTAGTGAGTATAAAATAACAATAATATGTAATTTAAAAGTAATGTTATTTTTGTTTTAGAGTAGAATATACTTAAGTGTTTATGTTCCTAAAGGTAAATATATTTTTTAATAATTATTATAAGCAATTAAAAATTTATGGACTTTTTGACATTTTCAATTTTATATGTGCATCGTCATTCTGTCAATCTCACTGTCAATTTTAGCATGCACTAAATGATATTGTTTGCTTTATGATTTATTACAACATTCATTTGTGAATGGAAGTTTGTTACAAAACAATGAAACAATTCTTCACATATGCAAATATAGGTGGTATAAATGGAAATTTATTAAGCTTCAAAAACCATAAAAAATAATAATGTTTTTTACATATTAAAAATGTTAATTACACAAAATTGTCAAGCCAAATAAAAATTCAATATAGAATGTAACCAAATTCTATAGTTATGGTATTTTGAATGGATAACAAATTTCAATTACTTTAACTATTGTTTCATCTAAACAATTAAAATGTGAAATGAAATTTTCAAATAATTATTTGACACGGTCAAGAAACTTCAACAATGGATTGCAAAAAATTAAAGGCAAGAAAAGTTTGTGGATGTTTAAGACAAAGAAAGTTTCGAGTGAATAGTGAAATAGTTATAAGTTATTCATTTCCAAATATTTAATATTATTCATTTTGTTGTTGTTTCGATTATGATTTATGTTTTTTTAATTATAAAAAAAATGCTATGAGATACGTATTCAACATCGTAGAGAAAAAATTCACCTCTTATGCAATAATAGTTATATATGATCTTGAACAATAATTGACAACAAAGAAACAATATTATTGAAGTAACTGTGAACTAAGAATGTGTGACACAAATAGGTGTAGTTTGATTGCATTTCATAATGTCGTTATCATTCTTGAACTGAAACCTAGAATGTTTAAGAGAGTGGTTGAACAAACATTTATATATATATATATATATATATATATATATATATATATATATATATATTTAAAATGTGTGTATATAGTCAAACATGCATTGTGATGCTTTGAAGATATTGGATGATTTGTTCTTTTTTTGTATGAATTATTGAAATGAAAGTTTTGATGAGTAATTAAAGTCTTTAAGTGTATTGATGAGTTAGTGATAAGTTAAAGCTAAAATTGCATAACATATGAAATAATTGTAATTGAATGAACAAGAAATAAAATAGAATGGAAGTAGAAATAGTGTGCTTTGGAAGGTGCCACATCAGATTTCTTTTTGAGTTGATAAATATTAGAGGATGTCGCATAAATAAAAATGAGTTGTGGCAAATAGAATTTGGGGGTTTTAATATAATATTATAATAGAAATAGATTTTAATTTTTTTTGAATAAACCACAGTAAAATAAAGAAGCATGTCTATAGATTTGGAATCGGAATATGCATTTGTGACAATAATGATAATTTTATCCTAGTTAAAACTCAATGGTTTTCTCCTATGTGTTTAGTTATGGTAGGTGAAACTTATGGATTTCTTGTGCTTTTCAATAAGTTCAAGAGCTTCTGATAGAACCAGTTGACTTCGAGTTGGACTTCGAATGTGTAGTTGATAAGTTCCATTAAGTTCAAGTGGATGTTCCGAAGTTTGGTGCTATTATATCTTATCGTCGTTTTATTTTCTATTTTGTCTTTAAAAACTCAAGTGTAGAGTTTATTCAAAGGCAACTCAATGAGATAGCTCGGGTTCAAAGAAGAGTAGCCACCTAAACATCCAAGTGGATCTTAGTCTCATAGTTAAAGTTACTTGAAAGAATAACTGTTTGAGGTAATACAACAGAAAGACACTAAGGTGCAAAATGTCCTGAGTGCGAGGGTTTCTAAAAAGATTATAACAAAAATTTCAAATAAAACCGTATCAAAAATTAAATTATGAATGTGAATTACAAACTAATAACTAAGCATACCTAAACTATACATCGTAAGATCTTTTTATATATATATATATAATAGTCAATTTTGAATTTTTTTTACAAAAGGTTGCTTATAGTATATAATTTATAATAATTAGATGTTGAGTTGCAATTTGTGCCGGTGAGTTCTGAAGTAGAGATGCCGATTTACAAGGAAGGGGGTTTGAATTGTAAATCTCCTTATTTAAAAATTTCCTGAAAATACTTAAAAATTCAACTGAAGAATTATCTCGGTTAAGAAAACAGAAAACGGAGAATGTTATTGGTTTTTCCAAGAAAACGGAGAACGTTTTTGGTTAACTTAAAATCAGAAATTCAATTGATGTTTTTAACTAAAATTATTAATAAGACATAATAAAATCAGTTTTGACCAAAGACCAATTTATATGAATAAAAATATTCCAGCCTTTGAACACTTTTGAATTATGTTGATTAGGCTGAGTTCTTCAATTTTGGATTAGATTTCCTTTGAGTTTGATGGTCCTTTGTACTTTAGATATGGTTCTTAATGTCTTTGATTTGATCTATAGTTTTGATTTTGTCAAAATAGCTTGGAGAATGATGATGAACTTCTGCGGAATATTAATGGAAATTCTGGAGATTGACAATCAATCTAGAGTCCTTGTCTTTGAACTTTTTGGAGATTGATAATCAATCTGGAGGTTCAGTCTTGATCATTCTGGATGTCTTGCTAATTAATCTGGATGTCTTGTACATTTCAAGATCGTTTATCTTTCGTTGACAATTTAAGCTAGAGAAGGTTCAGATTTGTTTGGTCTTGCTAATTCATGATCTTTTCTCTGTGTGATTCCAGTAGTTTATTTGATCTGATCATCTCAATTTGTTCCTTGCCAAGAGCTAATGATATAGATGTAAAATCTAGAGGCTAAAACGTCTTTTAACTAATGGAGATTGATTGATCTTGGGGTTGTGATAATCAGTCTTGGTCTTGGAGATCATTCTCTGTTTTTACAGATTTTGTCCAGAATGTTCTCTTTTCTTATCTGTTCAGTTTTTATCTTTTTTTTGCTAATTTCTTTTCTTTGCTTGAGTCCTATCTTTGAATTAATCCACCCAAAAGCACAAGTTAAATTAACATAACATTTAGAATCGTAATTAAGATTCTTAATTAACCTTTGTTTATTTTCATCAAAACTTAAATCGAGAGTTTGTCTTAACAATCTCCCCCTTTTTGCTGATGACAAGCATGTTAATTTAGATTTTAATTCCGATTCTAATTTTAATTTTGAAGAGCTTTAAAGCTCGCCGTCAATTGATGCAGTTAGTGATTTTGACAGAAAATATGAGATTTCATTGATTCATGAGAGATGATTATACATAAGGTTCAAGAACAACAAAAAATACAGAAGTTCAAACTACACAGAGACTACTGAGTACATATAGAAACTTAAATAAAATCTAAAATAATTCTCCCCCTTTGTTATCAATCAAAAACGTTGGGGAAAACAAAGAAAGTGCAAAAGTAGGGTGCAATAACATGAGTATACTACACATAGAAATCATGTGTTTGATTAATGCATTCATATATCAAAAGTTTTCAAGTTTCCATTTAACATCAAGAATCATACCATGTATGATCATCAATAATCATTTTAGTCAATATTGCAATCAAGATATGGATAATGATAACCAAAAGCAACATGACATAATTATATGCAAACGTATGCAAGCATTTAAACACACTTGAAAAATAGTTAATGAATATATATGTTAACTTCAATTTTAAGAAAATGAAGATTTTCTAAAAACACAAGTAAGATAAGATGAATGTGAACAAGATAATGCTTACCAGTAAAAAATAGATCCATTTTTCATTTTTAAACTAGAGAGAGTGAGCACATATAGGGAAGCAAAATAAGATGAATGTGACAACATGTCAAATATAATTTTTCTCTTTACAAAACATTCTTATGCTAATAAAGTTTGTATTTTTCAAAAACTAATTTTTTGAAATGATCAAAGAGATTGTTCACATAAAAAATGCTTTTAAGGATATAAAGAGGAGAATTTGTAGAAAGTGATGTTAATTAATTTAACATGATAATTTGAAATTATGATTTGAGTTCCAAGAAAGAATTAAAAAATAATCATGATCAGGGTATACCTTGATAAGATCCAAAGAAGCACTTGAATTAGATAAGAGTACAATATGAATATATGCTTCTTTTAAAGGACCACCATTTACACTTGTTGCTATTCCTTTTATCTGATGGCCGACTTTCAGCAAGACTACAAGAGCTTGGTATAAGTATAGAAATGTTGAATGGAGGGAGAAGGGAGAATGTTTTTTGGAAGTGAAGAACGTTCTTGAGGTGCATTAGTGGTGGTTCTACAAGATGGAGAACATTCTAGAGCAGGAGCAATGTTATTCTCAATAACTGAGGTTTCTTTTTCACCTCCAACAACTTTGATACCAGTAATAAATTCCTCCCAATTAGTTCTTCCAATAATTTGATCATGAGGATGATCACTTATCGTTCTCCAGCATTTAGGAGGAGAATGAAACAGAGATTGTTTATCAATCTCGGTTTCTTGGGAAGCATTCTATTGCTCCTGTCCATAATGTTATTCTTCTTCATCATCCTTTGATTTGTTAATGTTTCCAAAGGTTATAGACCTTCCAAATATTTGTAATCAGAGGAGGCACCATACTTTTCCATTCATGTGTATTGAGCATGCCTTGTTCATGTATCAATGTTATTTCTTGATTGTTGGATGGTGTTCCTGCATCATATGTTTGTTAGGGTCCTTGATGGTTAGTATATCTTCTTTTAGAAGATTTTTTAAATTTTGATTCCTTTTTAAAGTAGCAAGTTGATTCGAAGTGGCCAATCTTGGAACAATAGGAACAATATGTTGTTGGTCTTGGAGAAGGTTTGGAAATATGAGTTTTAAACATCTTTGAAAATGATATTGATGAACTTCCAAAACGTTCTCCTTTTTTCAATCTTTTTGGAGAGAATTTTGTTTTTGTTCCTGAACGTTCTCCCTTTCTAAAGCTTCCTGGAGAACGTTCTCCCTTTTTCAAGTTTCTTGGAGAATGTTATGTTTTTGTTCCAGAACGTTCTTCTTTTCTAAAGATCCTTTTGTTCTTGATTTTTTTCATCTCTTACCTTAAAATAACATGCAATTTCCAGATGTCAAATTTTACCACAATATGAACATTTGGTTTCGCATTTGTCGTCTTTACTTTTAGGAACAAAGAAGTTTTCATACATTTTTGTTTTTTGAGTTTTATCAAAACCAGGACCAGCTTTTTCAAAAATTCCTACTTGAGATTCCATGATTCTTTGAAAGGTTTCCGTAGCTCGAATAAAGTTTGACAAGTCATTTTTAAGAAGTTCAACTTTTGTTTTAAGGAGAACGTTCTCTTTTTGAGTTGCATGACATTCTTGGTTTTCAGTTTCATTATTTTCCTTAAAATGAGATTTCCACATGTTCTGAATGATATTTTTTAGTTGATCAATCATAACATGAGCTTTCTGTTTGATCCTTTAAAGAGCTACATTTTTGAACAAGCAGATTTGAATCATTAAGAAAGCTACCAAAATCTTTTTCAATTTGTTCGCATAAAAGACATGGTTCAGAATTTATTACCTCCTTGTCTTCAGTATTTTCCATCAAGCATATGCTAGCTTCTTCATCTTCTTCTTCATCAGATTCATCTGAGTTATCTGATGTAATCATCATTGATTTCTTTTTAAAAGGAAATCTGTTTGGTGGTTTTTTACTTAGGGGACATTCGGATTTGTAATGTCCCAATTTATTACATCCAAAACATGTGATTTGACTTTTGTCTACCTCTGTTTTGAAGTTTTCCTTTTTATTTGAAAATCCCTTTTTGGACTGATCCCTTCTTCTCAACATTCTGTGTATCTTACTTGTAAGACGAACTATTTCTTCATCAACATCTTTCTGTTCGATTTCTTCTGGATCTTCATCTGGTTGCAGTGGCTCATTTTCTTGGGAGGATTTTAAGGCTATTATTTTGCCTTTCTTGGTTGGTTTGTCTTCTTGTAATAGCACTTCATGTGCTCGTAGAGTTCCAATAAGTTCTTCTAGACCTAGTACTTCAAGGTTCTTGGCTTGGCTTATGGCTGTTACCATTGGTCTCCATATGATTGGAAGACATCTCATGATTTTTCTTACTCTGTGTTGTACTGAGTAAGCCTTTCCAAGAAAACGCATCTCATTTACTATAGTTGTGAACCTTGAGTACATCTCATCAATAGTTTCTTCTTCATGCATTTCAAGCAGCTCAAACTTTCTTATGCCAATGTCTATTCTTGTTTCTTTGACATGGCTTGTTACTTCATGATGAGTTTGCAATGTATCCCATAATTCTTTAGCAGTGTTGCATTCATCAACTCTTTCGCTTTCGTCCCTACTTAAAGCACAAGATCAAAATAGTTGAGGTTTAGAATTTAAGAGTACCTTGATTTTATCTTCAGCTGTCCAGTTTGCTTCTCCTTTTCTATCTGATGTTGGATCAGCTTGGTTTTTTCTTGGAATGAAATCTCCTTCTGTTATGATACCCCATATTCCTGTATGTTGAGATTTCATAAACAACTACATCTTGTTCTTCCAAAAATAGTAATATGTTCTATCAAAGTAAGGTGGTCTGTTTGAAGATCCTCCTTCAACAATGTATTTTGCTTTTGACATTTTTTCTTCTAGATCTTTACTCTAGCACTTGTTAAAGTGTTTAATCTTTAGAGACCTTGCTCTGATGCCAATTCAAGTAGAGAAGTATATTTACAAGGAAGAGGGTTTGAATTGTAAATCTCGCTATTTAAAAATTACTTGAAAATACTTAAAAATTCAACTCAAGAATGATCTTGGTTAAGAAAACAGAAAATAGAGAATGTTATTGGTTTTTACCAGAAAACGGAGAACGTTATTGGTTAGCTTAAAATCAGAAATTCAGTTTATGTTTTTAACTTAAATGATTAATCAGACTTAATAAATAAGGAGATAAGAGAAAGAATACCACACACGGATGTATCCTAGTTCACCCAACTCGGGATATGTCCAGTCCTTACAACTATAAGATTTTCCACAAAGTGTTCAAAACAAAGAACCTTCTTGGTTTTACAGCACCTAGCTTAGATCAACCTTGATCTGTTACAAACTTCAATCCTTTCCACCTAGGAAGAGATTAATCAGGTCACATATCAACCTTGATAGGATTTCTTACAATCTACCCAAACTATACTAAACTTCTTATAGTTCGAGTTTTACAATAATGATGAGATTGTTTTGTTAGAATCTGAGATATCTAAACTTCTGTTTGAGATTTGATTCCTTACAAAGAATTCACAACAAAAATAACAGAGTAATGAAGATTGATCAAACTGATTCTTCTTTGAGTGATGAGAGAGTTTCAAGTATGTTAATGTAAATGACTTTATGAGACTTGTAAGCCCTTGAAATTCTGCATTTTCCTTGAGCATTGGCCTTCCTTTTATATGCGCTTTAGAGCATTTAATAATGGTCAAAAGAGCTATTGGTAGTGCTCTGTCAGTTTTGATGAAAGACCAATTTATATGAATAAAAATATTTTAGCCTTTAAACACTTTTGAATTTTGTTTACTAGGCTGAGTTCTTCGATTTTTGATCAAATTTCCTTTGATTTTGATGGTCCTTTGTACTTTAGATATGCTTGTTAATGTCTTTGATTTAATTAGGAGTTTTGATTCTGTCAAAACAGCTTGGAGAATGATGATGAACTTTTGCAGAATGTTAATGAAAATTCTGGAGATTAATAATCAATTTGGAGTCCTAGTCTTTGAACTTTCTAGAGATTGATAATCAATCTAGATTTTCAGTCTTAATCATTTTGGATGTCTTGCTGATTAATCTGGATGTAATGTACATTTCAAGATCGTTTATCTTTCTTTGACAGTTTAAGCTGGAGAAGGTTCAGATCTGTTTGGTCTTGCTAATTCGTGATCTTCTCTCTTTGTGATTCGAGTAGTTTCTTTGAATCTGATCATCTCAGTTTGTTCCTTGCCAAGTGCTGATGATATACATGTATAATCCAGAGGCTAAAACTTCTTTTAACTAGTGGAGATTGATTGATCTTGAGGCTGTGATAATCAGTCTTGGTCTTGGAGAACATTCTCTGTTTTAACATATTTTGTCCTGAATGTTCTCTTTTCTTATCTTTTCAGTTTTTATCTTTTATTGCTGATTGCTTTGCTTTGCTTAAGTCCTATTTTGAATTAATCCACTCAAAAGCACAAGTTAAATTAACATAACATTTAGAATCATAATTAACATTCTTAATTAACCTTTGTTTATTTTCATCATAACTTAAATTGAGAGTTTGTCTTAACAAATTCAAGAAAATATTAATTTAGTTGAATTGTTAATATAATCGTGCAAATAAATTCATTTTCTAAATAATTTTTCAAAATTTTAAATGGTTAATGTGCCAATTTAGTGTCCAATAGTTGTTTCTAAAGACTAATGTTATTTAATCTTTTCAAAATATATATCAATATAATTTTCACATTTCGTTAGTTTCAACAACAATATCCATCATTTCTTTTAATTTTTGAAGTTAAAGTGGTGATTATTTCATGTTATCTTATTAAGAAAAAATATAATTTTGTTGGGTTAATTTTTTTATTAAGAATCCTTTATCCATATTCCTGTGATGTCACCAAGGCCAGAAATATGGAAGTTCAAAGAACATTTACTGTTTTTTATGAAAAAGAAATATAAATTACCGTCTATTTTCCTTGGAGTAGACACAAAAAAGGAAAATAAAATATATGATTTAAAAAGAAAATGTTGTATGTGAAAACTTTAACTTTAGAATCATTAATTATGGTGTACAATTTATAAAAAAAAATAAATAAATAATGGTGTGTATACAAAGACACATCAAGTGATAATTGATTAAAGAAAAATGACTATACCACTGTCTATTTTGTTTTTTTTTATGAGCAACCACAATCTAATTAACTTGAAGTGAAGGAATAATATTTGGAGTTTATAATCATATTGTATTTTGTAATATTAGTGTATAATTTATTAAAAACATATGTTGATAAAATTAGATTTCAATAGCCTATCACTGTGATATTTATTTAGACAAATGTTAGTTGTTAGTATGTATGTGATTTGTGTTGGAACCAAGTTGGTTTTACATTTAAAGTTTTGATGTTAACAAAAGCATTTGATGACAACAATACATTTGACATCAAAGAGTTTGGAAGAAGATTCATGTTTTTGAAGAAAATCTAAAATAAGATTTGATTCAAATTTATAATTGATGAAAATCTAAAATAGGATTTGATTTAGATTTATAATTCAAGAAAATCTTTAACAAAATTGAAAAGAAAATATGGTCAAGATTTGAAGAAGGTTTAATTAAGATTTGAAGAAGATTTGATCAAAATTTGAAGAAGATTTGATCAAAATTTTAAGAAGATTTGTAGAAGATTTTATTAAGATTTATCTACAACAAAATATGAACATAATCAATCTGAAGAATTTACAAACGCAATCTGATCAAAATACGAACATAATCAATCATAAGGATTTACAAATTCAATCTCAACAAAATAGGAATAGAATCAATTTGAAGAATTTACAAACTCAATCTGAACAAGATACAATTCATAATTAAACAAGGACTAAATTGAAGCCCAAATTTTAACTATAAATAGATACTCAAGGCTGGAGAAGAAAAGCATCGAAAATCAGAAAAGAGTAGAAGAACTCACAAGCTCAAAATTCCAAATTCATCTTGGAGTTCAAAGAGAGAAACACTTGTTCAAATTAGAAATATTTTTTGAGTGTTCCTTTCTTAGAGTGTGAGAGTTATTAATATTATAAGCTTTGTTAGAAGCATCTACTCAAGTTCCAATCTTTTGTATCCAACATGATAGTGGTTAAATTCCTTCTTCATGAATTAGATAAAATATCACTAGAAGGAGGGGTTGAATAGAGATATTGTACCATTTTTAAATTTCTTTTTCTCTTAACTTTATATCCTTTGTGCGAGGATACTAGATGGGTAGAGGATAAACAATTTTTTAAAAGGAAATGAAAGTTAGGCAGAAATAAAGTGATAAGAGTTTTGAAGATGACATACACAGATTTATACTGGTTCACCCAAAATGGGTTACGTCAAGTCCACATTACTAGTGAGTTTATTCACTAAGGCAAAAAAGGCTTGTCCTCCAAAGGTAATCTTTTCACTATGTATTTTCTTAGCCTCACCAGGTTTACAACAACAATTTTTCTTCTTAGTTTACAATACTTTGCATAACTATCAAGAAGTTAATATCAACTTGAGGATATACAGAATTTTTGAGAGATTTGATAAGAGTGGATTTTTTCCTCTTAGATATACTTTCTAGGATGATGATATCAAAGATATAATTATAATTACTAGAAAGTATGATGAGGATAAGATTGATTATCTCAACTTTGATCTTTGGCTTTTGTATATTTTTTTGTTGTGTTTGATGAGTATGAGATCATCTCTATTTATAGAAGTAATGAAGCTTCAAATATGAAAAAAGCACAAAGTGTCCGTTGGAGACTTGGTTAATTGCCCATGGTCTTTTTTTGGAATTGCAAGTATGCCCTTCAGCTGTCCTTGTTAAAAAAAATGCTGGGAGGATGAGTGCTTTGGTCTATCCTCGGGTAGGAGGATGAAGTTTCCATTAGTTATGATGTGACTTGTGCTTTTTGACTTTTTTTCTTTCCCAACACTGTAGTATCTTGCTTTATGAGTCAAGGACATTGCTTTTTGTACTTTTTTATTTTTTTTCCACGTGCAAGGATGAATATTTTACGTGAATTCATACTTTTTTCTGCTTTGTTTATCCTCTGTTGTACGTTCATCCTTTTTTTAGCATTGTTTGTCCCCTGATATACATTCGTCTTCTTGTCAGTTGTATCCTCTAACATATATTTATCTTGTCTTTGTTCATCCTCTTTCGTAGATAGCATATTAATATGTGTTAAAGCATTCCATTTGATCAAGAAAGTGAAGAACCTATTTTCTAATTTTAATACACTCAAGAGCACAGGTTAGATAACACACATAATCAGAATCTTTGAAACAATTTTGTTATCATTAAAACATTTGAGAGAGATTTTGTCTCAACACTTCAATCTGAGATTTTCAGGTTGTTAGGAGAAGACTTGGCTTGTAGGGTCTAGGTGGTTAGTTCCTTCCTCAATCTGGGGTTGTCAGGTTGTTAGGAGAAGACTTGACTTGTTGAGTCAACGTGGTTAGTTCCTCAAAAGTCTGGGGTTGTCAGGCTGTTTGAGAAGATTGACTTGGAGGGTTAGGTGATGTGTAATTCAAATTATTTATAAATCTATGTGTCAAATTATTTATGCTTTCATTGATTGCTACCTCTGAATCAGATTGATTCTTATCCAAGTAATTCATAAAAACCAACCAGCCTTCATCAAATTAACAAAAAATTATCAATTTTGACAAACACAATTAAACCCCCATTCTCGTGTTTGCACTTTTAATTTGCTCATGGATTCAAAACCGTCTAACATAAGAAGTTACATGATTTCACACTAAGGGACGTGACCAACATAAAACTGAAATTAATATTTAATTGGAGAAGAACAATGGGCCGATGAGAAAATATGGAAGATAATTATATCATGGAAGAAGAAGTCAATGAATGCAATAATTGAAATGTGATGTTATGTAACTATATAGTCATACGAAGATGAATGCAATACCAAAATATTAAATTGTAGTAAAAGTGAAGAAAAGAGGTAGTACATTAAGAAATTATGGAAGACAATTATGTTATGGAAGCAAAAGTCAATGGATGCAATAATTGAAATGTGATGTTATGAAACTATATGGTCATATGAAGAGGAATGCAATACCAAAACATTAAGTTGTAGTAAAATGAAGAAAACAGGTAGAACATGCTTAAAAAACAAAAGGTTGGTAGAAATGTAGATAAAAGTAGTCAAAGAGAAGATAGAATTTGGAGGTTGACACGTCGAAAATTTGGCTAATGTGGAACAAAGACAATTACGTGACACATGCATAGATGATGAGTCGGCGCAAGAAAATTAGAAGTTGATTTAATATATTATAATAGATTCCCTATAACCAAATATTGTTGATCCATAAATGATTTATTGTTTAATAAATTTAACTATTACATTTAAAATTAGAAGATGATTTAATATATTATAATAGATTCTCTACAACCAAATATTGTCGATCCATAAATGATTTATTGTTTAATAAATTTAACTATTACATTTCTTACTTGTAATCGACTCTTGAAATCTGATTTCTTGTTTGAGATCAATGTTCTAGTTATTTTTATGGCTTAAATAAGTTTTTAGTCCTTTAGATTTTTTTATTTACTTTTATTCCTTATTTCGAATTTTTTTTTTGAAAAATAATGATACTTTTAGTTCCAATAAAATCAAAATTAGGACTAAATGTTAATAAATTTTTTAATAAATTAAATTTAAAAGGTCATAATTTTATAAGAACTAAAAATATATTGAATCATATTTTTATGTACTTATCACATAGAAGTTAAAATTATTGGTAACTCCTTGTTTCGGAGATCAGCCAACAATTAAGAATAAAAACTTAAGATTTTGTGAATTTTGGATTCAAATAAACGTGGAGTTCACATTGTTTTCCAAAATTTCTTTAAAACATTCTTCTAATTTTATACAATAAACTATACAATCTTGTAATAAATCATATTTTGTTTAACAAAAATTAACGAGTGTTTAGCATGATTCATTTACACTATTATTTCTACAAATCAAATTAAGCTAGAAAAGAACAAACGAGGAAAGATGAATGCTTGGAAACATTTCTCTAGCTTTATTTGAAATTCAAAATTAAATATCGATTGCAAGTTTAAAATTTAAAAGTATTTGAATCGCAAAATGAAGAAATACTAATTATTATATAATAAATTGTTATCAATTAATACATGAAACATGCCAATATTTTTAAATACTCACATGGATGAAGCCATACCATGATGTGTATTGACTAAATAATTTTAGTGTATATTTCTTTTATTTTGACAAAATCTATAATTGTTTAATAAAAGACGAGAAACAACGTAAGTCCTAGTTCGGGAGTTTACAATTGTATAAGTTAATTATGATGGTATTTACCGTCTTTTTTAAATAAAAAAGAAGCATTTAAAGCATAACAGTCGTCAATATAATCTTTAATAATATTGAATAATTTAGCATGACCTTTTTTAAACAAGAAGATGAGATTTTTTTTTATATAAATTTAGTTGTTTGAATATTTCGTCGCACTTGCAACTAAGCTCTAGTGTGCTCTTTCAATCTCATTTTCTTTTCGTTGATTATAGTTCTAAGTTAAACTCATTTAGGGAGATCAAGAATTATGTCTACCAAAAAAAAAAAGGTTAACAATCAAAATTCTGTATCTCTTCGCTTTCATCCGAATATGGTGGGCAAGTTCTTTGCCGCTTTGTTTCTTGGAATAGACAAAGCTCAAACTTGTTTGATTTTAACAATTTTGTGATTCTCTTTCTCTTGGCCATGTTGCCCTACCATCTAAGATTATATGATAAAATTAACATCTTTTATTAGTAGATTGTTTCTCCCTTTACTCTTTTACAATTTGCTCTCTGGTATCAACTTTTTGTATAATGTAATATCTCGATTTTTTACAGTAATAAAATATTTTAAAAGAAAATTAACTTGAAAATTATACTCTTAAATTCTTAATCACAAATTAACTAGTGAATTATTTTATTTCTTAAATAACTCTTTTCTGAACCAATAAAAAGCAACTTGTTTGGACGTAACAGGATCTTTCAGGGAAAACATCTTTACTTCAAAAGAAAATTTTCATCAATTAAATTACAACGGTAATGGTTTCAAAACTAATAGTTCGACTGCATCTAAGTTAATGATTACGACTCTTAAACAAAGGCTACTACGTACGAATGACCTATTAGCTATACAAGTTATCTGCATTTATCTAGCGTCCAAGTCACGGCTCTGCTACGTCTTCGTGCATTTAACTTGTTCCTTAAAGTCTAAGGTGTTCAACTCGGTTTCACAATAATAGAAAAGGTCCCCAATCTAAAAATAACATATATACATATACAAAGCATATACCATTTACAGAGTAAACAAATTGTACATATATCAATTATGATCAACCATATACATGCATGCATACCATATATTCACAACACATATTGTGACACCCTAAACCAAAATACTTTAACAGTAACATTTTTATAATACTTTTAAATGCAAATCCACCATGGAGAGAAATTACTTAAATAAAAGGGTAAAACTCCATTCAAATTTCATTAAAAAATTCAAAAATATAGTTTAAGGTGTCACACTCACACAAATACACATCACAACTCAAAATAATATTACATTCCCTTCTTATAATAATAAAATAGAATAAACTAAAATTTATTTTTTAAAATACATCTTTAACATCCTAGTCCAAAGACATAATTAAATACAAGATAATACTTGTTTGTCAACAATTTTATAAAAATATACTTCAGTTTAAGACTCAGTAAAATATAAATGGAGACTCCCCACTGATATCACTTATCAAAGCATAGATCACCAATTGACAACCTGTAATGCGTTTTGGCAAACACACACAAACAAACAACGAATGAGTTGAATTTCGAAATCACGATGATAGTATAGTATAAGTAAGGAGAACACACAAGTAATCAACATAGAGCTATATCAAACACATCAGGGTAAATCAAAATATTCAAGGAAATAATATTATATTATAACTTCAAAATCACTAAAGGAAAATCAATATTTCATTATAACGTCAAATCACTTAAGAGAATATGCTCATTTGACTCTTCGTCCTCCGATCGGGCAAACTTGATTATTTATGGCTAAAGGTCAAAATTAAAATATGAGAAGACACCTTAAAAAGGTCAATTTCGAAATTGGTTCAAAGAAACTTACCAGATGTCAGAAAAATAAGAGCATACTACCCTCATTGCCATTTAATGTTTTCATCATAGATTGAACTGAACCACCACGGTCCATTCAAAACCAAAGTGCAACACATATTAATCAATTAATTAGTGATTAACAATAATTGATCATAGCTTATTTTAATAATAATTTCCTACATCCAAATATTGTCGACCCATAAATGGTTTATTATTTAATAAATTTAACAACTATTACATTCTTTACTTGTAATCAATTCTTGAATCTGATTTCATGTTTTAGGTGTAACACCCTAAATTTTATAATAAACTATTTTATTAATAATGATTTTAAATAATTAATTTGATGTTAAAATTATTTTAGAATATATGTTGATAAACTTTGTAATTAATTTTTGTTATATGGATGTTTTCTATTATGTGCTAGCTTGATACATATTATATTAAATGAGCGATATAAATAATAAATATTTTATTTTATTACTTTATATATTGTTTTTTTAAAGTAATAGTATTTTAGTGTACATATTTTAAAGAATAAGATTTTAGGCGATTTTCGTGTATATGTACGTTCGTAATTAAAGTGATGTTTCTTTGTATCTTTGACTAATGTTAAATGTGCACATTTTTATATTTTAATTAATTCTGAGTATCTCCTATTTTAGTTATTTATTTTATAAACAATTATCTTGGGATAGTAATAATATTGTGTTTGATTTCCTTTATTTTTATATACTTGTTGTGGTATTGTGATTCTATATATATTTATTATGATTTAGTAATTAATATTAAGTAGTAATGTTATACTTATTTATTTTATGATTTTGATTATTCTCTAATGATGGTAGTATTTTAATATGAGAATTTTGAAAAATAAGTATAATCATATTGATTATTTTGAATATGAGAGTTTTAGTTGTTCGTAATATGTAATTTTAAAAAAAAAGTTAACTACTTTCATTAATCTATTTTTAAAATATTGATGTTATATTTATTTATTTTGTCATTTTAACTATTTTCAAAATATAATTATTTTAATTTGATATTTTGAAAAGTATTATTTTAATGACAAATAAATAAATTAAAATAAGTGTGTAATTAATTGGGCCTTGTGAAAGTAAAAAAATACGGTAAAGAAATAAAATTGGTTCAATAGGTTAGATTAGTAATAACCTAACAAAATAAGAGATAAATTGTAGAGCTACAGGAGAAACAAAATGGAAGGCATGGCACCCGCACGTAGCAACGGGAATAGTGAAAATTAAATAGGAAATCAACGTCGTTGTCCCACGACTGTGCAGAAAACTTTCTCCGTTTTCGTTCAAATTTTAGTATGTTGTTTCGTTCATCTAGCTAGTCAATTAAACACACTTTCTCAGATTTTTAACCATCCCAATTTCTCTCTAAAATACCCGACTTCTCCGTCTATGGAATTCCTTATTTCTCACCGTTCATCTTCACCGTAAGTCCGATTTGAGTGAAACCAACGCCAAAACGATCGTGTGAAAAGTGGCTATATTATCCACTGATTGGTTTCTGATTTATGGTAAGTTTCCTTAACCGAATTTCGAAATTGGTTTTTAGAGTGTCTTCGCATAAATTATTTTTGACGTTTACCCATAAAACTGTCGAGTAGATCAATTAAAGGACAAAGACTCAAAGAACAAAGGCTGTTTGCTTATGGAATAATATTCATGTGTGAAAGCGTCGAAATAAGGTAAGGGGTGAGAGAGCGTTTGAATTCATGAGTATAATATATTGTGAGATGAACGGGAAAATCGTATTTCCCAACGATTCATCCGGGGCTTGCTACGTACGGCAGTAGCCCTTTGAGTGATAAATTAATTAATGCAAAAATGTGGAACTTGTGAGATTAAAATATAGAATAGAAATATTTGTAAGGTGTTGATTGATTTAATTTCTATAAATGTGTGGTATTTGATATTATTGTGATATTGGATGTCGAATTAATTTTATATATATGTTTGATTAGATGAGTTTATGTGATCTGATAATAAAAGATGAATGTGTTGTGATAATTTTATGTGATGATGATGATGTATGAATAACAATTGTGATTTTATAAATTTGTGATGAGTTATGTAATGATGATGATGTGTGATTTATAATAGTGATGTTATGAATTTGTGATGAAAATATTGAAGTAACCCCTGATGAAATAATTGTGATTCCAATTTGTGTTTGAGATGACGGTCTTAATGGAGTATCATAGGCCAACGAGGGGAGAAAATAAATATTGTGAATTTGTGAAGTGGAGATTAGTTTGTCATCATATAGGTAGGGCCTGACAAGCCTAGCGATTCCGGGGAAGTACAACTAAATTGAGCCTGATCGTGGCGGTCTACTGTTGAGCACTCCAAATGTCGGGAGCTACCATGCAACACACGTTTACCTCGACTGTCGCGTATATGTGTCTCGGGTTGAGTTGAGGGGATCTATGAGGACGTGGCCAATTTGAATTGTCCGTCCACCGGAATGGTGGCATAGTATCATGGCCTCCTAACCAAGTACTTCAGAATTAGAATGGTACCACATTGTGAAGTAGAGTCTAAGCTCATGCATAACATTGCATTTTTGTGTGATTGTTTGTTGTCATTAATATGTATTGTGTGGAATGATAATTTCTTAGATGATTTGACATTATTGTGAAATGTATTGATTTTCCTTGGTTTTGACTTTATAATGTTATGTCTTTTCTTGAAGAATGTTTGTCTAATGATACGGTTTATTTATGATTAATTGCGTGTTCTCCTTACTTATATTATACTATTAACATGATTTCAAAACTCACCTCCTTCGTTGTTTGTGTTTGACTGGCTTGGCCCTGCGTTTGCGAAATCATAGTTGTTACAGGTTAATGAATCTTGAAGTTCAAGTTGGGAGGAACCCCGCTCTGATAGGTGATACCGGGAATAAGGGTTGTAATTTGTATTTTACTTATTTAATTTGAAATGACTTTTTGTATGAAAACCATATAAGTACTAGTAAGTTTTTAGAATTAAATCAAGTAATTATACTTAAATCAAATTTTATGGAGATTGTACTATTTTATAGGAGGAAAAAGTTTTAAGTGTTCCTTTTGATTTTTGAGAAACGTGATACTTTAAATTAGTTATCAAAGTTTTTATTCCCTTAAAAACGTATTTGCTTTACCCGCTGCGAATTAAAGTTGAAAATTCTATTATAAATTATTATATATTATTTTGGGGTTTAGGGTGTCACATTAGGTCAATGTTTTAGTTATTTTTATGGTCAAATAAACGTGAGTTCATATTGTTTACCAAAATATCTTTAAAAAATTCTTCTAATTTTATACAATAAACTATACAATCTTTTAACAAATCATATTTTTCTTAACAAATATTAACGAGTGGCTGACATGATTGATTTATACTGTTATTTCTACAAATAAGATTAAGCTAAAAAAGAATAAACGAGGGAAGATGAATGTTTCGAAAGATTTCTCTAGCTTTATTTGAAATGCAAAATTAAATATCGATCACAAGTTTAAAATTAAACAGTATCATGCTGATTTGAAATTGCAAAATGAAGAAATACTAATTATTTTAACATAAACTGTTATCAATTAATACATGAAACATCCCAATATTTTTAAATGACAACATTTTTAAATACACCTTTAATGGTACATGGGTGAAGCCATGACGTGTATAGATTAAATACATGTTAATGTATATATATTTTGACAAAATGTATAGTTGTATAATAAAAGACCAGAAACAATCTTAAGTCTTAGCTCGGGAGCTCGAAGTTGTGTAAGTTAATTATTCTAATATTTATTGTCTCTTCTAAGACAACAAAAAAGATGCATTTAAAGCATAGCACTCGTCCATGTAATCTTTTATAATATTTAATAATTCAGCATGAACTTTTTTAAACAAGATGATGAGGTTTTTTTATATATAAATTCATTGGCTAGAATATTTTGTAACACTCGCAATTAAGCTCTATTGTGTTCTTTCAATCTCATTTTGATTTCCTTGATTATAGTTCTATGTCAAACTCATTTAGGGAGATGAAGAATTCTATGTCTACCAAAAACAAGAAGGTTAGTAATCACATACCTAATGATCTTGTGGAGTGCATTTTGACAAAATTGTCTATAAAATCTTTAAAACGGTTTGGAGTTGTCTGCAAATCATGGGCTTTCTTATTTAAAAATCCACATTTCATGGACATCTACCGCAACAAGTTTTTGTCAAATAATCATTCTAGTTATGATTTTGCATCTCTTCCCGTTCATGTAAATATGTTTGGAAATTGAGACAATCCTTTTATAAAATTCAAATTATCGTTATATATGCTTTCTGGAGAGAGGTTTGAGAATAAGGTTGAAATAGATTGGCCAAATCCATTTCAAGATGATTACCCTGATTTTCCAATTTTGGGTTCTAGTAGTATTAATGTTATTCTTTGTCTCTATAAATACTTAAAAGAGAATAAAAGAGTTGTTTTGTGGAATCCCGCTACTGAGAAATTCAAGATCGTTCCGTCTAGCCCTAGAGAGTCAATACATTATTAAGATGAATTTTATGGATTTGGTTATGATTTCCTTAAACATGATTATAAAGTGATTCGAGATATGATAGTGTATGTAGATAATGACGACCGATATGAAATACATATGGACACATCTATTGAGGCATTTTGGGAAATATATAGCGTAAAAACTAATTCTTGGAGTAAACTTAATATTGATATGCTTGCTAGTATGGGAGATATAGAGGGTAATCGTGTATATATGGATGGAGTATGTCATTGGTGGGGAAAACATAAAACAAAATATTATGAAGCCTATTTGGTGTCATTTAACATAACTAATCAAGTGTGTGTTACAACACCTTTGCCCTCGGACAAGGATCTTAGTTATCGATATCATTTGGTGCAAAAGTGGTTGGTCGTGTTAAATGGATCCATTGCTATGATCTCAAATTATTCAAATACAACTACTTTTCACATAACAATTTTGGGTAAAATTGGGATAGAAGATTCATGGACCAAACTCTTCATTGTCGGACCTTTGACTTGTATTGAACATCCCATTGGAGCATGGAAAAATGGAAATATATTCTTCAGAAAAAAAAAAATAGTGAAGTAGTCTGGTTTGATTTAAGTACCGAGAGAATTGAGGAGCTTCGTCTTAGAACGAAGTCAAAATTCGGTAATATTGTATTTTATGAAAAACGTTTGGGTTCGATACAAGGAAATTATTAATTACTTGTTTTGCTTGTTTTTAGTTAACAATAGGTATACCATTATGGATAACATCCAAAATTACAATCCTTAAAATTATTGTTACAAATATTATTATTATTTTTATTATTGTTGTTGTTATTATTATTATTATTGTTAATATTATAATATTATTGTTGTTTTCCACATTTTCGGGTCCTATTCTTAATCATATTGTAATAAGTAAGTATTAATGTAACTTGGCATTTCATAAGTAGTCCATTGTGCTTGAGGTTTTTCTTCGGAGGTTGAATCTGCGTTGTTAGTTCTAATGACGTGATTTCCATTTTCAACCACGAACCACATGTTGTTATCATGTGATATGAGAAACAACCACATTTTTCCCTTCGAATGATAGTAATATGTACCATCGAAGTAGAGTGGCTTACTAGAGGATCCTTCTTCAGGTACATATTTAGCTTTTGACATTTTATCTTTCTCTTGATGTTTTTCTCTTACACAGTTAGATGTAATTTTCTAGAGAACCAGGCTCTTGATAAGAGTGGATTTTTTCCTCTTTGATATACTTTCTAGGATGATGATATCAAAGATATAATTATGATTAGTAGAAAGTATGCTGAGGATAAGATTGATTATTTCAACTTTGATCTTTGGCTTTTGTATATTTTTTGTTGTGTTTGATGAGTATGAGATCATCTCAATTGATAGAAGTAATGAAGCTTCAAATATGAAGAAAAGCACAAAGTGTTGGTTAATTGCCCATGGTCTTTATTTGGAATTGCATGTATGCCCTTCAGCAGTCCTTGTTAAAAAAATGCTAGGAGGATGAGTGTTTTGGTCTATCCTCGGGTAGGAGGATGAAGCTTCCATTAATTATGATGTGACTTGTACTTTTTGACTTTTCTCTTCCCCAACACTATAGCATCTTGCTTTATGAGTCAAGGACATTGCTTTTTGTACTTTTGTACTTTTAAATTTTTTCCACGTGCAAGGATGTATAATTTACGTGAGTTCATCCTCTTTTCTACTTTGTTTATCCTCTGTCGTACATTCATCATCTTTTCAGCATTGTTTTTCCTTTGATATACATTCATCCTCTTGTCAGTTGTATCCTTTGACATATATTTATCTTGTCTTTGTTCGTCCTCTTTCGTAGATAACATAGTAATATGTGTTAAAACATTCCATTTGATCAAGAAGGTGAGTAACCTGTTTTCTAACTTTAATACACTCAAGAGCACAGGTTAGATAACACTTAATCAGAATCTTTGAAACAATTTTGTTATTATTAAAACATTTGAGAGAGATTTTGTCTCAACACTTCATTATGAGGTTGTTAGGTTGTTAGGAGAAGACTTGGCTTGTAGGGTCAAGGTGGTTAGTTCATTCCTTAATCTGGGATTGTCAGGTTGTTAGGAGAAGACTTGGCTTGTTGGGTCAACGTGGTTAGTTCCTCAAAAGTATGAGGTTGTTAGGTTGTTTGAGAAGATTGACTTGGAGGGTCAAGTGCTTTGTAATTCAAGGTAATTGAATTAGTGGATAAAAGTCTTCTGAATGAGGGGACATGGTGTAGCCAAGTTAGTGGTGAACCAGGATAATTATATGTGTCAAATTATTTATGCTTTCGTTGATTGCTACCTCTTAATCTGATTGCTTCTTATCCAAGTAATTCATAAAACCAACCGGCCTTCAACAAATTAGAAGAAAAAAAATCAACTTTGTCAAACACAATTCAACTCCCCTTCTCGTGTTTGCACCTTTAGTTTGTTCATGAATTCAAAACCGTATCACAAAAGAAGTCACATGATTTCACAAAAGAAGATTTCACATTAAGGGAACAATGAGCTGATGAGAAATTATGAAAGATAATTATGTTATGGAAGAAGAAGTCAATGGATGCAATAATTGAAATGTGATGTTATGAAACTATATAGTCATATGAAGATGAATGCAATACCAAAATATTAAATTGTAGTAAAAGTGAAGAAAAGAGGTAGTACATTAAGAAATTATGAAAGACAATTGGGTTATGGAAGAAAAAGTCAATGGATGCAATAATTGAAATGTGATGTTTTGAAACAATATGGTCATATAAAGAGGAATGCAATACCAAAATATTAAATTGTAGTAAAGTGAAGAAAAGAGGTAGTACATGCTCAAAAAACAAAAGGTTGATAGAAATATAGATAAAAGAAGGCAAAGAGAATGTAGAATTTGGAGGTTGACACGTTGCAAATTTGGCTGATGTGGAACAACGACAATTATATGACACATGCATAGATAATGTGTCAGCCCAAAAAAATTAGAAGCATATTTAATATATTATAATCGATTGCCTATAACCAAATATTGTCGAACCATAAATAATTTATTGTTTAATAAATTCAACAACTATTACATTATTTATTTGTAATCGACTCTTGAATCTGATTTGTTGCTTAAGATCAACATTCTAGTTATTTTTATGTTTTACATAACTTTTTAGTCCTTTAAATTTTTTTATTTACTTTGATTCCCTATTTCGAATTTTTTTTGGAAAATAATGATACTTTTAGTTCCAATAAAATCAAAATAAGAATTAAAAGTAAATAAATTTTTTAATAAATTAAATATAAAAAGTCATAATTTTATAAGAACTAAAAATATATTTAACCATATTTTTATTTACTTTTATCACATAGAAGTTAAAATTATGGTATCTCCTTGTTTGAGAGGATCAGCCAAACAACCAAAAATAAAAACATAAGATTTTCTGAATTTTGGATTCAAACAAACGTGGAGTTCATATTGTTTTCCAAAATTTCTTTAAAACATTCTCCTAATTTTATACAATAAACTATACAATCTTTTAATAAATCATATTTTTGTAAACAAATATTAACGAGTGGTTGGCATGATTGATTTACACTATTATTTCTAAAAATCAAATTAAGCTAGAAAAGAACAAACGAGGACAGATTAATGCTTGGAAACATTTCTCTAGCTTTATTTGAAATTCAAAATTAAATATCGATCGCATATTTGAAATTCAAAATTAAATATCGATCGCATATTTGAAATTCAAAGTTAAATATCGATCGCAAGTTTAAAATTTAAAAGTATCAAGCAGATTTGAATCGCAAAATGGAGAAATACTAATTATTAAATCATAAATTGTTATCAATTAATACATGAAACATGCCAATATTTTTAAATACTAACATGGGTGAAGCCATACTATGATGTGTTTAGACTAAATACATTATAGTATATATTTCTTTTCTTTTCATTTGACAAAGTCTATAGTTGTTTAATAAAAGACGAGAAACGTCGTAAGTCCTAGCTCGAGATTCGCAATTGGGTAAATTAATTATGATGATATTTATTGTCTCTTTTAAAATAAAAATGAAGTAATTAAAGCATAAAACTCGTCCATGTAATCTTTCATAATATTGAATAATTTAGCATGACCTTTTTTAAACAAGAAGATGATATTTTTTTATATATAAATTTAGTGGCTAGATTATTTTGTCGCACTTGCAACTCAGCTCTAGTGTGCTCTTTCAATCTCATTTTCATTTCGTTGATTATAGTACTAAAATAAACTCATTTAGGGAGATGAAGAATTATGTCTACCAAAAACAAAAAGGTTAGCAATCACATACCTAATGATTTTGTCCAACGCGTTACCACAAAATTGTATATAAAATCTTTAAAAAGGTTTGGAGTTCTCTATAAATCATGGGCTTTCTTATTTAAAAATCCACATTTCAAGTTCTAATTATGATTGTGTATCTCTTCTCTTTCATGTGAATGTGGTGGGCAAGTTCTTTGATGCTTTGTTTCTTTGATTAGACAAAGCTCAATCTTATTTAATTTTAACCTCTCTTATTAGTGGATGGTTTCTCCCTATGCTCCTTTACAATTTGGTCCTTAGTCTCAACTTTTTCTATAATGTAATATCTCGATTTTTAACAGCAATAATATATATTTTTTTAAATTAACTTGAAAATTATACTCTTAAATTCTTAATCACTAAATAACTAGTGAATGTTTTTTATTTCTTAAATAACTCTTTTTAGAACCAATAAAAAGCAACTTGTTTGGATGTAACATGATCTTTTAGGGAATACATCTTTACTTCAAAAGAAAATCTTCATCAACTAAATTACAACGGTAATGGTTTCAAACTAACAGTTCGAATGCATCTAAGTTGATCATTACAAATCTTGATCGAATTGTACTAGGTACGAATGACCCAGTAGCTACACATGTTGTCTGCATTTAACTGGCGTCCAAGTCACGGCTCTGCTACGTCTTCGTGCATTTAACTTGTTCCTTAAAGTCTAAGGCGTTCAACTCGGTTTCACAATAATAGAAAAGGTCCCCAATCCAAAAATAACATATATACATATACGAAGCATATACCATATACAGAGTAAACAAATTGTACATGTATCAATTACAATCAACCATATACATGCATGCATACCATATATTCATAACACATATTGTGACACCCTAAACCAAAATATTTTAACAGTAACATTTTTAAAATACTTTTAAATGCACATTCACAATGGAGAGAAATCACTTAAACAAAAGAGTAAAACTCCTTTCAAATTTCATTAAAAAAATTCAAAATAATAGTTTAAAGTGTCACATTCACACAAATACACATCAAAAATCAAAATAATATTAGGTTCCCTTCTTATAATAATAAAATAGAGTAAAGTAATATTTATTTTTTAAAATACATCGTTAAAATCCTAGTCAAAAGGCATAATTAAATACAAGATAATACTTGTTTGTCTATAATTTTATAAAAATATATTTGAACTTAAGACTCAATAAAATATAAAAGCATAGATCACCGATTGACAACCTATAATGCATTTTGACAAACACACACAAACAAACAATGAATGAGATGAATTTCAAAACCACAATGATAGTATAGTATAAGTAAAGAGAACACACCAGTAATCAACATAGAGCTATATCAAATTATAACTTCAAAATCACTAAAGGAAAATCAATTAATATTTCATTATAACATCAAATCATTTAAAATAAATTGTTATCACATTAGATACTTTTTAAATATAACAACGTGTTGTTTTTTGAGTTTCGAAAACTGTTAAAAATCACAATTTATGCCACCGAAGACATTACTAGGTTGAGTCGCGGACTCTGTTAAAAATAAATATAACAACTGCTCTAAAAACGAAGGGACTACGGCATAAAAACCGCTCTACAAACGAAGGGACTACGGCATAACAACCGCTCTTCAAACGAAGGGGCTACGGCATAACAACCGCTCTAAAAACGAAGGGGCTACGCCACAATGCTCTAAAATATCGAAGGGACAAAAAGAAAAGGGAGAAGTGGCTCAAAAATTAGGCGAGCAAAATAGAAAAGAGAAAGTTGGGAAATGCATCCAACTTTGGTGTATTTTTCACAATAGTTTGAAACTCATTATATAATGATGGAAGCAAACAGACATATGTTTTCTATCCAATGTGGGATTTTAGTCTTACTAGAGTTGAAAACTACTTAATATCTGAAAGTTTTCCAATGTGGGACTTCAAAAAAAATTATTTCCAATGTGGGACTTGAATTTAAAAAAATATTTCTTTCTAATGTGGGACTTCAAAAAAAATTTAAATTCACACAATAACATACTCTTTGTTCCAACACAACGCAATCACAAGAAGATGCACTGCTATGCATGCTCTTCAAAACTATATGATCCAGATATAATACATGTCACTAAGACAACTTCCACACATAAAATCACCAATACCAATAAGAAAAAGAAACTCGCCACAAAGACAACTTTTAAAAAGAAAATCACCCATACCATGAAGGTGTATTATCAAAATTTAATATTCTCACACAACCCACTAAGTCATGTCATATGCTTCAAAAGTCACTTATACAAAATCATCACCAATGGCGGAGCTTCTTTAGGGCATAGGGTGGCCACCACCACCCCAAGTTTTTCAGTATACTTTAAAAAATACTATTACTTAATTTTTTTAAAAATACTACTATTCTTACTTTATTTATAAAAGACATTTGACTTGTAATTTTCTCAATAAAAATTGATGTATTTGATATATTTTATGGACCAAATCAAGGTCGGACTTTAATCATGTGCAAAACCAGGTGATCCAAAATTTTATATTTGTAAGTTTTGTACCCAAATTCTAAAATTACTCTTCTAATTCTGTTAGACATTTCTCTTTATCTTCTTTATATTTGTGGGCATTAGCATAGGATGGTGCTCTCCACGTCAAATGTAAAATTGTGATCTGACATATAATTTGGAGGAAACTTTTACATATGAACTTGATTAAATGTAAGTAGTTAAATTTTATAAAAACAAAAATATTTATGTAAAAAAAATTGAAAAACGAATAATTATTAATTGTGACAAAGTTGTTAAAATCAAATTATATAAATCTATAAAATAATTGTGGTTTAATATATGCTAATCGATGATGAATTTCGACTAAACATGAAATGACATATGTTAATAAATATGCTAATTAATATAGATATTGTAGTGTATGTTGTTGTAATTTTGGGATCTATAATTGGTGTATTTTATGAGTAGAATTTTTTTTATGAATTGAATTGTGGTTTTGGGTTATCGTTGTCGAGATGCATATTTGAGTCTAATATATAAAGGTGACATGCTATTTGTGCATCTTCTCTTGTTACACGAATTAACTTAATCAAATGGCATGCATCATGTAGATTGTATCATATAGATAGGTATGTGTAGATCATCATTGCATAATGTAGATTGATATGTGTATATGGACTAAAATTTATTTTACCAATTTTTTTCATTATTAAAATTGTATTTTTTTTATCAGGCTAAATTCTTAAGATTAGAACAGGATCTCCAAAATCTTTATGAAGACCGGGGACCAAATACATAAATTTTTGTAGACCAAATTATAATCCAGATGTCTATTATAAAAGAACCGGAGGGAATAATTTATAAAAAAACTACATAAACAACTACTATAATTATAAAATAAAATAAATTTTCCAACCTAAATTCCACCTCATTTTCAATTATTAAAAATGTAAACCAAAATATGATCTACTACCTCTCTCCAATATATTTTTGTAAATTTACAACTTAAATTTCATATATGCAATACAATAATATACTTTTTATTTATCTATTAAAATTTTAAAATTTCGGCCACCCCAATGTTTCAATTCAAGATCCGCCACTGATCATCACCTTATTCAAAAATCACTAAGATCATACATCACATGTTCTCATCATGAAAATCGTATATTCATAAAAAATCTTCATAGAAATCAAAACTTTCACTTCACATATCATGAAGATCATATATTCATAAACAACTATCACAAAGATTAAAGCTTTCACCATACATATCATGAAAATCAAACATTCATGAAAAGTATCACAAGAATCAAAACTTAAATCTCTTACTTCATAAAAATTTTAAACTTTCATCACATACATATAAAATTCAAACTTTCTCCACATATATCATAAAAATTAAAACAATCATCATATGCCACATAGAAACTCAAAAACTTTTTCACATATACCATAAAAATTAAGACTTTCAACATATAAAACATAAAAACTTAAACTTTCTCCACCTATAATACTCATTTGCAGAATTTAAATCTTACAGCACCTTATAAAAGTTTCTAATCCTTATTTTAATCCTACAAGCTCCAATTTTTTATTTTAATTCAATTATTACTAAATAGGGCTACCATCGTGTGTAGCGTGCACCAGATGAATTGTTTGGAAATATGACTCTTTTGTTTATCTCACATTATAGTATACTCATGAATTCAAACACCCTCTCACCCTTACTTTATTTTGACACTTTCACACGCTAATCCAAGTACACAAGAGAAAAAAATATGCTTATTTGACTATTCGTCATCCGATCGGTCAAACTCGATTATTTATGGTTAAAGGTCCAAATTAAAATACGAAAAGACACTTTAAAAAGGTCAATTTCGAAACAGGTTCAATGAAACTTACCATATCTCATAAAAATAAAAGCATACTACCCTCATTGCCATTTAATGTTTTCATCATAGATTGATCTGAACAATCGCAGTCCATTCAAAGCCAAAGTTCTACACATCATCAATTAATTAGTTATTAACAATAATTGATCATAGCTTATATTAATAATAATTCCCTACAACCAAATATTGTCCAACCATAAATGATTTATTATTTAATAAATTTAACAACTATTACATTCTTTACGTGTAATCAACTCTTGAATCTGATTTCATATTTCAGGTCAATGTTTAAGTTATTTTTCTGGTTAAATAACTTTTTAGTCCCTTAAACTTTTTTATTTACTTTTATTTTCTATTTCGAAATTTTTTGAATAATAATGATGATTTTAGTTTAAGAAAATCAAAATATGGAATAAAAATAGATAAATATTTTTTAGAGATTAAACTTAAAAAATCATAATATTATAAGGACTAAAAATATATTTAACCATATTTGTATCACATAAAAGTTAAAATATTTTGTGATTCGTTGTTTATGAGAATCAGCCACAACAATTAAATATACAAGGTTTAAATATGTTTCTGGTCCTTGCAAATATGCTTCGTTTCGATTTTAGTCCCTGTAATTTTATTTTTAGATTTATACCCTTGCAAATTCTAACGAGTTTAAAAAAAGTTATTTACAAATCTTTTTTAGTAAAAAAAATGGTGACATGGCTAATTTTGGATACATGGTGACCCTGTAATTGTTGTTGACTAGACAATATTTAATATTTAAAATTAAAATTCATTTTACTAACTCATTTAATTATTTAATGAAAAGCTGAAAACTAATTAATTAATTAAAAGCAATAAAAACTCAATAATCTTCATCTTCAACCCTAATTTTTTTAATTAAAACTCAACAACCTTCATCTTCAACCCTAACTTCTTCATCTTCAAATCACAAACCCTCATATCTGAATTCAAACCCTAAAAATTCTAATCTTTCATTTTTCTTACACCACAACTTAATGATTCCTTTGTTGGAATTAGATGGAGAGTGTTGTTTCACCTCAATCTGAACAAGGATTGTTAATGCCACAACAACCCAATCAAACTCATGGTACTTAAATTTGAAGTATTGTTCAGCTGGAAGGATTAAATATCAAACTTATACCAAGAAACAAACAAAACAATATCAACGGTAATTAAGAAAATGTATAAATATAATATATTGATGTTACCAATAAACTAGTTATGGATGTTCAAAATAATTTATAAATGTATTTCATGTTATGAAATATTCTCCAACAATTAAACAAGTCTTTCATAAAATATCACCAACCATACAATAACAAGACTAATGATATAACTCATTTAAGTATTAAATCATTTGTATTCAGTTGGTCTGCTCAATAACAATCTTTGTTGTGTCATTAACAATCCTTGTTTAGATTGAGGTGAAACAACAAGTTATGGTGTAAAAAAAATAAGAGATTTGAATTTTTAGGGTTTGGATCCAGATATCAAAATTTGTTATTTGAAGATGAAGAAATTAAGGTTGAAGATAAAGGTTGTTGAGTTTTTATTAAAAAATTTGGGGTTGAAGATGAAGATTATTGAGTTTTTATTATTTAATTGGTTTATTAATTAATAAATTAGTTTTATGTTTATAATTAAATAATCAAATGAGTTAGTAAATTGAATTTTAAATATTAAATACTGTCTAGTCAACAACAATTACACACTCACCATGTGCCACTTCATCAAAATTAGTCATGTCAATATTTTTTTACAAAAAAGATTCATAAAATGACTTTTTTAAAACTTGTTAGAATTGGAAGGGTATAAATCAAACAAAAATGTTACATGGACTAAAATCAAAACGAAGCATATTTGCAAGGACCAAAAACATATTTAAACCAATATAAAAACTTAAGATTTTATAAATTTTGATTCAAATAAACGTGAGTTCATATTGATTTCCAAAATATCTTTAAAAAATTCTTCTAATTTTATACAATCTTTTAATAAATCATATTTTTTAATAACAAATATTAACGAGTGGCTGACATGATTCATTTATACTATTATTTCTACAAATCAGATTAAGCTAGAAAAGAACAGACAAGGAAAGATGAATGCTTGGAAAGATTTCTCTAGCTTTATTTGAAATTGCAAAATGAAGAAGTACTAATTATTTTAACATAAATTGTTATCAATTAATACATGAAACATGCAATATTTTTAAATACACCTTTAATGGCACATGGGTGAAGCCACGACGTGTATATATTTAATACATGTTAATATATATATATATATATATATATATATATATAAATATATATTTTAACAAAATGTATAGTTGTTTAATAAAAGAATAGAAACATCCTTAAATCCAAGCTCAGGAGTTCGCAGTTGTGTAAGTTAATTATATTAATATTTATTGTCTCTTCTAAGACAAAAAAAAAATTCATTTAAAGCATAGCACTCGTCCATGTAATCTTTTATAATATTGAATAATTAAGCATGAACTTTTTTAAACAAGAAGATGAGATTTTTTTTATATATAAATTCATTGGCTAGAATATTTTGTAACACTCACAACTAAGCTCTAGTGTGTTCTTTTAATTTCATTTTGATTCCCTGGATTATTGTTCTATATCAAACTCATTTAGGAAGATGAAGAATTCTATGTCTACCAAAAACAAGAAGGTTACTAATCACATACCTGATGATCTTGCCGAGTGCATTTTAACAAAATTGTCTATAAAATCTTTAAAACGGTTTGGAGTCGCTGAAATCATGGGCTTTCTTATTTAAAAATTCACATTTTATGGACATGTACTGCAACAAGTTTCTGTCAAATAATCATTCTAGTTAGGATTGTGCATCTCTTCTCATTCATGTAAATATGTTTGGAAATTGGGACAATCCTTTTTTTAAATTCAAATTATCGTTATATATGCTTTCTGGAGAGAGGTTTGAGAATAAGGTTGAAACTAGAAAATAACCCGCACGTTACGCGGGTGTAATTTGTAAAACATTCTTTCAGTATAAATTTTTTTTAAAGTTTAAAGGTAATATTTATGGTGTATAAATGTATCAACCTGATCGGAAAAAATGTTTCAAATTTGTAAGTTTCTTAGTTTATAAGAATAGTGGTTGTATAACAAAAAAATAAATGGAATAGAAACAATTGAAAAGTTTATAATAAAATGAGTGATTTTCTCTCTAAATAATATGATTAAAAAAAGATGAGTAAGTGTTTGTATACACAATTAAAAAGATTTAAATAAAATGAGTAAATTTTGACTCTAAAAATATTATTAAAAAAAGATGAGTGATTGTTTGTATTTATTTTGTTTTGTTTTAAACATTCAATCATTATAGAATACTTTCTTCCGAAAAAAAAAAAGAATATATATCTTGCAATCATTGATTTGAGATATATTTGTAAGCATTGGTTTTTATATGATTATTATTTTTATTTTTATTTTACTTTTTATCTTGAGCACTATTATTTCTTTATTCTTGTTTTGACTAATTGAACCAACTATTATTTCTTATATTTTATGTTTCATGTCTCATTTTCACTTAAACTTTCGATCACTAATTTTTAATTAGAGGTGTTATGTCACGTATTACTTTCAAAAATATTTTGATTTAATTATCCTTTTTGGAGACTGTATATAATGAATAAACTCAAAATATTATTTTTTACGACAAAAATACAAAATAATGTTGGGAATGATAAGGAATCACTACTGGATTTTGATTATTTTTGCTGTTAATTGAAACTATGCTCTAATTTATATTTCATTCAATCTATTAGTTTAATATTTTGAAATGAATGTATTTATTTTCATGAACAATTTCTATAGACAAATATTTTCTTTGTATTAATAAAATAAGATATGTATTCGAGCACTAAAAAGAAAAATGAACACAAATTTTATATTACTTTGAAAATACTTAATGTATAATTTAACA
Organism: Cicer yamashitae; assembly: GCA_037974755.1. NCBI lineage: Eukaryota > Viridiplantae > Streptophyta > Magnoliopsida > Fabales > Fabaceae > Cicer > Cicer yamashitae. The sequence goes on from JBBPBQ010000003.1 coordinate 41,358,019, forward strand.
TTTTTATTTTTTTTAAAATATTCTTTGTTGGTTTTTTTGCAAAGGTTTTCTAATTTAAATGTCTTTGTTTTAATATTTTTAATTTATTTTAATTTAAACTTCATTGGATTGTTTATGCATAAGTTTGATTATTGAATTTTCATGTGATTATTGTGTTTTTGTATATTTTGTGGTAATTTATGGTTGCTACATTTTAATTAATAAAATGTAATTTAAATATTGTGATGTATATGCAATTAATTAAAAAAGTAATTAACAATTAATGAGAGTTATGTTTTTATTGTTTTTTTTTAGTTATAGAGATATAAACAAAGAATTAGTAGAATGTGGAATAAAAAATGAATGAATTCTAGAGGTGCCACATCATACTATTGAATGATGTGTAAAAAATAAGTGTCACAGGTCAATATATCATTTTGGGGGTTTGTTTTAATATATTATATTGATTGATTGATTGATTGATAGATTGGCCAAATCCATTTCGAGAAGATTATCCTGATTTTTCAATTTTGGGTTCTAGTAGTATTAATGGTAATCTTTGTCTCTATAAATACTTATACGAGAATAAAAGAGCTGTTTTGTGGAATCCAGCAACCGAGAAATTCAAGATCGTTCCGTCTAGCCCTAGAGAGTCAAGACATTATTCAGATGAATTTCATGGATTTGGTTATGATTTCCTTAAACATGATTATAAAGTGATTCGACATATGATAGTGTATGCAGATAATGACGACCAATATCAAATACATATGGACACATCTTTTGAGGCCTTTTGGAAGATATATAGCGTAAAAATAAATTCTTGGAGTAAACTTAATATCGATATGCCTGCTTGTATGGGAAATATGGAGGGGAATCGTGTATATATGGATGGAGTATGTCATTGGTGGGGTAAACATAAAACAAAACGTTATGAAGCCTATTTGGTGTCATTTAACATAACTAATCAAATGTGTGTTACAACACATTTGCCCTCAAACATGGATCTTAGTTATCGATATAATTTGGTGAAAAAGCGTTTGGTCGTGTTAAATGGATCCATTGCTATGATCTCAAATTATTCAAATACAACTACTTTTCACATAACAATTTTGGGTGAAGTTGGAATAGAAGATTCATGGATCAAACTCTTTATTGTTGGACCTTTGGCTTGTATTGAACATCCCATTGGAGCATGGAAAAATGGAAATATATTCTTCAAAAAAAAAATAGTAAAGTAGTCTGGTTTGATTTAAGTACCGGGAGAATTAAGGAGCTTGGTGTTAAAACAAAGTCAAAATTCGGTAATATTGTATTTTATGAAAAAAGTTTGGGTTCGATAGGAGGAAATTAGTAGTTACTTGTTTTGCTTGTTTTTAGTTAACAATAGATATACCATTATGGATAACATTCAAAATTACAATCCTTAAAATTAATTTTACAAACATTATTATTATTTTTATTATTGTTATTATTAATATTATTATTATTATTGTTAATATTTTAATATTATTGATGTTTTCCACGTTGTCAGTCGTCCTATTCTTAATCATATTGTAAAAAGTAAGTATTAATGTACTTTTATATAACTATGCATGTTCATGAACTATAAGTTTTAAAAGGAGAATCAAAAGTTTAGTAATTATTTGAAGCCAAAAACTCTAAGTGGCCCAAATTGTATCTAAAAGTAGTTTTGTCTTTAGTTAGAATGAGAAAGTTATAGTTATAATTTCTACTAAATCATCTACCCAATCAAAACACATGCACCACATTTTTTATCTCTTACCCCAAATAAAAGAAAGGAAGATAAAAAAATAAGGGGGGAGAGAAAGAACTTAGCAACATATTTTGGCACACTCATGTCACCCCATTCTTGACGAACAAGCTTCATCGCTTTCTAATTAGGAATACCTTCAGAAAAAATACTTAATCGGAAAACAACCTCCTTAAAAAATACCCCAAGTAATTGTAGTGTCAGCTATCTTTCAACGCTTACAAACATTATTCCATAAATGCTCAACCTCGTTTATAAGCAAAAATTTTCTAAAAAGAACTTGTTGAGTCTGTGGGAAAGAAACTCCTCTGAAAATCTTCTCCATTTCTTGAACTATGCACCATAAAGGTTATTGTTCCCTTATAATGATAGAAGGTTAGCCTTGTAGAAATGATCCATACGTTTGAACTCACTCCCAGTATTGGTCATCGGTCCGACACGAGAAGCAGCAACTACATTAGCCGCAATTTCAGCAGCTTGAGAAGAAGTCGCTGCAGTAGTCGTCGCCCAAGCCATTATCATTGGCCAACCCTAGACGGTTGGGAAATGAGACATTCCTATTTATCATATCCTATTTGTACCCATGATTCGATAACATTAAACCCACCCTTGTTAGATTAATTATTTAATTAATTAATTATAGGTGTACAATAATCAATTAATAGAATAAAGGTAGCTCAACGCTCATAATCTACTAATTTTATTTCCATGAAGGTACTGATGGGAATAAACACAGAAACACGATAACAAGCAATACGCAGCCGATATAAAATGTACCCAACTTATAAGAACTCGTTAGGAGCACCAACAAATATATGACAACAAATTGATCAAATAAAAGAGCGTAAAGAACACTGACATTTTAACATGGAAAACCACAAAATGCAAGGGTAAAAAACTACGGATCGTTCAGACCAAAGATGCACAAATTTTACAAACTCTGAGGGTACAAGAGTGTCTCAAAATGATGCACAAATTTTATAGACAACCAACCAAAATAACAAAGTTCTAAAGCCTACAAATGAAAAATAAGAAGATGAGAAAACATCCCAAAAAGCTACTACTGTGCGAGCATTGTTTCTCCCTATCCAGGTGTCATTTTGCCGATCCGATTGTTGAAAACAAATATTGTATGTTGCAAACCTGATGTCCTATAATCAGCCTGATCCAACGGTTAATGAATGAGCAATTGATGTTTTTTTGAGTCTAATTCAACAAAATCGGGAATAATATTTATTCTTCTCTTTTCTATTTTGGTGGTTGTCTTTTTCTTCAAAATAGTCTATCTCTTACAACCCAAATAAAACCCCACTCCACTTTAATAAGTGAGACATATAATGGGTTACAACTATGTGGAGATAATTACTAAATCGGATATATCACAAGTTTCAAACTTCCCTCTTGGTTATACTTTAGTCATCATATCAAAACCATTATAATCAATATGAACATTAGCCAACTCCAACAACTTAGCTTCCAAAACATCACGTGTCCAATGATAACTCACATTAATGTGTTTGATTTACTATTAAATGTCAAATTCTTACCAAGATGAATAACACTTTGACTTTCGACGGATAATACATATTTGTCCTGAATAAACCCAAGCTCTTGCAAGAATTTCTTCAACCAATTTTAACTATTTGTCTGCTTCGGTAATGACAATGAATTATACCTCAGTTGTAGACAATGCTACACATTTTTGTAATCTGGACAGCAAAGCCAAAAATCCCTCTGCAAATTTAAAAATGTAGCTTAGAATGGACTTCCTCGAATCAATATCTCCAGCCATATCTCAGTCGGAGTACCTCACCAAAATAGGTTTGTCACCTCCAAAATAAAGCGTCATAGATGTAGTACCACGAAGTTACCTCAAAATCAATTGTACAACATTCCAATGCTCTCTACCTAAATTTGACAAAAATCTACTGATTGTAGCAACAGCATGCGCAATATTTTGACCTTTCTCTAGATAGAAAGCGAGCCCAATACCCAACATATCTCCCCTTCACAACTATGTGGACATAATCGCCAAATCGGCTACATCACAACAAGTTTCAAACTTCCCTCTTGGTAATTCTTTAGTCATAATATCAAAACAATTATAATCAGTATGAACTTTTGCCAACTCGAACAACTTAGCTTCAATAACATCACGTATCCAATGATAACTCACATCAATGTGTTTGGATCTACTATGAAATGTCAAATTCTTACCAAGATGAATAACACTTTGACTTTCGAAGAATAATATATATTTGTCCTGAATAAACCCAAGCTCATGCAAGAATTTCTTCAACCAAATCAATTATGAGCTTGCTTCGGTAATGACAATGAACTCTACCTCAATTGCACACAATGTTACACATCTTTGTAATCTGGACAGCCAAGCCGCAATTCCCTCTTTAAATTTAAACATGTAGCTTGGAATGGACTTCATTGAATCAATATCTCCAGCCATATCTCGATTGGAGTATCTCACCAAAATAGGTTTGTCGCCTCCAAAGTAAAGTGTCATACATGTAGTACCACGAAGATACCTCAAAATCCATTATACAGCATTCCAATGTTCTCTACCTGAACTTGACAAAAATCTATTGATTGTACCAACAACATCCACAATATCAGGCCTTGTACACATACATACATACATCAAACTACCCACAATAGACGCATAAGGAACTCATTTCAACAGTAGATTTTAAGAAAACTAGAAAAAACCTTGATGATATGCTTGAGTGCAAGGAGATGTGGTGGAATCAATGGTGTAAAGCGTTTTAGCTACACCATGGTGACAAGAATGCTAATTTTATCAATATGAAAGCTAGTCAGAGAAGAAGGTGCAACATGATCACCTCCATTATTGACAAACAAGGTAATGAAACCATTTTATGTAACTTTTTTTAAGACTCTTTTCAATTATTCTAAAAATGTGGATATAGATAACATAACATAAGTGGTTAGCAACCAGATCTCTGGTCATATGAAAGACTTCCTTCAGGATGGCTTTATAAGGGAAAAGATTACTCTAGCCATGCAAATCTTGAAGAGCTTGGCATCCCCTTGTCCCCTTTCCCCGAGGGGCTTCTGACTCGTTTCTATCAAAGATTTTGGGACATGATTGGTGATGATGTTTATGCTTTTGCTCTTGACATTCTGAACAACTAGGGGGCCTTAGTAACATCAACAAAACCTTAAAGAGATTGAAGGAAAAGAACCTATCATTTGCGAGACAAAGCTTTCTCATAAAAGTCATTGCTCAAGCTATCCCAATATACATAATGAATTGCTTCCACTTTGCAAGCGAAAAGCGGAAGAAGGTCTTTGTAAGACTTGGAGAAAATGAATTCTTAATTAAGTATATTTAGTTTATGTTTTGTAATTAAAATGTGTTGTTGAGTATATCAGTTTCTTTTATTTTTGAATAAAGTACAGAAAAATACTTTTTTCACGACTGAAATATTTTTATTTAGTCCACATGTAAAACTAGTCAAAATCCGAGACTGAAATTTTTCAATGTTTGATATCGATAGAGATTTTTGCCGCTTTCAAATTTTAAAATATATTTTATATCGATGGAGACTAGATTTATTTTTGAGTAATGTTTTTTTGAGAGAAGAATATTAAATTTGATTATTCTAATAATCGAATTATTTTCGCCGTAAAATAAATAAATTTATCGAAGAATATTTTAAGAGTCCGACCTTTTGGTTAGATTTATTTGCGAGCTGAGCTGCGTCGGGATATATATTTTTGGTGAGATGGTTATTGATATGACATTAATTACATTCCATATTATTATTACCCAAGATATTTTGTAAAAGGTAGTAAATAATATATGGATCTAAGGTGACCACATCACCCCTTCTTTAATTTGTGGCCATAATTAATTAAGATTGCTAATAAAACAAAAAAACAAAATCACTTCCCCCTCCTTTTAGTTCCCTTATGCTCCCTTTCCCCTACTTTTTCTATTATTTTATTTTTCTCAAAACACTAACAAACAACACAAGGGTGTTGGTGTTGTGATTAATGAACACAAACCTCCATTTTTATCCTTAATCCAAACTTTGATTGAAGAAATTTTTGGAAGACAAATGGGGGTAATGTGAAAGTATTTTAGTTCTTTTGCAAGTTTTTGGTGTTGTATTATTATTGTTGTAGTTAAAAATAAAATCATTAAAACCTTTTAGTATCATGTTCAAAACTGTGTATCTAGTAAGGAAGAGGATAATTTCATTTCTTTGGTTTTTCTTTGTTTTACTATGTGTTTATAATTCTATTTTGTTTTGCTTAAAAAAAATAATAAACAAAAGAAAGTTGTCTTGATGTTGAGCAAAATAAGTCACAAAGTAATGTGGTCAAAGGTCAATGATCAAATAAGGTTTTAAGGAACCAATCCCCCAAAAATTTTAATAAGACCAAATGTAGTGTGTAATAATGTGAAAATTTGATTTTTGTATGTGTTGGAGTAACGTAATGAGTTGTTTTCAAATTAATGAGTTTGAAGTGACAATAGAAATCTTATTATAGGGTTTAATTTAGTAAAGTTAAGAAGACTTTTGCAAGTGTGTTTGGTTATGTTTTTTTTAATTATAATGACAACTAGGGGTTAAGGTGTGTTGGGGACCAAAGTGATATATATATATATTTTTTTTTTTAAAAACTCAAAGTTGTGAAATGGGGATTTTAAAGTAAGCGAGTGATTGATAAAAAAGAAATTATTTAGTTTTCTTGAGTAATGTAACCTTGAAGTAAATTTTATAAATTTTATAATTTTATAAAAGAAATTTTATAATTTCCTAAATTTTATAATTATTTAGTTTCCTTGATTATTTAAGGTGTTTTAAATGAGATTTGGATTTGGAAATTTTTTTTGAAGGACTTTGATGAGTATAATGAATCTTAGCAAAGTGGTATATATATAGAAAGAGAGTTCAAAATTTTGTTTAAAGGTTGACTTTAAGTTTACTTTGTTATTAAGGTGTTAAAGGTTTTATCCTTGGGGTTTTTTAAAAATCAAGGTTTCCACATTTATAGATTGAACTAAAAAGTTTTAAACATTGATATTAAATTTTCAACTTTTATGAAGAGATTTAACTTTGAGAAAGAAAGTTTCAAACTTCATGACTTTGAGAATAGTTCATATAATATATATATATATATATCTAAGGGTTCAAATTTTGTATATCAAGAAGGTTTAAAAGAGAAATATTCACTTTATGAACAAAGTTTCAATTTAAGTTTTGAAGTTAAAAGTTTTAAATTTTATAGTAGATACGTCAACTTTATGCTAAAATTCGAGGTTGAAAAAGTATTTAGGTATTTTGAAAAACAATGAATGATTATAATTTTGGGTTTTGATATGTGATTTTTTTAGGAATGAAGAATTTAATTAGAGACTTAAAAGAAAATTGTGAACTTCGAAAATATTTGGCGTTGATGTAAAAATGTGGTTTTTATGTGAAAGTTTATATACAAAGCATAATTAATAAAGATTAAAGTTTGAAAATTGTCAAAGTGGAAGAATCATGATTTTGAGTATTTAGAATATTGGAACTCTTAGTATTTGAGTTTTTTTTTTATAAGATTTCTTGATAAAAACCTTCTACTTGTTTTTCAAATATTAAAGTGTTGAAATGGTGTGAGTATGTTGTCTTTGATTGATTTTATTAAGAAAATATTTTGTCCTAAGTTGTTAAAGACCAACATTTGAGGTTAACTTCAATAAGTTTGAAAAAAAAACAATTTCCAGTTTTTCAAAGTGTAGCATAAGTTTTTTTAAATTTCGCTTCCGCCAAAGTACTTAAACATAGGTCTTCTTGACGTTAAGGAACCTAAGAGATAAGTCAAACCCTAATTGATTTTGATAGTGGCCGAACCTTGGGTTCATTTGGGGTTGGTTTAGAAACTTGTATTGATTAAGTTAATTGATTGATTTAAGGTACAAGGAAATTGGGAGGTGCTGTTGGAATCATCGGATAGGTTATGATGGCGTAGCGTAAGTTGCTTATGTAATAAAGCACTGTCGAGGTATGAGAACTTTCTAACGATATGATATAAGCTTGAATACAATTTTGTATACATGTTCCTTGTGCTCATGGTTAATAAACGTGCACACGATTGTTTATGTATTTGATGTGATTACATATTCATAACTGACAACATATGTGTTATGAATTTTATTTCAGAATATGTTTTGAGTATTCTATGTGAAAAAGCAGTAAAAATTATTAGTGTTTAAGGAGTATTAAAAGAGGAGTCTTTTGATAGCTGCATTTACATAATGATTGATATGAAAGTTATGGTCATGCATTTCATAGTTAGTGGTGACCGCGATGGGCCATGGGGTGGTTTCCATGAGTTGATTGGTCCACCTTATCCTTATGTTGATTTTTGAGTTGTGTAGGTCTATGATAGACTGCACTTTGGTAAATCGTGTTGATCTATGATAGATGGCACCTCGGTAATTAGTACCAGTCTGTGAAAGGCGGTATATTTATGATTTACGCCCCTCGAGGATGGTGTGGAAATTCCGGAATCATGTGCACTGGCACATAAGCATTTCATTAGGGTGCTTTACACACGAGTCATGTTTGTTGTTTATTATATGATGATATTTATATGCATGCTTGTTTATCAATTGATGTCATGTCATGTTATGCTTTCTTACGCACCAGGTTCTTAAAGATTTGAGTCGTGCGAGAATTGCAACAACGTCGAAGACGTGAGAGAGCGATGATTTTGGATTGGAAATCAGAAGTAGTGAGGCTTGATGCCACCCGTGGACCCTCAGTATCCAGTCATCCTCACTTAGAGTTCTAGATCAGCTTAGGGTTTTAATTAAGGGTTTTATTTATTCTCTCTTCCTTATCGCAATGTTGTTGTCGCAATGGAATTTATGTATCTGAAATAGTTGTGATTTTTTTGGGTCAATGAGAACTGTTCGGTTGTAAGTAAGTTAATTTTGTCGAAACCACTTTATATAATGCAAAAATGATTTTAATCGTCATTTTGGAAAAGAATTTTACAATTAAATATTTTACTCTGATTTAAATTAAAGTATGATTATGAATATTTTAACTTAGAGTGTTTAGTTATTTTTTTAAATAAAAAATTTGCACTCTCACTATTAAAAAAGATAACATCAATTAGTTTCCAACTTCAAAAATATTTTGTGGCCGAAAAAACCCTCACAAATTATTGACTAAAAAAGATCTCACAAATACTAAAATTAAAATTGGTTATTATTAGTGGCTGAAAAAGCTTTCACAAATCAAAAATTTTTTTTTTAGTTGATTGTAACTTTTGTGTCGGCCAAAAAGGATTAAAAAATTGTTGGAGAAAAAAGTTATTTGAATTTATGGTGGCCAACACGCTTACAACGTAGATTCGTGTTGGCATTTTGTGGCCGTTTTGGCCACCACAAATGTTTTCTTTTCTCGCTACATATATCATTCTACAATTCTTCATCTCATTTCTTACTTCTAACTTCTCTAAATTTTCTCTCTACATTTCCTCTAAATTTTCTCTCTATTAATATTTTTCTTCAACTTTTATTTTAAAACAATTGTAACGTTTCTTCAGTTTTTCACTCTTCCTTCTCTCTTGAATTTCGATAAGTCTTTATTTTATGTTATATTTTTTTATGTTAATTTTTTATTTGAAATTAATTATTTAATGAATATTATATAGTTTTCATTTTGATTAAAATTATACTTTCAATTAATTGTATTATTATTTTAATTATTGACACTTTAATTAATACTAAAATTATATTTGTGTTTATATATATATATATATATATTTATTATTTTAAACTATATTAATATATTAATATTAATTTATATATATACATATAATATATTTTTTTATTTAATAAAATTACCCATTTATTGTGGTGAAAAGGTCATAAATGAGATAAATTATAACGGAGTAAATGAACATAAATTATGTTATTATGTTTTTTTAACACATTTTCTCTTTTTGTGACAGACGATTAGAATTTTATGGTGGCTTGATTCCTTACAAATAATAACTAAAAAAAGTAAGTCATTGCGATGATATTAACTGTCACAAAGTTTCATGATTAAATTATTTATGACTTTGTTAAGCTAACCCAAAACTCTTTTTATTGTAGTATAACCCAAACTCTTTAGTTTATAAAGTTCTTTAAGGTTAAATACTATCTTACTTGCTCTTTTGTGTATGCTAAGCAAATGAAACGATCCAATTACACGTGGAACAACATTTCACAAGTAGCTTGGATCTTTAAAAAGAGTTGTTGTTGGCAAGTTGGGGGAGGAAATCGATCACAAGAGTATTATTTTGATCGGTGACTAATATTTATCACAATAATAAACATTAAAGAAGATATATATATATATATATATATATATTTACTATTAATAAAATATATTTTATTTATTAATTTAATATATATACATTAAAAACTAAAATAAATAAATAAAACATCGTATAATCGTATCTCTAAGATGCGTTTTTTTGAAAAAACAAAAATTATTTACTGTGTTTGTATTTCTGCCTTAAATTATATTAAATTTTTTGTTTTTGAAAAGGAATATAATTGAAAATGTTCCTAAGATACGAGGCTTACCGAAAAAGAAATGAGAGATGAAGGAAACTGGCAAACGATATGGGTTTGATTATGGTCTGTTGCATTTTTGCGATTTGAAAATGAATTGTAAAATATTAAATCATCAAGCAGAGGAAATGAAAACACAACTTTGGAAACAGAGTTTAAATTAGTCTTGAGGTGCAGAGACTGCAATTAAAATTTCAAAGTAATCATTTAAGAAATATTATAGGCAGTTAGATGTTATTTTTTAAACTTGAGAGGGTGCAGGTGTACACCCTAGGATGCATGTAGGTCCCCCAGTGTATGTAATTACACAATAATTTGCTTTTAATGCTATAATTAGTGGGAGACATACAATTAATATTTATTGGTCAACATCGTTCTAGATAAATTATTTATGATTCTTTAAACGGCGACCTAATAATTCTCACCTTAAACAACTGGTAAAATGTATAAATTAAAGAATTATTTTCTTTGAACCGATTTTTCAGTTTAAATTGGTTTATGCGTTCTACCAAAATTAACGGTTAATTGACCATATTAGATATATATAGTCCAAATCATTAACCGGACCAATTATATGTTCAATATTCGGTTTATCCGTCTGGCCTATAAGTCTAGTCCAGTTTTAAAAACTATATTATAAACACCGCATATGTATGTACTTATATTTATGAAGGACTCTAAACACGTATGGAATTATCATATATATGAAATTTCAATACATACATAATGTCAGAAAACAATTCTAAGAAAACAGAAGATATATAGGATAATTAAATAGCAGTAGAACTAGGAAATAGAAAAGTGTAATGTGGTGTGAATTCAACTATAATGATGGGTAGATATAATGAAGTCCCAACTAGAAAGTAGCTTAGTGGACTAGTAGGATTGTGGGGTCATATATCCATTTTCTCCCCAAGTCAGCCCCCATGAATTTTTAATAATCCAGTACTTGGTGCCATCTTCTGTTCCATAACCAACAATAGTAACTGCATGCCACTCGATCTTGTTCGAAAAGATGTCATGTATATGCACTAGACACGGTCCTTTAAATATCCCTCCTTTATAATTATCATAGAGAAGACCTGATAAGGAACTGAAACCCAGATGTACTGATACAGGTTGTTTTGCCACAGCCAGTTGGAGGAAAATTTCTTCTGGCGCTATTTTATGATAGAAACTTATTGGACCATAACGTGCAAATTTAGAACTACGACGACAGGTGCCATGCACTCCTTCGTACGGATAATCCTTATCTGTATGTAGACCCTTATTTCTAATTACATATTGAAATCCTAATACGCTTGGTTTGCCATTACACCCATGGTCGAGATCATCACAATCAAGTAATTCTTGCGGCGAAAGTGGCACCAAAGGGCTACCACTGATTTTAAGAATTCCTTCAAGAGCTGCCACTGTAGAAAAAGCCCAACAACTATCTACACATATATGGAATATATTAATTGATTAGTTTCATGAAATTTGATATGAATAATGCCTCTTAATTTGTCTAACAAGGACTTTTCAAAGCTGGATCCAAGCTATTTTTAATAAAATATATTTTCAATAGTGACAATTATTCATGTTCTTATTCCAAAAAATATTAGTTTAGTTATGATTTTTAAATAAAATTTTATAAAAAAATGATATATAATTAAAATCACTTTTGTGAATATTCTAACAAAAGAAAATTTACCACAGTGACATTGATCTTTAATCGGGGTTACAGCTCCCTTCAATCTCCAGTCAACATTTGTTGGAATCCTATTATTTAGAATCTCATTATAAAATCCATTCATGTTAGGTAAGAGTGTAAGTGTATCCAAATTGAATAATTCTATTGGATTTAAAAGTTTCGCACAACCATACGAAGGGACAATCTCCCCACCTGTAAAATCAGTGGATAGAAAATTATTAGTTACTCTAAGACAAAATGATACATTAAAATATTGATAAATAAATTATCAAAATAAACTATTTTTTGTCAAAAAAAAACATTAAATTATATTTTAACAAATTTTAATTTATTTATTATTACAAATGAAGCCTACATTTCTTTATAAACACCTGCATTTAATTAGTACGGGATGTTTTAGAGTTAAGTTGTCAAATACTCAGTTATATACTACTATCAAAGTAATCAATTGATAATTAATTAAAGAGAACATTATAAAAAAATGTTGTTTTAGATTCTAATGGTACTAACCACAAGTATCTTGAATGTAAGAGACATCAACCAGTGAGAAAATAAACACATCTTTTTCCAATATCCTTCTCTGTGTCAGAAGAAAACAAATTTTCAAAAGTTTGTGTTATATTATATAATGAAGTGTTGAAGTCTTTATATAGAAAAATAAATCACCATTCCTCAAGTTACCTTCATACATATAAAATAATTATATTTACTGTAATTAACCTTCATATCATTTTCAAAAAGAAATATTTTACATACCCAAAATAGAGACCTTGATATCCTTTCCCCAAAGAAAATTTTTACATATCCAAAACATAGAATAGAAGGTCGTGTAACACTAAACCTTATTTTGCAACAAATAAAATATTGAATGTTTTTGATAAAAAAAGTCTAACGTGTCTTACTCATTCATTAGGTAGAAATATATATTTCTCCAATTTTTATTATAAAAAAATTATAATCAATAACAAAAATTAATACATTTAATTAAATTTTAAATTAAATACATGTATTTTTAATATTTAATTTTTTTTTTATATTAAACATCAAAGGGAATATATTGGACCGAGTACGGTAGATAATCCTCTCCACCAAATAAAAAGAAATTGATGGCAAAGATCAGAGGGAGAATAGATAATCCAAATAAAAAGAAAATTAATACGAATCCATGTGTTCTATTTTCATGCAAACACCGTGTTATTGCAAACAGTTTATTTGTGATTCAAACATGTCTATTATTAATTAATTTTATTTATTTATAATTTAGGATAAGAAAATACAATTTAGACACATTCAATCTCATAAATTATTTTAAAAACATCTATATATAAAATAATCAACATTAAATTGATTATCTATTTTTTAATATATGTAAAGCCCATCCACATTTATAAAAAGATTGAGAATTACTGACATTAATAAATGATGGGTGAAAGTGCATCTTAACAAATAAATTAGAAATGAGAATGCATTCGACCATAAGTTTTTCTCCTTTGACCCAAAGTGCATCTAAACTAATAAATTAGAAATTAGAATGTATATTAATTAACTTATTTTTAATTTTATCATGAATTAGAACATCCTTTGTAATTCTTTAATAAATTTACTTATAAAAAAATTAAAATAAAAAAAAAAAAATATTATTATTTCTCTTTATTTTCTATTTAATTGAGCCAGAAATAATTTCAATTAAATTATTTTCAAATATGTATATATATTTAAGAAGAAATTAAATTTTGATCGATGTCATTGGATAATATTAAGTTGTTTAATAATGTCTTACTCAATAAATTTTTTATAAATATAATATGAATTTATTATTGATAAAAAAAAGTGTGTCAGTAAATATCTTTAAGTTCTTTTTTATTTATTAAATGAGGTTAGAGATCTCCATGCATTTTTTTGTTTTGAGCTTAATTATAATAGAAACGTTGGCCTTAGTTTTGGACTTTATGTAAGAAAAAATAAATACCAACTAGTAATTAAACACTTGTATGACGGTTGCAATAAGAGGTGGTTACAAAGAATAAACCCCATGTGTTTTGATTTTGATGCAAAAAGTGTGTTATCAAAATAACACTTTGTTTATAGATTTCTTAGTCTATTTTTTTAATCAAAATTAGTATTAGATATTTCTATAATGGTAGTTGAAATGTTTTGAGTTGGTTTTGTTGAAACAGTTTACGTGACTTTGAACCATCACACCCATGTGTCTTTTACATATATGTGTTTGAACTATTAACTTTTTCCATTTATATGTTTGATAACCTTTTTCAGATAATTGTATAAAAAAATAACTATTTCATGTTAAAGATAATAATAAAATTATAATGTTTTTTTATTTAATAATAAAAGAAATAACTATTTCATGTTATAGAAAATTAATTAATGTTTTTTTTAATAATGCAATAATTAATCATTTAATACCATGTGAAACTTAGGTTGAAAGAAAAGAAAAAAAGAAGTCTTAATCAATTATTGTTATATATTAAAAATTGTTTCTCTCTCTGTTTTTTTTTTTTTTGGATTAATATGAAAGAATGGTCTGTCCATTACAAAAGTCTATTACATATATAGAACAAGCCAACCATATATATTGGATGGGAGAATTGATTAAGATAAGAAATTCAAGCAGAATGGAGAATAGAACTAAATGGTTTCCACAATAATAATAATCATAATAATAATAATAATAATGATAATAATAATAATAATAATAATAATAATAATAATAAATCACAAATTCAATTTTATATTTTAATTAAAGTGATTTCTAATTGAGATAAATTCATATATGTATGTTGAATTTACTTAATTAAAATTTGGCAAACCAAAGTATACTAAATGTTTAAGATGGGATAATAAGCTTGCTTAGCAATGACACAATGACCCAAAGAAGAATCATCAACGTTGCGGTTGTGATGTTGTTGTAGCGACTTTAAAATCTACAATATTACGGTTCTAATTTAAAATCATGGAATATCCACATTCATTTAGTTAAACTCATTTCATCAAAGATTTAAGATCAACATTTAAGCTTGAATTATAAATTATAAAATTAAATTTTATTTTTTAAATATTATCTGATTAAAATCGAACCGTCCTTAATTTTCTAATTGTGTGACTGCTCAATCATGACAGTAAATCCAAATTGGCAAGTCATCCAACTATGGATTATCAATCTCAATCATTTTCTTCTTGTGGTATAATTGAAGTGGCGGTACATAAATTATAATATATTGAGTTCATCTAAATATATATTATTAATTAATTAGGAGAATTATATTGTTTGTACAATTATTCATTGTTTGTGGGAGACGCTTCAAGTTGATTGCATTTATTCCTCTAAAATCATGTTAGTAATATTTTAAAATAATTTTTAATTAATATAGAAACTTACTATTCTATAACAACAGCCGTCTAAAAATTTTGAAGTTCAGCGCACATGTTTTTATGCTTTGATTCATGGAGTGCTTACTTGTGACGATGTTATCGTCCTTTTGTAGTATTGAGAGTAGCATGATATCAAAAGGAAACTTTTCTATAAGATCAAAGTAGTACAATTTTTCCTTTTATATATATAAATGACCGTGTGTTAACCTTTTGTATTTTTAATATATTTCACCTATTTAAGGATTAAAATAATAATTTAGTATTAATTTTTTTGGTAAAAACGTAAAATATAACTACTTTAAAATTTTCCGTAAAAAAACAACTTCAAACTTCAATTATGCTTTATTGGAGTAGCTAAAACAAAAGATAAATATTAAATATTCAAGGATTGCATTTCACTTCTATTATCCTTATTCATACAACTGATTCAGTCTAATAAGATAACTGCTATTTAGTGACACAACTTTTCACTATGTAGCTATGCGTGAAAAATTTATGAAACAAAGTTTTGCATTTAAATTGATGATGGTACACAAATTAAATGTTTGTTAAATTATTTTATGAAAATATTTTGTTTTAGCAAGGTTTTATCAACGTACGGACCCCAAAAAAGAATTTTATCGACGTAAGCATTTTATAACTTCAACATTAAACTATGTATTTATCTTTGAGTATATTTTTTAAGTAAATAAATAATAGTAGTATTAAAAGGTAGTACAAAAAATACTTACAAATCATTGCATCAAGGGAATCGACCGTATGTACACCAATATAAATAATGATAAAGCACTCCACTATACTCTCTTGTACATACCAACCCAAGACAAAGACTTTAATATAAGAAAATAACATGTTTAAATTAGCAAACTGCCCTTGTCTAAATATTATATTGAATAACAAATAATCTATATATCTATTAATATTAATATAAGAAAATTACATGTTGTGTAAATTATCAAACTGCCCTTGTCTAAATATTGCATTGAATAACAAATAATAGGGTTAATTTGGTTTCAAGGACATGGTAAAATGTTCGGCATAAATTATCAAATTACTCTCATCTATAAATTATATTGGAGCACAAGTAAGATGGTTAATTTGGTCCCAAACAACCTAATTTTTTTTTTTGCAATCACATTCATCGAAAAAAACAATTTTAGTACATGTCATGATATTAAATATTCTAATTTTTTGTCTATAAACTGTTCATCATTCTTACAACATAAAAAATAATGGTTGCAGAAGAGAGATAATTAAGGTGAAAGAGTTTATTCAATAATTTTTTCATGCAAACTAAAATTAAAGAGACACTATTTTCATTTTAGTTTCTGCCAATAAGAAAAGTTAACAATAAAAGATGAGATTAAAACAGATGAAGTTTAGAGTATCAAATTTATTATTTTTTTTGAAATACTAACATATAGTAGGTATGAAATTTAATCATATAAAGGTACTAATTTTACTTCAAAAATAAAAAGTTTAGAGTATCAAATTAGTACTTTTTATTTTTAAATACTAACATAGTATGTAATTTCAATTAAAATGTTAGAATTTTTGGACCAAAATGCGAGAAGGAATTTAGGTTTTAAATTTCATGTTACATGAGTCAAATTTCTGTCAAATTATTTGAGTTATTTCTTCTTTTCTCTAATGCACAAGAGTAAATAAAAAAACTTTATTCTGTAAACTATCATTAATTGATTAACTTGATGTAAATGTGTTGTTCACTTCAAGGATTCCAAAGTATAATGAAAAGGATTTGCCGGTTAACCTGTTTCTTTCTTTTTATTGCTGATACTTTTACGAGACATACTTGAATATTTATTTCTTAGAAAACATAAAACTGAAGTTAAATAAATTGATCAAAATTTTGTTGCTTTAATTTCAACAAATTTAATTGCAAACTGAAAATGATACACTCTTATAATGAAGAGTTTTTTATGCCTTCTTTTTACAATAACATGGAATTTTACATCAAACATCTTTTGTTGAGAAAGACCTATTTTAAATGTTGTCAGAATTCTTCTTTTTCATTCAAATATGTCCAGGTACCTTGGGTCATATGTTGTCAGTCATGTAGTGTATGTCATTAATAGGTTACCTACTCCTAGGTCGTAGAGTAGGTCTTCATATACAATACTTCATGGTAAGCCTCCTTCAATTGATTCCTAGAGAAGCTAGTAAATCATACTTGTTGCATAGTCTAACAAGGCTATAGTAAACAATACACGTTCCTTGGTAAGGCGAGTGAAGCCAGATTATTGAGAAGATCCATTTGGTGTTAATGCACGAAGAGGCTTTGAGAATACTCGCATTCCTTATCATGGTGAGTGAAGTAAGATTGTTGGGAAGACTAGTTTGGTGTTGATGCCTAAATAGGCTTAGAGAATACTCGTGTTCCTCAACAAAGCAGATGAAGTCGAATTCTAAAGAAGACTAGTTTGGTGTTGTTGTTAGGAAAGACTTTGCGAATACTCAACTCAAGAGGCGAGTGAAGCCGAATCTTGAGGAAATCTAAATCATGTACTTCTGGTGGCTTGGAAATGCTTTCTAATACTCATTTTTTGGAGTGGCAAGTTGATAACTCTTGATCACACTACGCGAAAAATACCATTTTACAGCGCTTTTTTTAAGCCCTTTACAACGCTTTTAAGCGTTGTAGTATCTAGCGCTGTTAAAAGATACAACAACGCTATTTAAAATAAAAAGCGCTGTAATATATAGCGCTCAACATTTATCTTAGAGTAGTTTTACAGCGCTTTTCATAAAAAAGCACTATAATAGGTGGATATATTGTGCGCTTGTTATACTCGTTTTACAACACTTTTTTGAAAAACGCTGTAAATCTCTTCTAAAAATGCGGTGCTTGTTGTACTAGGTTTACAATGCTTTTTCAAAAAAGCACTGTAATAGGTGCATTCTTATACTAGTTTTCTATTCTAAAAAGCGCTGCTTGTTGTACTATTTTTACAGCACTTTTTCAGAAAGCGCTGTAATAGGTGCATTCTTTTACTAGTAAAAAAGCGCTGTAATAAGTTCATTTTTATACTAGTTTTGATAAAATACGCTGTAAATGGAATTTTTAAAACAGGTCTTTTATGTCATTTTTTTAAGAAAGCGTTGTCTTTTAATTTTTTTTCAAAATCATATTCATCAAGCACATGATATTGATACAATTACTATATTTTTCATTTAAACAGCAACAATCAGTACAATTACATATATTTCAGTACTATTTTTTACATATTCCCAACAACAATCAGTACAATAATTACATATATTTCAATCAGTACTATTTTTTCATATATACAACAACAATCAGTATAACAATAACATATATTTCAGTACTATTTTTTACATATTACATATTTTTTACATATTCACAACAGTACTATTTTTTACAATTTCCCAGCAATAATGCCAATTTCACAACCTGCAGCATGCCAATTTCCCAGCAAATGAAATAATTTTCAGTTCAATCACATACTAGCACCGGTCTTCCATTATTTCAGTTAGATCACTTTCAGAGTATGTTGGACTGGAATTGTCAAAGTACTGTGCAATATAATATTTGAACATAAATAAGTTAGAATCAAATGTATATATATATAGTTTATATATGAAAATCAAAATATAATGAAAGTACCGTATAGTTTTTGGAGTTATATTTTGATTCATATCAACAATCTCCTTCATGAATCGCAATATATAGTACCTGCAGTCTATGTTGTTAGTTTGACGAGGGCACTATAAAATAAAACATATAAGTCAATAAATATTTGTGCATTGATTGTAAATGAAATTTTAAAGGCATAGTTTATTGTAAATGAAATTAAGTTCTATAACAAAAATTTCAAACCTTTATTGGAATCCATGTGATGTTGTTTGACTTTTGCTTCGACACTGTAGCACCCCTTTGAGCTCAGAAAACTTGTATAGCACTATCAAATAAATGTGATTATTATTCAATTAACAAACACATTATATATATATATATATATATATATATATATATATATATATATATATGTAAGAAATAAATGAATATTACTTACTTGTCGAAGATAGTCTTTATATCTGAGCGGTTGTTGTAATGGTCGTGCAAGGGATCTAAATAGTATATAATTTCAGAGGTCGCATTGGTTGTGAACAGTACCCAATGTTGCCTACAACAACAAAAATTTGGTTGACAATTTTGTTTACACAACTGATAAATTAAGTATCATAAATTAAAAAAGATATACATAAAGAATATATAATTACCCTGAATTATATGGCGCAAGAAACAACTTATCCTTCTCTTTATTTCCCAATAGGATGTCAACAACATATTTCTTTACATTAACTGAATCGAGTTTAAACATGGAGAGCTTATGCGGAGACAAGAATGAAAATCTATCTGACAATTTGCCCATGCACACCAACTTCTCATACAAAAACCTTCAATGAAAATGTAAAATTAGAATAATTACCAATAAATTAAATTAATTACCAATAAATGCAATTAAAAGTAATTTTTATCTTAAATAAAGTATTTTACCTAATGTATATGCTGATGACAGTAGCACTTAGCTCCTTATGATTGAGAAGTTCATATATGTGCTCTTTATCAAGTAATTCTCCATGCTTATGATACGTGAATCATTGCTGTCAATATTCATTTTTGCTTGTATGTCAAGACACGACCCAAATCGAGCAAGGCGTGGATGACTTATTTTAGGAGCAACAACTGATTTTCCACGATCCAGCTTTTGAATTTTGGCAGCTTTATTACAATCAAGTTTTTGAAGTTTGCCAACTTTATTTTTACCAGGAACATGCAGCTGTGATGCGGCTTTATTCTGGTAGGTTTGTTGTGCGGGTGGTTTTCATTGAATCTAAAATAATGAGGTTAATCAGTTTGTTAGTTAATTGAATCTGAAAAAATGAGGTTAATCTGAAAAAATGTCAAACCTTTTCTGGTGATGTGAATGACTCGTTGCGAGGAATCTTCTTATCATTCCCTTTAGACTTTGTATGAATCTAAATAAATGTGAAATTAAAGTTAACAGCGGAAAAAATCATCAATTAAATATAATCAATCATAATCATATATCGTGCAATTAAATATACATAACAATTAAACATACCTTATCTAGGCCAACAAGATTTTTGGGCCATGCCACGTAACTACATATTGCTTCTCTCAAATACTTCATATCTCCATTGTTGTCGGGTATAGGCAACGGTGCATCTGGTTCAAAAGCAATCACGTGTGATACTTTGACATGGCCGACAGAGATCGGAGTGTTGTGCAATACTTCTCCCAAGGTATTGTACAATGTTCCTTTTCCAACCATGCGATGAGTAGGGGAGGATAAATACAACACACAAGTAGAGACACCCTAAATCAATGGTTAATACATAAGTATGTGAAACAATTAGGTTGAATGAATTTCTTATTTTATTAAGTAATTAATTACCTCTGGAAGACTTTTACGACCGATGTTGCAACTAGCGTTTTCACTCTCTATTTGTATTTCATGTTGGAGCTCCAGAAGTTGCTTTTCTTTATTCGTCTTCACCAAGAATGCCACTTGCTCTGTTAGGATTTTCAGCTTCTCTAGTACTTCCTCATTAGATGGATTTGTGCGCTTCTCATGTGAAAAATAGCCTTTTGGAGTTACGCCAAATCCTTTACCCCTCACACGGCCAGAATATTCAGGAACATTAAATACTTTACCAAGTATGTCCTTGCAACTAACTTGTTTATTGTCCTCTTGATTTTCAGAACTTTGTTCAAGATTCTCCTAAAATACATGTAGGATTAAAAAGATAAGTTCAATATCATTTTTAAAATACAATATTAAAAAATATTAAAGTGATAATATACATACACAAAGTTGTATCACTTGTTGAACATTTTCATTATCAACTATTCCATCTTTATTCACACGAGCCTCCTTCCACAAAATATGACGACCTAATGGTTGATCGGATTGCGTCTCTTGTAGCTATTCTTTAAGACATAAACAAAAGCTATTCATTAAGATCATAAATAAATTATTAGTTAGAAACTATAGATTATAATGTACCACATTATATAAAAGTGATGTTTACTTACAATATTTTGCTCAAAACGTGCATGCCCCATACGCGATTTTTTGTAAGGATGGATTGGATTTTTTGCCCTCTCGCGATTTTCCGTACTTATACTCTATATAAAAAAAAAATAACAATCATGTTAAAATTCAAAATACGCTATGAATATGAATAATAAAACACAAATGCTAATAAATTAATCACTTACCACAAAAGCGGGGTCTGCACGTTTAGCTACAAAATCACTCTATTCTTCATTTGATATATAGTGTTTATATATTTTTGGAGCTTCAACATTCACATTTCCGTCGCGATCTCTTACATAGCAATTTGACAGATGAGATCTAAATCCTCTGT
Source organism: Cicer yamashitae (assembly GCA_037974755.1). Lineage (NCBI taxonomy): Eukaryota > Viridiplantae > Streptophyta > Magnoliopsida > Fabales > Fabaceae > Cicer > Cicer yamashitae. The sequence goes on from JBBPBQ010000003.1 coordinate 41,379,898, forward strand.
GTATTTTTACGGGCAACTTCTAAGCACGTAATTTTTTCTCTCCTCATCAACATCAAAAGCCGACTGCAAACCAAATAAAGATATAGTTTGAGTAAAAGTATTTCAATTGAAAAAATTATAAGTAACAAAAAAGTGGAGTAAAAAATTTACTTGTATATCATTCCACAATATATCTTTAGCATCCTTCAAAGCTTTATCTCTTCAATCGTCATTTGTAATTGGGATATTCTAACAAACAACTGCACCAATATAACTTACCATCATGGAACTGTTGTGCTCAATTGGGTGGCCACTTTCATTCCATCCCACCTAATAAACTCATAGAGTAAGTACATGCTTTCAAAAAAGATAAAAAAATAAACAGCAAACAAAGTATAGTATACCTCAAATTTAATGCCATTACTTTTTGCTTTGATGACCTTTTGCATAATGGTTGCACCACGTTTAACTTCGTTTTCATAACTCTTAGTGTTGACAACTTCCTCATTTTGACGATCTAAATCCTTGTTGGAATCCATTTATCTACAACAAATTCAACATGCAGTTCAATGTAACTTCAACAAGTTCAACATGCAGTAGTCAAAGTATGTAGCACTATAAGTTCAACATGCAGTTTAGTGACAACAAAAAATTAATAATATAATACCTGAAGAGTGCGCAGAAATACGTAATGAGGGTTCGTAGGGTTACGGCTTCGCTTAAGAAAGAACAACAAGAAGAATGCACCGAAATACAAATGGTTTGTAGGACAGTAGGGTTCGCAGAAATACGTAATGAGGGTTCGTATGGAGTACGTAATGTTCGTAGGGATAGTAATGAAGATAGAGATGGTTCACAATGGAGATGGTTCGCAATAGGGTTCGTAGGGACAGTAGGGTTTGCAATGAGAAGGACAATGAAGAGGAGGAGGTTTTGCAATGCCAAAATTTTGTAAGGAAGATTACGTAATGAAGAGGAAACTGAAGCGGTTTACTATTATCAGGTTATATATTACAACGCTTTTTTGAAAGAGCTCTGTAAAACACCTCCTTATTTTATTTCTTAAAAGCCTATTACAACGCTTTTTTAGAAGCCTTTTAAAGCGGTTGTCCAAAAGCGCTGTAAAAGACCTCCTTATTATATTACGTGCAAGCGCTGTGTGACCCTTTTACAGCGCTTATAGAACAAGCGCTTTAAAAGGCCTCCTTATTTTATTTTTTAAAAGTCTTTTACAACGCTTGTCCAGAAAGCGCTTTAAAAGGCCTCCTTATTTTATGCTTTAAAAGTCTTTTACAGTGCTTGTCCATAAAACTCTTTAAAATACCTCCTGTTTTTTTAATCATGCCATCTTCTAGTGTTAGTGTCACTTAGATGTTTTTCCCTTACTTTTTAACAGCCTTTTTATAGCGCTTATTGACAAAAGCACTGTAAAATTACAAGTTTATTTTCAGTTCAGTTCAAGTTAAATATGTTAAATTACAATTTAAGTTCAATTTCTGTAAAATGCTAAATAATTAGTAAAATACCTATATTTGTATTTTTTTTTCTTCCAAATAATTAGTTAAATAACTATATATTAATGCTAAAATACATGATCAGCTCATATTGGGATCAGTTCAAGTTCAAGAAAAATGTCCAGTACTCAAACAAAGCTTTTTCAAGTTCAAGTTCTTTCAAGTTCAAGTTCAATATACGCAGAAAATCAGTTTTGGAAGGTCAAACACTTAAATTACATGAACTTAGTATAAAACACTAAGATCAAGCTAAATATAAGTAGAAAATTAGTATAACAAGAAAATCAAATACAGTTCAAGCTAAATACTAAAATACTCAATTCTGGCATATCAAACACTTAAATTACATGAACTCAGTTCAGATTACATGGCTTATATAAAACACTTAAACACATTAAGATGCCCTTCTTCTTTTCCTGGTGGGATTCATATTTTTTTGTCCCTTAACGATACGAAATAATGGATTAATCCAAATTCCCTCATCATGATCATCTCTAAGATATAAACCATCATCAGTTGAATCAATTTCATGTGGTTGTGATGTTGCAAAGAAAAAATCATTACCAACATCTTCATTGTAATTGTTATCATCACTTATTTTCTTGGTCGATAGGACAACACACCATTTATCATCATCAGAATCAGTGACATAAAACACTTGTTGAGCTTGCGACGCTAAAATAAAAGGCTCATCTATGTATCCCACCCTATTAAAATCGACAAGCAAGAACCCTGACTCATCAATCCGAATGCCATTATTATTATCGACCCACTTGCAACCAAATATGGGAACACAAAATATTGTGTAGTCTAACTCCCATATGCGCTCGTTAACCCCAAAATATGATAGATTTGCATATATTGGGTTTTTGTCTTTTGCACTTGAGATATGCATCGCTTCAGCTACGAGAGTGACTCTACTATATTGCATAGTGGTTTGATCATCTTGTTCTTTGGTATAAAATATGTAGCCGTTAATTACATAACTGGTGTAAGAAAAGACATGTAAACTTGGACCATTTGCTAGCCACCTCAATTTTTGTGAAATTGATCCGGGATCTACATCAAACTTTGAGTTAATGTGATCTTTTATCCATGTTATAAAACTTTGATTGTGCTCTCATGTTATCCAATTTTGATTCCTATTCATGTTCAAATTAGATAATTGATCCATGTGTATTGTAACATACGGTTGAACCTCATCATCATTGTGCAGAACATACAATTGTGCCTGCTCTCATTCTGTCCTTGATATAGTCATTACTCTCTTTCCAATTATCCCTTCTCCTAATATTCTTCCCGAATGACGAGACATGGGAAGCCCTATGGATTCAACATTGGACATATATTCAGTACAAAATTCAGCAGCTTCTTTGACAATGTACCATTCAGCAATACAACCTTCTGGTCGACTTCTACTTTTTACATACCCTTTTAATATTTTCATATATCATTCTATCGGATACATCCATCTCATATAAGCTGGCCCACAAAGTTGTGTCTCCTTAACAAGATGAACAGTAAGGTGAACCATTATATCAAAAAACAAGGGTGGGAAATACATTTCCAGCTCACACAAAGTAACAACAATTTCCCTCTACAATGTTGGTAATTTCTGAGGATTAATCACTTTACTATAAATTTCCCTGAAGAAGAAACATAATTTAGTTATGGCTCGTCGAACTTTTTCAGGTAAAATGGAACGTATACCTATTAGTAGAAAATGCTCCATTAGAATATGACAATCATGGGTCTTCAAACCTTTTAACTTGAGGTCTTTCATACAAACTAAATTTTTAATGTTTGAAGAGTATCCTTCTGGAACTTTAACTTCGTGTAGAAATTTACACAAAACAATTTTTTCCTTTCTAGATAGAGTATGAGCGGCTGGAGGTAGATATGTGCGATTTCCTTTCTTTACGGGACCCAATTCATTTCTTATTTCCATATCGACCAAGTCCAATCTTGCATTGATGCCATCCTTAGACTTTCCTGCAACATTGAGTAACGTACCAATAACACTATCAAATACATTTTTTTCAATATGCATCACATCGAGGAAATGTCTTATATACAATGACTTCCAATATGGTGTTTCAAAAAAATTGACTTTTTCTTCCACCCAATTTTGACCAGCTCTCAAGCAAAAGGTTTGCCAAATTTATTGGTCAAACCTTGTACTTTTTCAAGTATTTGATATCCAGTCGGTGTTAAAGGAGCTTTATCTTCCTCTGATTTTTCATTTAATGCATTTCTCCGCCCACGATATTGACGACTATAAGGTAAAAATCTACGATGTCCAAGAAATACATTCTTCTTACAATGTTTCAATCGCATTCAATTTGTACTCTCTTCACATATAGGACATGCACACTGACCTTTAATGCTATATCCTGATAAATTACCATATGCTGGAAAATCGTTAATTGTGCCGAACAACATTGCCCTCAAATTGAAACGTTCTTTCTTATACCCATCATAAACTTCCACACCTATCTCCCACATATTTTTTAAATCTTCAATTAAAGGAGTCAAGTATACGTCGATATCATTCCCCAGTTGTTTGGCTCTAGAAATTAACAGAGACAACATCATAAACTTACGCTTCATACATAACCATGGAGGTAGGTTATAAATGAACAAAATCACAGGCCACGTGCTATGTGAGATGCTTTGAAGACCTTGTGGATTCATTCCATCAGTAGAAAGTGCAAGTCGTAGATTTCTTGACTCTCTCCCGAATTCAGGATACTCGTGATCAATTTTTGCCCATTGTGGAGAATCTGCAGGGTGTCGAAACTTTCCATCTCTAATTCTTTCATCTGCATGCCATGTCAAGTGTTTTGAATCTTCTTCACTGCGAGAGATGCGCCTAAATCCTGGTATTATAGCAAAATACCACACGACTTTTGCTGGAGTAGATTCTTTCTTCTTATATCGAGAGACATTGCATTTCGAACACGCCTTTAGTAATTCATATTCGTTTCGAAATAAAATGCAATCGTTAGGATGTGACACCCTAAACCCCAAAATAATATATAATAATTTATAATAAAATTTTTAACTTTAATTCGCAGCTGGTAAAGCAAATACGTTTTCAAGGGAATAAAAAAAAATTATAACTAATTTGAGATATCACATTCCTCAAAATTCAAAATGAACACTTTAAACTTTTTCCTCCTATAAAATAGTGCAATCTCCATAAAATTTGATTTAACTAGAATTTCTTAAATCAATTCCAAAAATTTACTAGTTATAAGGTTTCATACAAAAAGTTGTTTCTAATTAAACAAATAAAAATACAACTTATGACTCTCATTCCCGGTATCAATGTGTTTGACCTGTCATAATGAAAAGATTATCATCAAGCTGCAAATAAAGGACACAGCGAAATTGAGAAGTATCAGAATGAATGTTGGCAGCAGATAGAGGAAAATTATTTTCGGGTTTGTCCAGAGTTGCAAGGTATGTAAAAAAAAAATTGACTAGTGAAATGTGAATTTGAGGTGTTAGGAATGAGATAAATGTAGGTCTTAACCAGCGAATGAAATTCGAATTGGATTTTATTGGAGACGTGACTCTTGAAGTGAAGTACTAAGCTGGAAGGAAGTTTGCGTGTTGGAGGTGGTATAGTTCGGACATGTCGTCGAAAATATTTGAGGAAAACTTTGATCACCAATCGAATGTTGGGATGTGCTTATTAAAATTATAATCATACCAACATTCTATTAAGAACACTGTGGCTTGGTGCAGTTGTGCGACTAAAGAAAATCGAGGATTTACGGGCAATGGAGAAATTAGGGAGTTTTCAGCGGTAATGAATGTTTTGTGCTCAATGTGTGAGTGTCAAACTTATAGTTTCAGTTTGGGACCTAATGGATGTTTCGTACCAAGTGGATGTATATGAGGCTATGTGGCATAGTTTTGGGCGATTGTACTTCATCGATAGGAAAATAAGGGAAACTCAGTGGACCTTGAGAAGATTGTTAGACCGCTTGTACCTCGAGATAGCTTAAAGTCCAAGTTGAGGGGAGCATTATTACAGTTGGGTTAAGATGGTCTAATCCATCATCATGTTCGTTGGCTACCTATTGACAAATTGAGGAACTGATCATCCTTAATCTCTTGTTGATAGTAGACAAAATCGTGTTGAATGGAATGGGCGAGTCTTACCGGCTATGATAGTGCGCAAAGTTGTTAAGTACCCAATGAGGAGGGTTAGATGGCGCTTTCATCGAGTAGGCCGAACGAAACAAGTTCTAGTATGAATGTTGAATTGGAGAGCAAGATGAGAGAACAACACCCTGAGTTGTTTACGAGGACGAAACTATTTTTAGGGGGGTAGAATGTAATACCCTCAATTTTAAAATGTACTTTTTGTATTTTCGGGTGCTTTCATGTTCAATTATAATGCTTTTTAGCTAGTTTTATTTGTATTTTGGATGTTAAAATGCCATAAACATTTTGTGGGTCACGTTTTAAATTATTTGGCGAGAAATAATTTAATTACGTTGCGGAAAATTTATTACCGGACAATCTTGTTAAAAATATCTATAGTTGGAGAAAATTTTACCTGTCAATTGAGTTGCAATGCGAATGGATATTTTTATCAAAATTGTTGGGGTGTGTGTGAGAATGTTTGAAATAGGTTGGTTTGGGATATATATATATATATATATTATTGTGGATGAGTAGTATATATATATGAAAGGAAAGAAAAGACAAGGAAGAAAAAGGAAAAACATTTCCCTGTTCGCGTCTGCCTCTCATTCTTCCTCTCTTTTCTTGTTTTGTTTCAAAAAACCCAAACATAAAACCTCACATATCATCTAAGCCTCATCTCGCGAAGTGACTGAAGAGAAAGTTGATCGTGATCACGTTGCGGTGCTTGGGAACTAATTTTCGCAGCTCTGTGTGAAGCGGGAATTTTACCGGAATTTTATCGCGGTGCCGTAATCGGCCGTTCGAGCTATCGTCGAGGTAAAGGCTCCTTCCAATTTTTAGCTTGCATATAGGACTCTATATGTGTATTTGTGGGGTTTGTTTTGATGGAGGTTATGTGTGAATTTGGGGGAAAAGGAATTTAATGGGATTTATGTGAGTTGTGGAAAAGAAATCTGGTTGTTTATGTTTAACAATTTTGAGTTTTGATTTGGAGTGTTATGATTGAAAATTTTGGAAAATAAATTTGATGGGTTAAGGTGTATTGTTGTGAGAAATGAAGTTAATGCATTTTGTGGGTAAATGGTGAAATTGAATTTAATGAGTTTTGAGGTGTGGGTAATGGCGATTTTTACTTGGTATGGTTGATGTGTTTATGGGTAACTTTATGAATGTGGATATTTGCTTTATGTTCCAAGTTGTGGGGATTTGAATAAATGCAAATTATGTGTGTATTTTGATTTGGTATGAATTGATGAGATTGTGTATGTGGTGAGCATTAAAAATGGGGAACCTTTTAATAGCTGCATTTACTTAATGATTGTGGTGTCGAGAGTCAGAGTATGCTCATGCATTTCATAGTAGTGATAGTGGTGACCGGATGGGCCACGAGATGATTCCACGTGATTGGATGGTTCATCTTATCCTTACGGGGATTATCGCGTTGGTGATAGTGGTGACCGGATGGGCCACGAGATGATTCCACGTGATTGGATGGTTCATCTTATCCTTACGGGGATTATCGCGTCGGTGATAGTGGTGACCGGATGGGCCACATGATGATTCCACGTGATTGGATGGTTCATCTTATCCGTATGGGGGATGATTCCACGTGATTGGATGGTTCATCTTACCCTTACATTGATTATCGCGTCGTGCTAACCTGTGAAAGGTTGCACATTAGTAAATCGTGCTAGCCTGTGAGAGACTGCACCTTGGTAATTAGTACTAGTCTGCGAGAGGCTGTACAATTATGATTTACGCCCCTTCGAGGAGGGTTTTGATGATATTCCGGAATCATGTGCATTGGCATATACGCATTGCATTAGGGTGCTTGGCACGTGAGTCATGTTTGACATGTTATGATGTTTGTATATGCGTACTTGATTGTGATGAGTGATTTGTGTTGTGTTGGTGTTTGTGATTGATTGAATTGGTGTTGAAAGTGTTGGAACGAATTTGGAAGTGTTGGAATGTTTTTGAAAGGGTTAAAAACTGATTTTCTGCTGTTTTGACAGGTGTATTCGACTACACTTGTGTTGTAGTCGAATACAGATGATTAAATTAGCTACTGACTTGATTTTTTTGAAGTGTATTCGACTACACAAGGTGCTGTTTTCGAATACAGTTGAATGGAATGCTGTATTCGAATACAGACAGGCTGTATTCAAATACAGTAGTGCTGTGAGTGCTGTTTTTGCTGTTTTTCTGTTGTTTTTGCAAGTGTATTCGACTACACATAGGGTGTGTTCGAATACAACAGTGTTGTTTGGTCCAAAACTTCATTTTTCAACCTTGTTTATGCATGTTTAACATATGCAAACCCTTTCTAGATGCATGCTAAGTTGAAAGGTGATTTTGTGCATTTAAAATTGAATGCTACGTGGTATTTGTTAATTTCGGTTGGTGACCCTTTACAATTTGTGGAAATCTGGGCTTTGCCCTCAGATGAGAACTAGGGTCGATCTAAGGCGTGGCACAACGATGGGTTGGTTGTGTGACCGAAAGCAGGGGGCTTGATGTCGCTCGTGGATTCTCAGTACCTAGTCACCCTCAGTTAGATTAATGATCAGCTTAGGGTTGTAATCAAGAATTTTATTTATTGTAAAAAGGGAACTTGTGTATTCGAAACAAAGCCTTTTAGTCGGTGTATATTTTACTTGGACACTTTGGATTTTTGTTCAAAACCATTCCCGTTGTTGTAATTAATGATATGCACTCGCGCTTTTAAAAATCGGGGTGTTACAGGCAGCATATCTTTTAAGAGTGTTAATAATTCTGTGAAGCTTTTATCAGACCATCCATTACTCGCTTTTAAGTTGTACAACTTTAATATCACCGACAGTCTTGTGAATTTAGTACAACCATTATATAATGGTTTCTCTGCATCACTCAACAAACTCTCAAACATTTTAGGACAATCTCGAAGATCTTCTTCAACTGCTTTTGCAATCTCGTCAACTCGGTCCCGCTCATATGTATCTGTGTCGAAATCAGTTGAAGCATATGTCGAACCATTCTCAAAATTAATGTTCCCTTTTTTTTCTCACCATGTCTTATCCAACATGTATAGCTTTGATCAATTCCATGCCATACTAAATGTCCTTCCAATTCATCTGCTCTAACGCGTTTTCCAAAACAACATTTTAAACAAGGACAAACGACTCTATTTGGATCTTTTGCATTCTTCACTACAAACTCAACAAACTCCTTCACTCCATTTTCATACTCTTTTGACAATCGATTGGCAGACATCCATTTCCGGTCCATTTTATATGACCCATATAAATGCAATTACACAAATAATAAGCTACTATTCACATTATACCAATCTATAGTACACATATCTAATATTGGAAAATGGAAACCAAGGTCCAAGTCTGATTTCATCACAGAACAGATCAACAAATTTCAAAAAAGAATAGATTTTATATGATTTATTATGTAACAATTTATCAGTTTTAGTGAAAACAAAAAATTAATAAATACAGTACCTGAGACAACGTATCCAATTTGTTTTAGATGGGCGCACAATAGAGGAGAGGAGGATTTGCATAGTAGAGGAGGTGATGGTTCGTAGGGTTAGGACAACGTATTAAATTTGTTTTAAATTTGTTTTTATTTATTTAAAGTGAATGATTTTACAGCGCTTGTATAAAAAACACTCTAATAGGTCCTTTAATTATGTGAAAGCGCAAGCCTTTTACAGCGCTTTTATACAAGGCGCTCTAATATGTCATTTAATTATATGAAAGTGCATGTAATTTACAGCCTTTTACAAAAAGCGCTTTAAAAACTATGTAACATAAGGTGGGAGCGCTACATTTTACAGCGCTTGTGTTTAAAGAGCTCAAAAAGCGCTGTAAAACATATGTGAGAGCGCTCCAATTTACAGCGCTTTTTAAAAAAGCGTTGTAAAAGGGTTGTAAACATTATGTTCAAGCGGTATGTGACCCTATATGACCCTACAACAGCGCTTGTCAAAAAAGCGTTGTTATATCTTCTGTTATTTTTAAAATGTTATACAACAGCCCTTGTATTTAATAAGCGCTGTAAAAGATGCGCTATAAAATGTCATTTTTGGCGTAGTGAATCTTTGTTGTGCCATTAACAATCCTTGTTTAGATTGAGGTGAAACAACAAGTTATGGTGTAAAAAAAAAAAAGAGATTTAAATTTTTAGGGTTTGGATCCGGATATCAAAATTTGTTATTTGAAGATGAAAAAATTAAGGTTGAAGATGAAGGTTGTTGAGTTTTTATTAAAAAATTTGGGGTTGAAGATGAAGATTGTTGAGTTTTTATTATTTAATTAATTAGTTTTAAGTTTATAATTAAATAATTAAATGAGTTAATAAATTGAATTTTAAATATTAAATATTGTCTAGTCAACAACAATTACACAATCACCATGTGCCACTTCATCCAAATTAGCCATGTCACCATTTTTTTACAAAAAAGATTCATAAAAGGATTTTTTTTTTTAAAACTGGTTAGAATTGCATGGGTATAAATCAAACAAAAAAATTACAGGGACTAAAATCAAAAGGAAACTTATTTGCAAGGACCAAAAACATATTTAAACCAACATAAAAACTTAAGATTTTATAAATTTTGATTCAAATAAACTTGAGTTAAAATTGTTTTCCAAAATATCTTTAAAAAATTCTTCTAATTTTATACAAACTTTTAATAAATCATATTTTTAATAACAAATATTAACTACTGGCTGACATGATTCATTGATACTATTATTTCTGCAAATCAGATTAAGCTAGAAAAGAACAAACAAGGAAAGATGAATGCTCGGAAAGATTTCTCTAGCTTTATTTGAAATTGCAAAATGAAGAAATACTAATTATTTTAACATAAATTGTTATCAATTAATACATAAAACATGCCAATATTTTTAAATACACCTTTAATGGCACATGGGTGAAGCCATGACGTGTATATATTAAATACATGTTAATATATATATATATATATATATATATATATATATATATATATATATATATATATATTAACAAAATGTATAGTTGTTTAATAAATGACTAGAAACATCCTTAAATCCTACCTCAGGAGTTCGCAGTTGTGTAAGTTAATTATATTAATATTTATTGTCTCTTCTAAGACAAAAAAAAAATGCATTTAAAGCATAGCACTCGTCCATGTAATCTTTTATAATATTGAATGATTCAGCATGAACTTTTTTAAACAAGATGAGATTTTTTATATATATATATATATAGATTCATTGGCTATAATATTTTGTAACACTCGCAACTAAGCTCTAGTGTGTTCTTTTAATCTCATTTTGATTCTCTTGATTATTGTTCTATATCAAACTCATTTAGGAAGATGAATAATTCTATGTCTACCAAAAACAAGAAGGTTACTAATCACATACCTGATGATCTTGCCAAGTGCATTTTGACAAAATTGTCTATAAATTCTTTAAAACGATTTGGAGTTGTCTGCAAATCATGGGCTTTCTTATTTAAAAATCCACATTTCATGGACATCTACCGCAACAAGTTTTTGTCAAATAATCATTCTAGTTATGATTGTGCATCTCTTCTCGTTCATGTAAATATGTTTGGAAATTGGGACAATCCATTTTTAAAATTCAAATTATCGTTATATATGCTTTATGGAGAGAGGTTTGATAATAAGGTTCAAATAGATTGGCCAAATCCATTTCAAGATGATGAGCCTGGTTTTTCAATTTTAGGTTCTAGTAGTATTAATGGTATTCTTTGTCTCTATAGACACTTCAACGAGCATAAAAAAGCTGTTTTGTGGAATCCAGCTACCGAGAAATTCAAGATTGTTCCTTCTAGCCCTAGAGAGTCAAGACATTATTCAAACGAATTTCATGGATTTGGTTATGATTTTCTTAAACATGATTATAAAGTGATTCGACATATGATAGTGTATGCAGATAATGACGACCGACATCAAATACATATGGACACAACTTTTGAGGCCTTTTGGGAGATATATAGCGTAAAAAGTAATTCTTGGAGTAAACTTAATGTTGATATGCCTGCTTGTATGGGAGATATGGAGGGAAATCGTGTATATATGGATGGAGTATGTCATTGGTGGGGTCTAGGTAAAACAAAATGTTATGAAGCCTATTTGGTGTCATTTAACATAACTAATCAAGTGTGTGTTACAACACCTTTGCCCTCAAACATGGATCTTAGTTATCGATATCATTTGGTGCAAAAGCGTTTGGTCGTGTTAAATGGATCCATTGCTATGATCTCAAATTATTCAAATACAACTACTTTTCATATAACAATTTTGGGTGAAATTGGAATAGAAGATTCATGGACCAAACTCTTCATTGTTGGACCTTTGACTTGTATTGAACATCCCATTGGAGCATGGAAAAATGGAAATGTATTCTTCAGAAAAAAAAAATAGTGAAGTAGTCTGGTTTGATATAAGTACCGGGAGAATTGAAGAGCTTGGTCTTAAAACACAGTCAAAATTCGGTAGTTTTTGTTCAATAGGAGGAAATTAATAGTTATTTGTTTTTCTTGTTTTTAGTTAACAATAAGTATACCATTATGCATAACATCCAAAATTACAATCCTTAAAATTATTGTTACAAATATTATTTTATTTTTATTATTGTTATTGTTATTATTAATATTATTATTGTTAATATTATATTATTATTGTTGTTTTCCACATTGTCGTCGTCCTATTCTTAATCCTATTGTAAAAAGTAAGTATTAATGTACTTTATAACATTATGCATGTTCATGAACTATAAGTTTTAAAAGGAGAATAAGAAGTTTAGTAATTATCTCAAGCCAAAAACTCTAAGTGGCCCAAATTGTATCTAAAAGTAGTTTTGTCTTTAGTTAGAATGAGAAAGTTATAGTTATAATTTCTACTTAACGATCTACCCGATCAAAACACATGCACCACATTTCTTATTTCTTACCCCAAATAAAAGAAAGGAAAATAAACAAATAAGGGGGAGAGAGAAAGAACTTAGCAACATATTTTGGCACACTCATGTCACCCCATTCTAGACGAACAAGCTCCATTGCTTTCTAATTAGGAATACCTTCAGAAAAAATACTTAATCAGAAAACAACCTCCTTAAAAAAATACCCCAAGTAATAGTAATGTCAACTATCTTTCAACGCTTACAAACATTATTCCAGCAATGCTCAACCTATTTTATAAGCAAGAATTTTCTAAAATGAACTTGCCGAAATGATCCATACCTTTGAACTCACTCCCACTATTGGCCCTCGGTCCGACACGAGATGCAGCAACAACATTAGCCGCAATTGCAGCATCTTAGGGAGAAGTCGCTGCAGTATACTAGTCGTCACCCATGCCATTTTCATTGGCCAACCCAAGACGGTTGGGAAATGAGACATTCCTATTTATCATATCCTATTTGTACCCATGATTTGATAACATTAAACGCACCCTTGTTAGATTAATTATTTAATTAGTTAATTATAGATGTACAGTAATCAATTAATAGAATAAAGGTAGTTCATTACTCATAATCTACTAATTTTATTTTCATAAAGGTATTAATGGGAATAATCACAGAAACACGATAAGAAGCAATAAGCAGCTGATATAAAATTTTCCCAACTTGCAAGAACCCTTTAGGAGCACCAACAAATATATGACACCAAATTAATCAAATAAAAGCACATAAAGAACACCGACATTTTAACGTGGAAAACCCCAAAATGCAAGGGTAAAAAATCATGGATCGTTCATACCAAAGAAATAGCTCCACTCTAATCAAATAAGGGTACAAGAGTGTCTCAAAATGATGCACAAATTTTACAGACAACCAGCCAAAATAACAAAGTTCTAAAGCTTACAAATGAAAAATAAGATGAAAAAACATCTCAAAAACCTACTATTGTGCGAGCACTATTTCTCCCTATTCAACATCTTTTTGGTGATCCGACTGTTCAAAACAAAGATTGGGTGTTGCAAACTTGATGTCCTTTAAACAGCCTGACCCAACGGTTAACAAATGCGCAATTGATGTATTTCTGAGCCTGATTTGACAAAATCAGGAATATTATTTACTCTTATCTTTTCTATTTTGGTGGTTGTCTTTTTCTTCAAAATAGTCTCTCTTACAACCCTAATAAGACCCCTCTCCACTTGAGTAAGTGAGACATATAATGGGTTACAATATTTGGGTTTTTCTCTCGATACGAAGGGAGCTCAATACCCAACGTATCTACCCCTCACAACTATGTGGAGATAATTGCCAAATCGGATATATCACAAGTTTCAAACTTCCCTATTGGTTATACTTTAGTCATCATATCAAAACCATTATAATCAATATGACCTTTAGCCAACTCCAATAACTTAGCTTCCAAAACATCACGTATCCAATGATAACTCACATCAATGTGTTTGACCTACTATGAAATGTCAAATTCTTACCAAGATGAATAGCACTTTGACTTTCGACGAATAATACATATTTGTCCTGAATAAACCCAAGCTCTTGCAAGAATTTCTTCAACCAAAACAACTATTTGTCTGCTTCGGTAAATGCAATGAACTATACCTCAAATGTAGACAATGTTACACATTTCTGTAATCTGGACTGCAAAGCCAAAACTCCCCCTGCAAATTTAAACATGTAACTTGGAATGGACTTCCTCGAATCAATATCTCCATCCATATCTCAGTCGGAGTACCTCACCAAAATAGGTTTGTCACCTCCAAAATAAAGCGTCATACATATAGTACCACAAAGATACCTCAAAATCCGTTGTACAGCATTCCAATGCTCTCTCCCTGAATTTGACAAAAATCTACTGACTGTACCAGCAACATGCACAATATCAGGCCTTGTAGACATACATACATCAAACTACCCACAATAAACGCAAAAGGAACTCATTCCATTTCTCATTTTCACTAAAAGGACTTTGTTTAGAAATCAACTTAAAATGAGTAGCAAAAGGAGTACTTAAAGTCTTAGAGTGTTCCATCTAAAACCTTTGCAACACTCTCTCACATCAATGTGTTTGTACCTACTATCATAATGTCGAATTCTTACCAAGATGAATAGCACTTTAACTTTGTACGAATAATACATATTTGCCCTAAATAAACCCTAGCTCCTGCAAGCATTTCTTCAACCAAATCAACTTTTTGCATGCTTCGGTAATGGCAATGAATTTTGCCTTAATTATAGGAAATGCTACACAATTATGTAACATCTTTTATTAGTTGGATTGTTTATCCCTCTGCTCCTTTACAATCTAGTCCCTGGTGTCAACTTCTTGTATAATGTAATATCCCGATTTTTAACAGCAATAATATATTTTAAAAGAAAATAAACTTGAAAATTATATTCTTAAATTCTTAATCACAAAATAACTAGTAAATTTTTTTTTATTTCATACATAACTCTTTTCATAACCAATAAAAAGAAACTTGTTTGGACGTATCAAGATCTTTTAGGGAAAATGACCCATTAGTACAACCCTTAAACGAAGGCTACTAGGTATAAATGACCCATTAGTTACACAAGTTCCATGCATTTAACTGGCGTCCAAGTCACGGCTCTGCTACGTCTTCGTGTATTTAACTTGTTCCTTAAAGTCTAAGGTGTTCAACTCGATTCCACAATAATAACTATGGTCCCCAATCCAAAAATAACATATATACATATATGAAGTAGACACCATATACAAAGTAAACAAATTGTACACGTGTCAATTATTATCAACCAATACAAGCATCCATACCATATATTCACAACACATACTGTGACACCGTAAACCAAAATACTTTAATAGTAACATTTTTAAAATACTTTTAAATGCAAATTCATAGTGGAGAGAAAATCAGTTAAATAAGAGGATAAAACTTCTTTAAAATTTCATTAAAAAAAATCAAAACAATAGTTTAAGGTACCAAATTCACATCACAACTCAAAATAATGTTATATTCCTTTCTTATAAAAATAAAATAAACTAAACTTTTTTTTTTGAAAATTACATCGTTAACATCCTAGTCAAAAGAAATAGTTAATTACAAGATAATAGCTGTTTATCAAAGCATAGATCACCAATTTACAACCAGCAATGCGTTTTGGCAAACAAGCACAAACAAACAATGAATGAGGTGAATTTCGAAATTATTATGATAGTATACTATAAGTAAGGAGAACACACAAGTAATCAACATAGAGTTGTATCAAACACATCACGGTATATCAAAACATTCAAGGAAATAATATCATATTATAACTTCAAAATCACTAATGGAAAATCAATCTCATTATAACATCAAATCATTTAAGAGAAATTGTTATCACATTAGATACTTATTAAATACAACAAAACAATCATAAGAAGATTCAATGTTATGGTGCATTATGATGCATTATTAAATCAAATATTTCCACACAACTCACTCATATGCATATGCCATGAAATGAGGATGTATTATAAAAATTAAATATTCTCACACAACCCACTAAGTCATGTCATATGCTACAAAAGCTACTTATACAAAATCATCACCTCATTCAAAAATTACTAAGATCATACATCACATATTTTTATCATATAAATCATATACTCTTAAAAAAATCATCATAGAAATCAAAGTTTTCACCTTTTAAAAGTTTCTAATCTATATTTTAATCCTACATGCTCTAATTTTCAATTTTAATTCCATTATTACTAAGTAGGGCTACTACCTGTGTAGCGAGTCCCATATGACTTGTTGTGAAATACGACTTTTCTATTAATGTCACATTATAGTATACTCATGAATTCAAACACTTTCTCACCCCTTACTTTATTTTGACATTTTCACACGCTAATAGGTTATTACTAATTATGTTCACTCAACCCCACTTTGGTTAGGCTCAATATATTATTCTATTCCCTTTTATTTTATTTTGGCTTAATTGCAGTTTTACTTCAGCTATTTTTCTAAAACATTACTAATATTTCACGATCAATACTATCCAAAATTATAAAGAAATTAATGTAATAGCCTTTTAAAAATAATTAATGGTAACTACAACTCTCATATTTAAAATAATCACTATAACTATTAAAATATTATTTTTCAAAATAATTACATTAAAATACTACAATCTTTAGTGAATAGTCAAAAAAGATAAAATAAAATAAATAAATATAACATCAACAATTTACATTGATTTCTAAATCACAATGAATATGTATAAAATCACCATGTTATAGCAAGAATATAAAAATAAAGAAAATCAATCACACTATTACTAATATCTCAAGATAATTATTTATAAATAAAATAACTAAAATAGGAAATAGTTAGAAATAATGAAAATATTGCAAACATAACATTAGTCAAGCAGACAAGAAAATGTCACATTAATTGTCGACCCACATATACACGTAAAATCGCTTAATATCTTATTATTTAAAATATTTAAACTAAAGTACTGTTATTTTTAGAATAATAATATTAATAATCGAGCATAATATTTATCATTTCTATTACTCATTCAATCAAATATGTATAATTATCAAACCATAGGAAACCCACACATGTAAGGAAAATTAATCAACATATATTCTAAATAATTTTAACACCAAATTTATTCTTTAAAATCCTATTTAATTAATAAAATAATTTATTATAAAGTTTGAAATGTTAAAGATATTTTCAGCAAAAGACTATTTCCAAAAGGGCGTACATGTCAGTGCACATGATTTCAGAATTTAACTATTTCCAAAAAGGCGTAGATCACAATTGTATAGGTTCTCGCAGACCAGTATGATCCACTAAAGTGCAGTCGCTAACAAACTAACACAGTGATGCCTATCACGTACCATCACGACTCAATAATTCTCGTAAGGATAAGAGGAGTCTATTCCCGATAACCATACTTCGTGGTTCATCATGTTACCATATAACTATGATATGTAATGAGTATATGGTTGCCCATATATGTTAATGCATTTCAATTTTTCTTGTAATATATATCACATGTTAACCATAAAATCCCAAATTTTATAATAAATAAGTTTATTTATCTAATAGGATTTTAAAGAATTAATTTAGTATTGCATATGTTTAGAATATGTGTTGATAAATAATTATGATTTATTTTCGTTAGAAGAGTATTTGCTATAGTGTGATAATTTTATAGATATTTAATTTAGTGAATAAGATAAATTGTAAACGTTGTATTTATTTATTCTATCTAATTATTTTTGTGAAAATTATTAGTATTTTAATAGGAATATTTTGGAGAAATTTTTTTAAGTATGGAGGGGTAAAATAAATTATTTATTATAGACTTTTTAAAAAAATACTAGAAAAGAGAGTTTGGGTCAGACTGCTATTTACACTTTATTTTCTACTTCTCTATTCCATTTGGATCTTTACTACACTGCAACAGACTTTCTTATCCTCGCCTGCGATCTGTTTGCTACACCCTCTTTTTACGGTTTTAATATGGACTTTGGCCTACTCTGTTTTAGGTCTTTTAAATATGTTACTTTGACACCTAGGTAATTGCTAGCTGCACCCCCTCTAGACGACGCCGCCACTCAAATTGTCACCTTCATCCCTCTCTTCTTCAGTTCGGCGAAATTAAAGGATCATAACCTCATCAATATCCCCGTCATAAAATCAATTTCATATATCCCTCGTGATCACAATGTCACGACTCATTCTCCTCTGTCATCAACACAGTCGCGAAGCCTCTTCCGGTGACTTTTGCAAGTGCCGTTGTGAGTTGTAACTACCATATATTCAAACTCACTGCTCAATTCTTTATCTTTGTGAACAATTGCATCTGAAACAACGAACAACAACCAAATCGCACGTTCGAACTGCCGGCTTTGGACCTCGATTCCGATTGACGCGGTGGTTTTCAAAAACAATAGTTCGTGATCTACGCATCAAAAGCTTCATCCTACATCCATCGTTTTTCAGTTTTGCCAACGATCACAAAAATCCGTCTTCACCGCGTTATGTGTCGTTGTCACTGTTTCGAGTTGTTTGTGTTGATGAGATCATTTTTGCTTTCCTTTTTTCGTCTTTTTACACACTTTCTTTACTCTTAATATTATTTTTTTTGTTATTTATGTTTTACATTAAATTTTTTTATATTTTTAATCATAATTTCAATTATGTTTAAATATCAACTAATTTTAAATAAAGAATTTTAGTTATTGTACATACAATCTAGTCGATTAGCTAAACTTATGCACACGTTTCTTCAATTCATAATTGCTATTGTTAAATTTGAAAGTATATAATTTGTTTCGATTATTCTAATAAGTTAGATATTTTTATTATTATTAAAATACTATAGCTATTATTTATTTCAAATTTTAATGATTCAATTTATGTAGATATGCATATATAATTTATATATTATAAAAGATATGTTTGAGGCTATATTACGAACTATAAATAATTTATTTTCATTGATTTGTTATGTTTGCTCGATTGTCTTTGCGGGCTATTAAAGACAAGGATTTACGAAGGTGAGATGCATATTCAATAATTTATTCGAGTTTGTTGTTGTCGTGAAGTTCTCTATCTTCTCTAAGACTGTGTGAAATCTTTAATCGAGGTATGGGGTGAGAGTAAGTTCGAATTCATGAGTGTAAATTAAGTGAGATGAACAGAAAAACCGTATTTCCCATAATTCATTTTGGGCTTGCTACATACGGCGGAAGCCATTTGAGTAATAATTAACTCATTAAGGGATCTATGAGGACAGAGCCAATTTGAATTGTCCGTCCACTTGCGTGGTGGCATAGTATCAAGCCTCCTAACCAAGTACTTCAGAATTAGAATGGTACCAAAGAAAGCGTAGGAGTCTAGAGTATAAGAGCATGCATAACATTACTTGATTTGTGTGTTGACTTATTTGACGTAGTGGATTGTATCATTGTTTTACCTAGAGTATTCTTGTTAATTGTGATTTGATATGATACGGTGTCTAATTAATGTTTTACGTGTTCTTCTCAATTATTTTATACTATTACATGTTTTCGAAGCTCACCCCTTGTTGCTTGTGTTTGGCGCTTGCAAGAGCGCAATTATTTCAGATTATCGGTTGGGAGTAATTTGTTGTGGTTTGTTGAGTTATTACCTAATTTATGTTTTGTAAACTCTATTGATCGACTGTGTTATATTCAATCTTTTTATTTGGAGATAAAACTTAAATATTTCTATGTTTTGAACATATTTTTTGTTAGAAATATTCGTTTAATAAACCTAAGCTATATTTGATGTTAAAGGATTTTTAATTGAGGATTTTTATGCAAATGTGTTGTGTAAGTGGGAATGTGACGTCCTTAGCCTTATATTTCAAAAAGATTTTTTTTTTATACTCTATTTTGGGACCGTTGCGAATCTCTTTCAGAACTAGTGCATTTTACTTTTTATCTCAAATTGAGTTTAGGGTGTCCCATCAACACTTTCTAATACTATTCCTAAAGCAATATGTAACAACTTGAATGATATATCTATATAGGAAAATCAAGTAAATACATACACATCTGTTATTTTTGTAAAATATATTCACATATGTCACACATATCAAGTGGCAGCACATACGCACATAACACACCAAATAATAGACCACAAAAATAAGTACAACCAACCTATGTTATATTAAAAGATGAAAGGCGTCCTTATGTCGCAGAACATCCATAATTCAAAAATCTTTTGCTACTTAATATTTTCTACACCGTTAATAAAGTCCCAGATTTGTCTTCATTAAAACTATCGGTTTACCTAAAAGGTATCCTAACTTAGGGCTTATTTTTCTCAATGTAAATATGATGCATGTTCATGAGACATCAGGACTTTTTAAAAGAACTTTTATTGATAAAATGCTTATTACTTGAGTCCTCAAAACTTACTTATTCCAAATTTATTCTTAAGGTATTATTAGTCCAAAATATGTTTATACCAAAGATGATTTTATTTTATAACTTCTTTACAAAGGTAGAAAATTTGAAAGTATAGTTTTAAAGTTTCTAAGTTCCAGAAAATTAACATGTCAACCATTAATAAGTGATTTTTGTTAAAACATCAAACAACGTCGGATTTTGACAAACCAATTAAAGCTTACCATGTCTAGTTTTTTTAAATAATTTTTAATTGAGTATTAAGTTAGTCATCAAAAGCAGTTTTCATAATGAAGGTTTGGAACCAGATTCTTTTCAGTTTTGTTAAATTGAGAGTCATTTTAAATTATATATTAATACATAACTAAATACCATAAAATTTATGCATAGAATATAGAAAACTTCGTCTAGTTTTGTTTTCACAAAGAATCACTTAAAAATGATAAATAGATTTCAAGTTACGACTAAAACAATGACCTTAGTCATCTAATCAGCGACATTTCTACTATAAATCCTTTTAAAAATGATTTTGAAAGAATATATTTTAGTTGTTGAAAAATTATAAAGCATTTTCTGAAACTCTCCGACTCAAAAACACTTAACCAATAAATTTTAAAAATTCGTACACCAAGTCTGTTTGACTATAAATTTCTAAGTTTTACCAACTCAAACCTTCATGCATGCAAAATTTAAGACTCAATCATGAAGTTTTCTCAAGAAAAATGAACATGCATGTCACACTCAGCCCATTTCTAGGTCTATTGAACAAAATCAAGGTTTTTCCCTTTTTGTTCTTCAAAATTTCATTGAAATGGTTTTGCTTACAACTTACAACAACAATTTTATTTTTATTAAATCAAACTCACAACTCCTATGTTCACATGCAAGCCCAAAAATCACGTTTATAATGATCAAGTAACGAGTTCTAAAAATTAGGATCAAGAGTCAAAAATCAACATGCAAGAACCAAATCAAACATGCCTGCAAAGCTTGAAAATGTTTAAAATGAGACAATAATGCATAAAAATTATCTATGATCATCAAAATGAGAAAAAAATTTGAAACTTTCTTTACATTCCTAAATGTTATTGGAGTGAGGCACTTTACACAGAGGTACCAGACAAGGTATGGTTTGGCAAGAATGTCAAGTATGATCATTAGAGAGGTTACTGTTGCAAGGCTTTTGTGCATGTTCCGAAGGACGAAATATCCAAGTTGGATGCTAAGATGAATTTGGCTACAAGTTGTATGATCCTATAGAGAAAAATGTTATCAAAAGTCATGATGTAGTGTTCATGGAAGACGAAACTATTAAAGACATTGATAAAGTGGATAAGACTACACCTGAGAGAGAGATGACATATTGGCTGATGGTGATGCAGTTCAGTCACCTATTCCTAATTTGGATACTACTCATGGTAATGTTCATAATCATATGCCACATGATTGTCTTGATGATTATCAACTTGGAGATGAGGTAAATATTCTAACATGTGAAGATCGTGAGTTGTCACGTGATGAGAATCTTAGTGACCTTTTGAATCATCTCCAAACCAACTTAGGAGGTCTAAGAGGCAAAGACAACCATCTTCAAGGTATGTTTATGATGAGTATGTGATTTTGACTAATGAAGGAGAACCTGAGTGTTTTTGAGAGGTCATGGAGAGTGAAGAAAGCCAAAGTGGTTGTTTGGCAATGCATGATGAAATGAAATCCTTGCATGATAATCACACTTATGATTTGGTGAAGTTGCCAAAAGGAAAAATGGCTTTGGAAAACATGTGGTTCTATAGAGTGAAGCGTGAACGTAACTTAAAGTCTTTGAGGTATAAAGCCAAATTAGTGGTGAAAGGTTTTCCTCAATGAAAGGGTGTTGATTTTAATAACATTTTCTCACTTGTAGTAAAAATGTCATCTATTAGAATTGTGTTGAGTTTGGCAGCTACTCTTGACTTAGAAGCAGAACAAATGGATGTAAAAACAGCTTTCCTTCATGGTGATTTGGAGGAAGAGATTAACATGAAGCAACCTGATGGTTTTCTTGTTGAAAGCAAAGAAGACTGTGTGTGTAGATTGAGACAAAGTCTATACGATTGGTATAGTCAGTAGATTTTTGTCAAATTCAGGTAGAGAGCATTAGAATGTTGTATAATGGATTTTGAGGTATCTTCGTGGTACTACATGTATGACGTTTTACTTTGGAGGTGACAAACCTATTTCCGTGAGGTACTCCGACTGAGATATGGCTGGAGATATTGATTCGAGGAAGTCCATTCCAAGCTACATGTTTAAATTTGCAGAGGGAATTGCGGCTTGGTAGTCTAGATTACATAAATGTGTAGTATTGTCTACAATTCAGGTTGAGTTCATTGTCATTACCGAATCATGCAAAAAGTTGATTTGGTTGAATTAACTCAAGCATGAGCTTGGGTTTATTCAGGACAAATATGTATTATTTGTCGATAGTCAAAGTGCTATTCATCTTGGTAAGAATTTGACATTTCATAATAGGTCCAAACACGTGGATGTGAGGGATCATTGGATACATGATCTTTTGGAAGCTAAGTTGTTGGAGTTGGCTATAGTTCATACTGAGTATAATGGTTCTGATATGATGATTAAAGCATTACCAAGAAGTAAGTTTGAAGCTTGTTGTGATATCGTGGTTTGGCGATTATCTGCACATAGTCGTGAGATAGAGATATGTTGGGTATTAGGCTCCCTTCCAATGTGGAGCAAAACCCAAATATTGTAGGCCATTATGTATCTCACTTATTCAAGTGAAGAGGGGTCTTATTAGGGTTGTGTAAGAGACAAACTATTTTGAAGAAAAAGGCAGCCACCAAAAGAGAGAAGAGAAGAGTAAACTCTATTACTGATTTTGTCAAACCAGTCTCAGAAAAACATCAATTGCGCATTTGTTAACTGTTGGATGGGCTGGTTTTGGACAGCAGGTTCGCAACATACAGATCTTCATTTTCAATGGTCAGATCGACGAAACGAAGTCTGGAGAGGGAGAAACAGTGCTCGCACAGTAGCAGGTTTTTGAGGGGTTTTTCATCTTCTTATTTTTCATTTGTAAGTTTTAGTGCTTTATTATCTTGGCTGGTTGTAGGCACAATTTGGTTATCATTTTGATACTCTCTTGTACCCATATTTGATTATAGTGGAACTATTTCTTTGATCTAGACGATCTGTGGTTTTTACCCTTGTATTGAGAGATTTTCCACTTCAAAATATCAGTGTTTTTATGCGCTTTCATTTGATCAATTTGCTAACATATATTTGTTGTTGTTCCTCACAATTTCTTGCAAGTTAAAGGAATTTTATATCCGCTGCTTATTGTTTGTTATTGTGTTTCTATGTTTATTTCCATCAAACAAAAATAGAAAAATGGGCTACAGATTTTTCACAACACATGAAAGACAAAAAATCAAAAGAGAAAAAACATTTAACATAAAAAACAATCGTTGTTTTAATCGTTCCCTAACAAAAGAGAAAAATAGTAACAAAGCAAGAGGACAAAGATTAAGTTGCCCCATAGTTCAAACTCTGATGCGGCATAGACAATTTTTGGTGCGATTGTTGCTGACAAACTTGCTCTGATCGCAATTTTTCTTTGGACCTTTCGTTGTTGACATTTAGGGGAAAAAGATTGCTGATTTAATTTCTACAAATAAGGTATACAATGGTCCAAAAATAAGATAAAAATTAAGGATCTAAAAATTTAAATTTTTACAATCTAAAAATAAATTTGCATGTTATGTAGAGGAGAAAGAGAAAATAAAAATGGTGGATTGATTTTGGTGTGGGGTGACGGGAAATGAAGAGAGAAGGTGCTATTGGTGGTGGGGTTGGAGGAGATGAGAGAAAGCATCTCTGTTTTAAAAGAGATGGAGATGAAAAAAAAAAAGAGGAAATGTGTGAAAGAGAAAGGAAATTTATAAAAATGATTTTAATTTTTGTTTGACTAAATAAACATAGGAAAACTTTTTTTTGTCAACAAAGGAAAAAACTAATCAACATCAACTTATTTCTTTAAAGTAAACATAAATAAATTTATTTCCTTATTATCAAATTATACTAATTTATTCCCTTACTATTAAATTTATTTTCTAACAATTTAGCAACAACAAAAAAATAGTTATTAAATACATATACATAAACACTATCATATAGTGGATAATTTATACTAGTAAGATAGAAGTATCATATTCGGGACAAGTTGTCGCTAATAATTTTTTTTAAATAACTATGAATATTAGGAGGATAAATTGTCACTAATAAAATTGAACTATCATACACATGACAAATTATTACTGATAAAAACTTCAAAATAACTTTCACACATATGACAAATTGTTAGCGAGTAAATTAAAATATCGTACACTAGACAATCTGTCACTAATACATATTTCAAAATAAATATAATACACAAGTTGTCATGGATCAAACTGAACTATCAAATATGAGACAAATTGTCACTATAAAATCACGAAATAACTATCAAACATGGGACATGTCATTATGAAATTGAACCATCATATCTAGGAGAAGTTGTCATTAATAAAAGTTCAAAATAACTATCATACATGAGACAAGTTACCATTAATGAAATTGAACTATCATACACGAGATAGATTATCATTGATAAAATTTTAATAATAACTATCATACACATGAGAAGTTAACTAAAAAATTATAAAATAACTATTATACGAGACAAATTGTTACTAATAAAATTAAACTATCATACAACTAATGACCCGTAAAAATTACAAATAATCACCATACAAATGACAAGTAATCACTAATAACATTAAACTATTATACATTAAACAAGTTTTCAATGATAAATATTTCCAAAAAAGTATCATGCACGAAACAAATTGCCACGTATGAGATGGAATTATCAAATACAAGACAAGTTGTGAATAAAAAATTACAAAATAACAACCATGCACACCAAAAATTATCACTGATAGATTTTTAAAATAAATATCATACACGGTACAAGTTTTCCCTGATGAGATTATACTATCATACACGAGATAGATTTTCATTAATAAAATTTTTAAAAGAGCTATTTGTAGCACACAAGTTAAGACAAACCAATACAGGAGAAGATTAATGAGCCCAAAAGACAAACGTTTTGACAGCCATCCGTCAAAATCCAGCAATTTTCTGACCGCAGTGGTTGGGGCCGTGACAAATTTGGTAATTTCCTTAAACACATCAAACAGCTGAAAAATGAGCTTTAAGAAAACTAGAAAAGACCTTGATGATATGCTTAAGTGCAAGGAGATGTGGTGGAATCAATGGTATAAATCGCTTTGGCTACAACATGGTGACAAGAATGCTAACTTTATCCATATGAAAGCTAGTTAGAGAAGAAGGTGCAACATGATCACCTGCATTATTGACGAACAAGGTAATGAAACCATTTGTTCGAATTGTTTTGATGAAATAATTTTCTAATTGATTTTATGATTGGTGACTTTAAGTTGATTTCCTCTTTTCATATATAATATATATATATATATATATATATATATTTCTTATTTATTTTATTCTATAATAATATAAAAGAAATTGATGAAAAATAATAATTATTTTCGTCTTGAGATGATGTTGTGATAGTAAGGGCTTGTTTGATTGTGTTTTACTTTTTAGTTTTTGAGAACTATTTTATAAATAAATTTTAAAAAATTGTTTTTAAAAAGAAAATTGAAAAATAAAAAAAAGTAAAACACCATTTATCTGTTTTGCTTTTTTAGTTTTAAAAAGTATAATATTAAAAATAGTTTTAGAAAATAGTTTTTAAAAACAAGTAATACAAACAAATTATTTAGTTTTTAAATTTTAAAATATTAAAATAGAGTTTTTGGGATTTGAATCAAACAAACTCTAAGTCATTCTTCAATTGTGATAGATAAAGAAATCACAATTTTTATGATAGCGAGTCATTCTTCAATTGTGATGGATAGAGAAATCACAATTTTTTCAAGTATATAAAATTACTTCATAAATTATTTATATTTTTTAGCATTTTTATTTATTTATAAAAAATTATATGTATGTTATTTTGAAAGAAAAAAAATTAAATAGATTTTAAGGACAAATTTGTCATTTTATCAAAATATAAATCATATCATCTTGATATCTGTTGTGCATCAAACGCTGAATAGGATAAACTAATTTTATCAAGTTTGTTATCATTTGCACATCAAACACATGACATGATAACTCTTTATCCTACCCATATCCTATCATGTCTCTATCCTGCTCCTTATCATCTCCTATCCGGTCCATCAAACGAGCCCTAAAGAGCTAGAAGGAAAAGAACCTATCATTTGCAAGACAAAGCTTTCTCATAAAAGTCATTGCTCAAACTATCCCAATATACATAACGAATTGCTTCCACTTTGCAAGCGAAAAGCGGAAGAAGGTCTTTGTAAGACTTGGAGAAAATGAATTCTTAATTAAGTATAATTAGTTTATATTTTTTAATTAAAACGTGTTGTTGAGTATATCGGTTCCTTTTATTTTTGAATAAAGTGCAAAAAATATTTTTTTCACGACTGAAATATTTTTATTTAGTCCACATGTAAAACTAGTCAAAATTCGAAACTGAATTTTTTCAATGTTTGAAATCGATAGAGAGTTTTGCCGCTTTCAAATATTAAAATATATTTGATTTCGATGAAATTTTTTTATTCAAGTTCTTGGGTGATTTGAGACTTGATTTATTTCTGAGTTATATTTTTTTGAGCGAAGAATACTAAATTTGATTATTCTAATAATCGAATTTGTTTCGCCGTAAAATAAATAAATAAATTTATCGACGAATATTTTAAGAGTCCTACCTTTTGGTTAGATTTATTTGCGAGCTGAGTTACGTCAAGATATATATTTCTGGTCAGATGGTTAATGCTATGACATTAATTGCATTCCATATTATTATTACCCAAGATATTTTGTAAAAGGTAGTAAATAATATGTGGATCTAAGGTGACCACATCACCCCTTCTTTAATTTGTGGCCATAATTAATTAAGATTGCTAATAAAACAAAAAAACAAAATCACTTCCCCCTCCTTTTGAGTTCCCTTATGCTCCCTTTCCCCTACTTCTTCTATTATTTTATTTTTCTCAAAACACAAACAAACAACACAAGGGTGTTGGTGTTGTGATTAATGAACACAAACCTCCATTTTTCTCCTTAATCCAAACTTTGATTGAAGAAATTTTTGTAAGACAAATTGTTCTTCTCTACTAAGGGATGCTTGTGAGCTATTTTGTTGAGGTAAAAATAACTCTCTCCAATCTTTTTCTTTTTGTAAAATCGTGTATGTATATGATGGGGGTAATGTGAAAGTATTTTAGTTCTAGAAGGGTGTTGTGTTATTATTGTTGTAGTTAAAAATAAAATCAGTAAAACCTTTTAGTATCATGTTCAAAACTGTGTATGTAGTAAGGAAGAGGATAATTTCATTTCTTCATTTTTTCTTTGTTCTACTACGTGTTTATAATTCTATTTTGTTTTGCTTAAAAATAATAATAAACAAAAGAAAGTTGTGTCTTGATGTTTAGCAAAATAAGTCACAAAGTAATGTGGTCAAAGGTCAATGATCAACTTAGTTATAAGGAAAAAAGAAATAAGATTCGAGTTGTGATTTTTTTTCTTTTTTTGGAAAAACATACTTTCAAGGAGTTAATAACTTGAATAACAAAAAAAAAAAAAAATGAAACTAATCCCCCAAAATATTTAATAAGACCAAATGTGGTGTGTCATAATGTGAAAATTTGATTTTTGTAAGTGTTTGAGTAACGTAATGAGTTGTTTTCAAATTAATGAGTTTGAACTGACAATAGAAATCTTATTATAGGGTTTAAGTTAGTAAAGTTAAGAAGACTTTTGCAAGTGTGTTTGGTTATGTTTTTTTTTTTTTAATTATAATGACAACTAGGTGTTAAGGTGTTCGGGAACCAAAGTGATATATATATATATATATATATTTTTTTTTTTTTTTTAAAAAAACTCAAAGTTGAGAAATGGGGATTTTAAAGTAAGTGAGTGATTGATAAAAAAGAAATTATTTAGTTTTCTTGAGTAATGTAACCTTGAAGTAAATTTTATAATTTTCTATGTTTATGTAGTTAGCTCCTTGAGTCTCGAAAATGAATTGAGATTGTTGACACCGAGTTAGTGGTGGGGAGAACTCTGAATATTTTATGTTTGTTGGGTTGAAATTTTTAAGGAAAATAGATAGAAACAAAAAACTCATGGCAAACTTTTTTGGAATAAGTTTTGAAATAAAGGGGTAAATATATTGTTGTGGATTATTTTAATTCAAAAGTATTTGAGTGGTAGAAATTTTATGAACTTTAAAGAAGTTAGGAAAAAGTTCTCTTGTGATTTTTAATGGTTGTATAAATAAAAAAATTTGGAGTCGTTTAAAGTTTGAAACCATATGAGTTGTTGTCCTTGATTATTTAAGGTGTTTTAAACGAGATTTGGATTTGGAAATTTTTTTTGAAGGACTTTGATGAGTATAATGAATCTTAGCAAAGTGGTATATATATAGAAAGAGAGTTCAAAATTTTGTTTAAAGGTTGACTTTAAGTTTACTTTGTTATTAAGGTGTTAAAGGTTTTATCCTTCGGGTTTTTTTAAAATCAAGGTTTCTGTGACACCCTAAACCCCAAAATAATATATATAATAATTTATATCGTATTTCTATAAAATTTGTAGCGGATAAATGAAGATAGGTTTCCAAGAAAATAAAAACATTTATATCTATTTTAAGATATCATGTTTCTCAAAATCAAAAGGAACACTTTAAACTTCTTTACTCCTATAAAATAGTGCAATCTCAATAAGCTTGATTTAAGTATAATTACTTGATTTAATTCTAAAAACTTACTAGTACTTATAAGGTTTTCATACAAAAAGTCGTTTCAAATTAAATAAGTAAAATACAATTTTCAACCCTTATTCCCGATATCACCTATCAGAGCGGGTTCCTCCCAACTTGAACTTGAAGATTCATTAACCTGTAACAACTGCGATTTCGCAAACGCAGGGCCAAGCCAGTCAAACACAAACAACGAAGGAGGTGAGTTTTGAAATCATGTTAATAATATAATATAAGTAAGAAGAACACGCAATTAATCATACATAAAACCGTATCATTACACAAACATTCTTCAAGGAAAAACACCACGTTATATAGTCAAAATCAAGGAAAATCAATACATTTCACAATAACATCAAATCATCTAAGAAACTATCATCGCACACAATACATATTAATCACAACAAACAATCACACAAAAATGCAATGATATGCATGAGCTTAGACTCTACTTCACAATGCGGTACCATTCTAACTCTGAAGTACTTGGTTAGGAGGCCATGATACTATGCCACCATCCCGGTGGACGGACAATTCAAATTGGCCCTGTCCTCATAGATCCCCTCAACTCAACCCGAGACACATATACGCGACAGTCGAGGTAAACGTGTGTTGCATGGTAGCTCCCGACATTTGGAGTGCTACCTCCAAGTCACCTAGGAATTCCCCACCCGAATACCTCCAAGGTCTAACAATCTTGCCTTAAGGCTCAACAGCAGACCGCCACGATCAGGCTCAATTCAGTTGTACTTCCCCGAAATCGCTAGGCTTGTCAGGCCCTACCTATATGATGACAAAATAATCTCCACTTCACAAATTCACAATATTTATTTTCTCCCCTCGTTGGCCTATGATACTCCATTAAGACCGTCATCTCAAACACAAATTGGAATCACAATTATTTCATCAGGGGTTACTTCAATATTTTCATCACAAATTCATAACATCACTATTATAAATCACACATCATCATCATTACATAACTCATCACAATTTTAGAGCATCACTATCATCAATCGTACCTCATCACATAAACTTATCACAACACATCCATTTTTATTATCAGATCACATAAACTCATATAATCAAAGACATAAAATTAATTCGACACTCAATATCACAATAACATCAAATACCACACATTTAAAGAAATTAAACCAATCAACACCTTACAAATATTTTCTATTCTATATTTTAATCTCACAATTTCCATATTTGCACATTAATTAATTTATCCCTCAAAGGGCTACTGCCGTACGTAGCAAGCCCCGGATGAATCGTTGGGAAATACAGTTTTCCCGTTCATCTCACAATATATTATACTCATGAATTCAAACGCTCTCTCACCCCTTACCTTATTTCGACGCTTTCAAACACGAATACGATTCCACGAGAAAACAGCCTTTGTTCATTGACTCTTTGTCATTCAATCGATCTAACTCCACAGTTTATGGGTAAACGTTAAAAATAAATTATGAGGAGGCACTCTAAAATTAATTTCGAAATTAGGTCAAGGAATCTTACCATAAATCAGAAAACCAATCAGTGGATAATATAGCCACTTTTCACACGATCGTTTTGGGGTTGGTTTCACTCAAATCGGACTTACGGTGAAGAAGAACGGTGCAAAATAACGAATTCTACAAGCGGAGAAGTCGGATATTTTAGAGAGAGATTGGGACGCTTAAAAATCTGAGAAAGTATGTTTATTTGACTACCTAAATGAATAAAACAACATACTGAAATTTGGACGAGAATGGAGAAAATTTTCTGAAACAATTATCGATCACCGGTATCAATTTTCTTCTATTTTTCCTCCAATTCCTCCTTGGAAGCTGCTGCCTGCCGTGCCCATACCTTTCTCTTCCTCTATTTGTTCTTTTATTCTTTAATTAGGTTTTACTTGGGCTTAACCCATGAAATACATTTTACTCTTTTTATTATTATTATTATTATTATTTTAATAAAACCAACAATTACGAAAGTTATTTTTTTAACACTGTTTTTTTAACACAATTTAATTACTAATATTTCAAAACTACTACTATATAAAATAAAATAATTAATTTTCTAAAATACATTAGTAACCAAAACTCTTATATTCAAAATTATCACTATAATAATACTTATTTTTCAAAACACTCAAATTAAAATATTACCATCATTTGAGAATAGTCGAAATTATAAAAATAAATAAATATAATATCAAAACTTTATATTAATTACTAAATCATAATAAATATATATAAAATCACCATGTCATAACAAGTATATAAAAATAAAGGAAATCAAACACAATATCACTACTTTTCTGAGATAATTATTTATAAAATAAATAATTAAAAATAGAAAATAGTTATAAATAATTGAAATATAACTACGTGCATACTTAATATCAGTCAAACGTACAAAAAATATTACATTAATTTGGTACAAGTATATACACGTAAAATCTTCTAAAATCTTATTCTTTAAAATATTACACTAAAATACTATTTAGAAAAATATATAAAATATAATATTAGTTATTTAGATTACTCATGTAGTCCAATATGTATAATAGTAGCACATCGTCTAAAGCACCCGTATAACGAAAACTAATCACGAAATTTATCACATGTATTCTAAAGTAATTTTAACACCAAATTAATTATTTAAAATCATATTTCATTATTGAAATAGTTTATTATAAAATTTGGGGTGTTACAGTTCCCACATTTATAGATTGAACTAAAAAGTTTTAGTCATTGATATTAAATTTTCAACTTTTATGAAGAGATTTAACTTTGAGAAAGAAAGTTTCAAACTTCATGACTTTGAGAATAGTTCATATAATATATATATATAAGGGTTCAAATTTTGTATATCAAGAAGGTTTAAAAGAGAAATATTCACTTTATCAACAAAGTTTCAATCTTAAGTTTTGAAGTTAAAAGTTTTAAATTTTATAGTAGATACGTCAACTTTATGCTAAAATTCGAGGTTGAAAAAGTATTTAGGTATTTTGAAAAACAATGAATGATTATAATTTTGGGAATGAAGATTTTAATTATAGACTTAAAAGAAAATTGTGAACTTCGAAAATATTTGGTGTTGATGTAAAAATGTGGTTTTTATGTGAATGTTTATATACAAAGCATAATTAATAAAGATTAAAGTTTGAAAATTGTCAAAGTGGAAGAATCATGATTTTGAGTATTTAGAATATTGGAACTCTTAGTATTTGAGTTTTTCTTTTTATAAGATTTCTTGATAAAAACCTTCTACTTGTTTTTCAAATATTAAAGTGCTGAAATTTATGATGTTGATGGCTGCTTTAATCGAAATTTCAAATGGTGTGAGTATGTTGTCTTTGATTGATTTTATTAAGAAAATATTTTGTCCTAAGTTGTTAAAGACCAACATTTGAGTTGAACTTCAATAAGTTTGAAAAAAAAACAATTTCCAGTTTTTAAAAGTGTAGCATAAGTTTTTTTAAATTTCGCTTCCGCCAAAGTCCTTAAACCAAGGTCTTCTTGACGTTAGGGAGCCTAAGAGATAAGTCAAACCCTAATTGATTTGGATAGTGGCCAAACCTAGGGTTTATTTGGGGTTGGTTTAGAAACTTGTATTCATTAAGTTAATTGATTGATTTAAGGTACAAGGAAAATGAGAGGTGTTGTTGGAATCATCGGATAGGTTATGCTGGCGTAGCGTAAGTTGCTTATGTAATAAAGCAATGTCGAGGTAAGGGAACTTTCTAACGATATGATATAAGCTTGAATACAATGTGTGTTTGTATACATGTTCCTTGTGCTCGTGGTGAATAAACGTGCACGCGATTGTTTATGTATTTGATGTGATTACATATTCATAACTGATAACATATGTGTTATGAATTTTAGTGATGAGAATATGTTTTGAGTATGCTATGTGAAAAAGCAGTAAAAATTATTAGTGTTTAAGGAGTATTAAAAAAGGAGTCTTTTGATAGTTGCATTTCCATGATGATTGATGTGAAAGAGTCAAAGTATGCTCATGCATTTCATAGTTAGTGGTGACCGTGATGGGCCACGGGGTGGTTTCCATGAGTTGATTGGTCCACCTTATCCTTACGGTGATTTTTGAGTCGTGTAGGTCTGTGATAGACTGCACTTTGGTAAATCGTGTTGATCTGTGATAGATGGCCCCTCGGTAATTAGTATTGGTATGTGAAAGGCGGTACATTTATGATTTACGCCCCTCGAGGATGGTGTGGAAATTCCGGAATCATGTGCACTGGCACATAAGCATTGCATTAGGGTGCTTTATCACACGAGTCATGTTTGTTGTTTGTTATATGATGATATTTATATACATGCTTGTTTATCAATTGATGTCATGTCATGTTATGCTTTCGTGCTTTGTATTTTCGTATATATGTTGTTTTTAGATCGTGACCATGTGGACTGGGCTTACGCACCAGGTTCTTAAAGTTTTGAGTCGTGCGAGAACTGCAATGATCGAAGACGTGAGAGAGCGATGATTTTGGATTGGAAATCAGAAGCAGTGAGGCTTGATGCCACCCGTGAACCATTAATTAAAAATAACATTAATTAAAGTGAATGAATTAACGTCTAGCTAGTGTGAATCATTGATTCAATTTTTATACTATCATTCATAATCCGACTCTAATATTATGTTAAATAAATTTTGATTTAACACAAAAACCTAATTTAAAAAATAAAAAATGCTCAAATATACTACTCTATATTAAAATATAAATAAAAAATATAATTCAAAAATTAATATATTTTATTTTATTTTTTAACTATTATTTTATTTCGGATAGTATATAATAATATATACATTTAACAATGCAAACAATTTCACAATTCTTTTGAGGAGTTGATTTTAGTGGATCAATTCACAATGACTCATAACCATTACCTAAGTTGGGTTAGGGTAACTCACGGGCCACACCTCATCAAATATGGTGCTAGTTATGCAAATGTGGTCTTGAATAGTTAGTACATTGTCATGTAATAATAATAATAATAATAATAATAATAATAATAATAATAATAATAATAGTAATAATAATAATAATAATAATAATAATAATAATGATCATAATAATAATAATAATAATTATTATTATTATTATTATTATTATTATTATTATTATTTATTATGCCATAAACAGTAAAAAATAACGGTAAAAGTAAAAAATGACAAATAGTAAAAATGACGATCCATAGTAAAGAATAGTAAAATAAAACTCTTTTAATAGTAAAGAACA
Source organism: Cicer yamashitae (assembly GCA_037974755.1). NCBI lineage: Eukaryota > Viridiplantae > Streptophyta > Magnoliopsida > Fabales > Fabaceae > Cicer > Cicer yamashitae. The sequence goes on from JBBPBQ010000003.1 coordinate 41,414,639, forward strand.
GTAAAAAAATCTAAAAAAAGACGAACAGTAAAAAAAAAACTTTTTTTTTAATAATATGGAAATGAAAAATTAAATTTTAATGCAGCAACTGATCCAAGAAAAACAAACATAATCCAATGAAAGTTATTAAATTCATAATAATAACGAAGATAAGTTATAAAGTTATCTAAATCTATATTAAACATTAGTATTGACTGAAAAACATAATGATAAAAGGGCCAATTGTAAAATATGTTCAAATCCTAATATTTTCAGAGAGAATTTTTGTTACAAGGATTTTAAGTGATAGGTTCTACCAGTGCATTTTTACATTGAAGAGGTCATTCCCTTTTATAGGCATAAGGGACGACTGAAAATACTAAACTACCCTTGGGTTACTTTACATTTTTGCCCTTATATAATTCAAAATTTTAATACAAAACTACAAAAATAGTAAAAGCTGATAGTCAAAAGCTGCTTTAATCCCTTGTCGGCCATATCTACAGTGGTGAGTTGGCATGATGATGCGTTTCTTCACATGTTGTTGTCGGCCCGAAATAATGCTGCTTGGTATTAATTATTCAAAAGTAATGTTGTTTTCCAATAATATTCAAATACCTTCTACTCCATAGCAATCATCTTCATTAAGTGGAGTAAGGCTTTGGGAAGATTCTTCTAAGTCTTCATTATTGTTTTCAGACTCAGATATTGCCATTTGTAATTTCTTTAAAAATTCTTTTTTATTGGATGATGATGATAATTCAGCCATGATTTTGGATTTTTTGGATTTTTCTGCTAAGAATTGTCCTTCTTTAATGTCGTCTTTTGGTTTAATAAGGAATATAGGATTTCTCATAAACCATTCTTGGAGGTTAGAGTCCTTTAATAATTTAGGATTAAATTTATTCGACCATTTTATTTAATAACTCTGAACACCCAATTAATGTTGGAATCAGGAATTGATAATTCTTTTTTATAGGTCCATGAAGTAATCCATGAAATTCCAAAACTTGCATGAAACATTAATATTTTCATATGGTCCGGAAAGTTAGTTTCTTTAACGAATTTTTGGAAGGCTGATTCAGCAAATTGTGGATAAATTTCTGGCTCAGGTCCCCATTCATTAAACCGTTTTTGTAAAAGCATGTTTGTCCATGATTTTTAATCCTTTTTAAACCAAATGAACCATGAATGTTCGAAGGGTTCTTGTATCTGTAATGAAATATCCTTTTTAAACCAAATGAACCATGAATGTTCAAAGGGTTCTTGTAAAAACATGTTTGTCCATGCTTCCATATAATCATAATACAAAAACTCTTGGGGAATAAATCTTCTGGAAAATTTCCTTAATACTGTGAGGATAGTAATGAGAAACAATCTGAAGTAATGATTTGTTTAATAAATATTCAGTCTCTACAAGAAACAGTATTTTCTTATATTCTTTTTCTACAAATGGACAGTTTAAATTACTAGGGGGTGTGTAATAAGGTAATTTTTCTATTTTTTGGGATGGAGTATTTAATTGGGATGGTGTATTTAAAGCAAATTGTAATGGTGAGATTAATTGGGATTGGATCGGTGGTCTTATGGTTTTTGAAGTTGATGGGTAAAAAGTTGGTAATGCTAATGGGGTTAATGAAGTAAATTTGTTTTGGGTTGGTAATTGAGAAGAAGAAGAAGGAGTTTGTAATACCTGTTTGATAGTGGGGGGTTTTGTAATTTTTTCTTCGGTAATTGGAGGTCCATATTTATCTTTATGACTCATTGTTTCTTCCTGGTAAATATTCTCTTGTAAGAAAATCTGGTAATGAGGTTTTGTCTCCTTTAATATGTTCTATTTCAAAATCAAAACAAGAAAGTAAAGATTGCCATCTGGCAAAAATATGTTTGGAAACTAAGTTTTTAACAACTTTTTGCAAAACATCTTTTGCTGCTTTACAATCAGTTTTTAATAAAAATTTCTTTGAAAACAAGTCATCTTGAAATTTTGTAATGCATAAAACAATTGCCAAAATTTCTTTTTTAATAGTCCTATACTTTAATTGGGCGGTGTTCCATATTCCATAGTAATACCTAACTATTTGTTCTTTATCGTTTCCTATTGGTTTTTGTTTTAATATACCTCCAAATCCTAATTCTGAAGAGTATTAATGATGCCTGTGGGTCAGGTATTCCTAAGCAGGGTAACTTTTTTATAATGGTTTTTAACTTCTTAACGCTATCAGTCATATCATTATTCCAAGCAGGTGGATTTTTTCTTAATCTTTTGAATAAGGGTGCACAGATAATCCTAAGGTTGGGTATAAAATGTGACACGTAATTTATACATCCTAAAAATCTTTGTAATTATTTTTTGTCTTTTAATTCATCAGGGAATTTATCTCCAAATTCTACTGATCTATTTATAGGTTTAATGGTACCTTTATAAATATCAAACCCTAAGAATCTAATGTTATCTTGGAATAATTTCATCTTTTTGGCCGAGATTACTAATCCATTTTCTTTTATAATATTAAAAAATTGTTCTAAATGATTAAAGTGTTGATTAATATTATCTGAGAATATTAATACGTCATCTAAATAAACTATAGCAAATTGCTGATAATTGTTGAGGATATTGTTCATAATGTTTTGAAATTCGCTTGGTGCGTTCTTTAGTCCGAAGGGCATTACCTTCCATTCGTAATGTCCAAATGGTACAACAAATGCTGTTTTATATTTATCTTCTTCATTAATTTGAATTTGATAATAACCTGATTTCATATCAAATTTAGAGAATATTGAAGAGTTATGTAATCTACTTACTAAGTCTCTTTTATTAGGTATAAGATATCTAATCCATTTTAATGTTTTGTTTAAAGGTTTATAATTAATGACTACCCTAGGGGCTACTCGTTCTAATTCTGCAGCATTCATAACATAAAAGGCTGCACAGCTCCAAGGAGACTTACTGGGCCTTATTAATTTTTTGTCTAAGTACTCCTGTATTTCTTTTTTACAATAATCTAAGTACTGGCTATTCATTTGTTTGGGCCTAGCCTTAGTGGGTATGTTTTCTTCACTAAAATTGGGCTCATAAGGTAATGAAACTTCATGTTTTTTCCTAGACCAGAACGCGTTTGGATGTTCTACGCATACTTCTTTTTCGAATTTAATTTGGACTTCTTTTATCTTTTCTTGTACATTTTTATTTTTTAATTGTTCTTCAATTCTTTTGTAATGAATATCTTGGTTTATCATTTTTATTTGTTTCTTTTTCAATTCTATTGTATTCATAGCTGAAATGGATGATTCTTGTAGTATATTTAATTCTTTTATTCTAGGTGTTATTTCAAATTTGAAATTAATTTCTTTACCTAAGGTTTTGGTAGTAATTCCTTCAGATGTGACAGTAAAAGGGTAAATTAATTCTAAAAAGGGATTTCCTAGTATTATTTTCTCTTTAATGTCTTTTATTAATAAGAAGGAGGTTTGGTAACAAATTTTTTGTTTACATATTTTCACGTTGGGTAATTTATAATTTACTCCTAACCTAGAGCCATTAGCTCTGCTTAATCATTCTAGAGTTTTGTCGTAATACTTAGAGGGTATTAATCATTCTTGTATACAATTTGAATCGGCTCCTGAATCTATTAATGCTGTAAATTCAAATTTCTGACCATTGATTATTAATGTAATGGGACAAAACCACTTATGTATTATTAATTTATTTAACATAAATAAATATGAATCATTATTCTTTTCTGGCTCTATATCTAGATTAGAGCTTTCCGGTTGTTCGTATTGATGTAATATATATCTTTTCCTTTTAAGTCTAAATATTTAATATTTAGATCTATATTATTTTGTTTTAATGAATTAATTTCTTGTTTTATTAAAGTAATTTCATTTTGAAGATCTTTAATAGTTACTTGTTGTACTGGTTTAAATCTATTCATAATTTCTTACAATTCTACTTTATTAACTGTTTCTTTTAATTTTTGTTCTCTTTCTATAACATCTTGCATTTGTTTTACATAATTATTTTTCTGTTCTGAGTCGGGCATAGTTCTTAATATTTCTATTAAGGAATTAACTTGATCTGTTGTAATAACATTATTGGTTTTGGCATAGTCTTCACAAGTACATAATTCAGGACCTAAATAGAATTATTTTCAGATTCTTGTTTTGACTCTGAATTATCTGTAATTTGATTAATGTTGTCTTCTTCAAAGGATGATTCTTCTGACGAAGATGAAGATTCATCGTTTAACATAATATCTTTTAAAATGTTAATTAGACTTTCTCTTAGTTCACTTTGAATTCCTAAATTATTAATTTCGTTAATTTTTTGTTTTACGCGACAATATTTTGCATAATGATCTATCCTCCCGCACTTAAAACATTTGACATCTTGTTTGGCAAATGTCTGTTTAGTAGGTTTTTTGTATTTTTGTTTTTTATTATTAGATTTTTGTGGGGTATAATCTTCTTGTTTAATATAACTTTTCTTTTTATTATAACCTTTTTTTTTGTGATAAGGTTTGTAAGACTGTTTTTGTCTTTTCTTGATTTGCTTACTTGGTGCTCTAATAGGTTCTACTCCGAATTGTTCACAGAACGATGCTAATCCTCTTCTACTTTGTCTAACTTCATTTCTCATTTTATTTTGTAATTTAAAATCAGTAAAAATACCGATTCCAGTTTCTACAATGTAATTGGATATTTGACCTAATGTTAATGATCCATAAGGTATTTGACCATCATATTTTGACTTAATGTTCATTTTAACTTTTTCACTAAATAATTTTGGTAATCCTACTATGAACCTTTCTTTCCAATAATCTGCGTTCCCATCAGGACGCATGTAGACTTTAGATAAAAACATGTCTTTATACCATCGGTAATCAGACATGGTTGGACAGTAAAGGTTTACTAATTGGTTTGCAGCTCTTTCTTGTAATTGTAATGGGTCTCCTACAAAGGCTTTTTAATAGTGTATAATAGGGTATTTATTGAGTCTTCTTCTATTGGTATTCCATTATTATCCATTTTAACTGCTGTTAATATCACAATTTTTTCTTCTTCAGTAACTATATTATCCCACCATCCTTTTAATTGACCAGTAAATCTAGTAATTAATAATAATGCTGCTTTTTTATTAGTATTTTTCCCTGATGTTTTAAAGGCTTGTACAATATTTAATATGTTTTGTTCACTATGTCCATCTATGTTCCATTCAATAATAGAATCTCCACTATAGGCTGCAGAAGTCATGTAATAACTTTTTTCAAATTGTAAGTCTGGGTAGCTAGGTCTAGGATAATAATTTCTAGTTTTTCCTAGCTAACCCGTATTTTTCACGTTTTTAATTTTATTAATTTCTAACTCATTAGGGTCTTGTGATAATACATTAAATTGAGAATTAGTTGTGATAGTTAACTTTTTTAATTGTTCTATTAATTCATCTGAGATACTGTTGGAGACATCTTTGGTGACTCTGTCTGGTCCTTGACAATCTGGGCAAGGCTCATATAATGTTTGAGGTATTGAGGCTCATATAATGTTTGTTGACATCTCTGGTGACTCTACTCCTATTAAGTTAATATTAATGGTAGATGATGAATCTATTGATTTTCTAGAACATGTTTCAGATAAATATTTTCTAGAACTTGTTTTAGAACTTGTATAGCTAAAAAAAAAGATAAATATTAAATCAAGGATTGCATTTCACTTCTATTATCCTTATTCATACAACTGATTCAGTCTAATAAGATAGCTGCTATTTAGTGACACAACTTTTCACTATGTAGCTATGCGTGAAAAATTCATGAAACAAAGTTTTGCATTTAAATTGATGATGGTGCACAAATGAAATGTTTGTTAAATTATTTTATGAAAATATTTTGTTTTAGCAAAATTTTATTAACGTACGGACCCCAAAAAAGAATTTTATCGACGTAAGCATTTTATTACTTTAACATTAAAATATGTATTTATCTTTGAGTATATTTTTTAAGTAAATAAATAGTAGTAGTATTAAAAGGTAGTACAAAAAATACTTACAAATCATTGCATCAAGGGAATCGACCGTATGTACACCAATCTAAATAATGATAAATTAAGCACTCCACAATACTCTCTTGTACATACTGACCAACCCAAGACAAAGACTTTATTAATCTACTTAATATAAGAAAATAACATGTTGTTTAAATTAGCAAACTGCCCTTGTCTAAATATTATATTGAATAACAAATAATCTATAATCTATTAATATTAATATAAGAAAATAACATGTGTAAATTATCAAACTGCCCTTGTCTAAATATTGCATTGAATATCAAATAATAGGGTTAATTTGGTCTTAAGGACATGGTAAAATGTTGGGCATAAATTATCAAATTATTCTCATCTATAAATTATATTGAAGAACAAGATGGTTAATTTGGTCCCAAACAAGCTAATTTTTTTTTTTTGCAATCACATTCATCGAAAAAAACAATTTCAGTACATGTCATGATATGAAATATTCTAATTTTTTGTCTATAAACTGTTCATCATTCTTACAACATAAAAAAAATGATTGCAGAAGAGAGATAATTAAAGTGAAAGAGTTTATTCAATAATTTCTTTATGCAAACTAAAATTAAAGAGACACTATTTTCATTTAAGTTTCTGCCAATAAGAAAACTTAACAATAAAAGATGAGATTTAAACAGATGAAGTTTAGAGTATCAAATTTATTATTTTTTTTGAAATACAAACATATAGTAGAAATGAAATTTAATCATATAAAGGTACTAATTTTACTTAAAAAATAAAAAAGTTTAGAGTATCAAATTAGTACTTTTTATTTTTAAATACTAACATAGTATGTAATTTCAATTAAAATGTTAGAATTTTTGGACCAAAATGCGAGAAGGAATTTAGGTTTTAAATTTCATGTTACATGAGTCAAATTTCTGTCAAAATATTTGAGTTATTTCTTCTTTTCTCTAATGCACAAGAGTAAATGAAAAAACTTTATTCTGTAAACTATCATTAATTGATTAACTATAATGAAAAGGATTCGCCGGTTAACCCGTTTCTTTCTTTTTATTGCTGATACTTTTACGAGACATACTTGAATATTAATTTCTTAGAAAACATAAAACTGAAGTTAAACAAATTGATCAAAATTTTGTTGCTTTAATTTCAACAAATTTAATTGCAAACTGAAAATGATACACTCTTATAATGAAGAGTTTTTTATGCCTTCTTTTTACAATAACTTGGAATTTTACATCAAACATCTTGTGTTGAGAAAGACTTGTTTTAAATGTTGTCAAAACTCTTCTTTTTCATTCAAATATGTCCAGGAACCTTGGGTCATATGTTGTCAGTCATGTAGTGTATGTCATTAATAGGTTACCTACACCTAGTTCGTAGAGTAGGTCTTCATATACAATACTTCATTGTAAGCCTCCTTCAATTGATTCCTAGAGAAGCTAGTAAATCATACATGTTGCATAGTCTAACATGGCTATAGTAAACAATACATGTTCCTTGGTAAGGCGAGTGAAGCCAGATTATTGAGAAGATCCATTTGGTGTTAATGCACGAAGAGGCTTTGAGAATACTCGCATTCCTTATCATGGTGAGTGAAGTAAGATTGTTGGAAAGACTAGTTTGGTGTTGATGCCTAAATAGGCTTAGAGAATACTCGTGTTCCTTAACAAAGGAGATGAAGTCGAATTCTAAAGAAGACTAGTTTGGTGCTGTTGTTTGGAAAGGCTTTGCGAATACTCAACTCAAGAGGCTAGTGAAGCCGAATCTTGAGGAAATCCAAATAATGTACTTCTGGTGGCTTGGAAATGGTTTCTAATACTCATTTTTTGGAGTGGCAAGTTGATAACTCTTCCTCATATACATATTTTTCATTGTTTTTAGTTTTATTTATTTGTGATCATGAGTTAATTTAAGGATTTAATTGATATATTTTGTTGATTCTAGTTCTTGGATTTAATAAAATGTTTATGTTCTTATTTCCTTGATTAAGTAGAGACTTTTCTTAGTTTTACGTTGTTTCTTTGTTGTAGTGCAATGCTGAATTTTGATGAGAAATCAACATGATCTACGTGGATTATTTCAGCCATATTTGGAGTTGTAGATGTCCAATTGGAGTCAAATCCAGTGCACATGAAAGCTAAGATCAATAGCTACAACTTTCATGAAGACACCGGAACCAAATTCGGACTCAAAAGAGCAGAAACATTCAGTAAACATCAACAAGTAGATCATGTGCGCCTGAAGCGCAAAACCGGTGCCTGGGGCGCATTTATGCATATTGAATTTATCCTGGTTCACCACCAACTTGATAGCTACATCCAATTCCTTCACTTAGAATAATTTAACCACTAACACAAATCCTTGAATTACACAACACCTGACCCTACAAGTTACTCTTCTCAAAACAACCTAATACCTACAAACTTTTTGAGGTAAACAAACACCTTGACCATACAAGTCAAGTCTTTTCCACACAACCTGAAAACCACAGATTGTTGAAGGCAACTACACCTTGACCCTAAAAGTCAAGTCTTCTCAACACAATCTAAAAACCACATATTGCTTGAGGAACACTAAAGCCACTAACGGGATGGGTTACACAAGTTTGGAACGGTTTGTGTTTTGCTTCTACTAAGCAGATTGTTATAATTGATTTCTCACACTACAACACTTAGAAAATATTTCTTTGAGCAAGTGCTTCTCATGAACTTAAACCTTTGAATACTTAGGAAATTTGAGCTCTCAAAAGTTTTTCTAAATTGTATGGAATTTTGAGTTTATTAATTCTCGCTTTCTTCTTCAACCTTGAGTATCTATTTATAGAACAAATTAGGGTTTCACTTTTTTTCCTTGTAACGTCTAGATCATATCTTTCTTGTGAACAAATTATAAATGTATCTTCTTGTGAACAAATTATGAGTGTATCATCTTGTGAATAATTTTGAGTGGTTCTTCTTGTAAATAATTCTGAGTGTATCCTCTTGTCAATAATTCTGAGTCTATCTTCTTGTGAACAAATTATGAGCATATCTTCTTGTGAGCAAATTATGAGCATATCTTCTTGTGAAAAATTATGAGCATATCTTCTTGTGAACAATATTTTGACCATATCTTGTTGTGAATAATATTTTGACTATGTCTTTTTGTGAACAATATAAAAGTCAGAGGAAAAATTGCGTGACTTAGATATGTTCAGAGGTAGACGCGTATACTTTTGTATATCTTTGATCTCATCCTCTAGTCATTTCCTCTGGTAGCTTCCTTTGGTCGCTTCCTCTAGTATCTTCATCTGATACCTTCGAATAATTTTCTTGTTCTAATGGTTGCACACTTAATGAAGCCATCAGTCCAAACAAATTGTTATCATAAAATACATTTGTTAACATCAAAATCACAAGAGGAAAACAAAATTGATTCCAACATACTCAACTTAAGAGGAAGATGATGCTAGGACTCTTGAGGAATCCAGAGTCCGTATTTCTTGTTGTTTGAAGAGGTTTTACAATACTCAATGTCATGAGATGCAAGGAAACAATTGTAACAACCAATCTATTATATATATATTTAAAACATACTCACTGCCACCTCATAGAATTTTCTCCACGTATGCAAACATTTCTCACGTCAGCCAAAAAGCTGACGTATACGTCTTCATAGAGAGTTTCCCATCCACTATCTTATACTATATCTCTTATTTAAATATTATTTCATAACATCTATTCAAAATTTTCTAAATTAATCCCACATTATTATTTCATTACGTCACATTATTATTTCATAACGTTTGCCCAACATCTTTCACATTAATTCCACATTATTAATCAATACGTTTTTTTTTGTCTGCATTAATGAACTTCACATTTTTGCCTCTACCACCCATCTACTATACGTATTTTTTGTCTGGATCAATCAACTTCTCATTTTCGCCTCTACCTACCATCTACTTATTTGCTAGCAATTGTATACATCTTTCCATAATATATAATATTGAACTTAATAAGATGAGAAGTTTCTTCAACTTCTTCTCAATTGAGAATACATATGTCTCTCTTGTTTACCTCTAAAATATATTTCGACTATCTATATCTGCCTTTTATTGTTGAGTACTTCTCTTCTATAAATTACATTGATAAAATTGAATATATATATATATATATTATTGATATAACTACTATATCAGTAATCATTTAACAATTGGAACATAAAACTTCATATTGATTGTTTTAAAAATCCACTTAAATTAAATAAATTATAATATACCCGCATTTTATTGTTGGGTACTTCTCTTCTATAAATTACATTGATAATAATGAATATATATTATTGATATAACTACTATATCAATAATCATTTGACAATTGGAACATAAAATTTCATATTAATTTTTTTTAAATCCACTTAAATTATATAAATTAAAATATACCCGCGCAACGCGCGAGTTAGCATCTAGTTTGGTTTAAATACAAACACCTTCTATTAATGTTTTAATGATAACAAAGCAAAAGAATAATTTTCTATTAACTAATTATTTTAAGCGTGCACAATAAAAGGTTAAGTCAAAACCTATGTTATGTTATGTGAATCTATTATTTAAAAGGAGAAACAGATAGTTCACTAGTATGTGTATCTTGCATATCTCCTAAGTGCGTGTTATTGTTAGGTTCCAAAAATTAGAACATATCAAACAATACTATTTACGATTTTCAATATTTTCTTAACAATAAATGAATATTTTCCCCCTAAATTTCAAATATAACATAGCTAGGAAATGACGACTTCAAATAAGATACATACACATGTGACCCGTGCGAATGCGTATATATTTTGCTAGTTGTTATTATTTAAAATAGATATAAATTACACAACAATAGCCATAACATGTATCTAGAAGTCTATAATACCAATTGAAAGACATTTCAACATAATAATCATAGTATATACAAATTGTAGCATAAATATCTACATAGTAAGTGAAAGTCAAGAAATTATGTACCTTAGATATGATTCACAAAAGAATAGTATAAGAGCGTACTACCCTCATTGCCATTTAATGTTTTCATCATAGGTTAATCATTTAATAGGATAAAAATTAAATAGTTAAATTGATGATGGTATGGATTTTTCATTGGACAAAATAGATAGATCTGATCCACCAAGATCCATTCAAAACCAAAATTCAACACGTATTCATAAATTAATTAGTAATTAACAATTATTCATCATAACTTATTTTAAAAATAACTAGATGTTAACCCGCGCGTTGCACAATAGAATTTAATATATTAGTGAGTATAAAATAACAATAATATGTAATTTAAAAGTAATATAAAATTTATAGACTTTTGACATTTTCAATTTTATATGTGCATCGTCATTCTGTCAATCTCACTGTCAATTTAAGGATACACTAAATGATATTGTTTGCCTTATGATTTATTACAACATTCATTTGTGAGTGGAAGTTTGTTACAAAACAATGAAACAATTATTCACGTATGCAAATATAGGTGGTATATATGGAAATTTATTAAGCTTCAAAAACCATAAATGATAACCATGTTTTTTACATATTAAAAGTGTTAATTACACAAAATTGTCAAGCCAAATAAAAATTCAATATAGAATGTAACCAAATTCTATAGTTATGGTATTTTGGATGGATAACATATTTCAATTACTTTAACTATTGTTTCGTCTAAACAATTAAAATGTCAAATGAAATTTTCAAATAATTATTTGACATGGTCAAGAAACTTCAACAGTGGGTTGCAAAAAATTACAGGCAAGAAATGTTTGTGGATGTTTAAGACAAAGAAAGTTTCAAGTGAATAGTGAAATAGTTATAAGTTATTAATTTCCAAATATTTAATATTATTCATTTTGTTGTTGTTTCGATTATGATATATGTTTTTTTTATTCATTTTGTTTTATCTTTTTTTTGTTGATTTCTTTTCTTTGCTTGAGTCCTATCTTTGAATTAATCCACTCAAAAGCACAAGTTAAATTAACATAACATTTAGAATCATAATTTACATTCTTAATTAACCTTTGTTTATTTTCATCAAAACTTAAATTGAGAGTTTGTCTTAACAATCTCTCCCTTTTTGATGATGACAAACATGTTAATTTAGATTTTAATTCTAATTCTAATTTTAATTTTGAAGAGCTTAAAAGCTCTCGCTCAATTGATGCAGTAAGTGATTTTGACAGAAAATATAAGATTTCATTGATGTATGAGAGATGATTACACATAAGGTTCAAGAACAACAAAAAATACAAATGTTCAAACTACACAGAGACTACTGAATACATATAGAAACTTAAATAAAATCTAAAATAATTCTCCCCCTTTGTTATCAATCAAAAAGGTTGGGGAAAACAAAGGAAATGCAAAAGTAGGGAGCAATAACATGAGTATACTACACATAGATATATGTGTTTGATCAATGCATTCATATATCAAAAGTTTTCAAGTTTGCATTTAACATCGAGAATCATACCATGTATGATGATCAATAATTATTTTAGTCAATATTGGAATCAAGATATGGATAATGATAACAAAAAGCAACATGACATAATTATATGCAAACATATGCAAGCATTTTAACACACTTGAAAAATAGTCAATGAAGATATATGTTAACTTCAGTTTTAAGAAAATGAAGATTTTCTAAAAACACAGGATAAGATGAATGTGAACAAGATCTTGCTTACTAGTAAAAAATAGATCCATTTTTCATTTTTAAAACTAGAGAGAGTGAGCGCATATAGGGAAGCAAAATAAGATGAATGTAACAACATGTCAAATATAATTTTTCTCTTTACAAAACATTCTTATGCTAATAAAGTTTGTATTTTTCAAAAACTAATTTTTTGAAACGATCAAAGAGATTTGTTCACATAAAAAATGCTTTTAAGGATATAAAGAGGAGAATTTGTAGAAAATGATGTTAATTCATTTAACATGATAATTTGAAATTATGATTTGAGTTCCAAGAAAGAATTAAAAAATAATCATGATCAGGGTATACCTTTATAAGATCCAAAGAAGCACTTGAATTATATAAGAGTACAATGTGAATATGTGCTTCTTCTAAAGAACCACCATTTATACCTTTTGCTATTCCTTTTATTTGATGGCCGACTTTTAGCAAGACTGCAAGAGCTTGGTATAAGTATAGCAATGTTGAATGGACGGAGAAGGGAGAATGTTTTTTGGAGGTGAAAAACGTTCTTGAGGGGCAGCAGTGGTGGTTGTACAAGATGGAGAACGTTCTAGAGCAGGAGCAATGTTATTCTCAATAATTGAGGTTTCTTTTTCACCTCCAGCAACTTTGCTACCAGTAATAAATTCCTCCCAATTAGTTCTTCCAATAATTTGATCATGAGGATGATCACTTATCGCTCTCCAGCTTTTAGGAGGAGAATGTAACGGAGATTGTTTATTAATCTCGGTTTCTTGGGAAGCATTTTGTTGTTGCTGTCCAGAATTTTATTCTTCTTCATCATCCTTTGATTTCTTAATGTTTCCAAAGGTTATAGACCTTCCAAATATTTGTAATCAGAGGAGGCACCATACTTTTCCATTCATGTGTATTGAGTATGCCTTGTTCATGTATCAATGTTCTTTCTTGATTGTTGGATGGTGTTCCTACATCACAAGTTAGTAATGATTTTGGTACCCATCTTTTGTTTGGGTCCTTTATGGCTAGTATATCTTCTTTTAGAAGAATTTTTAAATTTTGATTCCTTTTTAAAGTAACAAGTTGATTCGAAGTGGCCAATCTTGGAACAATAGGAACAATATGTTGTTGGTCTTGGAGAAGGTTTGGAAATATGAGTTTTAAACATCTTTGAAAATGATATTGATGAACTTCCAAAACGTTCTCCTTTTTTCAATCTTTTTGGAGAAAATTTTGTTTTTGTTCCAAAACGTTCTCCCTTTTTAAAGGTTCCTGGAGAACGTTCTCCCTTTTTCAAGTTTCTTGGACAATGTTTTGTTTTTGTTCTCGAATGTTCTTCTTTTCTAAAGATCCTTTTGTTCTTGATTTTTTAATCTCTTTTCTTAAAATAACATGCAATTTGCCGATGTCCAATTTTACCACAATATAAACATTTGGTTTTGCATTTGTCTTCTTTATTTTCAGGAACTAAGAAGTTTTCATACATTTTTGTTTTTTGAGTTTTATCAAAACCAAGACCAGCTTTATCAAAAATTCCTACTTGAGATTCCATGATTTTTTGAAAGGTTTCAGTAGCTCTAATAAAGTTTGACAAGCCATTTTTAAGAAGTTCAACTTCTGTTTTAAGGAGAACGTTCTCTTTTTGAGTTGCATAACATTCTTGGTTTTTAGTTTCATTATTTTCCTTAAAATGAGATTCCTACTTGTTCTGAATGATGTTTTTTAGTTCATCAATCATAACATGAGCTTTCTCTTTTTCTATTTTTTCTTTTAAAACTTGATCCTTTTAAAGCTACATATTTGAACAAGCAGATTTGAATCATTAAGTAAGCTATCAAAATCTTTTTTCAATTTGTTCGCATTAAAGACATGGTTCAGAATTTATTACCTCCTTGTCTTCAGTATTTGCCATCAAGCATATGTTGGCTTCTTGGGATTTGTAATGTCCCAATTTATTACATCCAGAACATGGGATTTGGCTTTTGTCTACCTCTATTTTGAAGTTTTCCTTTTTATTTGAAAATCCATTTTTTGACTGATCCCTTCTTCTCAACATTCTCTGTATCTTACTTGTAAGACGAACTATTTCTTCATCAACATCTACTTGTTCAATTTCTTCTGGATCTTCATCTTGTAGCAGTGGCACATTTCCTTGGGAGTCTTTTAAGGCTATTGTTTTGCCTCTCTTGGTTTGTTTGTCTTCTTGTAATAGCACTTCATGTGCTCGTAGAGTTCCAATAAGCTTTTCCAATCGTAGGCTTGGCTTATGGCTGTTACCATTGGTCTCCATATGATTGGAAGACATCTCATGATTTTTCTTACTCTCTCTTGTACTGAGTAAGCTTTTCTAAGAAAATGCATCTCATTTATTTTACTTGTGAACCTTGAGTACATCTCATCAATAGTTTCTACTTCATGCATTTTGAAAAGCTCAAACTTTCTTATGCCAATGTCTATTCTTGTTTCTTTGACATGGCTTGTTCCTTCTGATGAGTTTGCAATGTATCCCATACTTCTTTGGTAGTGTTGCATTCATCAACTCTTTCGTTTTCGTCCCTACTTAAAGCACAAGATAAAAATAGTTGAGCTTTAGAATTTAAGAGTACCATGGTTTTATCTTCACATGTCCAGTTTCTTCTCATTTTCTATCTGATGTTGGATCAGCTTGGTTTACTCTTGGAATGAAATCTCCTTCTGTTATGATACGCCGCATTCCTGTATCTTGAGATTTCACAAACAACTGCATCTTGTTCTTCTAGAAATAGTAATCTGTTCTATCAAAGTAAGGTGGTCTGTTTGAAGATCCTCCTTCAACAATGTATTTTGCATTTGACATTTTTCTTCTAGATCTTTACTCTAGCACTTGTTAAAGTGTTTAATCTTTAGAGACCTTGCTCTGATGCCAATTCAAGTAGAGAAGTCGATTAACAAGGAAGGGGGGTTTGAATTGTAAATCTCCCTATTTAAAAATTACCTGAAAATACTTAAAAATTCAACTCAAGAATAATCTTGGTTAAGAAAACAGAAAATGGAGAATGTTCTTGGTTTTTACCAGAAAACGGAGAACGTTCTTGATTAGCTTAAAATAAGAAATTCAGTTTATGTTTTTAACTTAAATGATTAATCAGACTTATTAAATAAGGAGATAAGAGAAAGAATACCACACACAGATGTATCCTAGTTCACCCAACTCGGGCTACGTCCATTCCTTACAACTGTAAGATTTTCCACTAAGTGTTCAAAACAAAGAACCTTCTTCGTTTTACAGCACCTAGCTTAGATCAACCTTGATTTGTTACAAACTTCAATCCTTTCCACCCAGAAAGAGATTAATCAGGTCACTTATCAACCTTGATAAGATTGCTTACAATCTACTCAAACTATACTAAACTTCTTATAGTTCGAGTTTTACAACAATGATAGGATTTGATTCTTTACAAAGAATTCAGTACAAAAATAACATAGTAATGAAAAGTGATCAAACTGATTCTTCTTTGAGTAATGAGAGAGTTTCAAGTATGTGAATGTGAATGACTTCATGAGACTTGTAAGCCCTTGAACTTTTGCATTTTCCCTTGCATTGGCCTTCCTTTTATAGGCGTTTTAGAGCATTTAATAATGGCCAAAAGAGTTGTTGGTAGTGTTCTGTCAGTTTTAACGAAAGACCAATTTATATGAATAAAAATATTCCAGGCTTTGAAAACTTTTGAATTTTGTTTACTAGGCTGAGTTCTTCGATTTTTGATGAGATTTCCTTTGAGTTTGTTGGTCCTTTGTACTTTAGATATGCTTGTTAATGTCTTTAAATTGATCTGGAGTTTTGATTCTGTCAAAACAGCTTGGAGAATGATGATGAACTTCTACAGAATGTTAATGAAAATTCTGGAGATTGATAATCAATCTAGAGTCCTAGTCTTTGAACTTTCTAGAGATTGATAATCAATATGGAGGTTTAGTCTTGATAATTCTGGATGTCTTGCTGATTAATCTGGATGTCTTGTACATTTCAAGATCGTTTATCTTTCTTTGACAATTTAAGTTGGAGAAGGTTCAGATCTGTTTGGTTTTGCTAATTCGTGATCTTCTCCCTTTGTGATTCGAGTAGTTTCTTTGAATCTGATCATCTCAATTTGTTCCTTGCCAAGTGCTGATGATATACATGTGAAATCATGAGGCTAAAACTTCTTTTAACTAATGGAGATTGATTGATCTTGGGGCTGTGATAATCAGTCTTTGTCGTGGAGAACATTCTCCGTTTTTACAGATATTGTCCAAAATGTTCTCTTTTCTTATCTGTTCAGTTTTTATCTTTTATTGCTGATTTCTTTGCTTTGCTTGGCTCCTATCTTTGAATTAATACACTCAAAATTACAAGTTAAATTAACATAACATTTAGAATCATAATTAACATTCTTAATTAACTTTATGTTTGTTTTCATCAAAACATTAAATTGAGATTTTGTCTCAACACTCACAAGCTCAAAAATTTCAAATTCATCTTGGAGTTCAAAGAGAGAAACACTTGTTCAAATTAGAAATACTTTATGAGTGTTCTTTTCTTAGAGTGTGAGAGTTATTAATATTATCAGCTTTGTTAGAAGCATCTACTAAAGTTCCAGTCTTTTGTATCCAACCCGATAGTGGTTTAATTCCTTCTTCATGAATTAGCTAAAATATCACTAGAAGGAGGGGTTGAATAGAGATATTGTACCCTTTTTAAATTTCTTTTTCTCTTAACTTTATACCCTTTGTGTGAGGATACTAGATGGGTAGAGGATAAACAATATTTTAAAATGAAATGAAAGTTAGGCAAAAATAAAATGATAAGAATTTAGAAGATGACACACACAGATTTATACTGGTTCACCCAAAATGGGTTACGTGAAGTCCTCACTTACTAGTGAGATTTTTTACTAAGGCAAAAAAGGTTTGTCCTCCAAAGGGACTCTTTTCACTATGTATTTTCTTAGCCTCACCAGGCTTACAACAACACTATGTACTTTGCACAACTATCAACAAGTTAATATCAACTTAAGGATATACAGAATTTTTTAGTGATTTGATAAGAGTGGATTTTTTCATCTTAGATATACTTTCTAGGATGATGATATGAAAGATATAATTATGATTAGTAGAAAGTATGTTGAGGATAAGATTGATTATCTCAACTTTGATATTTGGCTTTTGTATATTTTTTTGTTGTGTTTCATCATTATGAGATCATCTCTATTTATAGAAGTAATGAAGCTTCAAATATGAAGAAAAGCACAAAGTGTCCGTTGGACACTTTATTAATTGCCCATGGTCTATTTTTGGAATTGCAACTATGCCCTTCAGCTGTCCTTGTTAAAAAAAAATGTTGCGAGGATGAGTGCTTTGGTCTATCCTTGGGTAGGAGGATGAAGCTTCCATTAATTATGATGTGACTTGTGCTTTTTGACTTTTTTCTTTCCCAATACTGTAGTATCTTGCTTTATGAGTCAAGGACATTGCTTTTTGTACTTTTATATTTTTTTTCACGTGCGAGGATGAATAACTTACGTGAATTCATACTCTTTTCAACTTTGTTTATCCTTTGTCGTACGTTCATCCTTTTTTAGCATTGTTTGTCCTCTGATATACATTCGTCTTCTTGTCAGTTGTATCCTCTAACATATATTTATCTTGTCTTTGTTCATCCTCTTTCGTATATAACATATTAATATGTGTTAAAACATTCCATTTGGTCAAGAAAGTGAGGAACCTATTTTCTAATTTTAATACACTCAAGAGCACATGTTAGATAACACACAAAATCAGAATCTTTGAAACAATTTTGTTATCAGTAAAACATTTGAGAGAGATTTTGTCTCAACACTTCAATTTGAGATTGTCACGTTGTTAGGAGAAGAATTGGTTGTAGGGTCAAGGTGGTTAGTTCCTTCCTTAATCTGGGGTTGTCAGGTTGTTAGGAGAAGGCTTGACTGTTTGAGTCAACGTGGTTAGTTCCTCAAAAGTCTGGGGTTGTCAGGCTGTTTGAGAAGATTGACTTGGAGGGTCAGGTGCTTTGTAATTCAAGGTAAAAGAAGGCAAGTTAGTGGTGAACCAAGATAAATCTATGTGTCAAATTATTTATGCTTTCATTGATTGCTACCTCTGAATCTGATTGATTCTTATCCAAGTAATTCATAAAAACCAACCAGCCTTCATCAAATTGACAAAAAGTTATCAACTTTGTCAAACACAATTCAAATCGTGTTTGCCCCTTTAATTTGTTCATGAATTCAAAACCGTATCACAAAAGAAGTTACATGATTTCACACTAAGGGACGTGACCAACATAAAACCGAAATAAATATTTAATTGGAGGGGAACAATGAGCCGATGAGAAAATATGGAAGATAATTATATCATGGAAGAAGAAGTCAATGAATGCAATTTTTGAAATGTGATGTTATGAAACTGTATAGTCATATGATTATGAATGCAATACCAAAATATTAAATTGTAGAAAAGTGAAGAAAAGAGGTAGTACATTGAGGAAGACAATTATGTTATGGAAGAAAAAGTCAATGGATGCAATAATTGAAATGTGATGTTATGAAACTATATAGTCATATGAAGATGAATGCAATACCAAAATATTAAATTGTAGTAAAAGTGAAGAAAAGAGGTAGTACATTAAGAAATTATGAAAGACAATTGGGTTATGGAAGAAAAGAGGTTGTTCCATATAGATTTCTTATTCCAGGTCACCATTTAAAAATTTTGTTTTATCATCCATCTGGTGTATCACCAGGTTATGAATAGCCGCAAGTGATATGAGTACTCTAATGGATGTTATTCTAGTGACTGGTGAAAAAGTGTCGAATAAATCTATATTTTCTCTTTGTCTTAAACCTTTGGCTACAAGGCGTGCCTTATATTTGTCAACAGTTCCATCGGGTTTTAGTTTCTTTTTCAATATTCATTAACAACATGTTGATTTGCATCCATGAGACAAGTCTACAAAATGTCAGGTCATGTTAGACTCTAGAGAATCCATTTCATCATTTATTACTTCTTGCAATAAATCTGCATTCAAAGATGACAATGTTTCTTAAAGATTTGCAGAATTTTCTTCTAAGGTATAGACCGTATAATGGGGTCCATAATCTTTTAGTACCTCTGACTCTCTTACTTCTTCAAGTTTCTGTTTCGCCTTGTTTGCTGCTTTCAGTGTTTCTTGTCACAGGAACATGACTTGGTTCGCTGCCCCCACTATTTCTCGATTTGAAAGGGAATTTATTTTCATAGAAGTCAACATCATTTGACTCTAAGATCACTTTCGTATTTAGGTCATAAAACCTATACGCCTTGTTCTTTACTGCATACCCAATGAATACACATTTATAGGCTCTAATGGCGAGTTTAATTCGCTTGGGATCAGGGATTCTAACATAAGCCAGACAGCCCCAAATTTGAAAATAAGACAAGTTCAATTGTCTTTTCTTCAATAAGAGTTTTATTCTTTTTTTACACTTTACCATTCACTTTAAACAATTATGGTGCAACTGTTCCATGTATAATTCCAGGCAATTTATAAAACTTTAAACAAACTATAATCATATTTGGAACCACTTAATCTTTCTACTAAATTGATTTTCAATTTCAGTTACAAAAATCTTTAACATGACAAGCGTTTCACTTTTATTTTTCATTTCATGTTAATGTCCCATCAAGTTCACATATATCAAAGTTTAATAAATCTAAAGACTCAGATTTTCTAACTACGAATTTATGGGAACTCTTCGTTATTTTAGCTTGACTACAAAAATCACATTTTTCAAAATCATTTAAAAAAAATAACTTTGGAATTAAACCTAAGTTACTTAAGTTTGAAATCAGATGTGTTCACATCATATAGTCTAACATGTCAAAAATTAAAATCACACAACATGTAAGCAGGAGACATTTTATTGATTTCAACATTCAAACAGAAGGAGATATAATAAATTTCAACATTTAATTTAAATATGCCATGAACGACGTACCTTAATAGATAATCTCATGAGTTATCTTCAGAATTTTACGAGAGTGAGCCTCCACGAATCTGTCATCGGTCATCTGATACTCTAATACTTGAGGTAGCGGTTCACAATATTACTGGAACTGTAGTAGTTATACAGATCATCAGCAACTCCATTAGGAATATAATTCTTATCATTATTCTCCCATGGGTTAATTCTCTAGCTTTCTTATCCTCCACTGAAAAAATTTATTGAAATCAGAGGCAACCAAACCAAATCCAGTAATCTCTTCGGTTGACATGGTAGAAAGAAGCGTCTTAAAATTGTTGTTTTTTGAGTTTCAGAAAACTGTTTAAAATCACAATTTATGCCACCGAATATATTATTGGGTTGAGTCACGGACTAGGTCGCTCTCTTTAAGACGTTTCGCGGCACTGCCCAAATCGTGCAAGGCAGACTATCAACCACGAAGTCCCCAGGATAAAACAACCCAGATTCACTATATCGGAGTTCCACTACACCATAGAAAACCGTTCTAGAATTACACCCTCAATATGGCAGTTAAAGCCACTAAATATGACCATTAAAGTCACTCGCAATATGGTACTATGACTACAACACAAAAAACCAGTCATAGGTGTATTAGGAACACTAAAAATCGATGGAACTACGGCATAACAACCGCTTTAAAAACAAAGGGACTACGACATAAAAACTGCTCTAAAACCGAAGGGACTACGACATAACAACCGCTTTAAAAACTAAGGGACTACGACATAAAAACCGCTCTATAAACGAAGGAACTATGACATAACAACCGCTCTAAAAACGAAGGGACTAAAGCATTACAACCGCTCTAAAAACGAACGGACTACGTCATAACAACTGCTGTAAAATATCGAAGGGACAGAAAGAAAGGGGAGAAGTGCCTTGAAAATTTGGCGAGCATAATAGAAAAGAGAAAAAAAGAGAAAGTTGGAATATTCATCAAACTTTGGTGTATTTTTCACAATAGTTTGAAACTCATTATATAATGATGGAAGCAAACCCACATATGTTTTCTATCCAATGTGGGACTTTAGTATTTATAGAGTTGAAAACTACTCAAAATATGAGAGTTTTCCAATGTGGGACTTCAAAAAAATTTATTTCCAATGTGGGACTTGAATTTAAAAAAAAAATTATTTCCACTTGAATTTAAAAAAATGTTTCTTTCCAATGTGGGAGTTCAACAAATTTTTAAATTCACACAATAACATACTCTATGTTCCAACACAACGCAATCACAAGAAGATGCAATGCTATGCATGCTCTTAAAAACTATATGATCCAGATATAATACATGTCACTAAGGCAACTTCCACACATAAAATCACCAATACAATTAAGGAAAATAAACTTGCCACAAAGACAACTTTTCCAAAGAAAATCACCCATACCATGAGGCTGTATTATCAAAATTTAATATTTTCACACAACCCACTAAGTCATGTCATATGCTTCAAAAGTCACTTATACAAAATCATCACCAATGGCAGAGCTTCTTTAGGGCATAGAGTGGCCACGGCCACCCCAAATTTTTCAGTATAATTTTAAAAAATACTATTACTTAATTTTTAAAAAAAATACTACTTTTCTTACTTTATTTATAAGAGACATTTGACTTGTAATTTTCTCAATAAAAATTGATGTATTTGATATATTTTATGGACCAAGTCAAGGTCAAACTTTAATCATGTGCAAAACCAGGTGATCCAAAATTTTATATTTGTAAGTTTTGTACCCAAATTCTAAAATTACTCTTCTAATTCCATTAGACATTTCTCTTTATCTTCTCTGTATTTGTGGGGATTAGCATAGGATGGTGGTCTCCACGTCAAATGTAAAATTGTGATCTGACATATAATTTGGAAGAAACTTTTACATATGAACTTGATTAAATGTAAGTAGTTAAATTTTATAAAAACAAAAATATTTATGTTAAAAAAAATTGAAAAATGAATAATTATTAATTGTGACAAAGTTGTTAAAATCAAATTATATAAGTCTATAAAATAATTGTGGTTTAATATATGCTAATTGATGATGAATTTCGACTAAACATGACATGACATATGTTAATAAATATGCTAATTAATATAGATATTGTAGTGTATGTTGTTGTAATTTTGGGATCTATAATTGGTGTATTTTATGAGTAGAATTATTTTTATGAGTTGAATTGTGGTTGTTGGGTTATCGTTGTCGAGATGTATATTTGAGTCTAATATGTGAAGGTGACATGCTATTTGTGCATCTTCTCATGTTACACGAATTAACTTAATCAAATGGCATGCATCGTGTCGATTGTATCATATAGATAGGTATGTGTACATCATCATTGCATAATGTAGATTGATGTGTATATGGACTAAAATTTATTTTACCAATTTTTTTCATTATTGAAATTCTATTTTTTTTATTAGGTTCAATTCTTAAGATTAGAACAAGATCTCCAAAATTTTTAAGAAGACCGTGGTCCAAATACATAAATTTTTGTAGACCAAATTATAATCCAGATTTCTATTTTAAGAGAACCATAGGGAATAATTTATAAAAAAAATTATAAACTAAAATAAATTTTCCAACCTAAATTCCACCTCATTTTGAATTACTAAAAAAGTAAACCAAAATTTGATCTACTACCTCTCTCCAATATATTTTTGTAAATTTACAACTTCAAATTCATATATGCAATACAATAATATACTTTTTATTTATCTATTAAAATTTTAAAATTTCAGTCACTCCAATGTTTCAATTCAAGATCCGCCACTAATCATCACCTCATTCAAAAATCACTAAGATCATACTTCACATGTACTTATCATGAAAATCGTATATTCATAAAAAATCATCATAGAAATCAAAACTTTCACCTCACATATCATGAAGATCATATATTCATAAACAACTATCACAAAGATCAAAGCTTTCACCATACATATCATGAAAATCAAACATTCATAAAAAGTATCACAAGAATCAAAACTTAAATCTCTTACTTCATAAAAATTTAAACTTTCATCACATACATATAAAATTCAAACTTTATCCACATATATCATAAAAATTAAAACAATCATCATATGCCACATAGAAACTCAAACTTTTTCACATATGCCATAAAAATTAAGACTTTTAGCATATAAAACATAAAAACTTAAACTTTCTCCACCTATAATACACATTTGCAGAATTTAAATCACACAACACCTGATAAAAGTTTCTAATCCATATATTAATCCTACAAGCTCCAATTTTATATTTTAATTCAATTATTACTAAATAGGGCTACCATCGTGTGTAGCGAATCCCAGATGAATTGTTTGGAAATACGACTCTTTTTTTTATCTCACATTATAATATACTCATGAATTCAAATACCCTCTCACCCTTGCTTTATTTTGACACTTTCACACGCTAATCCAAGTACACAAGAGAAAAAAATATGCTTATTTGACTCTTCGTCCTCCGATCGGTCAAACTCGATTATTTATGGTTAAAGGTCAAAATTAAAATATGAGAAGACACTCTAAAAAAGTCAATTTCGAAATTGGTTCAAAGAAACTTACCATATGTCATAAAAATAAAAGCATACTACCCTTGTTGCCATTTAATGTTTTCATCATAGATTGATCTGAACAACCACGGTCCATTCAAAACCAAAGTTCAACACATCATCAATTAATTAGTTATTAACAATAATTGATCATAGCTTATTTTAATAATAATTCCCTAGAACCAAATATTGTCCAACCATAAATGATTTATTATTTAATAAATTTAACAACTATTACATTCTTTACGTTTAATCAACTCTTGAATCTGATTTCATGTTTCAGGTCAATGTTTTAGTTATTTTTCTGTTTAATAACTTTTTAGTCCCTTAAATTTTTTTACTTACTTTTATTTTCTATTTCGAAAAGTTCTGAATAATAATGATAATTTTAGTTTCAAAAAAATCAAAATAGGGACTAAAAATAAATAACTATTTTTTAGAGATTAAACTTAAAAAATCATAATTTTATAAGGACTAAAAATATATTTAACCATATTTGTATCACATAAAAGTTAAAATTATTGGTGATTCGTTGTTTATGAGAATCAGCCACAACAATTAAATATAAAAGGTTTAGATATGTTTTTGGTCCTTGCAAATAATCTTCGCTTTGATTTTAGTCCCTGTAACTTTTTTTTTTTTGATTTATACCCTTGCAAATTCTAACGAGTTTTAAAAAAGTCCTTTATGAATCTTTTTTAGTAATTGTTGTTGACTAGACGATATTTAATATTTAAAATTAAAATTCATTTTATTAAGTTATTTAGTTATTTAATGAAAAACTTTAAACTAATTAATACTACCATTTTAATTATTACTTGCAACGATTCAGTACACTTGTTGAAAAGCTATCACAAGTAAGTAATACTTATTTCACTGAGAATCAATAGTACTTTGAAGGTGCAAACACGAGAAGGGGGATTGAATTGTGTTTGTCTAAGTTGGATTCTTTTTAGTAATTTATTCAATATCTAATTCGGGTTTGGTGATTTTAACTAAAACAGAGGCAGTAGCAATCATGCTTAAGTAATCAGAGGTAGTGGTGAAGTAAAGAAGTCAAAAGTAAAGTGACACAAGCATATTTATTTTGGTTCACCACCAACTTGGTAGCTACATCCAGTCCCTTCACTTAGAATAATTTAACCACTAACTCAAATCATTGAATTACACAACATCTGAGCCTACAAGTCAGTATTCTCAAAACAACTTGATATGTACAAACTTTTTGAGGTAAACAAACACCATGACCCTACAAGTCAAGTATTTTCCACACAACCTGAAAACCACATATTGTTGAAGGCAACTACACCTTGACCCTACAAGTCAAGTCTTCTCAACACAATCTAAAAACCACATAATGCTTGAGGAACACTAAAGACACTATTGGGTTGGGTTACACAAGTTTGAAACGGTTTGTGTTTTGCTTTTGCTAAGCAGATTGTTACAATTGATTTTTCACACTACAACACTTAGAAAATATTTCTTTGAGCAAGTGTTTCTCTAAAACTTAAACCTTTAAACTTTGAATATTTAGGAAATTTGAGCTCTCAAAGTTTTTCTAAATTGTATGGATTTTTTAGTTTATGAATTCGCATTTTCGTCTTCAGCATTGAGTATCTATTTATAGAACAGATTAGGGTTTCACTTTTTGTCCTTGTAACATCTGGATCATATATTTCTTGTGAACAAATTATGAATGTATCTTCTTGTGAACAAATTATCAGTGTATCTTCTTGTGAATAATTTTGAGTGTTTCTTCTTGTTAATAATTATGAGTGTATCTTCTTGTGAATAATTATGAGTCTATCTTCTTGTGAACAAATTATGAGCCTATCTTCTTGTGAGCAAATTATGAACATATCTTCTTGTGAAAAGTTATGAGCATATCTTCTTGCATATCTCCTAAGTGCGTGTTATTGTTAGGTTCCAAAAATTAAAACATATCCAACAACACTATTTATGATTTTCAATAATTTTTTTAACAATAAACGAATATTTTCCCCGTAAATTTCAAATATAACATAGCTAAGAAATGATGACTTCAAATGAGATACAAACACATGTGACCCGTGTGAATGCGCATATATTTTGCTAGTTGTCATTATTTAAAGTAGACATAAATTTACACAACAATAGCCATATCATGTATCTAGAAGTCTCTAATACCAATTGAAAGACATCTCTCAACATAATAATCATAGTATATACAAATTGTAGCATAAATATCTACATAGTAAGTGAAAGTCAAGAAATTATGTACCTTAGATATGATTCACAAAAGAATAGTATAAGAGCATACTACCCTCATTACCATTTAATGTTTTCATCATAGGTTAATCATTTAATAGGATAAAATTTAAATAGTTAAATTGATGATGGTATGTATTTTTCATTGGACAAAATAGATTGATCTGATCGAGCACGGTCCATTCAAAACCAAGGTTCAACATGTATTCATCAATTAATTAGTAATTAACAATAATTCATCATAACTTATTTTTGATAATAACTGGATGTTAACCCACGCGTTGCACAATAAAATTTAATATATTAGTGAGTATAAAATAATAATAATAATAATAATAATAATATGTAATTTAAAAGTAATGTTATTTTTGTTTTAGAGTATAATATACTTAAGCGTTTATGTGCCTAAAGGTAATTATTATAAGCAATTTAAAATAACAATAAATTTATAGACTTTTTTAATTTTATATGTTCATCGTCATTCTGTCAATCTCACTGTCAATTTAAGCATGCACTAAATAATATTGTTTGCCTTATACTTTATTACAACATTCATTTGTGAGTGGAAGTTTGTCACAAAACAATGAAACAATTCTTCACGTATGAAAATATAGGTGGTATATATGGAAATTTATTAAGCTTCACAAACCATAAATAATAACAATGTTTTTTACATATTAAAAATGTTAATTACACAAATTGTCAAGCCAAATAAAAATTCAATATAAAATGTAACCAAATTCTATAGTTATGGTATGTTGGATGGATGACAGATTTCAATTACTTTAATTATTGTTTCGTCTAAACAATTAAAATGTGAAATAAAATTTTCAAATAATTATTTGAGACGGTCAAGAAATTTCAAGAGTGGGTTGCAAAAAATTACAAGCAAAAAAAGTTTGTGGTTGTTTAAGACATAGAAAATTTGTCGTGAATAGTGAAATAATTTGAATTGGATGAACAAGAAATAAAATATACTGGAAGTAGAAATAGTATGCTTTGGAAGGTGCCACATCAGATTTTTTTTTTTGTTGACAAATATTAGAGGATGTGGCATAAATAAAAATGAGTTGTCACAAATAGAATTTGGGGTTTTAATATAATATTATAATAGAAATATATTTTAATTTTTTTTTGAATAAACCACTATAAAAATAATGATGTCTATAGAGTTGGAATCGGAATGTGCATTCCTCACAATAATGGTAACTTTATCCTTGTTAAAACTCCATGGTTTTCTCCTATGTGTTTACTTATGGTAGGTGAAACTTATGGATTTCTTGTGCTTTTCAATAAGTTCAAGAGCTTCTCGTAGAATCAGTTGACTTCGAGCTGGACTTCGAATGTGTAGTTGATAAGTTCCATTAAGTTCAAGTGGATGTTTCGATGTTTGGTGCTATTATATCTGATCATCGTTTTATTTTTTATTTTGTCTTTAAAAACTCAAGTGTAGAGTTTATTCAAAGGCAAGTCAATGAGATAGCTCAGGTTCGAAGAAGAGTAGCCACCTAAACATCCAAGTGGATCTTAGTCTCATAGTTATAGTTACTTGGAAGAATAACAGTTTGAGGTCATACAACAGAAAGACACTAAGGTGCAAAATGCCTTGAGTGCGATGGTTTCTAAAACGATTACAAAAAACTTTCAACTAAAACAGTATCAAAAATTAAATTATGAATGTGAATTACAAACTAATAACTAAGCATACCAAAAGCTATACATAATAAGATCTTTTTTTTATATATATAATAGTCAATTTTGAATTTTTTTTTTACAAAAGGTTGCTTATAGTATATAATTTATAATAATTAGATGTTGAGTTGCGATTTGTGCGGGTGAATTCAACAAAATATTAATTAAAATGAATTACTAATATAACCGTGCAAATAAATACATTTTGTAAATAATTTTTCAAAATTATAAATGGATAATGTGCCAATTTAGTGTCCAATAGTTGTTTCTAGAGACTAATGTTATATAATCTTTTCAAATTCAATATCAATATAATTTTCACATTTTGTTAGTTTCAACAACAATATCTATAATTTCTTATAATTTTTGAAGTTCAAGTGGTGTTTATTTCATATTATCTTATTAAGAAAAAAATATAATTTTTTTGGGTTAATTTATTTATTAAAAATTCGGTATCCATATTCATGTGATGTCACCATGACCAGAAATTTAGAAGTTCAAAGAACATTCAATGTTTTTTATGAAAAATAAATATAAATGACCGTCTATTTTCCTTGGAGTAGACACAAAAAAGGAAAATAAAATATATGATTTAAAAAGAAAATGTTGTATGTGAAAACTTTAACTTTATAATCATTAATTATGGTGTACAATTTATAAAATAAATAAATAAATAATGATGTGTACACAAAGATACATTAAGTGATAATTGATTAGAGGAAAATGACTATAACACTATCTATTTTGGTTTTTTATGAGCAACCACAATCTAATTAAGTTGAAGTGAAGAATTAATATTTGGAATTTATCATCTGTATTTTGTAATATTGGTGTATAATTTATTAAAAACACATGTTGACAAAAATTAGTCTATCACCGTGATATTTATATAGACAAATGTTAGTTGTTATTATGTATGTGATTTGTGTTGGAACTAAGTTGGTTTTACATTTAGAGTTTTGATTAGAACAATATATTTGACTTCAAAGAGTTTGAAAGAAGTTCACGTTTTTGAAGAAAATCTAAAATAAGATTTCATTCAAATTTATAATTGATAAAAATCGAAAATAAGATTTGATTTAGATTTATAATTGAAGAAAATCTTTGACCAAGTTTGTGACACCCTAAATCCCAAAATAACATTTATACTAAATTATTTTAAGAAAACTCGCAGCAGATAAAGAAAATATATTCAAGAAAATAAAAACTTTTATATCTATTTTAGGATATCACGTTTCTCTAAATGCACATGTAACAATTCAACTTTGTTCCTCAATTAAAACAGTGCAATTTCAATGAACTTGATTTAACTAGAATTTCTTGATTTAATTCCCAAGTTTTATTGGTACTAAGGTTTTAATATAAAAAGTCATTTGTAATTACATAAGTAAAATACACATTACAACTCTTAATTCCCGGTATCACCTATCAGAGCGGGGTTTCTCCCAGACTTGAACTCCAAGACTCATTAACCTGTAATAACTGCGGTTTCGCAAACGCAGGACCAAGCCAGTCAAACACAAACAACGAAAGAGGTGAGTTTTGAAATCATGTTGATAGTATAATATAGGTAAGAAGAACACGCAAACAATCATAATAGAGCCGTATCATTACACAAACATTCCTTAACAAAAATATCACATTAAAAGTTAAAATCACTCAAGGAAAATCAATACCTTTCACTATAACATCAAATCGTCTAAGAGAAATTATTATCGCATGCGATACACATTAATCACAACAAAACAATCACAAGAAAATGTAATGCTATGCATGAGCTTAGACTCTACTTCACAATGTGGTACCATTCTAACTCTGAAGTACTTGGTTAGGAGGCTTGATACTATGCCACCATTCCGGTGATCGGACAATTCAAATTGGCCCTGTCCTCATAGATCCCCTCAACTCAACCCGAGACACATATACGCGACAGTCGAGGTAAACGTGTGTTGCATGGTAGCTCCCAATGTAACACCCCAAATTTTATAATACACTATTTTCTTAATTAAATATTATTTAGATAAATAATTTGATGTTATATTTATTTATTTTATAATTTTAAATATTCTCTAATGATAATAGTATTTTAATGTGAGTATTTGAAAAATATAAGTATAATTATTGTGACTATTTTGAATATGAGAATCTTAATTATTAATGTATTTTAAAAGATTAATTACTTTATTTTATAAAATATTAGTTTTGAAATAATAGTAATATTTTAGTAATTAAATTGCGTTAAAAAAAAGTGTTAAAAAATTAATTTTGGTAATTGTTGATTTTATTAAAAAAAAGGACTAAAATGTGTTTTATGAATTAGGCACATATCTAAGACTAAAACCTAATTAATAATAATAATAATAATAATAACAATAATAATAATAATAATAATAATAATAATAATAAAAGGAAGAAAAAAAAAAAGAGAACAAGCACACACATTCGTTCCCTTCTTCTTCCTAGCCGCCAATGGCCACCGTTTCTCCTCTTTCTTCTTTCGTCGACCATGATCATTACAGTGGATGTCTTACAAAACTAAGACCACATTCGTGATCGTTGTGATCTCCTCTTTCATTCCCAACTTGAATCGCAAATTGAAACATCTTATTCCTCTTTGTCAAAAATCACACCTCCACCTTTTAATCAAGATTCAGACAGCACGACTATCACCAACGAAAACCGACCCTATTCCAATACCTATGCTTGGAATCACCAACCGTCATACTTCAAAAAATGGATTTTCACCCTCGCCGCGGCTGTGTTGTCAAAATTTCGGCCAGCTCGTTCATCGTCCTGAAAGGTTGACAGCATTTTTGGATTCCTCTCGTCAACACCTTCAAGAAGCACTACTCATTTGCGTGTTTCGGTGAAGTTGACGTCGGACCCTATCGGTGCTCCAACACGTCAGTGAGACCTTTTCTAATAACTTGTTTCACTTTGTTTTGAATATGTTTCTTCGTCTAATACTCTTATAATTGTGAAATGTTGATTTTTATGTCTCGCGTAAATTATTAGCCTTGATTCATTGATTCTGCAAATTCGTCGATGCTTTTGGACTTGTTCGTTGCGCGTTCTCGACATCTCATGCTTGCTGAAAATTATTCTGGTCCTTATATCTTATGAAAGCGTCATATTGAGGTAAGGGGTGAGAGAGCGTTGAACTCATCAGTATAATATATTGTGAGATGAACGGGAAAACCGTATTTCCCAACGATTCATCTGGGGCTCGCTACTTATGGCAGCAGCCCTTTGAGTGATAAATTAATTAATGTGAAAATATAAAAATTGTGAGATTAAAATGTGGAATAGAAATTTATAAGGTGTTGATTGATTTAATTTCGTTAAGTGCGTAGTATTTGATATTATTGTGATATTTGATTTCAAATGAATTTGTTGCATATGTTTGATTAGACTAATTTATGTGATGTGATAATAAAATATGGATGCATGGTATGATATATGTATGTGTGATGATAATAATGATTTTTGATCGATGATAATGTTGTTATAAAATTGTGATGAGAATATTGAAGTACCCCATAACTGATGAAATAGTGATGATTTATAAAGATGATGCTCTTAATTTAGTAGTCTAATCTAATGAGGGGAGAAAATAAATATTGAGAATTTGTGAAGTGGAGATTATTTTGTCATCATATAGGTAGGGCCTGACAAGCCTAGCGATTCCGGGGAAGTACAACTGAATTGAGCCTGATCGTGGCGGTCTACTGTTGAGCCTTAAGGCAAGATTGTTAGACCTTGGAGGTATTCGGGTGGGGAATTCCTAGGTGACTTGGAGGTAGCACTCCAAATGTCGGGAGCTACCATGCAACACACGTTTACCTCGACTGTCGCGTATATGTGTCTCGGGTTGAGTTGAAGGGATCTATGAGGACGTGGCCAATTTGAATTGTTCGTCCACCGGAATGGTGGCATAGTATCATGGCCTCCTAACCAAGTACTTCAGAGTTAGAATGGTACCACATTGTGAAGTAGAGTCTAAGCTCATGCATAGCATTGCATTTCCGTGTGATTCTTTTATTGTGATTTATGTATTTCAAAAGTGATAATAATTTCTCTGTGACGATTCTATTATATATATATATTTAAAACAAACCCCCTCACTCTATTGCTGCCACGTGTACAAACATATCCCACCTCAGCAAAGAAGCTGACGTGTACGCTCCTATTAGAGAGTTCTCTTGTGTTTCACCTCATTTTTCTCACCTATTAGAGAGTTCTCTCTTGTGTGTTGTGTTTCACCTCATTTTTCTCTACTTAGTTTCTAAATAATTTTTCCCTCTTTTAATCCTTCTAATCCCCAATTTTTTAAAACACTTTCTCCTTCATCTTAATATCCTCCAACAAGCTAAGATCATCTTCGACGTCCCTTCGCGGTCCAAAAAAGTGGTAACGTCCCTTCGCGGTCAGCATCTGCTTCCTCCTCATTTTTCTCTACTTAGTTTCTAAATAATTTTTCCCTCTTTTAATCCTTCTAATCCCTAATTTTTTTAATCGGTTTCTCCTTCATCTTAATAACCTCCAACAGTTTCTTCTTCTCGATTCTAATGTATTCACTTTGTCGTTAAGATCCTCTTCGACATCCCTCCGTTGTCCAAAAAAGTGGTAACGTCCCTCCGTGATCAGCTTCTGCTTCCTCATCTTCGACCGTCTCGCCGATTCATGATTCACAATCATCGTCTCGGTCCAAACAAAGTGGCAACGTCCCTCCACGGTCCGCTTCTACTTCGTCATCCTCGACCGTCTCGCCGATTCACAATTCGAAATCATCTTCTTCGACGTCTCTCCGCGGTAACCCTTCGAAATCATGAAATATTACTAAGATTATTATCAAATTGTATACATAAAACAAGCCTCCAAATCTATTTTGTTGTCATCTTATTATGCATTTTTTTTATAAATTTTTTTATAACATTATTATGCATTTCTCATTACTTTCAATTTATGTCAATCAATTATATGAGTAATATTTTACGATATCAATCCTCTTTTCACCTTCATACACAATTACGTCCCTCCGCGGTAACTTTTCGAAATCGTGAAATCTTACCTAGATTATTATCAAATTGTATACATAACACAAACCCCCAAATCTATTTTGTTGTTATCTTATAATGCATTTTATTTTATAAATTATTTTATAATATTATTAGGCATTTTTCATTACTTTCAATTTATGTCAATCAATTATAAACACAAACTCCCAAATCTATTTTGTAGTTATCTTATTATGCATTTTTTTAAATAAATTATTTTATAATATTATTAGGCATTTTTCATTACTTTCAATTTATGTCAATCAATATAAGTAATATTTTACGTTATCAATCCTCCTTTCACGTTCATCCACAATTACAATGATTTCATACGTTGAAAATTCAATTCAATTACTCATTACATTTTTCTATAATATTTTTATAATGCATTTTTTTATTACGAGTAATATTTTACACTATCAATTACACTTATGAGTATCAATCTTGCTTTCATGCATAATTAATCCACTTATGGGTCGGTAATGATTTCATACATTGAAAATTCAATTACTCATTAAATTCAATGGAAAAACCCACCGAATCGCTCATAAATATCGTCATAAATGCTCTTTATCTAATTCTTTGTATTATCTCAATATGATAACGGTAATAAATCGGTATAAATCATTCAAGACCAGCTCGGTCCAAAGAAACTGGCAATGTCCCTCTGTGGTCCGCTTCTGCTTTGTCATCGTTGATCATCTCGCCGAGTCTTGATTCGAAATCATCTTTTTCAACGTTTCTTTGCAGTAACTCTTCGAAAACGTTCATAATATTTTTCTATAATATTTTTATAATGCATTTTTTTTTATGAGTAATATTTTACACTATCAATTACACTTATGAGTAATATTTTATGGTATCAATCCTTCTTTCATGCACAATTAATGATTTTGTACATTGAAAACTCAATTACTCATTAAATTCAATGGAAAAAAATCATCTAATAACTCATAAATATTGTCATAAATGTTCTTTATCAAATTCTTTGTATTACCTCAACATGCTAACGATAATAAATCGGTATAAATCCAGATTACTCTCTCCAAAGAAAGTGGCAACGTCCCTCCGCGGTAACTCTTCGAAATTGTGAAATCTTACCTAGATTATTATCAAAATTTAATACATAAAATAAACCCCCCCAAAACCTATTTTGTTGTCACCTTATTATGCATTTTTTTATAAAATTTTTATAACATTATTATGCATTTATAATTACTTTCAATTTATTTCAATCAATTATAGGAGTAATATTTTACATTATCAATTCTCCTTTCATATTTATACACAATGACGTCCATCCGCGGTAACTCTTCGAAATCGTGAAATCTTACCTAGATTATTATCGAATTGTATACATAAAACAAATTCACAATCTATTTTGTTGTCATCTTATTATGCATTTTTTTATAACATTATTATGTTTAACAATTTTTATAAACATTTTCGTTGTATCTAAATCTGTCACAACTATTATTATATTATACTTGTAAAACTTAAATTAATCGAACAATATTGATTGTCAACAATATATATGGTCATCTCACTTATGCCCATTCAATTACGTATAGTACGTAAGTTTTTCTCACGAGTTCTCTATATAACAACTATAGTTAGCTTTTTGAGAATCTTTAGTTATACATTTTTGTTTGAAAACTATTACTATTTCTCAATACATTTAAATACATCGAAACTAAATTAATGCCTATATAATGAAAATCTATATATCTTCAAGGACATGGATTCATATTCATATATACTTCTATACCTCAAAATTTCAAAATCTACCATAATAACATCTTTTAAGAAACCAAACTCATAATAACATCTTTTAAGAAACCAAGCAAGTCATAACATTTCATACTCGTAAAATTTTACAAATAATTTTTTCATTTTCAATATTTTTAATAAAAATATCAAATGAATTTTGAGAATAAATAAATTAAATAATCATATAATATTATTGATATTATCATTTTATAAAATAAAAATATATATTCTATTTGACAGAAAATACACAAATTTATTAAAAATAATCATAAAATACGAATATATTAAA
>JBBPBQ010000003.1:41450319-41500433 GCA_037974755.1 Cicer yamashitae
TTTTCAATAGAATTTATTTTTGATACATATCAACATAACTACAATTCAATTGCACAAACAATTAGTTAAAACTTTTAAATACCTAAAATTATATTTAAAGTATATGTAAATATTTAATAAAATAAATTTCAAACCCTTTTGATGAAATATCCAATAAAAAAATTTCTTTACAACAACTTCTTATGCTCGCAATTTAAACATCATACTAATAAAACAAATAAATTTAGACTATGCTACAATATAATTCAACATTAACATTCTTTAAAATAAAAAATATTAAATATTCAATCATATTTTTAACTTTTTACATCTTATTTTTGGGTTTGTATTTTACATTTTATTTCATCAAATAAATACAAGTACCATTATATGTTGAAAAACAAATTGACAATCAAAGTACAAGGAGGAAAACAATCATCCAATATTATAAGTTATCATGCAAATTTTACAAAAAGTTTTAAAAAATTAAATTAGATGATTGTGATAAACATGATTTTCCCTCATTTTAATCTTCCTAATAATACTCAATTATTACAAATTAATAGAGTAATATTATAAGATAACTATATTTATAGTACATAAAATATTACTTATAAATCTTATGAAATTAATTAATTAATATCCGCGCAACGCGCGAACCATAATCTAGTTGATGTTATAGTGAAAGCTATTGATTTTCCTTGAGTGATTTTGACTTTTAATGTGATATTTTTCTTGAACGATGTTTGTGTAATGATACGGTTTTATTATAATTATTTGCGTGTTCTTCTTACTTGTATTATACTATCAACATGATTTCGAAACTCATCTCCTTCGTTGTTTGTGTTTGATTGGCTTGGCCCTGCGTTTGCGAAATCGCAGTTATTACAGGTTAATGAGTCTTGAAGTTCAAATTTGGGAGGAACCCCGCTCTGATAGGTGATACCAGAAATTAAGAGCTTTATTGTGTATTTTACTTTTTTAATTACCAACGACTCTTTATATGACAATCTAAGTATTAGTAAGTTTTGGTAATTAAATTAAGAAATTATAGTCAAATCAAATTCATGTAGATTAAAATATTTTAATTGAGTAATAAAGTTTGAATTGTTGTAGGTGTACTTTGAGAAACGTGAAATCTATATTCTTTATCCTTCTAATCAAATTTTCTTTATCCGCTGCGAATTTGCCTCTAAAAAAATCTAGTACAAATTATTATATAGGTAATTTTGGGGTTAAGGTGTCATATTAGTGGTATGAGAGCAGGTCTGTCCAATCAGACCGAGTGGGTTACGTGTCAATCGTATGTTTTGATTACTGTTTATCCCCTTTTGCTAGTTGTGCTAATAAGTAGTTACACGACAAAATTGTTAATACAGTGTGGTTTATTTTGAATATTTAGTGAGTGATGCATGAATCGTAGCTTAGAGGTGAAAATAAGAGAATATACAGTACCACAAGTTTATGGTTGGAAAAACATTTTAAATTTCAAAATCATTGGACTTCATTTTCAACACTGCTATCAAATTGTTTATTTTAAGATTTGACCTGCCCATCTTGATCATAACCATATACATCGTTAGTACTATTAGTAGTAGGAGGATAAAATTTTATTGTCTTATCTGATAATTTTGTGTATAATATTTTGTGATGCATCATAATTTTGTGTACAATATTTTCTATTTCTATTAAATGATTCTCTGGCATTAAAAAAAGCTTAATTGATTGTTCTGGACTGCAATTGAGATGCTTGTTGTCACTCATGGCAACTCTAAGGTGCTACTTCCCACTATAGCACTCATTGATGTTAAATGTGTTATTTTCTTTGGCAAAGGATAATTTCTCTAGGCCTGAGACATATTTATGTTTATGAAAACATGAGAGGATGATATGATGACACGTTAATGTTTTTCTAATCAAATACTATTTCATATGACCACACTGTGACTGTGATGCTTGTTGTTATTGGTAGTTGTATCATTGTTGAACTCATTGATGTTAATTATATTATTTTCTTCTGGAGAAGGGTAATTTTTCTTTGTCATCAAACATAGCTGTGTCTTTGAAACATGAGTAGATGATATGGTGCCTTTGATGCTCTTCAAATCAAATATGATTTCATATGGCCACTACGAAGTGAAGTTTATAATGACAATTACAAAATTTGTACAGAGCTTTGATAGAGTATCCTTCCGATAAAGAAACCTTCATAAACATAAACATGTTTAAAATGATTTACCTTAATTCGAGAGTTGCTGGAAGTGTACCTAGACAAATATTTATTTAGTATAATTTGTCATATTAACAAGCAACCATTATATCAACAATCAAACGAGGGAATAAGACTTACTATTGACATCTTAGTAATCATTTTACTACGTTAGACCTAGAAGAAATAAAAGTAATTAAATAACTATAAATAACGATTAAGATAATATCCATATCATCTTTTTTTATTGAAATCTTATCTTTGTAAGTATGTAACTAATAGTATTTATTTATTTTAAGTCTCTTAATCTTTTACATTAATATTAATATACTAATACATTAGTTTTAGCTATATGACCTCTTTCACAAATTTCTACATAGAAAGCACCTTCAAGCCGATGAGCAGTTTTTTTGTTCTTAGTTAATAAGTCCATTCGTTTCTCTGATAAAGTGATGGAATCTTGGAACTGAATTATACAATTTCCTACTGGTACTGTACTTCGTTTCTGAGATGTGAACAAGACACTTAGATTAGACAACTTATATATTAATTATAATAAACCCTAGGCAAGGAAATAAGTAAATACATTGTTGGCATTTTCTTTTTATATTTCAAATTCCTCTGGGAGTAAAGTTAGAAGCACCAACTATAAGTATAGTCTATCTTGTGTAATACCTAACTCAGCAAAATTGCTACTCCCATCTCTGATACTCTTCTTATAGACTTGCAAGCAGTTTATTTCACTTTGCTACTTGTAACATTTAATCATTTTAAACTTCTCTATACATAAAATGTTAAAATCCCAAGTTAAAATGATATTTTTATCACCGTACTCTACGACTTAATTCTCTCTGTGTGTGTATGTGTGTGCATATTCAGTTTTTGAATTTGGGACTTAGATCTAACTAAATCCCAAAAGTCAGCTCGAGAAGTGAGGATTGCTCAAGCCTTACTGTTACAAGGATTAATTTGATCATATCTCTAGTCAATATGGGATCTCAACATTTAGAATTTGTTCTGCTCTTGAGCTTGTTCTGTTTTAGTTGCAATTTCATAACCTAGTAGCTTTCTTAAATGCCCTGCCTTTTTCCTTAAAAAGAGTTGCATCCCAAATTTTACAAGCCATTAGAATCAGGTCAAATGGACCTCTGCACCTCAAGTTTTGTTGCCTTTAACACAAGCTGTCCAAAACTAAATTCCAGGGAACCTTACCCGTTCTAAACTAAATTCTGAAAAGACAAGTACTACAAATTATTTAATTTTAACACAAGAGTACCACCTCTTAGCTTTCTAAATGAGGCCTGCCTCCATTATATAACACAGTTCATTTGCATGAATTCTACAACTCTAACTTTGGGCAACAACTGTTAGTTCTGTTTTTCTACTTATATAATTTCTTTAAGGAAGCAAACCGTCCTAGAATATATATTTTATCTTGTTCTCAACAACATCCAACACCAGACATTTTTTTGATTAATTATGTGAATGTGTATATGATTATGTAGATATTAAATTTTGTGTGTTTCAAGTGTTTTAATTGTTGGGAATCAGTGTATAGAGTTAGAGTAGTTGAGAGCATCTAAAAGTGAAATAGTTTTATATTTATTTAATCGGATTATTAATTATATATTGATGTAAGTGTCGTTGTTACTACTTGTAAGTTATAAATAAATTATTGTGAATGTGTAATTAAGTGAATTTTTAACTTGAAGTAAGGAGTAGTAGTTGTGGTGCCGCCTTCACACTCCTGAACCACGTTAATGATACTTTGAATTACCCATGTTTAAATTTCAATGACTACAATTATGAGTACCTTAAGTAGTTGACTACATGAGTAAGAGGGACTAGCTACCCCGATGACTCATCGTCGATAAAAGAGGCAACGATAATCTGTTGTTACTATTGTTAGAAATACTGGTTAAATCTATTTTTAAAATAGTTAAAAACCATATCATCTCTTATGTAATTTTTAGTCATTATAAGTCACATGTGACATCACTATCAAATGCTAACAACTATTTTATGTGACATGAATTGGTATGCGGGTGTGTACATAAATTAAATACGTTTGATCTTCTAAGTGACTTGCTAGAAATAAGTAAGTGCATTGTGTTAGTATCTTATTATTTGTTCTATACTGTCTCATTTGATAAGGATCTAGAACTATTTTATGAGTATTATAAATGAATCTTGTGTATAAGACTTGGAAACTAATTTAGACTTTGAGTGTGTTTGAAACTATATGTGAAAATATCTATCTCATTCCACTATGATTATACCCATTAGTTGTTAAAATAAAAAGATAAATTAAGTGATTGTATTTCATTGAGTTGTTATATGCATTTCTGTTTGTAATTCTTGAAGGTGTGAAATATTTAAATGTTTTGTTATATGCCTAATTTTTGTGAAATATGTAGAATAGTTGTTGTTATGATTTAAAGACTCTTTAAAAGAGTAAAACTAGTAGAGTATTGTTCGAGAAGTTGAACTCGAAAGTGTATACGATATATGTGTTATTTGATTCAACTAAATGTAGTATGTTGTTGTTGACTAAATTCACATGCTTAGTTTTATCTATAAAGGATAACTAATGATCATGATATTTCCTTCATATTTAAGTTGTTGAATGTGATGAGTGTTAATTGATTTGTTGTGTCATGTTAGCTTATTATGTTAGGATTCTTGACATATTATGCTTAAATGTGTTGTTAATGTCTTAAATATGTTTATTATATTCTTGGAGACTAGATTTGAATCTTAAGGGTAGTCCGTTAGATATTAGTTCATTCACCACAAATTTCGAGGACGAAATTTCTTTAACGAGGGGAGAATTGTAACACCCCAAATTTTATAATACACTATTTTCTTAATTAAATATTATTTAGATAAATAATTTGATGTTATATTTATTTATTTTATAATTTCAAATATTCTCTAATGATGATAGTATTTTAATGTGAGTATTTGAAAAAATAAGTATAATTATTGTGATTATTTTGAATATGAGAATCTTAATTATTAATGTATTTTAAAAGATCAATTACTTTATTTTAAAAAATATTAGTTTTGAAATATTAGTAATATTTTAGTAATTAAATTGTATCAAGCCTCCTAACCAAGTACTTCAGAGTTAGAATGGTACCACATTGTGAAGTAGAGTCTAAGCACATTGTGACGATTTCTCTGTGGCGATTTGATGTTATAGTGAAAGCTATTGATTTTCCTTGAGTGATTTTGACTTTTAATGTGATATTTTTCTTGAGCAATGTTTGTGTAATGATACGGTTTTATTATGATTATTTGTGGGTTCTTCTTACTTGTATTATACTACCAACATGATTTTGAAACTCACCTCCTTCGTTGTTTGTGTTTGACTGGCTTGGCCCTGCGTTTGTGAAATCGTAGTTATTACAGATTAATGAGTCTTGAAGTTCAAATTTGGGAGGAACCCCGCTTTGATATGTGATACCGGAAATTAAGAGCTTTATTGTGCATTTTACTTTTATAATTACCAATGACTCTTTATATGACAATCTAAGTATTAGTAAGTTTTGGGAATTAAATTAAGAAATTATAGTCAAATCAAATTCATGTAGATTAAAATATTTTAATTGAGTAATAAAGTTTGAATTGTTGTAGGTGTACTTTGAGAAACGTGATATCTATATTAGTTATAAAAGTTTTTACTTCCTCCACTTCACAAATTCTCAATATTTACTTACTCCCTTCGTTGGCCTATGATACTCCATTAAGACCGTCATCTCAAACACAAATTGGAATCACAATTATTTCATCAACTATGGGGTT
This sequence comes from Cicer yamashitae, assembly GCA_037974755.1. Lineage (NCBI taxonomy): Eukaryota > Viridiplantae > Streptophyta > Magnoliopsida > Fabales > Fabaceae > Cicer > Cicer yamashitae. Next base: position 41,456,315 of record JBBPBQ010000003.1, read on the forward strand.
ACTTCAATATTCTCATCACAAATTTATAACATTGCTATCATTAATCACACATCATCATCATCACATAAACTCATCACAAATTTATAGCATCACTATCATCAAACATACCTTATCACATAAACTTATTACAAATTTATAGCATCTCAATTATTAATCATACATCATCATCATCACATAAAATTATCACAATGCATCCATCTTTTATTATCACATCACATAACTCATCTAATCAAACATATACCTAAAATTCATTCGACACCTAATATAACAATAATATCAAATACCACACATTTAAAGAAATTAAATCAATCAATACCTTACAAATATTTCTATTCAATATTTTAATCTCACAATTTTAATATTTTCACCTTAATTAATTTATCCCTCAAAGGGCTACTGCCGTACATAGCAAGCCCCGGATGAATCGTTGAGAAATACAGTTTTCCCGTTCATCTCACAATATATTATACTCATGAATTCAAACTCTCTCTCACCCCTTACCTTATTTTGACGCTTTCACACACGAATACGATTCCACGAGTAAACAGCCTTTGTTCATTGACTCTTTGTCCTTCAATCGATTTAACTCCACAACTTATGGGTAAACGTTTAAAATAAATTATGAGAAGGGACTCTAAAACTAATTTTGAAATTCGGTTAAGGAAACTTACCATAAATCAGAAAACCAATCAGTGGATAATATAACCACTTTTCACACGATCATTTTGGCGTTGGTTTCACTCAAATCGGACTTACGGTGAAGAAGAACGGTGCAAAATAACGAATTGCACAAACGGAGAAGTTGAGTATTTTAGAGAGAAATTGGAATCGTTAAAAATCTGAGAAGTTGGGTTTATTTGACTAACTAAATGAGTGAAACAACAAACTGAAATTTGAACAAAAATGGTAAAAGTTTTTTGGAACAGTGTGCCAACGATAGCGTTGTTGTGTTTCCTCTCCCTTATACGGCGGTGGCTACAAATAGCTCCCTTTATTTTATTTTATTCGGGTTCACATACATGGGTCAAGTCCATTGATCCCCTTATTTATTTTATGTTTTACTATTATTATTTTTATTTGGCTAAAACAAAATTAATAGTTACTTAATCTCATTTTTCTCATTTTTAATACTCCTCCAAACATCATTTAATTTTCATAACATTACTAATATCCTAAGATAATTATTTATAAAATAAATAATTTAAATAAAATATATTTAGAATTAATTAAATATAATTAAGTGCATATTTAATATTAGTCAGTCGCACAAAAAAATATCACATTAATTACCAACTCGCATATACACATAAAATCGCTTAAATCTTATTCTCTAAAATATTTATACTAAAATCCTATTATTTTTTGGAAAAATATATAAAATAATAAAATATAATATTTTTTATTTACATCACTCATTTAGTCAAATAGGTACAGATTAAAACATCATAGAAGATACACATATAAAGAAAATTAATCATAAAGCTAATTAACATATATCTAAAATAATTTTAACACCAGATTAATTATCTAAAATAATATTTAATTAATAAAATAGTTTCTTATAAAATTTGGGGTGTTACAAAGTTGAAAAGAAAATATGGTCAAAATTTGAAGAAGATTTGATCAGTTTTAGAGAAGATTTGAAAATATTTGATCAAAATTTGAGGAAGATTTGATCAAGATTTAAAGAAGATTTGTAGAAGATTTTATCAAGATTTATGTACAACAAAATATAAACATAATCAATCTGAAGAATTTACAAACAAAATCTGAACAAAATACGAACATAATCAATCATAAGAATTTACAAACTCAATCTAAACAAAATAGGAACATAATCAATTTTAAGAATTTACAAATTCAATCTGAACAAGATACAATTCAAAATTAAATAAGGACTATTTTGAAGCCCAAATTTTAACTATAAATATATACTCAAGGCTGAAGAAGAAAAACATCAAAAATCAGAAAAGAGTAGAACAACTCACAAGCTCAAAATTTCAAATTCATCTTGGAGTTCAAAGAGAGAAACACTTGGTCAATTTAGAAATATTTTCTGAGTGTTCTTTTCTTAGAGTGTGAGAGTTATTATTATTACCAGCTTTGTTAGAAGCAACTACTCAAGTTCCAATCTTTTGTATCCAACCCGATAGTGGTTTATTTCCTTCTTCATGAATTAGCTAAAATATCACTAGAAGGAGGGGTTGAATAGAGATATTTAACCCTTTTTAAATTTCTTTTTCTCTTAACTTTATATCATCTGTGTGAGGATGCTAGATGGGTAGAGGATAAACAAAATTGAATGAAATGAATGTTAGGCAGAAATAAAGGGATTAGAGTTTAGAAGAGGACATAATTAGATTTATACTAGTTCACCCAAAATTTCTTTTTCTCTAAAATGAAATGAATGTTAGGCAGAAATAAAGGGATTAGAGTTTAGAAGAGGACACAATTAGATTTATACTAGTTCACCCAAAAGGCTTCACTTACTAGTGAGTTTTTTCACTAAGGCACAAAAGGCTTGTCCTCCAAAGAGACTGTTTTCACTATGTATTTTCTTTGCCTCATCAGACTTACAACAATAATTTCTCTTCTTAGTTTACGGTACTTTTCACAACTATCAACAAGTTAATATCAACTTGAGGATATACAAATTTTTTTAGAGATTTGACAAGAATTGATTTTTTCCTCTTAGATATACTTTCTAGGATGATGATATGAAAGATATAATTATGATTAGTAGAAAGTATGTTGAGGATAAGATTGATTATCTCAACTTTGATCTTTGGCTTTTGTATATTTTGTTGTTGTGTTTGATGAGGATGAGATCATCTCTATTTATAGAATTAATGAAGCTTCAAATATGAAGAAAAGCACAAAGTGTCCGTTGGAGACTTGGTTAATTGCCCATGGTCTTTGTTTGGAATTGCAAGTATGCCCTTCAGCTGTCCTTGTTAAAAAAAATGCTGGGAGGATGCGTGCTTTGGACTTTTTGTACTTTTGTACTTTATATTTTTTCCACGTGCGAGTATGAATAATTCATGTGAGTTCATCCTCTTTTATGCTTTTTTATGCGAGGATGAATATTAATATGTGTTAAAACATTCCATTTGATCAAGAAGGTGATGAACATGTTTTCTAATTTTAATACACTAAAGAGCACATGTTAGATAACACACATAATCAGAATCTTTGAACAATTTTGTTATCATTAAAATATTTGAGAGAGATTTTGTCTCAACATTTCAATCTGAGGTTGTCAGGTTGTTAGGAGAAGACTTGGCTTGTTGGGTCAATCAAAAGTCTAGGGTTGTCAAGTTGTTTGAGAAGATTGACTTGGAGGGTCAGGTGCTTTGTAATTCAAGGTAATTGAATTAGTGGGTTAAAGCCTTATGAATGAGGGGACTGGATGTAGCTAAGTTAGTGGTGAACCAGGCTAAATCTATGTGTCAAATTATTTATGATTTCATTGATTGCTACCTCTGAATCTGATTGCTACTTATCCAAGTAATTCATAAAAACTAACCAGCCAACATCAAATTAGCAAAAAGTTATCAACTTCGTCAAACACAATTCAACCCCCTTCTCGTTTTTGCACCTTTAATTTGTTCATGAATTCAAAACCGTATCACAAAAGAAGTTACATGATTTTACACTAAAGGACGTGACCAACATAAAACTGAAATTAATATTTAATTGGAGGGGAACAATGAGCCGATGAGAAATTATGGAAGATAATTATGTTATGAAAGAAGAAGTCAATGGATGCAATAATTGAAATATGATGTTATGAAACTATATAGTCATATGAATATGAATGCAATACTAAAATATTAAATTGTAGTAAAGTGAAGAAAAGAAGTAGTACATTGAGAAATTATGGAAGACAATTATGTTATGGAAGAAAAAGTCAATGGATGAAATAATTGAAATGTGATCTTATGAAACTATATGGTCATATGAAGAGGAATGCAATACCAAAACCTTAAATTGCAGTAAAGTGAAGAAAAGATGTAGTACATGTTCAAAAAACAAAAGGATGTTTGAAATGTAGATAAAAGAAGACAGAGAGAAGGTAGAATTTGGAGGTAGACACTTGGAAATTTGACTTATGTGGAACAAATACAATTACATGGCACATGCATAGATGATGTGTTAGCACAAGAAAATTAGAAGCTGATTTAATATATTATAATAGATTTCCTATAACCAAATATTGTCGATCCATAAATGATTTATTGTTTAATAAATTTAACAACTATTACATTATTTACTTGTAATCGACTATTGAATCTGATTTCTTGTTTGAGATCAATGTTCTAGTTATTTTTATGGCTTAAATAACTTTTTAGTCCTTTAAATTTTTTTATTTACTTTTATTTCCTATTTCAAAAAGTTTTTGAAAAATAGTGATACTTTTATTTTCAATAAAATCAAAATAAGGACTAAATGTAAATAAATTTTTTAATAGATGAAATTTAAAAGATCATAATTTTATTAGAATTAAAAATATATTTAATCATATTTTGTGTACTTTTATCACATAGAAGTTAAAATTATTGGTATCTCCATGTTTCGGAGGATCAGCCAAACAATTAAAAATAAAAACTTAAGATTTTGTGAATTTTGGATTCAAATGAACGTGGAGTTCATATAGTTTTCCAAAATTTCTTTAAAACATTTTTCTAATTTTATACAAAAAACTTTACAATCTTTTAATAAATCATATTTTTGTTAACAAATATTAACGAGTGGTTGGCATGATTCAATTAACTATTATTTCTACAAATCAAATTAAGCAAGAAAAGAACAAACGAGGAAAGATGAATGCTTGGGAAAGATTTCTCTAGCTTTATTTGAAATTAAAAATAAATATCGATCGCATATTTGAAAGTCAAAATTAAATATCGCTCGCAAGTTTAAAAATATAAAAGTATCAAGCAGATTTGAATCGCAAAATGAAGAAATACTAATTATCATAAATTGTTATCAATTAATAGATGAAACATGCCAATATTTTTAAATGCTCACATGGGTGAAGTCATACCATGATGTGTATAGACTAAATACATTTTAGTGTATATTTCTTTTCTTTTCTTTTGACAAAATCTATAGTTGTTTAATAAAAGACGAGAAACGTCGTAAGTCCTAGCTCGAGAGTTCGCAATTGTGTAAGTTAATTATGATGATATTTACTGTCTTTTTTAAGATAAAAAAGAAGCATTTAAAGAATAACATCCGTCCATGTAATCTTTCATAATATTGAATAATTCAGACTTTTTTTAAATAAGAAGATGAGATTTTTTTATATATAAATTTAGTGGCTAGAATACTTTGTCGCACTTGCAACTAAGCTCTAGTGTGCTCTTTCAATCTCATTTTTATTTCGTTGATTATAGTTCTAAGTTAAACTCATTTGGGGAGATGAAGAATTGTGTCTACCAAAAACAAAAAGGTTAGCAATCACATACCTGATGATCTTGTCCATCGAGTTACGACAAAATTGTTTATAAAATCTTTAAAACGGTTTGGAGTTGTCTGTAAATCATGGGCTTTCTTATTTAAAAATCAACATTTCATGGTTCTAATTATGATTGTACATCTCTTCTCTTTCATCTGAATATGGTGGGTGATAGAGTTATCGGTGTCGAACTAAAGGATTACGTTTTACTACCGAATCATGTTTAATTACTAAAATTGAACAAAAAGTTTTCAAATTAATTGAAATAATATTTAAAATTAACAAGAGTAATAGAATTGAACTTTTATAATAAGAAAAATGTCAGGGATGAGTTTCACTTCGAGTCCAACATTGGTTTCTAACTTGATTCTAGTTACTATATTTTTTATTGAATTATTACCGAATTCTCTTTATTATTCTTGCCCTAATTTCTTAGTGACATAACCTTTAATTCCAAAGTAACCCTTAATTCCTTAGTGGATTTAAGATTAGAATTAAGCCTTACAGTACAAGAATTCTCTTATTAAACTACTGCCTTTGCAACTAATTTAATTGGCTTCATGACCTGCATCTATCCCTAGAGTACAATATCATGAATTTCTCATCTCAAGCATTCGTAAAGTACACTTCCATTTCAAAATACGAATTGTAGAATATTTTAAAGTTGATCAAGAAATAAAAAGCATTAAGCACATAGATGAGAAAAATAATTCAATAAACCCATTCATATAACTAGAAATCAAATTAGAAAAATAAGGTTTTCATCTTGTTTCACTCATCCCTAAAAAATAGGATTTAGTTACTCATGACAAAGATACAAAAGATAGCGATTAAAGAAGAATTACAAGACGGATTCATGAATGATTCTTGATAAAACTCCTTCAATGGTGATCAGAACAGCTGTCTCTCAGTTTCTCTGCTAGGGCACAAGTCTCAAAACTTCCCAAATGTAAAAAAGATAATCAAAAGTGATAAAAACGCATTTTTATGTATTCAGATACGTGTCACGCGCCCCAAGCGTGCTTCAAGCGCAATCTGGCTGATATAATGTTGAAGAAATGCGTCCGAGGCACAGGTTTCGAGCTTCAGGCGCAAAGACTCTTTTCTCTAATGTACACTGCATTGTGCTCCTCTTTTGAGTCTTAATTTCGCTCCAAATTCCGCTCCAATTGGACATCAGCAACTCCAGATATGGCTGAAATACTCCAGATAGGTCATGTTGATTTCTCACCAAAATTCAGCACTGGACTAAAACAAAAAAACAACGCAAAACAACGAAAAATCTCTACTTAATCAAGGAAATTAGAACATAAACATTTCATTAAATCCAAGAACTAAAATCAACAAAATATATCAAAAAACTCCTTAAATTAACTAATGATTTAAGATAAATAAGACTAAAAACAATGAAAAATATGCATGTGATGAAGAGTCATCACAACCCCAAACTTAATCTGTTGCTTGTCCCCAAGAAAAAATTAATTTCAAATTGGATATAGTTAAAAATAAGCTTAAACTCAATTCTCTCAATTCAAATCAAACTCAATTCTCAAAGTTCTAGCTACTACAAAACATTTATCATGCTCAATGGTTGTTTACATAAATAAAATAACACCATTTGTACGCTTAACATTCATTTATCAAGTTCAACTCTCTCTTCACACAATCTTACCAAAATTTCTCTCGAGTATTTAGCAAGGGTTATGAATTTATCAATCAAATCTTAGAACATGCATCACACTACCATAGGCTTGAAAAATTTCTAGTTAGTAATCACAATGCAACAAACACATACACGTTTGGATGACTTTCAGGTTGTAATGGGGCTTAGGTAAGGGTAGGACATTTTTGGGAGAATAGGCTTTTACTACTTGGAGTTAGGTATACATTTTCAAATTATTCTACCTCTTTTTTTCACATTTTTATTGTGGAGATTCTCAAACATTGATAAAAAAACTAAGAAGATGTTATTTATCAAAGTACACAAATTGATTTTTTTTCTTCTCTTTCTTTTTTCTTTTTGTTTTGATTTTTGATTTTTTTATTTTTTATTTTAATTCTTGAGAACCACCATCCCAAACATAAAAGGTTGCTATCCCATGAGCAACCCCAAACTTAGAACTATACCAACACGAGACAAAAGTTTTCCTACCTAACTCCAAGTAAGGTGATTTAATTACAATCAAGTCTTTGGCTTGTAATGTGGCAAGTAACCGAAAGAAAGCGTCAGACTCAAAGGGGCTAGCAAAGGATAAAATTTGCACAGGGTAGTTAGAAAGGCTCAAACGACCAAACAAAATTGCCTCAATGTATGCATAAATCACAAGTGATGCAAGTCAGAATTAGTGCAAGTTCCGAAAAGATAACACATGTCCAGATAATCACACAACAAAGAATTAAACTGTTTAGATCCAAAACCTCATAATTGGGATAATAAGAGAAAGTATGAACTATCTAAATGAGGCCAAACATGCCACTGCAAAATTTATTTATTTACTTTTAAAAATAAAATGGCAAGTGAGACTTCCACAACCAAAGAGTAGTCAATAATGCATGCATTAGTGAAACTCGTCGAATTGAGCAATGATATGAGCAAGGAAATAGAGTTTAAATTTCAAAATCTGAAATAGATAGCTTAAGACCAACTTCAAGTTGTTAAAAATTCTTCATCATAGTGCACGTTTACACAATTAAAAAGAAATAAATTCAAATAACAAAAATAAGATTGCAAAAATAAAAGTTACCTCTACCTATGGGTTGCCTCCCACAAAGCGCTTTCTCACCAAGGAATAAATATTTCAAGTGTTGTATCAATTGCTTGAGCTCAACCAGTGGTGTCTCTTTCTTTTTCTCTACATACTCGTCTTCATTCCCTTTCAACTCCTCCCTTCTAATATGGAAGCGGGGGGAGTGAGATGGTGATGCTTCTAACATGGCTAAAACATCTTTCATGCTTGGATCTTCACTATCTTTAACAACATCTTGGGGTAGGCACAACACTCTTTCTAACGGCAGAATGGGTACTTGATGTTCAACTTCTTCATCGACTATCAAATCAAAAATCTCAATTCGGTTGCACCCTTCTCTTTCCTTTGAATACTCTATGGCTCTTAGAATATTGAATGTAACTGTTTCCTCATTTACCTTAACGGTTAAGGTGTCATCTGCCACATCAATCATAGCTCTCCCTGTTGCTAAGAATGGTCTCCCCAAGATTAAAGGGATATCATTGTCTTTCTCCATGTCTAGTTCCACAAAATCCACTTGAAAAATGAACTATTCTACTTTGACCAATGTAAAATACATGTTTTTAATGTTACAAAAGATGATCATGCTCAAAGCGACAAGCTCAAAAAGAAGAAGTCTTCAAGAAAGTCTTCAAACATTCTTTGATGGGTTAAATTAGATGTTTTATGTAAAGGTAAATGATACAATCCATGAAATCATATAAAAGAGAACCTTACATCCTTACATATGCATAAACAACATTTTTGAAAGTCAAAAACTTTGTTTTCAAAGTATTAGAATTAATATTTTTTGAAATATGCAAAAGTGTATTCGAATACAACATCATGTATTCGAATACAGATGAAGAAATGCTAAGTCAGTAGCTAAAACACTTCATCTGTATTCGGCTACATCCTGGTGTATTCGAATACAGATGAAGAATTGCTAAGTCAGTAGCTAAAACCCTTCATCTGTATTCGACTACATTCTATTGTATTCGAATACACCCAGCAAGTCAGTGCCCAAATTAACCAGTCTGTATTTGACTACATCAAAGTGTATTCGAATACACAGTGTTAAATTTGAATAAATTTGAACGTTGCAAAGAGGCGTATTCGAATTCACATAGCTTGTATTCGAATACAACTGGAAGCAATGCACTTTTTCAGTTCTGAATTGAATCTAATACATTGCAATTCTTCCTCAAACCTCTTGGATCAATGGCCACAAATCTGAAGAGATGTTTATGGACTATAAATACATCACAACTTCAGATTCACAAACAACAATCCTACTTCACAACTTCAAAGACTTTGAACAAACTTTTCTAAATTTTTTTTGCAAAGTCATTTTCTTAAATTCAAGTACTTGCATATCATTTTCATATCCTTAAGGTTCTCAACGTACTTGAATCAATCTTGGATTGTTATCATTCTACCTCTTTCTTACTCCTATACTCTTATCAAATCACAAGTGTTTGTAAAAGAAAGTTGTACTTTCTTTAAGTGTTTTTATCTAAGATAGTAGTGTTCTATCATAGAAGGTTTGTTAGAAGGTTGTAGCAAAGGTCATAGGGTGAGGACTTGTACATATTCTGACAAATAGTGAAGGAAATCTCTTGTGGTGAGCAAGAGGACTGGATGTACCCTTGGTTATAAGGGGAACCAGGATAAATCTGTTGTGTTCATTTACTTACTACTATTTCCTTTTTCATCTACCATCATTAAGCGCAAAAATCGATCACTAAAATTCTGAAAACTACTAAAATACCCAAACACCTAATTCACCCCCCCTCTTAGATGCACATCTGATCTTTCAATTGGTATCAGAGCAGGTTGAAGGTAACTTACTCCTAGATCAATAATTCATGGCTTCCGCACAACCAGTTTTCAGAGACGGTGGCAGCAGCAATAAACCACCATGTTTCGTTGGTGAGCATTATGATTTTTGGAAAATACGCATGCAAGCATATCTAGAGGCTCAGGGAGACGAAATATGGGATGCTGTCGAAAATGGTCCTTACATCCCAACAACAGTAATCAATGATAAGGAAGAAATCAAGATAAAAAATTCCTAGACCGATGACGATAAAAAGAAAGTGTTGTTTGATAAAAAGGCTAAAAACATTTTACAATCAGCATTAGGTATGGACGAATTTTTCCGCGTATCTCATTGTAAAACAGCCAAGGAGATATGGGACACATTGGAAGTAACCCATGAAGGCACCGTAGAGGTAAAAAGATCCAAACTTAATACACTTTCTCAAGAGTATGAATTATTTCGTATGCAGCCTGGAGAATCTATATTAGACATGTAGAAACGATTCTCCCACTTAACAAATCACTTGACAGCCCTTGGAAAGGTTTTCTCCAACGATGAACTGAATCTGAAAGTATTGAGGTCACTAACTAGGGCGTGGCAACCAAAGGTGACAGCGATATCAGAAAAGAAGAGTTTATCCAAAATGTCACTTTCTGCATTATTTGGCAAACTACAAGAACATGAAATAGAACTTGGAAGATTAGAGCAAAATGAAACCCAAGAAAAGAAGAGCAAAAACATTGCTCTAAAGACCGAATCAAAGGAAGTAGTCAAAGACAAAATTTCTGTTGAAGACGAAAACATTAACTTCCTTGTCAAGAAATTCGGTAAATTTCATAAAATTAACAGAAGTTTCAAAAAGAAGAACTTCAGAAAGAAAGATAGCTCTACTACCAACCAAAATTTCACATGCTTTGAATGCGAGAAACAAGGACATATCAAAGCAGATTGTCCAGATCTCATCAAGAAGAATGCCGGTAAAAGAAAAGACTTCAAGAAAGCATATATAGCATGGGAAGATAACGATATAAGTTCATCATCAGAAACTGAAAGTGATGAATGTGCTAACGTTGCACTAATGGCTTCACATCATTCAGATGACGAAGAGGTTAGTAACTTAAACACTCCTCATTATAATCTTGAATTAGCCATAGAATACAATGAAGCACAAAATGCAATAAAGGAACTTCTTGTTGAATGTAAAAATCTGCTTAAACAAGTATCAACACAAAAGAAAGAAATTTCATGTCTTAAAGAAAAAATTGATATTATGGAAAAAGATGCTAAAAAATCAAAGCAGAATTTTACATGTAACAAATGTGATTCCCTTTCATTTAAAATTGTTCAACTAAATAGAGTGATTGAAAGATATGAAAAAGGACATATAGGATTGGAAAATGTTCTAAACATGCAAAGATATTCAAACAATAAAAGTGGTATTGGATTTTCTAAATTTGATAAACCAAGCTCAAATAAGACCATTTTTGTCAAATCAAGTACTCAAACCAATCAAAGAAATGTTACAATTTTACGGGTCACTCTTATAAGGAGAAAACTACTAAAAATAAACTTCATACATATACTAGTAAGATTCCTACTTGCTCATATTGTGGTATTCATGGACACACAAAGTACTTCAAATTTATGGTACTTAGATAGTGGGTGCTCCAAACACATGACGGGTGACATAACAAAATTTTCAGCCTTGACCCTTGAATCAAAAGGATACGTAGTATATGGAGATAATAATAAAGGAAAAATCTTAGGTATTGGAAAAGTTGGAACAACACCTTCTCCATCAATTGAGGATGTTCTGTATGTTGAAGGACTAAAGCATAATCTCATAAGCATCAGTCAGCTATGTGATAAAGGACACAAGATAGTCTTCAACAAAGAAGAGTGCATCATTCAAAATGCAGCAACAAGTGAAATTCAATTTATCGGTAAACGTTTCAAGAATATTTTTATACTTAATCTTGACGATTTATCCTTGAAAATGAAATGTCTTTTGGTAAGCGACAACAAAGATGCATGGCTATGGCACAAAAGAATTGCACATATCCACATGGATCATTTAAACAAACTAGTCAAGCATGATCTTGTTGTTGGATTACCAAAAATGAAATTTGTCAAGGATAAATTATGTGACGCTTGTCAAAAAGGTAAACAAACAAAAACTTCTTTCAAAGCTATAAATGTTATATCAACTACAAGACCACTTCAATTAATACACATGGATTTGTTTGGTCCATCAAGAACTAAATGTCTTGGTGGAAATTCATATGGACTAGTGATAGTTGATGACTATTCAAGGTACACATGGACCTTGTTTTTGGCAAGTAAAAATGAAGCTTTTAAAGCATTTAAAAATTATGCCAAACTAGTCCAAAATGAACAATCATCCAAAATTGTATCAATTAGAAGTGATCATGGAAGAGAATTTCAAAATACCTTATTTGAAGAATTCTGTGAAGAAAATGGAATTTTCCACAATTTGTCTGCACCTAGAACACCTCAACAAAATGGGGTTGTTGAGAGAAAGAACAGATCCTTGGTAGAACTTGCAAGAACTATGTTAAGTGATTCAAATCTACCAAAGTACTTTTGGGCAGATGCTGTAAACACGGCATGCTATGTTACTAACAGAGTAAACATTCGGCCACTTCTTAAGAAGACTCCTTATGAACTTTACAAAGGCAGAAAGCCCAATATCTCTCACTTCCACATCTTTGGATGCAAGTGTTTTGTGCTAAATAACGGAAAAGACAATCTTGGAAAATTCGATGAAAAAGCAGATGAATGTATCTTTATTGGTTATGCATTATCTAGTAAAGCATTTAGAATTTTCAATAAAAGAACTTTAATTGTAGAAGAATCAATACATGTAACTTTTGATGAAACTAACCCCTTGAAAGAGGACAAAGCTATTTCTTATGATGATGATGACATTGAAAGTAGTGATCCAAGTAAAGAAGATCAAATTGATCAACCGAGTCAAGAAAATGAAGTCAACATTGAAAAGGAGAATGATAAACTTCCAAAGGAATGGAGAACTCATCGGGATCATCCAATTGATAACATTATTGGAGATATCAACAAAGGAGTTACAACTAGACTTAAACTACAAGATGCATGCTTAAACATGGCATTTGTTTCTCAAATCGAACCTTCCAAAATTGGTGAAGCACTCAAAGATGATCAATGGATACTTGCTATGCAAGAAGAACTTAACCAATTCGAAAGAAATGAAGTTTGGGAACTTGTTCCAAATCCAGGAAATAAACACATAATTGGTACAAAATGGGTGTTCAAAAATAAACTTGACGAAAACAGTATAGTTGTTCGCAATAAAGCAAGATTAGTCGCCCAAGGATATAATCAAGAAGAAGGAATTGATTTTGACGAAACATTTGCTCCGGTCACAAGGTTAGAAGCAATACGTTTACTACTTGCTTATGCTTGCTCTATGAACTTTGAATTATTTCAGATGGATGTGAAAAGTGCCTTTCTAAATGGATACATCAATGAAGAAGTATATGTCAAACAACCACCCGGCTTTGAGGACTTCAAAAATCCTACACATGTATTCAAACTAAGGAAAGCTCTCTATGGTCTAAAACAAGCACCAAGAGCTTGGTATGACAAATTGAGTGCCTTCTTGTGTGAAAGAGGTTTTGAAAAAGGAAAGGTTGACAAGACATTATTTATTAAACGAAATAATGGTCACACCTTGCTGGTCCAAATCTATGTTGACGATATCATATTCGGTTCAACAAACAATGAAATATGTGAAGAATTCTCATTGATGATGCAAGGTGAATTTGAAATGTCCATGATGGGAAAATTAAACTATTTTCTTGGTCTTCACATCAAACAACTCAAGCATGGCATCTTCATCAATCAAGCAAAATATTGCAAAGAATTTCTAAAGCGATTTGAAATGGAAAATTGCAAAGAAAGTGCTACTCCAATGGGTTCAGGAACGTATGTTGATAAAGATGAATCTAGTATATCAATATACATTTCAAAATATCGAGGTATGATTGGATCTTTATTATATCTAACGGCCAGCCGGCCAGATATTATGTTTAGTGTTTGTTTGTGTGCAAGATTTCAGGCAGATCCTAAAGAATCACATCTTGTAGCAGTCAAACGAATCATGAAATATTTGAAAGGAATAATCAACGTAGGACTATGGTATCCGAAAGGTAGTATTTGTAGTCTCGTTGGATTATGCAGGATGTAAAACAGACCCTAAAAGCACAAGCAGCACTTGTCATGTCTTGGGAAATGAACTCGTATCATGGTCATGTAAAAAGCAAGCATGCGTTGCACTTAGTACTGCTGAAGCAGAATATATAGCAGCAGGAAGTTGTTGTGCCCAAATTCTGTGGCTTAAGCAACAACTATGTGACTATGGAATCAATCTCGGATGCATTCCGTTAAGATGCGACAACACTAGCGCGATAAATATCTCAAAGAATCCAATCATGCACTCTCGGACCAAACATATTGATATACGACATCATTTTCTATGCGATCATGTACTTAAAGGAAATGTTGAAGTCACATTTGTGGATACTCATAATCAACTTGCCGACATCTTCACCAAACCACTCCCTAAGGACTCATTTTACCAAATACGACGAGAACTCGGCATCTTAAGTGAAAGTGATCTTTAAAACTCTAAGGTACTTTGTTATTATCATTTCAAAGGTATTAGTTCTGTCTCTTGTTATCATATTATAATTCAGTTGTCTCTGCTTACCTGTCCTTATCTTGGTGATTATATAATGAAATTATACTGCTATATATGGTATATTACTCTCTGCTTCAAATCAATTGAAGATGTAGCCGAATACACATTTTCGATATCCAAGTGTATTCGACTACACCTGTTCCCAGAACCACTCAGAATCAAAATTTTTCCATTTGTATTCGAATATACTCATGTGTATTCGACTACACCTTCCAATTTTTCTGTTATATTTAAAAGCCACGACAACAATTTTGCTTCATTACTCAGATTAGGTATTCGAATACGTTTGCCTCCTTCCTCATTTTTCAAAACCCTTCTCTTCATCTTACACCATTGTTCTTAACTTCCAAGCCCCATCCTATTTTGGTCATCTCTATCCTTCCTTCATTCAGATTTCGCAAAAACCCTAAACCCCCAAATCTCTTTCAACTCACTATGTCCAACATCTCCAACACTGTTCAAGACGCACGCAAACGAGGACCTAGAACTAAGCATGCATGTGTGGGTCCCTCCAAAAAACGAACCAAAAGCACCAACGTCACGGATTTATCACGCCTCTTACACACACCGGAGGAAATTGCTCGGTTTCGCACACTCTACTCCGACAAACGCCTTATCATCCCAAAATTCGGTACTTTGGACTCTTTTTCTGCATTTCAATTTCCTGCTTTATTAAAAGCTCAACGTATGGAAGAGTTTATTAGTTATAAAGGTCCTATCTACCCCAATTTAGTTAGGGTCTTTTATTGCAATTTAACTAGGGATGGCAAACTGTTGAAATCTCGTGTCAAAGGGAAAGATATTGTGCTCGATTCACACATTATTGGTGACATGTTTAAAATTCCCTATGCGGGACAGAGAGTTAGTCCCACAAACCTCTGTAAATGGGCTGGTGTTCCCAAATATGATGCTTATGTGACTCTTTGTCGGTTTAATAAACAAACTATGGAACAGAAGCGTAGTCAAGCCGGTTCCAAATTTGCTAAGCAACGATATGGCGTTGGTCATCTCACTGTTGATTATCGGTTGCTTCATTATTTCTTAAGTTATATTTTGGTCCCCAAAGCTGGTAACTATTCACAGATTTCTGAGTTTGAACTCCAGCTTATGTATTTTATGTTCGAAGGGCTTCCTCTCAATTGGGCATATATCATTAAGTCCGTTATGTTTACATCCAGAGAAGCTGTTGGTTTGCCTTACGCCAAGGAAGTCACTCGTATTCTCGAACACTTCGAAGTAGACTTCTCTAAGGAGGTTTTGTATACTGTTACGAAGGACAATGTGCTGGATTTAAGTGTCCTTCCTAGTATGAAAATTGTTTGGCACGCACCACTTCAGAAGTACATCCATATGAGTGATCTTGGTCAAACCTCTGCTACTTCTGATGGCGCTGCGACTGATGCTACTCCTGACGATGATGACGCTGAAGAAACAGCATCGGATGATGACTATGTCACAAATCGCATGGTTATGGAAAAACTTGATTCTCTTTAGACCTGCCTCTCTGATTTCACCACTTTGGTTGCTACTCGCTTTCAGACTATCGAATCCACCATTGCAACCAACCAAAGCAGTCTGATTCATGAAATGTGTATTCTGTCCGACAAGATCGATCATCTTCATCTTCCGCCTGGCCATCACTGATTAGCATTTAGTTTCCTAGGACTAGTTGCCGTTTTGTTATGCTTCCTTTCATGTTTTTGCTTTGATGTACTATTTGCTATTCTCGGTTCCATTTTGGCGTTGTATTATGACTTTTATGCACTTTTCTCTGCTTGATTGATTGCTTGGTTCTTCTATTATGTTTATTTGGCCTATTATGTGTCTATTTTATTTTATTCCTTCATATATTATTGGTAGTCTTCTTCTTTTTGATCATGTCTAAAGGGGGAGAAAATCTGGTATTTTATTGTTCTTTCAACTATCAATATAAGTACTCAATACACATGTTCCCTTGACCATCCGCCACGGAAGTATGCTTACTTTACGGGGGAGCATGATGCGCATACATTACGGGGGAGTCATCAATACACAACAGATGGTTTTGTCATAATCAAAAAGGGGGAGAATGTAAAATACATGTTTTTGATGATACAAAAGATGATCATGCTCAAAGCGACAAGCTCAAAAAGAAGAAGTCTTCAAGAAAGTCTTCAAACATTCTTTGATGGGTTAAATTAGATGTTTTATGTAAAGGTAAATGATACAATCCATGAAATCATATACAAGAGAACCTTACATCCTTACATATGCATAAACAACATTTTTGAAAGTCAAAAACTTTGTTTCCAAAGTATTAGAATTAATATTTTTTGAAATATGCAAAAGTGTATTCGAATACAACATCATGTATTCGAATACAGATGAAGAAATGCTAAGTCAGTAGCTAAAACACTTCATCTATATTCGGCTACATCCTGGTGTATTCGAATACAGATGAAGAATTGCTAAGTTAGTAGCTAAAACCCTTCATCTGTATTCGACTACATTCTATTGTGTTCGAATACACCCAGCAAGTCAGTGCCCAAATTAACCAGTCTGTATTCGACTACATCAAAGTGTATTCGCATACATAGTGTTAAATTTGAATAAATTTGAACGTTGCAAAGAGGCGTATTCGAATACACATAGCTTGTATTCGAATACAACTGGAAGCAATGCACTTTTTCAGTTCTGAATTGAATCTAAAACATTGCAATTCTTCCTCAAACCTCTTGGATCAATGGCCACGAATCTGAAGAGATGTTTATGGACTATAAATACATCACAACTTCATATTCACAAACAACAATCCTACTACACAACTTCAAAGACTTTGAACAAACTTTTCTAAATTTTTTTTGCAAAGTCATTTTCTTAAATTCAAGTACTTGCATATCATTTTCATATCCTTAAGGTTCTCAACGTACTTGAATCAATCTTGGATTGTTATCATTCTACCTCTTTCTTACTCCTATACTCTTATCAAATCACAAGTGTTTGTAAAAGAAAGTTGTACTTTCTTTAAGTGTTTTTATCTAAGATAGTAGTGTTCTATCATAGAAGGTTTGTTAGAAGGTTGTAGCAAAGGTCCTAGGGTGAGGACTTGTACATATTCTGACAAATAGTGAAGGAAATCTCTTGTGGTGAGCAAGAGGACTGGATGTACCCTTGGTTATAAGGGGAAACAGGATAAATCTGCTGTGTTCATTTACTTACTGCTATTTAATTTTTCATCTACCATCATTAAGCGCAAAAATCGATCACTAAAATTCTAAAAACTACTAAAATACCCAAACACCTAATTCACCCCCCCCCCCTCTTAGGTGCACATCTGATCTTTCAACCAACACATCTTCCACCACCCCATATGGGTGTTTCATTGAGAGATCCGCAAATTGTAACATAAGTTGTATGTCTTTGACTCTTTAAATGCCTAAGCTTTTGTGAAAGGAAAAGGGCATAAGACTCATACTAGCCCCAAGATCACACAGGGCTTCCCAAAAGTTCTATCCCCAATAGCGCAAGGAATAGAGAAGCTTCTAGGATTCTTGAGCTTAGGTTGCAGCTTCCTCTATACAATGGCACTGCACTCTTTGGTAAGCATCACTGTTTCACCGCCGATTTTCCTTTTCTTTGATAGAATCTCCTTCATGAACTTGGCGTACGTCGACATCTGCTCTAGTGATTTTGCAAAAGGAATATTAATTTTAATTTTTTAAAAACATCAAGAAACTTAAGAAATTGTTTTTCAGTTTCTTCCCTTTTTAATCTTTGAGGGAATGGAAGTTGAATTTCAGGCTTTGACAGGGCTTCCTTTTTCTGCACCACAAGTTGTTCCTCCTTTTGACGACCAATGTCCTCCTCAAATGATGTCGAAGTGACCATTTCCTCCGAGTGGGTTGGAGCTGAAGCACTCCCACCCTTTTTGGCTTTAGGTGGTACTGGTTCACTTACCTTACCATTCCTCGTTGTCATGGCATTGACATTATTTCGCAGATTCGTAACTGTGTCACTAGGAAAATTTTTATGCGCTCTTTGTGCTAGTTGTTGAGCAAGTAGACCCAATTGGGTTTCAAGATTCTTTATTGAGGATGAGTGATTTTTGGAGATGGCTCTAGACTCTTCAATGAAAGAACTTGTGTTCGTTACTAACTTCTCAATAGCATTCTCCTAAGCAGCTTTTCGAGCTGGAGCTTGATTTTCTTGAGCTCCTTGTTGACCTTGAGATCCACCCTGTTGATCTTTCCATGAAAAATTTGGATGATTTCTCCAACCTGGATTAGATGTACTAGAGTAGGGATTGTTCTGCTTTCTATTGTTACCCATGAAATTCACCTCTTCTAGTCCTTTTGTATCGTCTTCATTTGGTATTTCACAAGCTCCATTTTTATATGCTCCCCCACAAAAGTGATAACTAGCATGTTTCAATAATTTGACAGGGGCCACTTGGGTTGTATATTTAGAGCTGGCATCCCTTTCTTTATCTCAGTAGCGGACGCCTTTGGCATCCAGGGGTCGCAGACCTACCATAGAATCCTGTTCGGAAAAAAAGGTGGAACACATTAGTTATCCGCTCTCAGCTTGAACAATTAAGGGTCGGAGAAGTGCAATTACTCATTCTTAACTTAGCGATAACATCTTCTATGTATTTTGATAGTAGCTTTCCTTGAGCCTACCCGACATCCATAACACTCAATTCCTGCAGACCAAATTTTGACCCACTACCTTTATCATACAACATCATTTGTTCATTTGATGTCATGATCTCGATAACTTTTCATGCTTCTGATGCGGTCTTGTAATCCAAAGAACCACCTGCGGTAGCATCCATCATAATTCTAGTGCTCGGCCTAATATTTGCATATGGGCATCCTGCTAGTAAACTCTTGAACCTCTTGTAAGTGTCACAAAGAGATTCTCCTTCTTTCTGTTTGTAACCAGAAATCTCTTGCCTTTTTCTAACGAACACAACTGGGGGATAGTATTGTTCTAAGAACTTATCTTCAAGGTCATCCCATGTGGTAATGCTATTGGATGGTAAAGAATTAAGCCACTCCTTAGCATCATCTTACAATGACAATGGAAATAGTCTCAATTTTTTTGCCTTCTTTAGTGTTATCATCCACCTTCACTGTTTCACATAGTTCAAAGAAGTTTGTGAGATGCCTATTGGCATCTTCGTTATGTTTACCGAAAAAATGAATCTCCTTCAACTCTTGGTACATAGTGGGACTTATTTCAAACTTGTTGACTCTAACCAGTTGGTTATAGATGGCCAACCAAGGACAGTTTTTACTAATTGTCTTTCCCTATGTCTCCATTCCCAAATTGTGAGTAATGAAAAGTGTTAAACTAAAGAAAAATAAATAATTAAATTAATAAAATAAAAATAAAATTTTTATTGCAGAACAAAAAATTTCCAATAAAGTAAATAAATTATAACGAGTTGAATCTATCCCTAGACTACAATATCATGAATTTCTCATCTCAAGCATTCGTAAAGTCCACTTCCCTTTCAAAATACGAATAGTAGAACATTTTAAAGTTGATCAAGCAATAAAAAGTATTAAGCACATAGATGAGAAAATATTTCAATAAACTCAGTCATATAACTAGAAATCAAATCAAAAAAATAAGGGTTTCATCTTGTTTCACTCATCCCTAGCAAACAGGGTTTAGTTACCCATGACAGAGATAGAAATGATTGGGATTAAAGAAGAATTACAAGAACGATTCATGAATGATTCTTGATAAAACTCCTCCAATGGTGTTAAGAACAGCCCTCTCTGAGTTTCTCTGCTAGGGCATAAGTCTCAAAACTTCTCAAATGTCAAAAAGATCCTAAAAAATGATAAAAACGCGTTTTAAGGTATTTTGATGTGTGTCACGCGCTCCCGGCGCAATGTAACACCCCAAATTTAATAATAAATTATTTCATTTATCTAATAGGATTCTAAAGAATTAATTTAGTACTGCATGTGTTTACAATATTTGTTGATAAATAATTATGATTAATTTTCTTACATGTGTATTTGCTATAGTGTAATAATTTCTCATGTGTTTGACTTAATAATTTATTTAAATTATTGATATGGATATTAAGTGTATTCATATTTTTTTTTTATTAATTTTAGATTGTTATTATTTTTAAGTGAAATATGTTATCCTTATTACTAACTAGATATTTAATAATTAAATTTATTTATTTTTATTTTAATGATAGTAAAGTTTTGAATAATAATAATAATATAAAATATAAAAATATGGTTGATATGGCTGATAAGTATATATGTACCAATCTTGTCCCCACCGCCTAAAACTAATAACCCTAAACCAAATGCACACAGCTTTAAGAAACTCGCAAACTTCATCTATTTTCCTTGTCCACCGTCTTTGTAACCCAACCACTCGATACAATTCAATACTTTTATCTTCCATTGTCTAGGGAGGAATGACCAATATCTTCCTTCTCCATTCATTATCTTCATCAAAATTACTCTCATTATACGTCAGGTGAAGGAGAAATCAAATCGTGACCTATTCTCCCCGACATCAACACTGCCACGAAGCATTTCTAGCCTCCGTAGTGGTGCATTGAAACAACGAAAAACAATTTCGCGTTCTCCACATCGATAGCTTTGTCCTACATCTTTATGTTTTTCAGTTGCGCCAACTTTCACAAAAACCCGACGGCGGTGGCATTATGGTAAATGCTTTCCGATCATCCTAGCATTCATTGTTCATTTTGTTCTGAACCTGTCATAATTAAAGTTAGATGTTGATGCGCTTTTAATTTTAATTTTTGTGTTGTTGTTATCTGTAAGCACCGTTTCAAGTCATCTGTATCGCTGTAAATTGGTTATTCTCTTGACCGCTTGCAAACAATTTATTTTCGGATTGCTCCGACGTTGCTGAAATTTAATTTCTTACCGTACGAGATCGCCAAATGAGGTATGGGGTGAGAGTGAGTCCGATTTCATGAGTATAAATTAAGTGAGATGAACGAGAAAACCGTATTTCCCATTATTCATTCGGGGCTCGCTACGTACGGCTGAAGCCCTTTGAGTAATAATTAACAAATTAGAAAACTTGAATTTAGTGAGGTTAAAATATGAGTTAGAAACTTTTATAGGATGTTGTTTGATTTGATTTCGAAGATTGTGTGGTAGTTGAATTATTGTAGAATTGTGTATCTGACGTGTTTTTTGTTTTGTTTATATCTATCCTTGATATTGTTATATGGTATATAATGTGATGAATTGTAATTATTGGGATTGCTATTGATGTGATGTATGTGAATGATCTAGTTCTGTTATCTATGAGTGAAAATCATGTATTGTTGGAGCTTGTGTATCATGATGATAAATTTTGAATGTAATATATGACTATGGAAATATGCATTCATGATGTGTACTTGTTGACTTCTGATGTTACCACCTTGATGAATATGATGAAATGCATATTGTGTTTAATTGAATAGTGATGAATTCGACCTATGCCAATGATGCTTCTCTTAATGGAGTGAGTAGCCTAGGCTAACAAGGGGAGGATTTGGATGTTATTTTTCTGAAGTGGGGATTATCTTGTCATCATATAGGTAAGGCCTGACATGCCTAGTGATTTTGGGGAAGTACCACTGAATGAGCCTGATCGTGGCGGTCTACTGTTGAGCCTTAAGGCATGATTGTTAGACCTTGGAGGTATTCAGGTAAGGAACTCCTAGGTGACTTGGAGGTAGCACTCCAAATGTCGGGAGCTACCATGCAACACACGGTTACCTCGACTGTCGCGTATATATGTCTCGGGTAGAGTTGAGGGGATCTTTGAGGATATGGCCAATTTGAATTGTCTATCCACTTGTGTGGTGGCATAGTATCAAGCCTCCTAACCAAGTACTTCAGAGTTAGAATGGTACCATAGAAAGAGGAGAAGTCTAGAGTATAAGAGCATGCATAACATCACTTGATTTGTGTGTTGACTTACTTGATGTTGTGGAATGTATCAATGTTTTACCTTGATTTTAATTGTTGATTGTGATTTGATATGATATGGTGTTTAATATATTTTACGTGTTCTTCTCAATTATTTTTTACTATTACATGTTTTCGAAGCTCACCCCTCGTTGCTTGTGTTTGGCACTTGCGAAAGCGCAGTTATTTCAGGTTATCGGATGGTGATCCATGCTTTGATAGGTGATATTGGGTGGGAGTAATTTGTCATGTTTTGTTGAGTTATGAACTAATTTAGGTTTTTCTAAATTCGATCGATCAATCGTGCTATTTTTTATCTTTTATTCGGAAGTAGAAATTAATTGTATCTAAGTTTAGAACGTGTTTGTATGTCAGAAATATTTATTTAATAAGCCTTAGCTATATTCGATATTAAAGGATTTGTAAGTGAACTTTTTTATGGAAGCATTTTGTGTGAGTGTGACATCCTGAATCTTATAATTTAATAGAAAATTTTCATACTCTATTTTAGAACCGCTGCGAATATCTTTCAAAACTAATGCATTTTACTTTCTATTTCAATTTGGGTTTAGGGTGTCACATGCAATCTGGCAGATCCAGTGATGTAGAAATGCACCCCAGACGCAGGTTTTGCGCTGCAAGCGCAAAGCCTCTTCTGTTTGACATATACTGCATTTGGCTCCTCTTATGAGTCTGAATTTGGCTCCGGTGTCTTCATCAAAGTTGTAACTATAGATTGTAGCTTTCATTTGCACTTTTTTTGACTCCAATTAGACATATACAACTCCAGATATGAATGAAATACTCCAAATAGGTCATGTTGATTTCTCACCAAAATTCAGTATTGCACTAAAACAAAAAAACAACACAAAACTAAGAAAAATCTCTACTTAATCTAGGAAATAATAACAAAAATATTTCATTAAGTTCAAGAACTAAAATCAACAAGATATATCAAAAAAACTTCTTAAATTAACTAATGATTAAAGATAAATAAGACTAAAAATAATGAAAAATATGCATTTGATGAAGAGTTATCAGTGGACAAATTCTTTACCGCTTTGTTTCTTGGAATAGACAAAGCTCAAACTTGTTTGATTTTAACTATTTTGTGATTCTTGTTCTCTTGGCCATGTCATCGTAACCTCTAATATTATAGGATGAAATTAACATCTTTTATTAGTGGATTGTTTTTCCCACTGCTCCTTTACCATTTGGTCCATGGTCTCAACCTTTTGTATAGTGTTATATATCGATTTTTAACAACAATAATATTTTTTTTAAATTAATTTGAAAATTATACTCTTAAATTCTTAATCACAAAATAACTAGTGAATTTTTTATTCATAAATAACTCTTTTCAAAACCAATAAAAAGCAACTTGTTGGGATGTAACATGATCTTTCAGGGAAAACATCTTTACTTCAAAAGAAAATCTTTATCAACTAATTTACAAAGGTAATGGTTTCAAAACTAACAGTTCGACTGCATTTAAGTTGATCATTATAAATCTTAAATGAAGGTTACTAGGTAAGAATCACCCATTAGCTACACAAGTTGTCTGCATTTAACTGGCGTCCAAGTCACGGCTCTGCTACGTCTTCGTGCATTTCACTTATTCCTTAAAGTCTATGGCGTTCAACTCGGTTTCATAATAATAGAATTGGTCCCCAATCCAAAAATAACATATATACATAGTAAACAAATTGTACATGTATCAATTACGATCAATCATATACATGCATGCATACCATATACTCACAACACATATTGTGACACCCTAAACTAAAATACTTTAATAGTAACATTTTTAAAATACTTTTAAATGCACATTCACAGTGGAGAGAAAATCACTTAAATAAGAGGGTAAAACTCCTTTCAAATTTTATTAAAAAATTCAAAATAATAGTTTGAGGTTTCACATTCACACAAATAATAGTTTAAAATTCAATAATATTAGATTCCTTTCTTATAATAATAAAATAGAGTAAACTAATATTTATTTTTTAAAATACATCGTTGACATCCAAGTCAAAAGACATAATTAAATACAAGATAATACTTGTTTGTCAATTATTTTATAAAAATATATTTCAGCTTAAGACTCAATAAAATATAAAAGAAGACTCATCACCGATATCACTTATCTAAGCATAGATCACCGATTGACAACCTGTAATGTGTTTTGCAAAACACACACAAACAAGAATGAGATGAATTTCAAAATCACGATGATAATATAGTATAAGTAAGGAGAACGCACAAGTAATCAACATAGAGCTATATCAAACACATCACGGTATATCAAAAAATTCAAAAAATTAATATCATATTATAACTTCAAAATCACTAAAGGAAAATCAATATTTCATTATAACATCAAATCATTTAAGAGAAATGTTATCACATTAGATACTTTTTAAATACAACAACACAATCACAAGAAGATGCAATGTTATGCATGCTTTTAAAAACTATATGATCCAAATATAATACATATCACTAAGGCAACTTCCACACATAAAATCACCAATACCAATAAGCAAAATAAACTTGCCACAAAGACAACTTTCACACAGAAAATCACCCATACCATGAGGATGTATTATCAAAATTAAATATTCTCACACAACCCACTAAGTCATTCATATGCTTCAAAAGTCACTTATACAAAATCATCACCTCATTCAAAAATCACTAAGATCATACATCACATGTTCTTATCATAAAAATTGTATATTCATAAAACATCATCATAGAAATCAAAACTTTCACCTCACATATCATAAAGATCATATATTCATAAACAATTATCACAAAGATCAAAGTTTTCACCATAAATATCATGAAAATAAAAAATTCATAAAAAGTATCACAAGAATCAAAACTTAAATCTCTTACTTCATAAAAATTTAAAGTTTCATCATATATATATAAAATTCAAACTTTCTCCACATATATCATAAAAATTATAACAATCATCATATGCAACATAGAAATTCAAACTTTTTCACATATACCATAAAAATTAAGACTTTTAACATATAAAACATGAAAACTTAAACTTTCTCCACCTATAATGCACATTTGCAGAATTTAAACCACACAACACCTTATAAAAGTTTCTAATCCATACTTTAATCCTACAAGCTCCTATTTTTCATTTTAATTCAATTATTACTAAATAGGGCTACCATCGTGTGTAGCCAGACCCAGATGAATTGTTTGGAAATACGTATCTGTTGTTTATCTCACATTATAATATACTCATGAATTCAAACACCCTCTCACCCCTTACTTTATTTTGACACTTTAATTCACACGCTAATCCAAGTACATATGAGAAAAGAATATGCTCATTGGACTCTTCGTCCTCTGATCGGTCAAACTCGATTATTTATGGTTAAAGGTCAAAATTAAAATATGAGAAGACACTCTAAAATGATCAATTTCAAAATTGGTTCAAAGAAACATACCACATGTCAGAAAAATAAGAGCATACTACCCTCATTGCCAATGTTGTCTAGTCCCGTAAACTTTTTTATTTACTTTTAATTTCTATTTTAAAAAGTTTTGAATAATAATGATACTTTTAGTTTCAAAAAAATCAACATAGGAACTAAAAGTAAATAAATTTCTTTTCGAGATTCAACTTAAAAGATCATAACTTTTAAGGACTAAAAATATATTTAACCATATTTGTATCACATAGAAGTTAAAATTATTGGTGACTGTTGTTTCGTAAAATCAGCTACAACAATTAAATATAAAAACTTAAGATTTTGTGAATTTTGATTTAAATAAACATGAGTTCATATTGTTTTTCAAAATATTTTAAAAAAATTCTTCTTATTTTATACAATAAACTATACAATCTTTTAATAAATCATATTTTTATTAACAAATATTAACGAGTGGCTGACATGATTCATTTATACTATTATTTCTGCAAATCAGGTTAAGATAGAAAAGAACAAACGAGGGAAGATGAATGCTTGGAAAGATTTCTCTAGCTTTATTTGAAATTCAAAATTTAATATCGATCACAAGTTTAAAATTAAATAGTATCATGCTGATTTGAAAGTGCAAAATAAAGAAATACTAATTATTTTAACATATATTGTTATCAATTAATACATAAGACATGCCGATATTTTTAAATGATAATATTTTTAAATACACCTTTAATGGCACATGGGTGAAGCCATGACGTGTAAAGATTAAATACATGTTAATGTATATATATATTTTTTTGCAAATTGTATAGTTGTTTAATAAAAGACCATAAAGATCCTTAAGTCTTAGCTCGGGAGTTCACAATTGTGTACGTTAATTATACTAATATTTATTGTCTCTTCTAAGACAACAAAAAAGATGCATTTAAAACATAGCACTCATCCATGTAATCTTTTATAATATTCAATAATTCAGCATGAAGTTTTCTAAACAAGAAAATGAGATTATTTTTATATATAAATTCATTGGCTAGAATATTTTGTAACACTCGCAACTAAGCTCTAGTGTGTTCTTTCAATCTCATTTTGATTCCCTTGATTATTGTTCTATATCAAACTCATTTAGGGAGATGAAGAATTCTATGTCTACCAAAAACAAGAAGGTTAGTAATCACATACCTGATGATCTTGCCGAGTGCATTTTGAAAAAATTGTCTATAAAATCTTTAAAACGGTTTGGAGTTGTCTGCAAATCATGGGCTTTCTTATTTAAAAATCCACATTTCATGGACATCTACTGCAACAAGTTTTTGTCAAATAATCATTCTAGTTATGATTGTGCATCTCTTCTCGTTCATGTAAATATGTTTGGAAATTGGGACAATCCATTTTTAAAATTCAAATTATCGTTATATATGCTTTCTGGAGAGAGGTTTGAGAATAAGGTTTAAATAGATTGGCCAAATCCATTTCAAGATGATTACCTTGGTTTTTTTGTTTTGGGTTCTAGTAGTATTAATGGTATTCTTTGTCTCTATAGATACTTCAACATGCATAAAAAAGTTGTATTGTGGAATCCAGCTACCGAGGAATTCAAGATCGTTCCTTCTAGCCCTAGAGAGTCAAGATATTATTCAGATGCACTTCATGGATTTGGTTATGATTTCCTTAAACATGATTATAAAGTGATTCTACATATGATAGTGTATGGCCATTACCGTTATTGGCCCATTTCAGATCCTTCGACGTGTAGGTCTCGTAGCTTACCAGATTGCCTTGCCTCCAAGTGTAGCCAAACTGCACAACGTATTCCATGTGTCACAGCTGAGGAAGTACATGGCTGATCCTTCCCATATTATCACGCCAGATGATATCCAGTTGAAGGAGAACCTTTCCTTTGTAATTCCACCATTAAGCATTGGAGATAGGACTACTAAGCACCTACGAGGTAAAGAGGTTGCCTTGGTCAAGGTGATTTGGGACCAAACGACCGGAGATGCAACTTGGGAATTAGAGGAAAAGATGAGAGAATTCTACCCTAATTTGTTTATGTCCAACTAGTTTCGAGGACGAAACTATTTATAAGAGGGTGAGTATTGTAACATCCTCTAAAATTTTATTATCTAAAAATAATTAAAACCTACCAATATTATTCAATATTAAATTATGTGTGATATTTATTTGCCTTGTTCGATTTATTGTAGTTGATAAAGTTATTAGTAAGATTTATTTATTCAATGGGGAGTTTAAATATATGGGGAGTTTAAATATACATACATATATATAAGTAGATATATATTATATGTAGATGTGTTTTTCTAGTGCAAGAAGAAATTGGACTAAGGGTTTGAGGCTTAGTGTGACCCAACCCACTTGAATGAGTATAAAAGTGGGCTATGTGTTTGTTGCTTGGTTTTTATGATCAAGGTTAACAAAAAAAAAGAATTTTATCCCTCTTATTCTTCATTTAGGCCCAACATTTTCTAACCAACAATTTCCACTTTAAATTTCCCTTAAGTCCACAATTTCTGTATACTCACTAATAATAAACAAAAAGGAATACCGAAACCCTAGCCACCATCACCTTCGCACCTCATTTTCTCCGTGTATCCAAAGCTTCGAACTTCTTTTCCTTGTGAACAACTCCGTGGGGCTTAAAGCTTTGTACTAGGAAGAAAAGCGGTCGAGGTAAGGGCTTTTCCCCACACAAATTAGAGTTAGGCAGTTGGTTGGATGACATGAAATAAATAATCGTGGTTACATCTATTTTAAAATGAATAAATATAGACTAATAGATTAAAATAATAAAACCCCAATTTTTGTTGACATTGAATTGTAATATATGACTTTTATGGAGTAAAGTATGAAATTTTATGCTATGTGTGATAAAATTGTAGTTTTACGATGAATATGAAATAAAGTTTGAATTTTTATCTTATATGTGATAAAGTTTTAACTTTTATTATGTATATGAGAAGGAGTTTGATTTTTCTTGTTATATATGTGAAAGTGTAATTTTTATGGCCTATATGATATAAAGTTTCTATTTTTATGTGTATGTGGTGAAAGTCATAATTTTTATGATTATTTGTCTATGAATATGTGATAATCATGATAAGGATACGTGGTATGTGTTCTTAGTGATATGTGAATAAGTGATGATTTTAAAAAGTAATTTTGAATGCATATGACATGATTCTTAGTGGGCTGTGTGGGAATATATCTTTTGATACTATATCATAAAGTCATGGCATATGCATCTTCGTGGGAGTTGCCTTAGTGGCAGGTTTGTTTTCCCCATTGGTATGGGTGACCTTTCTGTGTGGAAGTTGCCTTAGTGGCAGATTTATATCCGGATCATATAGTTTTAGGAGCATGCATTATGCATATGTTTCGATATACAATTTACCGGTGTGCGCATTTTTTCTTTTAAATTGGGAGTTTTTACTTTTATATGTTTTGTGTTATTCTTCTATATGTTTAGCTTTGGTTTGATGTGGATGATGGAAAAACTGACCCTTACAACAACATTTTAGGTACTAATGAGTTCAAGGAGATTCAAGATTAGTTAATGAGTATGGACGTGTGGCGAACGTGGGGTAAACATGGGTTTTTCAAGACAATCTTGTAATAATAGAATTGTCCAATAATTCTAATTTCTTTTAATCGTTTGTCACAAACTAATAATATGTACTAGAATTTAGAAATACGGAAGTGGTTCCCTTCAGTTAGGAATAATTGCCTTTACTTTGTTTTAAATTTTGAATAAATATTTTCTTAATGATATTAAATAAAGTGTTTGTTACTAATTATTAAAATGAATAAATGCTAAGTATTCAAAAAAAAATAATTTGTAAACTTTTCTAAACAATAAGTATTTTTTTTAAGTAACGTTTTGGATCAAAAATTCGGGGCGTTACACAGATAATGACGACCGATATCAGATACACATGGACACATCTTTTGAGGCCTTTTGAGAGATATATAGCGTAAAAAGAAATTCTTTGAGTAAACTTAATATTGATATGCCTGCTTGTGCGGGAAATATGGAGGGGAATCGTGTATATATGCATAGAGTATGTCATTGGTGGGGTAAACATAAAACAAAACGTTATGAAGCCTATTTGGTGTCATTTAACATAACTAATCAAGTGTGTGTTACAACACCTTTGCCCTCAAACATGGATCTTAGTTATCGATATAATTTGGTGCAAAACCGTTTGGTCGTGTTAAATGGATCCATTGCTATGATCTCAAATTATTCAAATACAACTACTTTTCACATAAGAATTTTGGGTGAAATTGGGATAGAAGATTCATCGACCAAACTTTTCATTGTTGGACCTTTGACTTGTATTGAATATCCCATTGGAGCATGAAAAAATGGAAATATATTCTTCAGAAAAAAAAAATAATGAAGTAGTCTAGTTTGATTTAAGTACCGCGAGAGTTGAGGAGCTTGGTCTTAAAACGCAGTCCAAATTCGGTAATATTGTATTTTATGAAAAAAGGTTTTGTTCGATAGGAGGAAATTAATAGTTACTTGTTTTTCTTGTTTTTAGTTACCCATAGGTATACCATTATGGATAACATCCAAAATTACGATCCTTAAAATTATTATTACAAATATAATTATTATTATTATTATTGTTATTATTAATATCATTATAATTGTTAATATTATAATATTGTTGTTGTTTTCTACATTGTCGTCATGGTATTCTTAATCCTATTGTAAAAAGTAAGTAATCATGGACTTTTATAACATTATGCATGTTCAAGAATTCTAAGTTTTAAAAGGAGAATAAGAAGTTTAGTAATTATCTCAAGCCAAAAACTCTAAGTGGCCCAAATTGTATCTAAAAGTAGTTTTGTCTTTAGTTAGATAGAGAAAGTTATAGTTATAATTTCTACTTAACCATCTATCCGATCAAAACACATGCACAACATTTCTTTATTCTTACCCCAAATAAAAGAAAGGAAGATAAACAATTAAGGGGGAGAGAGAAAGAACTTAACAACATATTTTGGCACACTCATGACACCCCATTCTAGACGAATAAGTGATCCGCTGTCGCACACGGATCAAATACGATTGAAAATATAAATGTAAACAGGGTAATAACTCGAGTCGTTTCACATGGACTTATGATATAATAATATTAATCTAATTGAGAGTTCAAATTCAGAAAGGGGGTTTTTATAATGATTTAGTTTGAACAGATGAGTAAAACGATTAATCCACTTATTCGAGTTTCGGACCTATCACAGATTCTATCAATGAGTTTAATTTCTAATTCGTGATTCTATTCTTATTTGCATATATAATTGATCAAACAAGCGTACAATCAACCCTACGTGAATTCGGTTTCATTGACTAGATTAACCATCACAATCATCAAAATATTACAATTAACGATCAAGCGTCGCAGAATTATAATTCAATTAAATTAGTGATTGAAACCAAATTCTTTCAAATAAATTTAATCGATCCTATTGAAATTCAATCAGAATATCAATATAATCAAATAAACGAAAATAGAATCATGAATCAGAATCGACAGTGTAACCTGAATCTCCAGGTGTGATGAAACTCTGAACTTGTGGATTAACCTTATGAAATTAGCCTTCCATGGAATTAAAAATAAAAGGTGTTTATATTTCTGATTTCTAGTTCTCTTAATCCGAAAATAGTCCGATACAAGAAAGGAAAGAAACCCCAAATATATAGTTCTCGAGTTTTTTTTTGGGCTTTTAAAACAAGTATCCCGCTATTTAAATTATTACAAAGGTCCAGATTGCGAAATCTGCAATTTAAGCCTGTAGAGTCCGGCAGTGAGATTTTATTCCAACACAAAAGTTGTAGCTTTTATTTTTAGCTTTCCAACGACTGCTCACATGTATTAATCTGATATCCAGAGCTCTAGTTATGGCCTACAGAGCGAGCAGGAGTCAAAATGCAAATAATAAATTATAATTCACTTTCAAGCCAAAGTTTAGAAACAAGCTAAAAAATTATTCTAAGCTATAAAGAGATTTTGAAAACCCAAATAAAAAATCTAGAAACATGCGCTCTAGTGCTATGATCAAATTCCCCCACACTTAAGCTTTTGCACTCCGTGCAAAGCAATGCATGCGATTCCAAATATTCTTAGGAATGCAAAGTGGTGAGCAAAAGAAAAAATTTAAACTTCAAGGAATATGACATTCATGAATAATTTTCACAACCAAGGCAAACAAGAGGATAAATTAACTAAAGAATGCATCATAAGTGATAGAGTCCTCACAAGATATAAAATTCTCTCAATCACTCAAGTGTTTGGGTTACTATTTACCCTCAAAGCACATCATGAAAGCTAGCACTACCATAGGCTTGACAAGCCTCTAACATCTATAATTGAAACACATGCACATAATGATCAAAAGGTATTTATTCAGGTTGTAACGTGGCCAAGGTAAGGGTTAGATAATCCTAAGGAGACTAAGGCTAAAAATCAAAGAGGATAAAGGAGTAATGATCAAGAGAGAAAAATAATGAGAAGTAACTCAACCAAATATCATTGTCTTTTATTATCAACTCTCTTTGTTCACAACACAACCATTTTCCTCATTTTATTTCTCATTCCATTTTATATATATATATATATATACATATTTTTTTCTTTTTCTTTTTCTTTTTCCTTTTTTTTAAATTAACCTCAAATTTAACACACAAGTTAAGCACCCCCACACTTATTTAAGGGAAGACTCCTTTATCCCCCAAGATTTGGTCAATTCATTGTTTTTCACTTTTAGGCTTGTAATGAGCTATATAACAAAGAATGGGGTAATTAGGCTCAAAGGGGTTTAAACAAATGGATAATTTGAAGGGTAGGCTTATTTGGCTAGTAGCTTAACAAGAAAAAAATGCCTAGATCATTTCAATATATGCATGCGGACAAGAGTCAAGTCAAGTTCTAGCGTAACTAGCAATCATGAGTGAGATATCACACACACAAAAAAAAGATGGAAAAATGTATTCCATTCATAATAGGCTCAAAATCTCACAAGGGTTAATGACCTATCACGAATGATACACAAGTTAGCATTTTAATCCAACTTATTTTACCAAGAATGCAAAGATACTATCCAATCATGCTAGTCCAAACAAACTCACAACATTTGCTCACAACATTTACAACCACAAAATATGATGAAAAAGCATGTAATGCAATGCACATTTTTATTATTATTATTATTATTTTTTTTTAATTTTTATTTTAAAATCCTATAACAAATAAAATCCTAAATACTACCCCCCCACACTTAAATTACACATTGTCCTCAATGAAAGTAACAAGTATGAATTAAGAGTAAGGAAAGGGAGCTCCCTGTTCAAACTTCAGTGTAGGTGGGCTTTTCCAAGGAGAGTTCTTCTATGATAGTATCGTCAAGCACAGAGCTCTCATGGAATAGCTTGAGGCGTTGTCCATTTACTTTGAACACTTTGTTGGTGTTTTCACTTTTTATTTCCACTACACCATGAGGAAAAGTGTTAGTAACAACAAAAGGACCAATCCACTTGGATCGAAGTTTACCTGCCATAATTTTCAGACGAGAATTAAACAGTAAAACTTTTTGGCCAATGGAAAATACCTTCCTAGAAATCATCTTATCATGATATAAGACTTAGTTTTCTCTTTATAGATCTGGGAGTTCTCATAAGCTTCTAGTCTAAGTTCTTCAAGTTGCTGCAATTGAAGCTTTCTCTCCAAACCTGCTTTCTCCATCTCAAGTTTGCAGCTCTTAATAGCCCAATAAGCACAGTGCTCTATTTCCACTGGGAGGTGGCATACCTTACCAAACACAAGTAGATAAGGGGACATTCCTATTGGTGTTTTGTAGGCTGTTCTGTGAGTCCAAAAAGCATCTTCTAGCCAATGGCTCCAATCCTTCTTGTTTGGCTGCACCATCTTTTCTAAAATCTGTTTGATTTCCCTGTTTGAGATTTTAGCTTGCCCATTAGTCTGAGGATGATAAGGTGTAGACACTTTGTGCACAACCCCATACTTTCAAAGCAAGGCGTCCATGGTGCAGTTGCAAAAATGAGTGCCTTGATCACTTATGATTGCCCGGGGTATTCCAAACCTGCAAAAAATATTTGATATGATAAAACCTGCAACAACTTTAGAATCATTAGTCCTAGTGGGTTATGCTTCCACCCACTTCGAAACATAATCAACAGCAAGTAAAATGTAGACAAAACCAAAAGATACCGGAAAAGGGCCAATAAAGTCAGTGCCCCACACATCAAATACTTCACAGAAAAGCATAGGTTGTTGATGCATCTCAATCGTACGAGTGATTGTTGTTCCTGCTATTTGACACTGTTCAGAAGTTTTATAAGTCTCAAAAGCATCTTTAAACAGAGTGGGCCAAAAGAAACCCGAGTCTAAGACTTTTCTAGCTGTCCATTGAGGACCAAAATGTCCCCCAGCTTGAGAGGCATGACTAAAATGAAGAATGGATTAAACCTCATGGTGGGGAACACATCGCCTAATCAACTGGTCATTACAGAATTTCCACAGATATGGATCATCCAACACATAGTATTTGGCATCACTTTTAAGTTTGTGTATTAGTGTTCTGGATGCATCTGCAGGAAGGACTCCAGCAACCAGATAATTAACTAAATCAGCAAACCAAGGAGTTACCACACGCAACTATAGCAGTTGCTCATCAGGGAAGTCATCTTGAATTGGGATGGGTTCCTCATCCAGTTCTATTCTGCTCAAATGATCTGCCACCAAATTTTCAGCTCCACTCTTATCCTTAATCTCTAAATCAAATTCTTGGAGTAACAACATCCACCGAATTAATCTCGGTTTTGCTTCTGGTTTCTTCAGCAAGAACTTCAAAGCTACATGGTCAGTAAAAACAACTACCTTCGAACCTAGCAAATATGATCTAAACTTATCAAGAGCAAAAAAAATAGTTAAAAGTTCCTTTTCAGTGGTAGTATAATTAGCATGTGCAGAATCTAAAGTCCTAGAAGCATAATAAATAACATGGGCAGCTCTGCCAATCCTTTGTGCAAGGACCGCTCCCACTGCATAGTTAAACACATCACACATAATTTCAAAAGGGAGGGTCCAATTGGGTGGCTGAATGATGGGAGTAGAGGTCAATGTTGCCGTTAAGCAATCAAACGCCTTCCTGCATTTGTCATCAAAAGTGAAACAAACATCTTTCTGCAGCAAATTCGACAACAGAAGAGCTATCTTGCTGAAATACTTGATAAAGCGCCTGCAAAAACCTGCATGGCCAAGAAAAGAACGAATCTCGCGGATGCAAGATGGGTAAGGCAATTTAGAAATCACATCAATCTTGGAAGGATCCACTTCCATCCCATTCTTAGAGATCACATGTCCCAAAACTATGCCCTGTTCAACCATAAAATGACATTTTTCATAATTCAGCACAAGGTTAGTTTCAATACATCTATGTAAAACTCTATCTTAATTTTTCAGGCAGACATCAAATGAGGAACCATAAACAGTAAAATCATCCATGAAAACTTCTATACAACTTTCTATCAAATCAGCAAAAATACTAATCATGCAGCGTTGGAAAGTTCTAGGGGCATTGCATAGGCCAAAGGGCATCCTCCTATAGGCAAATGTGCCGAAAGGGCAAGTGAACGTGGTCTTTTCTTGATCCTCCGGTGCAATATGGATCTGAAAATAACTAGAAAACCCATCAAGAAAACAATAATCTGACTTACCAGCCAACCGTTCAAGCATTTGATCAATGAATGGTAAAGGAAAATGATCCTTTCTAGTTGCTTGGTTTAGTCTCTTGTAATCGATGCATACCCTCCAGCTGTTCTACACTCGTGTGGTGATAAGTTCATTATTTTCATTTTTAACCACTGTGAGTCCAATTTTCTTAGGGACTACCTGCACTGGGCTCACCCATTGACTATTGGAGATGGGGTATATAATGTCTGCTTGCAAGAGCTTGGTCACTTCCTTTTTCACAACATCTAGAATTAATGGGTTAAGTCGCCTTTGGGGCTGTCTGACTGATTTTACTCCATCCTCCAGTAGTATCCTATGCATGCATATGGATGGGCTAATACAAGGAATATCAGCCAAGGTCAATCCGATTGCCTTCCTGTGTTTTCTCAAAATTTGCAACAGCTTCTCTTCTTGTTCATCTTCAAGTTTGGTTGAAATAATCACAGGTAATTTACCACTTCCTTCTAAATATACATATTTCAAATTTTCAGGAAGTGGTTTAAGCTCTATAGTCGGTGACTGCTCAATGGAGGGTACAATACCAGTGGCCGAAGCTAAGTCTGCAAAATCAATTATGTTAGTAGAAAATATCAACATCGGCATAATGATCAACCTGCAAAGCAGCTTCGATCTCAGCACACACAGAGCACAACTGAGTATCTGTGCAAAATTCACAAATATAAGTATCATCAAAATTATACAGTGAAGGAAAATCAGCCGCAAACATATCAGGGTAAGTGTCATCAACCAAATCAGCAAGTAATTCAATTTGAAAAATAGAATGCTCTTCCATGGGGTGTTTCATAGCAGCAAAGATGTTAAATTTTACAATGCTATCACCAAATTCCATGGATAGAGTTCCAGCATGCACATCAATTTTTGTTCTAGCAGTTTTCAGGAATGGTTTGCCTAAAATGATAGGCGCCCTGTTGGAATTATTCTCTCCCTCCATGTCTAGAATATAAAAATCTGCAGGAAATATTACTTCATTTACTCGAACAAGTACATCCTCCACAAGCCCAGCAAGGCGAGAATTGCTTCTGTTCGCCAATTCAATGGTAACATCTGAACTCTGTAAAGGTCCAAGAGCAAGAGAGTCAAAAATAGATGTGGGCATAACATTAATGGAAGCTCCTAAATCTAACATGGCATTTTCAAATTAACTATTGCCTATGGTACATGGAATGGAAAAAGTTCCTGGATCTTTGCATTTCTGGGGCATGGGCTGAATGAGGGCTGAAACATTACACCCCATGTTTACTCTTTCATTACCTTTTAACCTTCTCTTGTGTGTGCACAACTCTTTCAGAAATTTGGCATATCTTGGGATCTGTTTAATTGCTTCAAGGAGGGGAATGTTCACTTCCACCTTCCTAAATGTATCCAAGATCTCCCTGTCTCTATCTGCCTCATCCATTTTCTTAGTCTTCACTACCCTTTGAGGAAAAGGAAGTGGTATATTTTGCTCAACATCAACAGTTTCAGGTATCAAAATTTCTTCAGCAACCTTGTTATTTTTCACAACAGTTTCAGGTACCTTTGGTATTTCAACAACTTTCCCAGACCTCAATGTAATTGCACTGACATTAGGGGCATTTGGATTTACTACTGACTGGGCAGGTAGGTAATTTGATCCCTGAGTCTGCATCTAATTAATTGAAGTGGCCAGTTGGCCAATCTTTGTCTCCAAATTCTAAATTGTGGAATCTGTTCTTTGTTGAAATTGAAGATTTTGGACAGCCATTTGCTTGACAAGGTCCTCTAATGAAGGTGTACTGTTTTGCTGCTGATGTGGAATGTTCTGCTGATGCGGACTGTTTTGTTGCCTAGGTTGTTGTTGCTGTTGCTGTTGTGCAGATGAATTCCCCCATCTCAGGTTGGGATGGTTTCTCCAACCGGGATTGTACCTATTAGACGACAAATCGTAGTTGGCTTGAGGGGTGAATATGTTTGCAGCATATGCTTGAGGAGCATCAGCAACTGGATCTTCTTGCAAAGTAGGACATGAATCTGTAGGATGTTCTAGAGAAGTGCAAATACCACATACCACTGCTTGGGCTTTACCTATGGCCAATTTCTTTACTAAAGATGTAAGCTCATCAAGTCTGCTTTCGAGATTCTTGTGGGAAGATGCTTGAATCTCATTCACTCCCCTTGTCAAAACGGTTGAATTGCCTCTAGTTGTAAATAGTTGGGAATTAATGGACATCTCTCAAAGCTTTTGCTGCTTCTGGGGTCTTATCGACAAGTGTTCCCCCGCTAGCAGCATCCAAAATACTTCTATCCATAGGTAGCAAGCCTTCATAAAAATACTAGATGAGCAATTGATAAGAACTGGTGGTAAGGACAGCTAGACACCAATTTCTTGAATCTCTCCCAATACTCATGTAATGATTCCTTGTCAATCTGTCTAATGTTGCATATTTCTTTTCTGATTGAAGCAGGTCTTGAGGCAGGGAAGAATTTTTCTAGAAACAATTTCTTCAATTCATTCCAACTTGTAACAGAACCTGGCTGAAGGTAGTATAACCAATCCTTGGCAGCATCTTGAAGTGAGAATGGGAAGGCTCTCAGCTTGATATGATCTTCTGTGACTCCTTGAGGTTTCTTGGTAGAACACACCACATGGAACTCCTTCAAGTGTTTGTGGGGATCCTCAGCTGCAAGACCATTAAACTTTGGAAGCAAGTGTATTAACCCATATTTAAGTTCAAATGGTACAGTAACTTCAAGATATTCAATACACAGTGCATTATAAGTAACATCGGGTGCAGCAAGTTGTCTCAAAGTTCTATTATTCATATCAACCAGATTGTGTAGCAAAATGTCACTTTCACTATCACTATCCCTATCTGACTCTCTATCTGACACGTTAGCACTAGCAGCAGCTCTATTAAGTCTACGACGTAAATGGAAGGTCCTATCTATTTCAGGGTCAATGGGGTGCAGATTTATAGAACTAGCCCTAGTCATGCATCATCACCTCAATACAATGCAAAATCACAATTCTGAAAATTCCAACAATGTCCCTATTGCTAAAATTGAAGTGAAAAATCGAAAACACTATCAAATAAGATCCAAAAAATATAAAAATACCACCAAAAATCTCTAAAAATCAAATAAAGGCAACGCAAATTTTTTTGGTTTTTTTTGGAATATCGAAAATTCAAAAAATTCAAAAAGTGGTCCAGATGAAGGAATTTGAGAATTTGAACGTCGAACCCCACAATAAGTCCCTTATAAGGGACTCCTTTTCCTTGATTTTTTTCACATTTTCTGACGAAATTTCGGGGCAATTCGAGACAGTCGCCTGAAAACTGGACTTTTTTTTACTAGCAACGTGCTTACGATCTAGCACAACCCTATCCGATCTGTAGAACAACAAAGCACAAAGAAACAATTGTTAGGATGGTTAGTAATACTCTAAAACTGGTTAATATTGTTATCAGAGAGTCCCCGACAACGGCGCCAATTTGATCCGTTGTCGCACACGGATCAAATACGATTGAAAATATAAATCTAAACAGGGTAATAACTCGAGTCATTTCACATGGACTTCTGATATAATAATATTAACCTAATTGAGAGTTCAAATTCAGAAATGGGGGGTTTTTATAATGATTTAGTTTGAAGAGATGAGCAAAACGATTAATCCACTTATTTGAGTTTCGGACCTATCACACATTCTATCAATGAGTTTAATTTCTAATTCGTGATTCTATTCTTATTTGACTATAGAATTGATCAAACAAGCGTACAATCAACCCAATGTGAATTCAGTTTCATTGACTGGATTAAGCATCACAATCATCAAAATATTACAATAAACGATCAAGCGTCGCAGAATTATAATTCAATTAAATTACAGACTGAAACCAAATTCTGTCAAATAAATTTAATCGATCTGATTGAAATTCAATCAGAATATCAATATAATCAAATAAATGAAAATAGAATCATGAATCAGAATCAACGGTGTAACCTGAATCTCCAAGTGTGATGAAACTCTGAACTCGTGGATTAACCTTATGAAATTAGCCTTTCATGGAATTAAAAATAAAAGGTGTTTATATTTCTGATTTCTGGTTCTCTTAATCCGAAAATAGTCTGATACAAGAAAGGAAAGAAACCCCAAATATATAGTGCTCGGGTTTTGTTTTGGGCTTTTAAAACAAGTATCCTGCTATTAAAATTATTACAAATGTCCAGATTACGAAATCTGCAATTTAGGCCAGTAGAGTTCGGCATCGAGATTTTATTCCAACACAAAAGTTGTAGCTCTGATTTTTAGCTTTCCAACGTCTGCTCACAGGCTTCAACCTGATATCTAGAGTGAGCAGGGATCAAAATGAAAATAATAAAATTATAATTCAATTTCAACCCAAAGTTTAGAAACAAGCTAAAATATGATTCTAAGCTATAAAGTGATTTTAAAAAAACCAAAGTAAAAAGCTAGAAACATGTGCCCAAGTGCTATGATCAATAAGCCCCATCGCTTTCTAACTAGGAATACCTTCAGAAAAAAATACTTAATTAGAAAACAACCTCCTTAAAAAAATAACCCAAGTAAGAGTAGTGCCAACTGTCTTTCAACAGTTACAAATATTATTCCAGCAATGCTCAACCTCTTTTATAAGCAATAATTTTCTAAAACGAACGTCGTTTTGCCAATCCAACTGTTGAAAACAAAGATTGTATGTTGCAAACCTGATGTCCTATAATCAGCCTGATCCAACGGTTAAAGAATGAGTAATTGATGTTTTTATGAGTCTAATTTGATAGAATCGGGAATATTATTTACTCTTCTCAACTATGTATACCCCTCACAACTATGCGGAGATAATTACCAAATCAGAAATATCACAAGTTTCAAACTTCCCTCTTGGTTATACTTTAGTCATCGTATCAAAACCATTATAATCAATATGAACTTTAGCCAACTTCAACAACTTAGCTTCAAAAACATCACGTATCCCATGATAACTCTCATCAATGTGTTTGATCTACTATGAAATGTCAAATTTTTAGCAAAATGAATAACACATATTTGTCCTTAATAAACCAAAGCTCCTGTAAGAATTTCTTCAACCAAATCAACAATTTTTTTGCTTCGGCAATGGCAATGAACTCTACCTCAATTGTAGACAATGCTACACATTTCTATAATCTGGACTGTAAAGTCAAAACTCCCTCTGCAAATTTAAACATGTAGCTTGGAATGGACTTCCTCGAATCAATATCTTCAGCCATATCTCAGTCGGAGTACCTCACCAAAATAGGTTTGTCACCTCCAAAGTAAAGCATCATACATGTAGTACAACGAAGATACCTCAAAATCCATTGTACAACATTCCAATGCTTTCTACCTAAATTTGACAAAAATCTACTGACTATACCAATAGCATGCGCAATATCAAGCCTTGTACACATACATACATCAAACTACCCACAATAAACGCATATGGAACTCATTCATTTCTATTTTCTCATCGTCACCAAAAGGACTTTGTTTAGAAATCAACTTAAAATGAGTAGCAAGAGGAGTACTTACAGCCTTAGAGTGTTCTATCTAAAACCTTTGCAACACTCTCTCACGCATTTATCCCAAATAAACCCATGATCATTCAAGTATTTCTTCAACCATATCAACTCTTTGCATGCTTCGGCAATGACAATGAACTCTGCATTAGTTGTAGGCAATGCTACAAATTTATGTAACATCTTTTATTAGTGAATTGTTTATCCCTCTACTCCTTTACAATCTAGTTCCTGGTCTCAACTAAGAAAGGAAGATAAACAAAAAAGGGGGAGAGAGAAAGAACTTAACAACATATTTTGGCACACTCATGTCACCCCATTCTAGACAAACAAGCTCCATCGCTTTCTAATTAGGAATAGCTTCAGAAAAAAATACTTAATCAGAAAACAACCTTCTTAAAAAAATAACCCAAGTATTATTAGTGTCAACTATCTTTCAACGGTTACAAACATTATTCCAGCAATGCTCAACCTCTTTTATAAGCAAGAATTTTCT
Organism: Cicer yamashitae; assembly: GCA_037974755.1. Classification (NCBI taxonomy): domain Eukaryota; kingdom Viridiplantae; phylum Streptophyta; class Magnoliopsida; order Fabales; family Fabaceae; genus Cicer; species Cicer yamashitae. Next base: position 41,498,303 of record JBBPBQ010000003.1, read on the forward strand.
AAAACGAACTTGCTGAGTTTGTGGGAAAGAAACTCCTCTAAAAATCTTCTCCATTTCGCGAACTATGAACCATTAAGATTATTGCTTCCTTGTAATGTTAGAGGGTTAGCCTTGTAGAAGTGATCCATACCTTTGAACTCACTCCCAGTATTGGTCCTCGTTTCGAAACGAGAAGTAGCTACAACATTAGCCGCAATTACAACAACTTGAGGAGAAGTCGCTGCAGTAGTCGTCACCCAAGCCATTTTCATTGGCCATCCCTAGACGGTTGGGAAATAAGACATTCATATTTATCATATCCTATTTGTACCCATGATTCGATAACATTAAACCCACCCTTGTTATATTAATTATTTAAATAATTAATTATAGATGTACAATAATCAATTAATAGAATAAAGGTAGTTCAACGCTCATAATCTAGTAATTTTATTTTCATGAAGGTACTGATAAGAATAAACACAGAAACACGATAACAAGCAATACGCAGCCGTTATAAAATTTCTCCAACTTGCAAGTACTCGTTAGGAGCACTAACAAATAAATGACAACAAATTGATCAAATAAAAGCACGTAAATAACACCGACATTTTAGCGGGGAAAACCCTAAAATGAAAGGGTAAAAAACCACCAATCGTTCATACCAAAGAAATAGCTCAACTCTAATCAAATAAGGGCACAAAAGTGTCTCAAAATGAGGCACAAATTTTACAGTAAACCAGCCAACATAACAAAGCTCTAAAGCTTAGAAATGAAAAATAAGAAGATGAAAAAACATCCCAACAACCTACTACTGTGCGAGCACTATTTCTCCCTATCTAGACGTCGTTTTGTCGATTCGATTGTTGAAAACAAATAATGCATGTTGCAAACTTGATGTCCTATAATCAGCCTTTTCCAACAGTTAACGAATGCGCAATTGATGTTTTTCTGAGTCTGATTCGACAAAATCGAGAATACTATTTACTCTTCTCTTTTCTATTTTGGTGACTGTCTTTTTCTTCAAAATAGACTCTCTCTTACAACCCTAATAAGATCCCTCTCCTCTTGAATAAGTGAGATATATAATGGGTTACAGTATTTGGGCCTTTCTCTCAATAGGAAGGGAGCTTAATAATCCAAACATATCTACCCCTCACCATTATGTGGAGATAATTGCCAAATCGGATATATCACAAGTTTCAAACTTCCCTCTTTGTAGACAATGCTACACATTTATTTAATCGGATAATTGCCAAATCAACTATTTGTCTGCTTCGGTAATGGCAATGAACTATACCTCAATTGTAGACAACGCTACACATTTATTTAATCTGGATTGCAAAGCCAAAAATCCCTCTGCAAATTTAAACATGTAGCTTGGAATGTACTTCCTCGAATCAATATCTTCAGCCATATCTCATTCGGAGTACCTCACAAAAATAGGTTTGTCACCTCCAAATTAAAGCGTCATACATGTAGTACCACGAAAAAACCTCAAAATCCATTGTACAACATTCCAATGCTTTCTAACTAAAATTGACAAAAATGTACAGATTGTACCAACAACATGCGCAATAATAGGCCTTTTACACATACATATATCAAACTACCCACAATTGACGCATAAGGAACTCATCGCATTTCTCTTTTCTCATCTTCACTAAAAGGACTTTGTTTAGTAATCAACTTAAAACTAGAATATGACCCGCGCTTTGCGCGGGTTTAATTCTAAATTTTTTATAAGGTGATATATATATATATATATATAATATTAATCTTGTAAATTTTTGAAGTTATAAAAAAAATGCGATAAAAGATATTGTAGAGTGTGTAATTAAATGAGTATTTTTACTACTAAAAAAAGATAAAAGAACAATGTCTTGTAAAAGTTTAATCATAAAAAAAATTAACAATTTGAACTTTATTTACAATATCAAATTTGTACCATTTAGCTGATTTTTGATGGTCTATAGACATAAAATATTAACCATGATTTAAAAGATAAATTATATAATTGATAATCGTAAACTCTATTTTTATTAAAGTATATAAGTTATGTAGGAATTTTTAAAATTTTAACATTTTTTTCTACACCTATTAAAAAAATTTCGGAATAATGCTCATTGTAAATATATGCATTGATAACTAA
>JBBPBQ010000003.1:41500728-41610841 GCA_037974755.1 Cicer yamashitae
AAATAGTAAGATTTCACGATTTTGTCTTTAGAAAAAATGTGTTGGGTTGTACAAAAAAAACAATTTACTACTTGAAAAAAGTTAAAAATATACATAACAATATCAATATTTCAAAAAATATATAAATTTTTCTCTAAGTCCACATCAGTAATGGTATAATAAAAAAAATAGAAAAATAAATTGTTGGCCTAATTCTAAATTATATCTCTCTATTTGATTTAAATATTAATTTTAGTTATCTAATAAGTGATGAGTTGTACAAAAAAAACAATTTACTACTTGAAAAAGAAAAAATAGAAAAACAAATTGTTGGCCTAATATATAATATTCAGTTTGAAAAAAGTTAAAAATATACATAACAATATCAATATTTCAGAAAATATTACTACTTGACAAAAGTTAAAAATATACATAACAATATCAATATTTCAGAAAATATATAAATTTTTCTCTAAGTCCATATTAGTAATGGTATAATAAGAAAAAATAGATTTGAATATGGGGAAAAGGTATTTAGAAAGTGAATAGGAAACTCTCTATGAAGATGTACACGTCAACTTTTTAGCTGAGGTGGCAAATGTTCGCATAGGTGGAGGAATAAGATGAGGTGGCAGTGGGGTCTGTTTTAAATATATATAATAGATGTGTAGAAAGAGGAGTACTTACACCCTTAGAGTGTTTCATCTGAAACCTTTGCAACACTGTCTCACATCAATGTGTTTGGTCCTACTATCATAATGTCGAATTCTTACCAAGATGAATAGCACTTTGACTTTGGACGAATAATACATATATGTCCTAAATAAACTCAAGCTTTTGCAAGTATTTCTTCAACCAAATCAACTTTTTGCATGCTTCGGTAATGGCAATGAACTTTGCATTAGTTGTAGACAATGCTTCACATTTATGTAACATCTTTTATTAGTGAATTTGAAAATTATATATTTTAAAATCTAGTCCCTGGTCTCAACTTCTTGTATAATGTAATATCCCGATTTTAATAGCAATAATATATTTTAAAAGAAAATAAATTTGAAAATTATACTCTAAAATTCTTTATCACAAAATAACTAGTGATTTTTTTTATTTCATAATTAACTCTTTTCAAAACCAATAAAAAGCAACTTGTTTGGACGTAACAAGATCTTTTAGCGAAAACAACTTTACTTCAAAAGTAAAAATACATCAAATAAATTACAACGGTAATGGTTTCAAAACTAACAGTTCGACTACATGTAAGTTGATCATTACGACTTGTTAATGAAGGCTACTAGGTACGAATGACCCATTAGCTACACAAGTTGCCTGCATTAAACTAGCGTCCAAGTCATGGCTCTGCTATGTCTTCGTGCATTTAACTTGTTCCTTAAAGTCTAAGGCGTTCAACTCGATTCCACAATAATAACTATGGTCCTCAATCCCAAAATAACATATATACATATACGAAGCAGAGACCATATAACAAATTGTACATGTATAAATTATCATCAACCAATACAAGCATGCATACCATATATTCACAACACATATTGTGACACCCTAAACCAAAATACTTTAATAGTAACATTTTTAAAATACTTTTAAATGCAAATTCACAATGGAGAGAAAATCATTTAAATAACAGGCTAAAACTTATTTCAAATTTCATTAAAAAACATAGAAATAATAGTTTAAGGTATCGAATTCACGCGTGAATTCACATCAAAACTCAAAATAATATTAGATTCCCTTCTTATAACAATAAAATAAACTAAACTTCTTTTTGAAAAATACATCGTTAATATCCTAGTCAAATTAAGTAGTTAATAACAAGATAATACTTGTTTGTCAGTAATTTTATAAAAATATATTTTAACTCAAGAACCAATAAAATACAAAAGAAGACTCATCACCGGTATCACCTATCAAAGCATAGATCACCAATTTACAACCAGCAATGCATTTTGGCAAACACGCACAAACAAACAATGAATGAGGTGAATTTCGAAATCATTATGATAGTATAATATATGTAAGGAGAATACACAAGTAACCAACACAGAGTTGTATCAGACACATCACAATATACTAAAATAGTCAAGGAAATAATATCATATTATGACTTCAAAATCACTAATGGAAAAACAATCTCATTATAACATCAAATCATTTAAGAGATATTGTTTTCACATTAGATACTTTTTAAATACAACAAAACAATCACAAGAAGATGCAATGTTATGCATGCTTCTAAAAACTATATGATCCAGATATTATGATGCATTATTATACATTATCAAAATAAAATATTTCCATACAATTCACTCATATGCATATTCCATGGCATTAGGATGTATTATAAAATTTAAATATTCCCACACAACCCATTCAAAAATCATCACCTCATTCAAAAATCACTAAGATCATACATCACATATTTTTATCATGAAAATAAAATATTCTTAAAAAATAATCATAGAAATCAAAGTTTTCACCTCACATATCATGAATACCATATACTTATAAACAACTATCACAAAGATCAAAAACCTTTCACCACACATATCTTGAATATATTCATAAAAAGTATGATAAGAATCAAAACTTAAATCTCTTACATCATAAAACTTTAAACTTTCATCCCATACATATAAAATTCAAACATTCTCCACATATGTCATAAAAATATAATCTTTCATCATATGCCACATAGAAATTCAAACTTTTTCACATGTATCATAAAAATTAAGACTATTAACACATAAAATATAAAAACTTAAATTTTCTTCGCCTATATATGCATTTTTAGAATTTACATCACGCAACACCTTCTAAAAGTTTATAATCTATATTTTAATCCTACATGCTCTAATTTTCAATTTTAATTCAATTATTACTAAATAGGGCTACCATGTGTGTAGCGAGTCTCATATAAATTGTTGTGAAATACGGCTTTTCTATTAATCTCACATTATAGCATACTCATGAATTCAAACACTTTCTCACCTCTTACTTTATTTTGACCTTTTCACACACTAATAGGTTATTACTAATTATGATCACTCAACCGTGTGACACCCTAAACCCCAAAATAATATAAAATAATTTATACAAGAATTTTTACATTAATTCGCAACGGATAAAGAAAATCTTATTCAACGAAATAAAACTTTATAACAAATTTAGGATATCACATTTCTCAAAATTCAAAAGGAACACTTTAAACTTTTTACTCTTATAAAACAGTAAGGTTTTCATACAAAAAGTTGTTTCTAATTAAGTAAATACAATACAACTTATGACTCTCATTCCCGGTATCACCTATTAGGGCGGGGTTTCCCTCAAACTTGAACTTCAAGACTCATTAACCTGTAATAACTGCGATTTCGCAAATGCAGGGCCAAGCCAGTCAAACACAAACAACGAAGGAGGTGAGTTTCGAAATCATGTTGATAGTATAATATAGGTAAGAAGAACACGCAAACAATCCTAATAGAATCGTATCATTAACCAAACATTCCCCCAACAAATATATCACATTAAAAGTCAAAATCACTCAAGGAAAATCAATACCTTTCACTATAACATCAAATCATCTAAGAGAAATTATTATTGCAGGCGATACACATTAATCACAACAAAAAAATCACAAGAAAATGCAATGCTATGCATGAGCTTAGACTCTACTTCACAATGTGGTTCCATTCTAACTCTGAAGTACTTAGTTAGGAGGCTTGATACTATGCCACCATCCCAGTGGACGAACAATTCAAATTGGCCCTGTCCTCATAGATCCCCTCAACTCAACCCGAGACACAAATACGCAGCAGTCGAGGTAAGCGTGTGTTGCGTGGTAGCTCCCGACATTTGGAGTGCTACCTCCAAGTCACCTAGGAATTCCCCACCCGAATACCTTCAAGGTCTGACAATCTTGCCTTAAGGCTCAACAGCAGACCGCCACGATCAGGCTCATTCAGTTGTACTTCCCCGGAATCACTAGGCTTGTCAGGCCCTACCTATATGATGACAAAATAATCTCCACTTCACAAATTCTCAATATTTATTTTCTCCCCTCATTGGCCTATGATACTCCATTAAGACCTTCATCTCAAACACAAGTTGGAATCACAATTATATCATCAACTATGGGGTTACTTCAATATTCGCATCACAAATTTATAACATCGCTATCATTAATCACACGTCATCCTCATCACAAATTTATAGCATCACTGTCATCAATCATACCTCATCACATAACCCTATCACAAATTTATAACATCACAATTATTAATCATACATCATCATCATCATCACATAAAATTATCACAATGCATCCATCTTTTATTATGACATCATATAACACATCTAATCAAACGTATACCTAAAACTCATTCGACACCCAATATCACAATAATATCAAATACCACACATTTAAAGAAATTAAATCAATCAACAGCTTAAAATATTTCTATTCTATATTTTAATCTCTTAATTTCCATATTTTCACATTAATTTATCCCTCAAAGGGCTACTTTCGTACGTAGCAAGCCCCGGATGAATCGTTGGGAAATAAGGTTTTCTCATTCATCTCACAATATATTATACTCATGAATTCAAACGTTCTCTCACCCCTTACCTTATTTCAACGCTTGCACAAGCGGAGAAGTTGGGTATTTTAGAGAGAAATTGGAATGGTTAAAATTCTGACAAGTTGGGTTTATTTGACTAACTAAATGAGTGAAACAACAAACTCAAATTTGAACAAAAATGGTGAAAGTTTTCTGGAACATGGAACACTTATCGATCACTAGTGCCAACGATAGCATTATTGTGTTTCCTCTCCTTTCTACGACGGCTACAAGTAGCTCCCTTTTATTTTATTTTATTTTATTAGGGTTCACATACATGGGTCAAGCCCATTGATCCCCTTATTTATTTTATGTTTTACTATTATTATTTTTATTTTGCTAAAACAAAATTAATAGTTACTTAATCTCATTTTTCTCATTTTTAATACTCCTCCAAATATCATTTAATTTTCAAAACATTACTAATATCCTAAGATAATTATTTATAAAATAAATAATTAAAATAAAATATATTTAGAATTAATTAAATATAATTAAGTCCATATTTAATATTAGTCAATCGCACAAGAAAATATCACATTAATTACCAACTCACAAATACACATAAAATCGCTTAAATCTTATTATCTAAAATATTTACACTAAAATCCTATTATTTTTTGGAAAAATATATAAATTAATAAAATATAATATTTGTTATATACACCACTCGTTTAGTCAAATAGGTATAGATTAAAACATAATAGAAAACACACATATAAAGAAAAATAATCATAAAACTAATTAACATATATCTAAAATAATTTTAACACCAGATTAATTATCTAAAATAATAGTTTCTTATAAAATTTAGGGTGTTACAAACCGCACTTTGGTTAGGCTAAATATATTATTCTATTCCCTTTTATCTTATTTTGGCTTAATTGCAGTTTTACTTCCGCTATTTTTCTAAAACATTACTAATATTTCAAGATCAATACTTTCCAAAATAATAAAGAAATTAATGTAATAGCCTTTTAAAATTAATTAATGGTAACTACAACTTTCATATTTAAAATATTCACTATAACTATTAAAATATTATTTTTCAAAATACTCACATTAAAATACTACAATCTTTAGTGAATAGTCAAAAAAAGATAAAATAAATAAATATAACATCAACAATTTACATTGATTTCTAAATCACAATGAATATGTATAAAATCACCAGGTTATAGCAAGAGCATTAAAATAAAGAAAATCAATCACACTATTACTAATATCTTAAGATAATTATTTATAAATTAAATAACTTAAATAGGAAATAGTTAGAAATAATCAAAATATTACAAACATAACATTAGTCAAACAGACAAGAAAATGTCACCTTAACTGTCAACCCACATATGCACGTAAAATCGCTTAAAATCATATTGTTTAATATATTTACACGAAAGTACTGTTATTTTTAGAAAAATAATTTTAATAATTGAACATAATATTTACACTTTATATTACTCATTAAATAAAATATGTATATAATTATCAAACGATAAGAAACCCAAACATTCAAGGAAAATATATCAACATATATTCTTGATAATTTTAACACCAAATTTATTCTTTAAAATCCTATTTAATTAATAAAATAATTTATTATAAAATTTGGAATGTTAAAGATATTTCCAGCAAAATACTCAAAATCCTAATGCAATGCGTACATATCAGTGTACATGATTTCATAATTCAACCATTTGCAAAAGGTCGTGGATCACAATTGTATAGTCTCTCACAGATATTTCCAAAATATTGGATAATATATGTATTTATAATTGGTTATAGTTGACATCATATTGTTGTTTGTTTAGTGGTTATGTTCTTTGTGTATCACAACAAGGACTCGAGTTCGAATCCGCGCCTGTGTCTCTTTTGGAATAAATTCCTCCTTGAAAAGGCGCAACGGTTAATTTAAAATGAAAAGGCGCATTAGGTGATTCGAACCCAGATCAGCCACCAAACTAGTACAACACTTCAGTCAATAATGGAACGATATATGGATATATCTTTTTGCGAAACAGAATGGCAGAACCAAGGATTGTACCTCTTTCTCAAGTGACATTATTTTTCTATAAATAGTGTCACTTTGGACAGAATGAAAACACGAAAATTTAGAGATTGCAGTCCACTTTTCTCACCCATTCTTATATTCTAAGTCATCTTATTCTTCTCTAATGCATGAGTGAAGAATAGGAAACATTATTTTGTAACATACTATTGAAAGATACGCTTGATGTGAATGTGCAATTCACTTCAAGGATTCCAAAGTATCCTGAAGGGGATTCGCCGGTTAACCCGTTTGCATCCAATATATATAGATTGGTGGGGGCGAATCGAACCTAAAGCTTAGTGTGATACACACGCTTTGGAATTTACTTGTGCAACCTTTATCATCATCAAATTCATCATCTTCTTGTTCAAGATTTGCAGCATACCACCAACGAAAGATCCAACAGTATGATCCACTAAAGTGTAGTGGCTAATAAACTAACAGAGTGATGCCTATCTCGGACCATCATGACTCAATAATTATCGTAAAGATAAGACGAGTCTATTTCTGATAACCATATTTCGTGGTTCATCATGGTTACCATATAACTATGATATGTAATGAGTATATGGTTGGCCATATATGTTAATGCATTATAATTTTTGTTGTAATATAAATTGTAAATGTTGTATTTATTTATTCTGTCTAATTATTTTTGTGAAAATTATTAGTATTTTAATAGGAATATTTTGGAGAATTTTTTTTTGTATGGAGGAGTAAAATAAATTATTTATTAAAGATTTTTTTTAAAATATCACAAAAGGGTGTTTGGGTTAGACTGCTATTTACACCTTATTTTCTACTTATCTATTCCATTTGGGTCTTTATTACACTACAACAGACTTTCTCAGCCGCACCTGCGATCTGTTTGCTACACCCCTTTTGACTATTTCAATTTGGACTTTGCCCTACTATGTTTTAGGTCTTTTAAATCTGTTACTTTGGCACCTAGGTAATTGCTATCTGCACCCCCTCTCCACAAATTAAAAATCGACAGCGCTTACTTCTTCCCCTCTAGACGACGCCGCCACTCAAATTCTCACTTTTATCCCTCTCTTCTTCAGTTCAAACCAATTAAAGGATCATAACCTCATCAATATCCCCTTCATAAAATCAGTTTCCTCCATTGTGATCACAAAGTCGCGACTCATTCTCCTCCGTCATCAAGACAGTCGCGAAGCCTCTTCTGGTGACTTTTGCAAACGTCGTTGTGTGTTGTAACTACCATATAATCAAACTCACTGCTTAATTCTTTATCTTCGTGAACAATTGCATCTGAAACAACGACCAACGACCAAATCGGACATTCAAACTACCGACTTTAGACCTCGATTCTGATGGACACGGTGCTTTTCGAAAACAATAGTTCGTGATCCATCATTTTTTAGTTTTGCCAATGATCACGAAAATCCGTCTTCGCCACGTTATGTGTCGTTGTTATCACATGAGCACTGTTTCGAGTTGTTTGTGTCGGTGAGATCTTTTTCGCTTACCACTTTACGTCTTTTTACACACTTTCTTTACTCTTAATATATTTTTTTTGTTTTTTATGTTTTACATTAAAAAATTTATTATATTTTAAATCATAATTTCAATTATGTTTAAATATCAACTAATTTTAAATAAAGAATTTTAGTCTGTTGTACATACAATTTGGTCGATGAGCTAAACTTATCCATATGTTTCTTTATATTCACAAATGCTATTGTTAAATTTGAAAATATATAATTTGTTTCGATTCTTCTGATAAAATTTATATATTATAAAAGAAATGTCTGAGGCTATATTACGAGTTGTAAATAATTTATTTTCGTTGGTTTATTATGTTTGCTCGATTGTATTTGTGGGTTATTAAAGACAAGGATTTACGAAGGCGAGACGCATATTCAATAAATTATTCGAGTTTGTTGTTGTCGTCAAGTTCTCTATCATCTCTAAGGCTGCGTGAAATCTTCAATCGAGGTATTGGGTGAGAGTGAGTTCGAATTCATGAGTGTAAGTTAAGTGAGATGAACGGGAAAACCGTATTTCCCATAATTCATTTGGAGCTCGCTACGTATGGCTGAAACCCTTTGAGTAATAATTGACTAATGAGAAAACTTGAATTAGGTGAGGTTAAAATATGAGTTAGAAACTTTTATAGGGTGTTGTTTGATTTGATTTTGAAAATCGTGTGGTAGTTGAATTATTATAGAATTGTGTATTTGACGTATTTTGTGCTTTGTTTATATCCACCCTTGATATTGTTATATGACAGAAAATATGATGAGTTGTAATTATTTGCATTGCGATTGATGTGGTGTGTGTGAATGATCTAGTATTATTATCTGTGAGTGAAAACCTTGTATTGTTGGAGCTTGTGTATTATGATGATAAATTTTTAATGTAATGTATGACTATGGAAATATGCAATGATGATGTGTGCTTGTTGACTTATGATGTAACCACCTTGATGAATATCATGAAATGCATATTGTGTTTAATTGAATAGTGATGAATTCGACCCGTGCCGATGATGGTTCTCTTAATGGAATGAGTAGTCTAGACCAACGAGGGGAGAAAATAAATATTGGGAATTTTTGAAGTGGAGAGTATTTTGTCATCATATAGGTAGGGTCTGACAAGGCTAGTGATTTCTGGGAAGTACAACTGAATTGAGCCTAATCGTGGCGGTCTACTGTTGAGCCTTAAGGCAAGATTGTTAGACCTTGGAGGTATTCAAGTGGGAAATTCCTAGGTGACTTGGAGGTAGCACTCCAAATGTTGAGAGCTACCACACAACAACTGTTTACCTCGACTGTCGCGTATATGTGTCTCGGGTTGAGTTGAGGGGATCTATGAGGACAGGGCCAATTTGAATTGTCCATCCACTTGCGTAGTGGCATAGTATCATGCCTCTTTACCAAGTACTTCAGAGTTAGAATGATCCCAAAGAAAGCGAAGGAGTCTAGAGTATAAGAGCATGCATAACATTACTTGATTTGTGTGTTGACTTACTTGACAGAGTGGATTGTACCAATGTTGTACCTTGATTATTCTTGTTAATTGTGATTTGATATGATATGGTGTCTAATTAATGTTTTACATGTTCTTTTCAATTATTTTATACTATTACATGTTTTTGAAGCTCAACCCTCGTTGCTTGTGTTTTGCGCTTGCGAGAGCGCAATTATTTCAGGTTATCGGTTGGTGATCCATGCTCTGATACGTGATATTGGGTGGGAGTCATTTGTTTTGGTTTGTTGAGTTATGAACTAATTTATGTTTTGTAAACTCTATTGATCGATTGTGTTATATTCAATCTTTTATTCAGAGATAAAAATTAAATGTCTCTCAGTTTTGAACATGTTTTAATGTTAGAAATATTCGTTTAATAAACCTCAGCTATATTCGATTTTAAAGGATTTTTAATTGAGGATTTTTATGCAAATGTGTTGTGTAAGTGTGAATGTGACGTCCTTAGCCTTATATTTCAAAAAGAATTTTTTTTATACCCTATTTTGCTATATTTTAGGTGTATATAAATTTTCTGATTTTTAGAGACTTAGTAGATTTATTTTTTTGTTTAGGAGTAGTGTATGAAAAATGTAAATGGAAAAAAAAATAAAGAACACTACAGTTTATCCTAGTTGCCCTTATAACCAATGGTACATTCAGTCATCTTGCACACCACAAGAGATCCATTATTTTTTAGAATAAGTACAAGTCTAACTCTAAGACTTCTGCTACAAACTTCTAACAATCACCCTAAGATAGCACACCACTATCTTAGTTTACAACACTTGAAGAAAGAACACTATCAATGATATGACAATGTAAAATCTGTACTTAAAATATGAAACTTAAGATTTTGAATAACTCAAAGTTTGCTCAAAGTTGCTCTAATATTGATGTTAAGATTGTGAAAAAAGTAATTCGTTAAGTCTGAAGCTATGAAGTATTTATACTCCTTAGACATCACTTCAGATCAGTGATATTGTACTGAAAAATTGCATTGTTTCGCAGTTGTATTCAGCTACAACAGGAGTGTAGTTGAATACACCTCTTTGTAACGTTCAGTTTTATTTGAATTTTAAAGTTTGTATTTGAATACACATTCTTGTATTCTAATACAAATGAGTGAATTTTGCTACTGACTTGGTTTTGTATTCGGCTACACCATGTTGTAGTCGAATACAAATGCTCAGTTTTAGCTACTGACTTAGCACATGCATTCGGCTACACCATTTCATAGTCGAATACAAAAGTCCAATTTTAGCTACTGACTTAGCACTTGTGTTCGGCTACACCATCTCGTAGTCGAATACAAAAGTCCAGTCTTAGCTACTGACTTAACACTTGTATTCAAATACACCATCTCGTAGTCGAATACAGATGTTCAGTTTTAGCTACTGACTTGAGTCTGTATTCAGCTACAACATGTTGGAGTCGAATACAAAATTGATTTTTGTCAAAAAAATTATATTCAAACATTGTTCATGCATTTTGACACTTTAAAAATTCTTTTGATGCATATGCTAAAATGAAAGGTTCTCATGTGCATTTGAAATATAAGAATATTAGATTGCATCATGTACTTTACATTTATAAGACTTCTAGCATTTCGACCATAGTTGACTTTGATTGTTGACTTCTTTTTGAGCTTGCAACGTGATCACTTTCCTTGGTCTTTGTCTTCATAAAAAATATAAGTATTTTACATTCTCCCCCTTTTTGATAATCACAAAACCTTGTTGTTGGTGAGACTTCAAAGCGTTTGATTGTTTTAATTTTTCTCCCCCGTAATACATCCTTACTCCCGCTTTGAGCATGAGTTCATGCCATCATGTTTTTAAGAATTTTGAAGACCTACAAAAGTTTTTAATAACAAGAACATACCAATTTTCCCCCTCTTTTGACATGATCAAAAAGAAGGAAAAAAACAAACAAAATACCAAGTATAAAAGGAATATAGGGAATAAAAACATCACACAAGGTAGGGAAATAAAAACATCACATAATTGAAATTAAAACATATTCAAGTTTTACATCACGATGCAAAAAGCATAGTAATAGAGTTACAACCAAAATCAACATAAAGCATTTAAAGACAAACAAACTACACTAAATTCAATTTCAATATCAAACTACATATCATCATCTGGTGGGAGGTGAAGGTGGTCAATTTTGACGGACATGCCATTGAGTTCATGCAACAAAGTTTAATGGTTTTGGGAAATAGTGGCTTCCATGGTTTGAAAGCGGTTGTTGATGGTGTCCATATTCTGAAACTATGTAGTGATGAAGGTTTGCAGAGAGTTGAATTTGTCCATGACCATGTGGTTTGAAACGTGATCATTATCAGATGTCGTTTCTTCACCGTCGTCGTTATCTTGGACAACAGTAGATGTTTGGCCAACATCACCTTAATGGACATAGGCTTGAAGTTGTTCGTTCCACACGATCTTCATACTCGGAAGCACGTTCAAATCGAGCAAAATGTCTTTGGATGGTTTATACATAACCTCTCCCGAAAAATTCTGGTGACCTCTTTTGCATAAGGTAAACCAATAGCATCCTTGGAAGCAAATAGGACAGAGTAGACAAAGTAAGACCAGTTGAGATTGCATCCTTCTATCATGAAAAACATGGTCTGAAGCTCAAATTCAGATATTTAGTAGTAATTTCCAGCCTTAGGAACCAAAATGTAGCTTAGAAAATAATGCAATAGCCTGTAGTCAACGATCAGATTTCCAACTCCGTACCGTTGCCTAGCAAATTCAGAACCAGCTTGTGCCTTTTTACGTTCCATGGTGTCTTTGTCAAACCGACACAATGAAACATAAGCATCATATTTGATAATATTTACCCATTCAACAAATTGTTGGGCCTAAGTTTCTGACCCTCAAATGGTAGCTGCAATATTTCTCCAATAGTTTGAGTTTCTAACTCAATGTGTTTGCCCTTTACCTGAGACTTCAACTTAGACCCTTCCTTCTATAGTAAAATACGCTAACTAAATCAGGATAAATGGGGCCATTATAACCAATGAAAGCTTCTAAATGTTGAGCCTTAAGTAACTAAAGAAACTTAAAAGCGGAGAAAGAATCAATAGTACCATACTTAGGACTGATATGCTTTTTGTCTGAGTAGTAGGTTTTGAACCGGTAGATTTCTTCTGGTGAGTGAAGTAATCGGGATAAGTCTGCCACATTATTAGTTCTAGCCCTCCTTTTTGAAGGACCCACTACAACATGCTTTGTTCTGGAACCTTTTTTCCGAGCATCCATGGTGAAAGTGAACGTTTTCGGATTTAGGGAAAAATGGGGTTTTGGGTTTGGGAAATTTGAGTTTGAAGTGACACTTGTGAGTTTGGAGTGATCTTAGATGTAATGTATGATGGTATAGTGATTGGGTAACTGTTGCATGTAAGATGGAAAGAGATTTTGGAAGAATTGGAAGTGAAGAAAATCTTTATTCGGCTACTGAAACTGTGAAAAAAATGACATAAAACGTGAAAAAGCTTATATATTGGGAAAATCGCGAATATGTATTCGACTACACACGGGTTCTATTCGAATACAGGATTTTCTAGAAATATGTATTCGAATATAGACAATGTGTATTCGGCTACGATATCAAAAAAAATTGTTTTGAAGCCGAATTTTCACTAAAAAAGACAACATGTAGAGCACATATTCATATTTAGAAAGCACATAAACATCACATAATCAATTTGATCAACATATCAAGTGAAGATTTTAGATTTTGTAGAGAAGTGCTTACAAAGCATAGATACCTTGCATTAGAGATCATTTTCATTTAAAATGTCAAGTTCTCTTCGTATCTTATAGAATGAGTCTTTAGGCAATGGCTTTGTGAAGATATCTGCTAGTTGATTATGTGTGTCCACAAGTGTTACTTCAACATTGCCTTTGAGCACATGATCTCGCAGAAAGTGATGACGTATATCAATGTGTTTAGTCCGAGAGTGCATGATTGGGATCTTTGAGATATTGATTGCACTAGTATTGTCACATCTTAGTGGGATTCATCCGAGATCAAGTCTATAGTCATATAATTGCTGCTTGAGCCATAGAATCTGTGCACAACAACTGCCTGCTGCTTTGTAATCTGCTTCAGCAGTGCTTAGGGCCACACAAACTTGCTTTTTACAAGACCATGATACTAATGCATTACCTAAGATATGGCAAGTGCCACTTGTGCTTTTTCGATCCATTTTACATCCTACATAGTCAGAATCAGAATAACCAACTAGACTGCATATACTGCCTTTTGGATACCATAAGCCAACATTGGTTGTTCCTTTCAAATATTTCATTATTCACTTCACTGCTACAAGATGTTATTCCTTAGGATATGCCTGAAATCTTGCACATAAACAAACACTGAACATAATATTTGGCGGGCTGGCCGTTAAATATAAAAGAGACTCAATCATACCTCGATACTTTGATATGTCTATTGAAATATCAGATTCATCTTTATCTACATAAGTTCCGGAGCCCATAGAAGTCGCACTTTTGTTTTGTTGTTGTCCATCTCAAATCTCTTTAACAATTCCTTACAGTACTTTGCTTGATTTATGAAGATGCCATTTTTCAGTTGCTTGATGTGGAGTCCAAGAAAATAATTTAACTTTCCCATCATAGACATTTCAAATTCACCTTGCATCATTAATGAGAATTCTTCACATATTTCATTATTGGTTGATACAAATATGATATCATCAACGTAGATTTGAACAAGTAAAGTGTGATCATTAGTTCTTTTAATGAATAATGTCTTATCAAATTTACCCTTATCAGATCCTCGTTCACATAAGAAGTTACTTAGCCTATCATACCAAGCTCTTGGAGCTTGTTTCAAACCATAAAGAGCTTTCTTTAATTTGAAAACATGTGACGGATTCTTGAAGTCTTCAAAGTCGGGTGGCTATTTGACATATACTTCTTCGTTAATGTAGCCATTGAGAAAAACACTCTTGACATCCATCTGAAATAATTCAAAATTCATAGAGCAAGCATAAGCAAGTAATAAACGGATTGCTTCTAACCTTGCTACCGGAGCAAATGTTTCATCAAAGTCGATCCCTTCTTCTTGGTTGTATCCTTGAGCAACCAACCTTGCCTTGTTCGAACGACTATACCATTTTCATCTAGTTTATTCTTAAACACCCATTTGGTACCAATGATGTGTTTATTTCCAGGATTAGGAATAAGTTCCCACACTTTGTTTCTTTCAAATTGGTTTAGTTCTTCTTGCATGGCAAGTATCCATTGACCATCTTTAAGTGCTTCACAAATCTTGGAATGTTCTATTTGAGAAACAAATGCCATATTCAAGCAAGCATCTTGGAGTTTGAGTCTTGTAGTAACTCCTTTGTTGATATCACCTATAATGTTGTCAATGGGGTGATCTCTATGGGTTCTCCATTCCTTAGGAAGATTATCATGTTTATCTTGCTGCTCAATGCTGACTTCATTCTCTTGAATTGTTTGATCAACTTGATTATCTTTGTTTATATCATCACTTATAAAATTATCATCATCACAAGAGACAATTTTATCCTCTTTCAAGGGATTAGATTCATCAAATGATACATCCTTAGATTCTTCAACTATCAAAGTTCTCTTATTAAAAATTCTAAAAGCTTTACTAGATAATGAGTAACCAATAAAGATACCTTAATCGGATTTCTCATCAAATTTTCCAAGGTTTTCCTTACCATTATTTAGCACAAAACATTTACATTCAAATACGTGAAAGTGAGAGATATTGGGCTTTCTATCTTTGTAGAGTTCATATGGAGTCTTCTTTAAGATTGGTCGAATTATTACTTGGTTGGATACATAACAATGTACTTACAGCATCCGCCCAAAAGTATTTTGGTAAACTTGAGTCACTTAGCATGGTCCTTGCAAGTTCTACCAATGATCTATTCTTTCTTTCAACAACTCCATTTTGTTGAGGTGTTCTTGGTGTAGAGAAGTTATGGAAGATTCCATTTTCTTCACAAAATTCTACAAAAGAGGCATTTTGAAATTCTCCTCCATGATCACTTCTTATTGATACAATTTTGGTTGCTTGTTTATTTTGGACTAGTTTGGCATAATTTTTAAGTGCTTTAAAAGCTTCATTTTTATTTGCCAAAAATAAGGTCCAAGTGAACCTTGAGTAATCATCAACAATTACTAGTCCATATGAATTTCCACCAAGACTTTTAGTTCTTGATGGACCAAACAAGTCCATATGTATCAATTGAAGTGGTCTTGAAGTTGATACAATATTCTTAGGTTTCAAGGAAACCATAGTTTGCTTATCCTTTTGACAAGCATCACATAATTTGTCCTTAATGAATTCCATCTTTGGTAAGCCTACAACAAGGTCATGCTTGACTAACTTGTTTAAATGATCCATATGGATATGTGCAAATATTTTATGCCATAGCCATGCATCATTGTTGTCACTTACCATAAGACATTTCAATTTTAAGGATAAATCATCAAGATTTATTATAAAGATATTTTTAAAATGCTTACCAACAAACTGAATTGCATTTGATACTTCATTTGGGATAATGCATTCATTTTTGTTGAAAGCTATTTTGTTACCCATGTCGTAAAGCTGGCTAATGCTTATAAGATTGTGCTTTAATCCTTCAACATATAGAACATCTTCCATTGAAGGAGATGGGGTTTCACTAGTTTTTCCAATGCCCAAAATTTTACCCTTGTTGTTATCTCCACATATCACATAGCCTTTTGATTCAAGAGTTAGAGCGGAAAACTTTGTTTTGTCACCGATCATGCGTTTTGAACATCCATTATCCAAGTACCACATATTATAGTACTTTGTGTGCATACCTACAAAATAAGATCATGATTTGTTAGGTACCCAAAGTGCTTTGGGTCCTTGAGGATTAGTACTTTTTTAGACCCACACATAATGCCCATTTCGAACACCAAAGTTTCTAAAATGACAATCATTAGGTGTGTGGCCATTTAGACCACAATAAAAGCATGTAGGAGCAGATTTAATTCTATATGTAGGTATATGAGATTCTTTTGAATAAAATTCTTCTTATAGTAATGATAATCTTTTTGAAAAATTATAACTTTCTCTTTATTGGATTGATCACTTTCCTTAAAAAAGATAGTTTAATTTATACTTGGTTTATCAAATTTTGAGTAACCAAAGACCACTCTTGTCATTGGAATATCTTTGCATATTAAGAACATTTACCAATCCAACTTGTCCCTATTCATATTTTTCAATGACTCTATTTAATTGGACAATTTTAAAAGAAAGAGAATCACACTTATTGCATGTAAAATTTTGTTTTAATTTTTCAGAATCTTTTTCCATAGTGTCAATTTTCTCTTTAAGAGATGAAATTTGTTTCTTTTGAGTTGACAATATTTTGTACACATTTTTACATTCCATAAGTAATTCTTTTTTTGCATTTTGAGCATCATTACACTCAATAATTAATTCACTATTAGTATCATTATTATGAGATGAGTCTTTGTTACTAACCTCTTCTTCTTCGTCGGATTGGTGTGATGCCATCAAAGCAACATTTGCACATTCGTCATTTTCTGAATCCGAAGATGAACTAACTTCATTGTCCTTCCATGCTATATAGGCCTTTTTGAATTCTTTCTTCTTGAAAGAATTTTTCTTGACAATATTTGGACACTCTGCTTTTATGTGTCCTTGCTTGCCACACTTAAAAAAAGTGAAGTTTTGACTTGGAGTGAAAACATCCTTCTTCTTGAAAGTTTTCCTTTTAAAAGTTTTATCATTTTGAAGAAACTTACCAAATTTCTTTACGAGGAAGGTGATGTTTTCATCTTCATCTGAATTCTCATCATTGATTTGCTCTTTTGACTCTGCTTTCAAGGCAGTGTTCTTTGACTTCTTTTCTAGACTTTATTCTTTCCTAGCCTTCCAAGTTCGAGTTCATGTTCTTGAAGTTTTCCGAAAAGTGCAGAAGACATCTTTGATAGGCTTTTTTTTTTCCAGAAATTGCTGTTACTTTAGGTTGCCAAGCCCTTGTTAATGATCTTAGAATTTTGAGGTTCAATTCATCAATTGTGAAGATCATGCCGAGCGTCGTCAAGTGGTTGGTCAGATGAGAAAATCTTTTTTGTAAGTCCAGAATAGATTCTCCGGGATGCATTTGAAATAGTTCATATTCTTTAGATAATGTATTGAGTTACCTCAATAGTTCCTTCATGAGTTACTTCAAGAGTATCTCAAATTTCTTTAGCAGTTTTGCAATGAGACACGCGAAAGAATTCATCCATTCCAAGTGACGATTGTAAGAGATTTTCCACACCATAAGAGATTTTCCACACCATAAGAGAATAAGTACAAGTCTAACTCTAAGACTTCTGCTACAAACTTCTAACAATCACCCAAGATAGCACATCACTATCTTAGTTTAACACTTGAAGAAAGAACACTACTTCCCTCAATTTACACAATAACTTATATAGTATTATAACAATCACTTTGCTGAAATCAATGGTGTGTGACAATTGAGTACAATGATAACAATGTAATATAATTTTAAGTACAATAGTGAACCTTTCTCAATGATATGACAATGTAATATCTGTACTTGAAATATCAAACTTAAGACTTTGAATAACTCAAAATATTTCAGAAAGTTAGCTCAAAGTTGTTCTATGATTGATGTTAATATTGTGAGAAAAGTAATTCGTTAAGCCTGAAGCTGTGAAGTATTTATACTCCTTAGACATCCCTTCAGATCAGTGGCAATCATTCCTAGAGGTTTGATGAACTTACTCAATTGGTAGTGGAAATGTGTGGAGGCGATAGTTATCTCACAGGTAACGGGCTCGAATCCCAAGGAAGGCAAAAACTCGCTATTTTTACTGGGTGGATAGGGGGCGAGAAGGTCGTGAGGTAGCACTGTCGGTAACGGTAATGGCTGGGGTGTTACACTATAAGTATCCTAACTTAGGGCTTATTTTCTCAATGTAAACATGATGCATGTTCATGAGACATTAGGACTTCTTATAGTTTGGGGTGGTGGTTCTCACAAAAAAAACGAAGAAAATGGAAAGAAAACTTCTCTCATTTGGGTAATTCAAGGGGCCTTACTTAGGTCCAGCGCTCTTGTACCACTATTGTCGCCAGTATACTGGTAAGGTGAAAATAAATCAACATAAAACATGCCTCTTGGTGTCTGTTGAGATGAAGCGAAGGCTCGATAGATATTGGTCATCCCTAGTTCTATTCTAGCCTTTCCATCTCACTGATCGATCGTCAATTATTCCATCATAGTTTCCAGCCTGCCAAATCTTTCCTTAGTGGATAGCTGTGATGGATGTTGAGGGTGGTCATGTGGTTCATTATTTTCCTCCGTCGTCATCGCTGCTTGTGGACCACCAAGATAGTCTGCCGAAATCATAGAGTGTTTTTCTATCCACTTAGCAGTGATTGGGGTAGCAGGTTTCACCATTTCTTTACCCTGTTTAGGTGACACTCTCACCTGCTCAAGAAGTATTCTTATCAAGGAAGCATGATTAAAGTAGCCTGTCGGAGGATCAAGAATTGATGTCCCCCAAAGATCATGAGCTAGTAACATGCCCACATTAATTTCGTCGCCTTTTATGATAGCAGTTAGTAGACATGCTCTCTGAAGTGTTATATTTGACACATTTGAACATGGTAGTAGCGTATGATGAACAAAGGTACTCTGTGCTTTTGCAATTGGAGTAGGAACCAACGGGCATAGTTTCCTAGGTGAGCCATCTCTATTTCATACTCAATATGTGCCTGGTCTACAAAGAATGTGTAAGATCTTCTTAGTGTCTACTTTTATAATGTTGTCCTCCATAGCTTGAAAGCGGCAATCCTTATAATTCGGTAGACCAAAGATTTCATTGATGACTTGAGGCGTGAAGGGCACCCTTTTTCCCCTCACACAACTCAAAAATTGTTTGTGTGGAAATGGTTTGTCAGACTTCAAATCAGAGGCATTGGAGAAGAATTCCACTGCTAATGATTTGCTCACTATGGTGACAAATGTGGTCAGCTTCTCCCATCCTGTGGCAGCAATCATCACCTGGATGTCAACAAATTCATTGGCTTCCAACTTAAAATTTTTCTCACTCACGAACTTCTTGATTGTGGGGAGTTTGGTATGGAACTCTTGCGTTGCCATGGTCTTGAATAACAATGTATTGTGTGGTTGGGATGAAGATGTATTTGTGATCTTAGTTCGTTTTTCTTTTTGTTGGCTGGCCATTAGGTCCTGCAAAATAATTATGCACATCCACGATTCAAAATATTCAATGTTAGAGAACATTAGTTTGAGAATTCATCCCGTTGACAACACAACGACAATAGTTGACCCGAATCTATCCAACAAAATTCTGAAAGATAACAATGCATATAGATTGACAGTTAATAAATTAAGATTCAAAAGTGGTTGTGTCATTTTGTCAAACAATTGGAGTGCATTACAGATTTTGTATTCAAAACAAAACATGAGATAAATGAACAATCCACAGTCATAAGTAAGCAATCTTTACCACTAACACAAAGTCGAATTAAGACAACCCACATGCATCAAGAAGACAAGAGGGAGTTGAAAGTAACAATTCTAGAAAACTTACTTGATAATGGAAGAAAGCTTGATAAGGGAAGAAGACTTACCTTTGTTGAGCTGAATACTAGACTTGGAGAAGTAATAAAGAAATACGTATCAGTTGACTCTCGTAAGAGAGAAGGGTTTGGAGTAAACGGGAGGAACAAGGGTTTTAAAACCCAGTCATGCGCACTAGACGCGCTTCAAGCGCAAAAGAAAATAGCCTCTACTGTTTGAAATGCACTTCCAGCGCTCAAGACGCGATTCAGACGCGCATTGGTAGTGTTGAAAGACAGAAAATGCACTTCAAGCGCAGAGGACGCGCTTCAAGCCTGCATGGGTAGCGCTTCAGGTGCGTAGGCAGCGCTTCAGGCGTGCGTTGGCAGTCGTCCAAGTGGGGAAATGCGCTTCAAGCGCAGAGGGCATGCTTTAGGCGTGAATTGACAGAACCCACCTTCCTGAAATGCGCTTCAAGCGCAAAGAACATGCTTCAAGCGCAAAGCTCTTGAATTGAAACAGCAAAATCAATCCCCAAACTTATCTTTTGGTTCCTTGCTCATACAAAACATCAAGAACTATACAACTAGCAATTAATAACTAAAAATGAAACTAAAGGAATTAAAATGAAACTGAAATGCAAAAACACCGTGCAAAGGATACGAATTTGAGTTGCCTCCCAATAAACACTCGTTTAGTGTCTTGAGCTGGACATTCCACTCTTTAACTGGTGATCAGATTGATGGACTCCATTGAAAGTTTTGACTCTCCCCCTAAGTAAGGTTTGAGTCTTTGTCCATTCACCTTGAAACTCCGGTTTGAATGTGAATCTTTCAACTCCACCGCACCATATGGAAATACCTTGATTATTTTGAAAGGGCCCAACCATCTTGACTTTAGTTTTCCTGGAAACAACTTTAATCTTGAGTTGAAGAGAAGAACTAGTTCTCCTTCTTAGAACTCCTTGAATTTAATTTTTTTTCCATGCCACTTCTTGGTTTTTTCTTTATATATCTTGGTGTTTTCATATGCAAATTCAGGAACTCCTCTAACTTGTGAAGGTGAAGAGTTCTTGATTTGCCTGCCTTGACCAAGTCAAAATTCAAGTACTTCGTCGCCCAAAATGCTCGATGCTCCTGTTCGAGAGGCAAATAAAAAGCTTTACCATACACTATTTGATACGGCGACATACCAAGGGGGTCTTGAAAGCTGTTCGGTAGGCCCAAAGTGCATCATCAAGTTTCGTTGACCAATCTTTTATTGAAGCATTCACTGTCTTTTCAAGGATTCGCTTAAGCTGCCTGTTGGATACTTCAACTTGGCAACTAGTTTGTGGTTGATATGGGGTTGCCACCCTATGACGCACGTTATATTTCCTTATAAGGTATTCCATTTTCCGGTTTAGAAAGTGAGTGCCCTCGTCACTGATCAAAGCTCGAGGCACGCCAAAACGCGTGAATATGTTCTTCTTGAGAAATGTGATGACCAATCTCTATTGAGCCTTCGCTTCATCTCAACAGACACCAGGAGACATGTTTTATTCTGATTTATTTTCACCTCACTAGTATACTGGCGACTATAGTGGTATAGGAGCGGAGGACCAAAGCAAGGCCCCTTGAATTACCCAACTGAGAGAAGTTTTATTTCCTTCTCCTTTGTTTTTTTTTCTTTCTTTCTTTTTTTTCTTCTCCTTATTTCAATTGTCGAATTTTATTTTATTTTCCTTTCACTAAATGTGTACTATGATGAAGAAGTTGTAATAACTTGCATTTGATCTTAAGTTTTCTGTTTGGGATTTTGAAATTTAAATTCTATTTCTTAGATTATGTTGTTGCTCAATTCGACAAGTCTTACTAATGCATACATTTTTTATTATTAAGTGGTTGTAGAAGGCTAACATGACATCAACTTTTCAAAAACACAAAATTTTAACTTTTCAGTGGCATGTTTGGCATTATTTTGATAGTTCATACTCTCTCTTATTATCCTAGCTTTGAGCTTTTGGGCCTAAACACTTTAATTATTTGTTGTGTGATTATCCAAACATGTGTTATCCCTTCAGAACTTGCACTAATTCTGACTTGCATCACTTGTAATTTGTGCATACACTAAGGCAATTTTGTTTGGTCGTTTGAGCATTTCTAATTGCCCTATGCAAATTTTATCCCTTGCTAGCCCCTTTGAGTCTTGCCCTTTTCTTTCGGTTACTAGTCACATTACAAGCCAAAGACCTGACTTTAATTACATCACCTTAGTTGGAGTTAGGTAGGCAAAATTTTATCTCATCTTGGTAAAGTTCTAAGTTTGGGGTTGCTCATGCGATAGCAACCTTGTAAGTTTGGGGTGGTGGTTCTCACAAAAAAAAAAAAAAGAAAAAAAATTCAAAACCAAAACAAAAAGAAAAAAAGAAGAAGAAAAAAAAATCAGTTTGAAAATGTGTACCTAACTCCAACTAGTAAAGCCTACTATCCTAAAATGTCCTACCCTTACCTAAGCCCTATTACAACCCGAAAGTCCTCCAAAAGTGTATGTGTTTGTTGCAATTGTGAATGTTAACTAGAATTTTTCAAGCCTATGGTAGTGTGATGCATGTTCTAGGATTTGAGTGATAAATTCCTAATCCTTGCTAAACACTTGAGAGAAATTTTGGTGAGATTGTGTGAAGAGAGAGAGTTGAACTTGATGAATGAATGCTAAAGTGTAAAAATTGTGTTGTTTTTTTTAAGCAACCATGGAGCATGATGAATGTTTTGTAGTAGCTGAGACTTTGAGAGTTGAGTTTGATTTGATTTGAGAAATTGAGTTTAACTTTGCTCTTAAGTGTAGCAAATCTAAAATTAATTGTTCCTTGGGACAAGCAACAGATTAAGTTTGGGGTTGTGATGACTCTTCATCATATGCATATTTTTCATTGTTTTTAGTCTTATTTATCTTTAATCATTAGTTAAATTAAGGAGTTATTTGATATATTTTGATGATTTTAGTTCTTTGAGTTAATTAAGTGTTTGTGTTTTTATTTCCTTGATTAAGTAGGGATTTTTTTTTCGTAATTTTACGTTGCTTTTTGTTTTAGTGCAGTGCTGAATTTTGGCGAGAAATCAACATTATCTATGTGGAGTATTTCATCCATATCTAGAGGTGTAGATGTCCAATAGGAGTCAAACCAAGTGAAAATGAAAGCTAAGCTCCATAGCTACAACTTTCATGAAGACATCGGAACCCAATTCAGACTCAAAAAAGGAGAAAAATGCAGACAACGTCAAATAGAAGAAGCTGTGCGTCTGAAGCGCATCAGTTGTGCCTGGGGCGCATTTTTCATGCTGAAGCCTCTGTTGATTCGCGCTAGAAGCTCAAAAGCTATGCCTGAAGCGCATGGACGCGACAGCATTCATTAAAATGCATTTTTTTTTCACTTTCTAGGCATCTTTTTGACTATTCGTAAGTTTGGAGACCTGTGCCCTAGCAGAGAAACTCAGAGACGGCTGTTCTTAACACCATTGTAGGAGTTTTATTAAGAATCCTTCTTGAAATTCTTCTTTAATCCTTATCTTTTGTATCTCTATTATGAGTAACTAAACCCTCTTTGTTAGGGATGAGTGTAACAAGACGAAACCCTTATTTTTCTGATTTGACTTCTAGTTATATGAATGAGCTTATTGAATTATTTTTCTCAAATATGTGCTTAATGCTTTTTATTGCCTGATCAACTTTAAAATGTTCTACGATTCGTATTTTGAAACGAATGTCGACTTTACGAATGCTTGAGATGAGAAATTCATGAATTTGTAGTCTAAGGATAGATGCAGGTCATGAAACCAATTAAATTAGTTGCAAATGCAGTAATTTAACAAGAGAATTCCTGTACGGTAAGGCTTAATTCTAATCTTAAATCCACTAAGGATTTATGGGTTGCTTTGGAATTAAAGGTTCTGTCACTAAGATATTAGGGCAAGAATAATAAAGATAATTCGGTAATAATTCAATAAAGGAATTCAGTAACTAGGATCAAATTAGATACCAAGGTTGGATTCGAAGTGAAACTCATCCCTGACATTTTTTTTATTTTAAAGGATCAATTTTATTACTGTTGTTAATTTCAAATATTATTTCAATCAATTTGGGAACTTTTTGTTCAATTTTAATAATTAAATATAATTTGATGGTAAAACGCAATCCTTGAGTTTGACACTCGGTACTATCGTTTTATTATTAGGGCTTGTTTTTCTCAATGTAAACATGATGCATGTTCATGAGACATCAGGACTTCTTAAAAGAACCTTTATTGATAAAATGCTTATTCCTTGAGTCCTCAAAGCTTACTTGTTCTTAAGGTATTATTAGTCCAAAATATGTTTATACCAAAGATGAGCTTATTTTATGACTTCTTTACCAAAATATGTTCTTAATTTGGAAGTATAATTTTAAAGTTTCTAAGCTCCAGAAAATTAACATGTCAACCATAACTATGTGATTTTTGTTAAAACATCAAATAATGTTATATTTTGACAAACCAAATAAGCTTACAATGTCTGGTTTTTTTAAATAATTTTTAATTGAGTATTAAGTTAGCCATCAAAAATAGTTTTCATAATGAAGGTTTGGAATAAGATTCTTTTCAAATTTGTTAAATTGAGGGTCATTTTAAATTATATATTAATACATAACTAAATACCATAAAATTTATGCTTAGAATATAGAAAACTTAATTAGTCTAGTTTTGTTTTCAGAAAAAATCACTTAAAAATGACTAATAGATTTCCAGTTATGACTAAAACAATTACCTTAGTCATCTAATGACATGTTTACTATCATACAACCTTTTAAAAATGATTTTGAAAGAATATATTTTAGTTGTTGAAAAATTATGAAACATTTTCTGAAACTCTCCGACTCAAATACATACATTTTGAAAGAAACCTCGTCTCCAAATTTAAAGTCATGATTTTTATAAAATTGATCAAAATTATTTTAGCTTAACTTAGTTAAAAAAGAACTTTTACTAGGGTTGAAATGAACAACTATTTTCGGCATGTTCCCAAGACCTTTTTGGAACACCATTTTTTGTGACAAACTCTAACATAATAAATATCATTAGAAAAATTATTTTCCTCAAAACTAGTTTTTCTCTTTAATCATTTACTCTACGGGCTTTAAGTTCATTAATTTTTAGAGCATGAAGATAAAGTAGAAAAATTACAACAATTCTTGTGGTGGTAACTAATATGCAACGAAACACTAGAAAATTTAATTTGCTCAAAAACACTTAACCAATAAATTTTAAAAATTCGTACACCAAGTCTGTTTTGACCATAAATTTTTTAAGTTTTACCAACTTAAACCTTCATGCATGCAAAATTTAAGACTCAATCATGAAGTTTTCTCAAGAAAATTGAACATGCATGTCACACTCAACCCGTTTCTAGGTCTATTGAACAAAATAAATGTTTTTCCCTTTTTGTTCTTCAAAATTTCATTGAAATGGTTTTGTTTACAACTTACAACAACAATTTTATTTTCATTGAATCAAACTCACAACTCCTAACTTCACATGCAAGCCCAAAATCACATGTTTATAATGATCAAGTAACGAGTTCTAAAAATTATGATGAAGCGTTAAAAATCAACATGCAAGGACCAAATCAAACATGCCTGCAAAGCTTGAAAAATGTTTTAAATGAGACAATAATGCATAAAAATTATCTATGATCATCAAAATGAGAAAAAAAAAATTGAAATTTTCTTTGCATTCTTACCAAAGGGAATTCGGCCAACACACAAAAGAGATGAAGAGAAATTTTCTTGTGAAACAAATTAGTTAACTAGGTAGAGGAGGATGAGAGAATAATTTTTGAAGTTAGGGGATCGAAATCAGGAAGGACGGAATGGGCCACAAATGGTACTTTCCAAAATCTACTCCCACAAATGGTAATTTTCATATAGCATTCTATCAGATACATCCATCTCTTATAAGTTGGCCTAAAAAGTTGTGTCTCCTTAACAAGACGAATAGTAAGGTGAACCATTATATCAAAAAACGAGGGTGAGAAATACATTTCAAGCTCACACAAAGTAACAACAATTTCACTCTTCAATGTCGGCAATTTATGAGGATCAATCACTTTACTACAAATTTCCCTAAAGAAGAAACATAATTTAGTTATGGCTTGTCGAACTTTTTCTGGTAAAATGAAACGTATATCTATTGGTAGAAAATGCTCCATTAGAACATTAACTTGAGGTCTTCAAACCTTTTAACTTGAGGTCTTTCATAAAAACTAAATTTCTAATATTTTAAGAGTATTCTTCTGGAACTTTAACTTCGTGAACAAATTTACATAAATTTTTTTTCTCCTTTTTAGATAGAGTATGAGCGGCTAGAGGTAGATATGTGCGATTTCCTTTCTTTACATGACCCAATTCATTTCTTATTCCCATATCGACCAAGTCCAATCTTGCATTGATGTCATCCTTATATTTTCTTAGAACATTGAGTAATGTACCAATAACACTATCAAATACATTATTTTCAATATGCATCACATCGAGTAAAGGTCTTATATACAATGACTTCCAATAAAATAAATTTGACTTTTTCTTCCACAACGTTTTGACAAGCTCTCCCACAAAAGGTTTGCCAAATTTATTCGTCAAACATTGTACTTTTTTCAAATATTTGATATCTAGTCGATGCTAAAGGAGTAGTACCTTCCTCTGATTTTTCATTGAATCCATTTCCCTACGCACGATACTGATGACTAAAAGGTAACAATCTATAATGTCCAAGAAAAATGTTCTTCTTACAATGTTTCAACTGCATCCAATATCTACTCTCTTCACATATAGGACATGCACATTGATCTTTAATGCTATATCTTGATAAATCACCGTATGCATGAAAATTATGAAACCAATGCAACCAAAAGACACAGAATGGCCTGCACATGGATTGGCCAATAGCAATGTTCCTTCCCTGAAACTCTAAATATATTCACATCCAAAACAATAGTTAACATTATGAGAATACGTGACTTCATTTTGCTGTATAACCTGCCTATAAATTCACAACATTTTGGATATAGAAACAAAACACACGAAAACTACAATATCCTGAGACAACAAATTAAGAGAAAATAAATCATACAAAAACCCTAAAGAAATAGAGTGCCTGAGAACTGAGATGCTACTTCACATAGCCAACACATAACTCAATGTCTTTTACTAAGGGATTTATTATGTAACTCAAGCAATCGTTCAAGAGATTCTAAAGACCATGTTTCCTCAGTTTGGGCATAGACCATTTGATTTAGAGAGTCGATTATTATGTTGACATTGCCAAAATAAAGAACCCTAAAAATCTTTTGATATTAGGGTCGATGTCATGTTGAAATAGAACCTAACACAGCGACACTTGCGATGGCGATGGTTGCATAGAGAACAGTTCACAGTGAGCAGGTGAGATATGGGTTACGGGTTTTGCAAGAAAGGGTTGCGTCAGCAGACGAGGGTTCGCAGGGAGAGGAAGGTTCGCATAGAGAATGGTTTCGTAGGGAGAGGAGAGTTCTCAAAGAGATGAGGGTTTCGCAGGGAAAAGAGGGTTTGTAGGGAGAGTGAACAACGCATTGAAGAAATCAAGTTTTACATGCATATACTTAAAAAACTATAAAGACCCTATGACAACGCTTTTTCAAAAAGTAATTTAAAAGTCCTGACCCTATGATAGCACTTTTTAAAAAAAACGCTTTAAAAAACCTTACGAAAGCGCTATGTGACCCTATAACAGCGCTGATAGAAAAAGCGTTGTAAACATTTTTTCCCGTATTTTCAAATGCTTTGGTTATTATATATTGATAAATAAATAAAATATAGTTCTTTAAATTTTGGTGTAGTGTAAGTTAATTTTATTTTTTATACTAAAAGGGAATGAAATGTTAGATATGATAACAAATAACCGCGAATGAGATTTATAGTGGACTTTTAGCATAGCCTTAAAACAACCCGTCCAAACATATTTTTTTAAAAGATCCTAAACTCTACAACTACGCTTTTACAAAAAGCGCTTTATAAGACCATATGAGAGCGCTATATGATCTTATAACAACACTTGTAGAAAAAGCGATGTAAATAGTTTGACCCTATATATAACTATCAGTACCTATGACAGCGCTTTTGGAAAAAGCACTGTCTTAGCCTCGGTGTATTTTTAATATATAATACAACAACGCTTTTAGTTACATAGCGTTGTTAAAGGTGCGTTATAATATCTATACTTTGGTGTAGTGAAACCAAAATCAGGAAGGATGGAATGAGCCACAAATGGTACTTCCCAAAATCTACTCCCTCCGTTGAAATCATTTGTTGAATATAAATACAAGAATGTAGTGTAGTTGACACTAGGATGAATTTTCGAAGTGTCTGGATATTTGATAGCTTGTTTCCCCATACATATGCGTTTTTGTGATGTGAGTTTATCTTTTCCACGACCCCGGGGCTAGGAGTTCTTTCCGCCTTGATTGTGGCGTGGCGAACCATGATGGATTAGGTTTGTTGAACCGAGATTGGACTAAAGGCTTTATAGAGGATTAGTTAATTGGCATGTTACCATAGTTTGGGTCGGAGTGTGTTAGAACTAAGTTGGTTTGAAGAACTATGACCCTTACTTGTTTTGATGATAACAAATTATTTTTTGGGAAAAATTTAAACACTACTGTTTTGTTTAAGGGTAAATTTTCCAGATCAGGTTATCTTATATGAGTTTATGTTGTATCCTCTAATATCTGATTCAAATTAAACAAACACCAAGACTCCACTATGTTTTCCTCATTCTAAGTCAGGTGAATGCACTCTAAAATGCTTTGATTTGTTTGCCTCTGATGCATACAACCAACATTTGTTTACGTCTACCTTTGATAATTTGTCAACGCTCTGAAGAAGACAAAGCTTATGCGCATTCTCTATTAAACACCATGAATCTGTAATTTTCTGAATGTCTATGCGACATGCTCTGATCATAATATTCTCTGTTTTTTCTATCTCTATATTAAGATTCACTTAATCAATTTCAAGGATATTTTTTAGATGGTTTAATGGCGAATCAATTTCTAAATATTTGATATGAAACTTCATGTAACACGTTGATTTCTTGCAATCAGGACAACGGTCATGTTTCGCAGGTCTGATGCAAACCATGTGTCAAGTCAAAAAAATTCCAAGCTTTAGAATCGCTAGGATGCCTAACCATTCCATCATTCTTACTATCGATTGCATGCCATCTCATATCCTTGGCCGACTTTGAGGACAAAAATAATCTTTGTAACCATGATTTTAATGAAAAATAACGAAGAATTTTTGCAGGAACTTTCTTTTGATTATGCCATCACCTGAAACTCCAATTGCATCAACTTTTGCTTTTGATTTCCATTTGGAAGTGTTACAAAATTTGCAGGTCTCCCTCTCTTCATCTTCCTTATTACCCCAATAAAGCATACAATTATTCGGACAAACAGGGATCTTTTCGTAATTTAAACCAAGCTTGGTGATTGTTTTCTTGGCTTCATAAAATGAATTTGGTATATTTGCAAATTCAAATGCATCTTTTAATAACTCTAAAACCAATGTCATGGCTTTATCAGTCATTCCACATAAACATTTGATGTGATACAACTTTACCAAAAAAGATAGTCTTGAATATTTAACACACCTTTCATACAAAGGTTGTTCTCCCTCTCTACTTAATTCATAGTACTCTTTTGCCTCTTCATACCTTTGCTGACTTGCATTTGGCACCATATCTTCATTCCGATCAATCTTTGCATTTGATTCAATGGGTACTTCGTTTTCATGATCTTCGACTCCAAAAGCATCATTGATCATGTTCTGCATATGATCATCTACGACAATTGTGTCTTGAACTATATTTGAAACATTACTAGGTGAGATAGTACTAGTTTCTCCTATGGACTCTCCATGATGTACCCAAAGGGTGTATCCCTTTGGAAATGGTTTGCACTTTAAGTGATCGTACATTACACTTCTACTCTGTGGTGTTTTGAAACCACAACGTTTACAAGGGCATATTATTTCGCCATTTTCTAATTCATCTCGAAAGGCAAAAGTAATAAATCCTTTTATCCCTTGATCATATTCAGCTGATGTGTGTGGCTTCTTAATCCATGACTTATCCATTGCTTCAAAGAAGTTTAACATATGTTATGTTGACACAAAAAGGACATAATTCAACTTAGAACAGAAAATAGATTAACCTTAAACAGAATAGATTCACTATGCATAAAGGAACAAAACATGCAAAAGAGTCATAAACAAGATTCACAAAACCAATGTCCTTAAAGAAGAACAAGTCTAAATAAACATAAAAAATGGAAGAAAAAAAAAAGGAAGCCATTATTTCATGTCTTCTATCGGAACAACTCCACCAGAACAAGATCATAACAACCTCATACTCATACATAAAAAGTTAGAAGTGCTTAATTAACCTCATACTTATGCTTTGAACCATTTTCTTAATTTCTTTCATGGTTTCAAATTATCTCAAATACCAATCAAATGAAGAAACTATTAGAAAATGATAGCATTAACTAACCTTAGCAAGCTCTTAAAGTTTATAACCTTCAACAATACTCACTTCTAAACTGAATACAAAATCCTTTTAGCAGTTGTTTTTCCAAAGACTCAAAACAACAGTATTCTACCTCCAAGATTAGTGATGAAATAAGCTACTATTTCAAATATTGAAAAATATAAAATATAAAACAACAGTTGTAAGCGCAATATAATGATAATTGTAACACCCCAAAATTTATAATAAACTATTTTATTAATGAAATATGATTTTAAATAATTAATTTCATGTTAAAATTATTTTAGAATATATGTTGATTAATTTTCTTTATATGTGCGCTTTCTATGATGTTCTAATCTTGAACATATTCGACTAAATGAGTGATATAAATAACAAATATTATATTTGAATATTTTAT
The DNA here is from genome assembly GCA_037974755.1 of Cicer yamashitae. Taxonomy (NCBI): domain Eukaryota; kingdom Viridiplantae; phylum Streptophyta; class Magnoliopsida; order Fabales; family Fabaceae; genus Cicer; species Cicer yamashitae. The sequence continues at coordinate 41,532,007 of JBBPBQ010000003.1, forward strand.
ATATTTTTCTAGAAATAATAGTATTTTAGTGTACATATTTTATAAAATAAGATTTTAAGCGATTTTACGTGAATATATGTTTTCGTAGTTAAGTGTGCACATATTTATATTTTAATTATTTCTAAGTGTTTCTTATTGTAGTTATTTATTTTATAAATAATTATCTTGGGATAGTAGTAATATTGTGTTTGATTTTCTTTATTTTTAAATAGTTGTTATGGGATAATGATTTTATACGTATTTATTATGATTTAGTAATTAATATAAAGTATTGATGTTATATTTATTTATTATATAATTTCAAATATTTTTTTAACGATGGTAGTAATTTAACGTGAGTATTTGGAAATATAAGTATAATTATAGTGATTAATTTGAATATGAGAGTTTTGATTATTAATGTTTTTTTATTTTATAAAATATTAGTTTTAAAATATTAGTAATATTTTTGTAATTAAATTGTGTTTAAAAAAAATAGTATTGGTAATTATTTGTTTTATTTAAAATAAATAAATAAACAAAAGAAAGGAGTAAATGTGTTTTATGGGTTAAGCCTATATGCAAAAGTAAACTATAATTAAATAATTAAAAAAAAAAAGAATTGAATTGAATTGAAAAGAGAAAGAAGTAGAAAGAGAGATGAGCCGTAGGTTAAGAAACGGCAGCCGCAAAATTGAGAGAAAAGGAAGAAAATTGGTACCCATCATCGATAACTGTCTCAGAAAATTTTCTCCGTTTCCGCCCAAATTTCAGTATGTTGTTTTATACATTTAGTTAGTCAATTAAACTCTGATGGGGAATAAACACAGAAACACAATAACAAATAATACGCAGCGGATATAAAATTCCCCCAACTTGCAAGAACCTGTGAGGAGCAACAACAAATATATGGCAGCAAATTAATCAAAATAAAAGAGCGTAAAGAACACCGGTATTTTAACGTGGAAAACCCCTCAATGCAAGGCAAAAACCACGGGTCGTCCAGACCATAGAAATAGCTCCACTATAATCAAATAAGGGTACAAGAGAGTCTCAAAAAGATGCACAAAGTGTGCCTACAACCAGCCAAAATAACAAAGCACTAAAGCTTACATTAAACACACTTTTCCTTAACCATCCCAATTTCTCTCTAAAATACCCGACTTCTCCGTTTGTGGAATTCCTTATTCTGCACTGTTCTTCTTCACCGTAAGTCCGATTTGAGTGAAACCAACGCCAAAACGATCGTGTGAAAAGTGGCTATATTATCCACTCATTGGTTTTCTGATTTATGGTAATTTTCCTTGACCGAATTTCGAATTTAGTTTTTAGAGTAGTTTCTCATAATTTATTTTTGACGTTTACCCATAAACTGTTGAGTTAGATCGATTGAAGAATAAAGAGTCAAAGAATAAAGGCTGTTTGCTCGTGGAATCGTATTTGTGTGTGAAAGCGTCGAAATAAGGTAAGGGGTGAGAGAGCGTTTGAATTCATGAGTGTAATATATTGTGAGATGAACGGGAAAACCGTATTTCCCAACGATTCATCCGGGGCTTGCTACGTACGGCAGTAGCCCTTTGAGGGATAAATTAATTAATGTGCAAATATGGAAATTGTGAGATTAAAATATAGAATAGAAAATATTTGTAAGGTGTTGATTGGTTTAATTTCTTTAAATGTGTGGTATTTGATGTTATTGTGATATTGAGTGTCGAATTAATTTTATGTATGTCTTTGATTATATGAGTTTATGTGATCTGATAATAAAAATGGATGTGTTGTGATAAGTTTATGTGATGAGGTACGATTGATGATAGTGATGCTCTAAAATTGTGATGAGTTATGTAATGATGATGATGTGTGATTTATAATAGTGATGTTATGAATTTGTGATGAAAATATTGAAGTAACCCCTGATGAAATAATTGTGATTCCAATTTGTGTTTGAGACGACGGTCTTAATGGAGTATCATAGGCCAACGAGGGGAGAAAATAAATATTGTAAATTTGTGAAGTGGAGATTATTTTGTCATCATATAGGTAGGGCCTGACAAGCCTAGCGATTCCGGGGAAGTACAACTGAATTGAGCCCGATCGTGGCGGTCTGCTGTTGAGCCTTAAGGCAAGATTGTTAGACCTTGGAGGTATTCGGGTGGGGAATTCCTAGGTGACTTGGAGGTAGCACTCTAAATGTCGGGAGCTACCATGCAACACACGTTTACCTCGACTGTCGCGTATATGTGTCTTGGGTTGAGTTGAGGGGATCTATGAGGACAGGGCCAATTTGAATTGTCCGTCCACCGGGATGGTGGCATAGTATCATGGCCTCCTAACCAAGTACTTCAGAGTTAGAATGGTACCACATTGTGAAGTAGAGTCTAAGCTCATGCATAGCATTGCCTTTTTGTGTGATTGTTTGTTGTGATTAATATGTATTGTGTGCGATGATAGTTTCTAAGATGATTTGATGTTATTGTGAAATGTATTGATTTTCCTTGATTTTGACTATATAACGTGGTGTTTTTCCTTGAAGAATGTTTGTGTAATGATACGGTTTATTTAGAATTAATTGCGTGTTCTCCTTACTTATATTATACTATTAATATGATTTCAAAACTCACCTCCTTCGTTGTTTGGGAGGAAACCCGCTCTGATAGGTGATACCGGGAATTAAGAGTTGTAATGTGTATTTTACTTATGTAATTACAAATGACTTTTTATATGAAAACCTTAGTACCAGTAAGTCTTGGGAATTAAATCAAGAAATTCTAGTTAAAACAAGTTCATTGAATTTTAATTGAGGAACAAAGTTGAATTGTTACATATGTATTTAGAGAAACGTGATATCCTAAAATAGATATAAAACTTTTTATTTTCTTGAATAGATTTTCTTCATCCGCCGGGAGTTTTCTTCAAATAATTTAGTATAAATTATTATAAATGTTATTTTGGGGTTTAGGGTGTCACAATAATAGTAATATTTATATACAACCGAAATAACAAAAATAAGCATTTTTTTCATCCAATTTTTTTTAGTTACACTTTACTAATTGGTTTTATTGGTTCACTAGAAGTAATTAATCACAAGAAGTAACAACATCTACCAAATATACATTCATTTTGTTTTTAATTATTTTCCAATGCCTTCTTGATGTCATTCTATAAAAAAGCAACAATGAAACAACTTATAAGCCAATAATTTCATTTTAGGAACCCAACACATGCAGCATGCATGTTTCACATTTGCATACTATACTAGTTTCTACTACATCTATAAGTCTCATTACAAATTACTAAATAGGTTTATCATTTTTTCCAAATATACTCTTAATTAATACTATCAAGTGTCTTTTAAAAACTAAAATTAAATACATCAATACATTCATATTTTAAGGATAATCACATATATAATTGACACATTAAATACACTACCTATTTTTCATTTTGTTGTGGACATTAAACGAAATTAGAAGGATAGGTGAATAATCTATTGGAATTCTAGCAACATTCTGTGATGGTATTAGAAGTGTGAGTATATCGCTGTCCCAAATGATGTACTACTATATCCATTCCCCTCAACACCCTTTTGCACCGTTAAAAGTTCTCTTTATAGATTGCAACAACTAGCCTAGCAAAAACACCAAAAATATATTATTTTGAGCAAGAACACCAACATTCACTAAAATTAAATATTTGTGATGAAATAATTAATGGTGTAGCCTTCAATCATGTATACAGTCGTTGATGCTACACTTCAATTTCCTCTCCAGCTAGTAACTTTAAGTTCACAAATCACAATTTGATATTTTCAAACAAAACCTTTCACCAAGTACTCATTGCAACTACAATTTCTACCATTTCCATTCATTTGCAAAAATCACCAAAGGCTTTATAACATTGATTCATCAAAACCAAAATGATGATGAAGAAGCAATCCCATATCTTCTCCTTTTCAATAGTAATACTATTTTCTATATTGTATTCCACAACAACTACTTTATCCCAATTATCACCGGCTAATGCTCCGATACAACCTACACTACCGGGTATTGGTTTCGTCATTACCACAATCACCGAGTGATTCCACACCTGACACTTCATCAGTTGATATCGTTGGAATCCTAAGACAAGCAAAATCATTCAACATATTCATCCGTCTAATGAAAACAACTCAATTGATCAACCAACTGAATTCACAACTATTAACTACAAAATCAGGTGGGTTAACAATTCTTCCACCTGATGACAGCGCCTTCCTAGAACTCAAAGCAGGGTGTCTCAACTCTTTTTCGGACGGACAGAAACTCGAACTATTACAGTTTCATGTAATATCAGAGTATGTATCTAGCTCTAATTTTGACACTCGCCGAAGCAAAACCAGGAAAAATGGAACTGAATGTGATAAGTTATGGTGGAAATGCATACAATACATCATTCTGTGATGGTATTAAACCATTATTATTATTATTGATACTTCCACTACAAGAAAAAAAATTGGTTTGCCTCTATGTAGTCAATAGCAGATAGCGTAGTGTAGTGTCCGACCCCCAAAACGCTATAGCGGTGTAGCGGGTAGCTGTATGGCTGCTACGTCAAAGTTGAGGGAAACAATTCAAGCGTTTTATTCCATACACATATAATGACTTAAAATAGAATAATGCACAAAATTAAACACATATTCATAACTAATCATCAAAGTTCATTACTACTAATATTCAAACATAATATTAAGCAAAATAACAAGGACTGTTGGTGCAGAAATATAAAACCAGAAAGAATGGTTGCAGAGAAGAGGAAATAGCAAATAGCTTGTAAGGCTCTAAATAATAGGGACTGTTGGTGCAGAAATAGAAAAGCAGAAAGAATGGTTGCAGAGAAGAGGAAAATGGGCACAGAGAACATTAGAAAGGTCTGTATGATGACACTTAAAAAATCTCTGTTCTGCCAAATTCTATATTTAACTAAACCCTATAAAGCTTATATTTAATTATAGTATATTATATCTTATTGCATATACAGTCACAAACAACCTTTTACTATTTTTGAATATAAAATTATAACATCCTGTAATCAAATTTGTGCAAAGTTCAGCCACAAATTAGGATTAGCATAAGCACACAGTTCAACCACAAATTAGGATTAGCATAAGCACACAGTTCAGCCACAAATTAGGATTAGCATAACCACACAATTCAACCACAAATTAGGATACAACTAAAAAGCTAAACTAATTGAAAGTTAGGATTAGCATAAGCACACTCATAAAACTAAACTAATTGAAAACAATCCAAGTTTTAAGAAACACCAAAATTTTGTATAACCTATATTCAAGCATAAGCTATGAACCTAATATACCAAAAACAACAGTGACTTTCCCTCAAATGTATAGAACCCCCAGGATGCATTTCATCATCCCCTGAATAGTTCATCCATAGCATCTAAATCAGTAACAAGCACACACATGATTATTACAATCCAAGCCATTATAACACAAACAAAGGGTTATTAGTTTTCGTCAAAGATCGAAGTGAGAAACGGTGTTATCGGAGTTATCAGTTTTCGTTTTTCACTTTTAGCAATTTGAGAACTTGATAGATTGAGAAATTACCTTTGCAAGAGCTAATTTTGTTTCCAACAGGTGATTTCATTTTTCTTCAAAGTTGGATTTTGTTTCCTTTAGCGTTGACAGAGGTTGAGAGATTTGGGGGTTTTCAGAAATTTTAGGGTAACCCTAAACTGAGAAAGGAACACACGCGGGACTGAGAAAGGAATACACGCGGGACTGAGAAATGAGAGTACAAAATCTGGAAAATAAAACGCAGGGTTATTTGGGTGCTTCAAATGCCGGCGACGGTTGACAAAAACCACCCCAGGAACCATCGCAAAGTGGTGGTGAGGGCAGTTATTTCAAAACCGTCGCATGCCAAGTGTCGCAAAATGGAAAAATTCTTGTAGTGCAAGACACAAAACTTAAATCTCTTACTTCATAAAAATTTAAACTTTCATCACATACATATAAAATTCAAACTTTCTCCACATATATCATAAAAATTAAAACATTCATCATATGCCACATAGAAATTCAATCTTTTTCACATATACCATAAAAATTAAGACTTTTAACATATAAAACATAAAAACTTAAACTTTCTCCACCTATAATGCACATTTGCAGAATCTAAATCACACAACACCTTATAAAAGTTTCGAATCCATATTTTAATCCTACAAGCTCTAATTTTTCATTTTAATTCAATTATTATTGAATAGGGGCTACCATTGTGTATAGCGAGCCCTAGATGAATTGTTTGGAAAGACGACTCTTTTGTTTATCTCACATTATAGTATACTCATGAATTCAAAAATCCTTTCACCTCTTACATTATTTTGACGCTTTCACACGCTAATCCAGATAAACAAGAGAAAAGAATATGCTCATTTGACTCTTCGTCCTCCGATCGGTCAAACTTGATTATTTATGTTTAAAGGTCAAAACTAAAATATGAGAAGATACTCTAAAAAAGCCAATTTCGAAATTAGTTCAAAGAAACTTACCACATGTCAGAAAAATAAGAGCATACTACCCTCAGTGCCATTTAATGTTTTTATGATAGATTGATCTGAACCAGCACAGTCTATTCAAAACCAAAGTTCAACACATGTTACAATAATTAATCATAGCTTATTTTGATAATAATTCCCTACAACCAAATAGTGTCGATCCATAAATGATTTATTATTTAATAAATTTAACAACTATTACATTGTTTACTTGTAATCAACTCTTGAATCTGATTTCATATTTTAGGTCAATATTTTAGTTATTTTTATGGTTAAATAACTTTTTAGTCCTTTAAACTTTTTTATTTAATTTTATTTCCTATTTCGAAAAGTTTTGAATAATAATGATACTTTTAGTTTCCCAAAAATCAAAATAGGGATTAAAACAAAATAATTTTTTTTAGAGATTAAACTTAAAAGATCATAATTTTATAAGTATTAAAAAAATATTTAACCATATTTATATCACTTAGAAGTTAAAATTATTGGTGACTCGTTATTTATGAGAAACAGCCACAACAGTTAAATATAAAAACTTCAGATTTTGTGAATTTTGATTCCAATAAACTTGAGTTCATAATGTTTTCCAAAATATCTTTAAAAAATTCATCTAATTTTATACAATATGTGACACCTTAAATCCAAATTAAAATAAAAATGTAAAATGCACTAGTTTTGAAAGAGATTTGTAGTAGAGTATAAAAAAATCCTTTTAAAATATATATAGTCTAAGAACGTCACACTCACACTTACACAAGACGTTTGCATAAAAAATCTTAATTAAAAATTCTCTAACATCGAATATAGCTGGGGTTTATTAACCAAATATTTCTGACTTAAAAACATGTGCTTTAATTTTTATCTCCGAATAAAAGACCGGGTATAACACATTGATCAATAGAGTTTACAAAACAAAAATTAGTTCATAAATCAAAAAAAACCACAACAAATTACTCCCACACGGTATCACCTATCAGAGCAAGGATCACCAACCGATAACCTGAAATAACTGCGCTCTCGCAAGCACCAAACACAAGCAACGAGGGGTGAGCTTCAAAAACATGTAATAGTATAAAATAATTGAGAAGAACACGTAAAACATTAATTAAACACCGTTTCATATAAAATCACAATTAACAATAATAATCAAGGTAAAACATTGATACAATCCACAACGTCCAGTAAGTCAACACATAAACCAAGTAATGTTATGCATGCTATTAAACTCTAGACTCATCCTCCTTCTTTGGTACCATTCTAACTCTAAAGTATTTAGTTAGGAGGCTTGATACTATGTCACCACGCAAGTGGACAGACAATTCAAATTGGCCCGGTCCTCATAGATCCCCTTAACTCAACCCAAGACACATATACGCGACAGTCAAGGTAAACGTGTGTTGCATGGTAGCTCCCGACATTTGGAGTGCTACCTCCAAGTCACCTAGGAGTTCCCCACCCGAATACCTCCAAGGTCTAACAATCTTGCCTTAAGGCTCAAATGTAGACCGCCACGATCAGGCTCATTCAGTTGTACTTCCCCAAAATCACTAGGCTTGTCAGGTCCTACCTATATGATGACAAGATAATCCCCACTTCAAACAAATAACATCCAGATTCTCCCCTCGTTGGTCTAGGCTACTCACTCCATTAGGAGAACCATCATTGGCACAGGTCGAATTCATCACTATTCAATTAAACACAATATGCATTTCATCAAGGTGGTAACATCATAAGTCAACAAGTACACATCATCAATGCATATTTCCATAAGTCAACAAGTACACATCACCAATGCAAATTTATCATCATGATACATAAGCTCCACCAATGGGATTTTGACTCATAGATAATAATATTAGATCATTCACACACACCACATCAATTGCAATGCAAATAATTACAATTCATCACATTATATATCATATAACAATATCACTGGTATATGTAAACAAAACACATAATACACCAATTACACAATTCTACAATAATTCAACTACCACACGATCTTCAAAATCAAATCAAACAACACCCTATAAAAGTTTCTAACTCATGTTTTAACCTCACCAAATTCAAGTTTTCTCATTAGTCAATTATTACTCAAAAGGCTTCAGCCGTACGTAGCGAGATTCGAATGAATTATGGGAAATACGGTTTTCCCGTTCATCTCGCTTAATTTACACTCATGAATATGAACTCACTCTCACCCCAGACCTCAGTTTGACGCTTTCGTACGATATAAGAATCTGAGCGATTTTTAGCAACCATAACATGTTGACAACACGCAGCGAACGAGTCCAAAAGCATCGATGAATTTGCAGAGTACATGAAACATGGCTGATGATTTAAGCGGGAAAAAATCAGTGTTAGATAATTAATAAAAATATTAGGCGAAGAAACATATTCAAATTGTCGTGAAATAGGTTATTAGAAAAGGTCTCACCGACATGTTGTAGTGCCGACAGGTCCGACGTCAACTTCACCGAAACACGCAAATGAGTAGGGGTTCTTGAAGGTTTCGAAGAGAGGAATCCAAAAATGCTGTCAGTTTTTCAAGACGATGAACATGCTGGCCGGAATTCCATAACACAACCGCGACGAGGGTGGAAACCCATTTTTAGAAGTTTAACAATTGGTGATTCCAAGCATGGGTAATTGAAGAGGGTGTTTCGTGGAGTCCAAATATGGTCTCGGTTTTTGTTATGAGTAGTCGTGGTGGCCGAAATCTTTATCCAATGGTGGAGGTGTGATTTTTGACAAAGACGAATAGGACGTTTCAATTTGCGATTCAGGATGAGAATGGAAGAGGAGATCACAACGATCACAAATTTGGTCTCGGTTTTGCACGATACTCATTATAATGGTCATGGTCGACGAAAGAAGAAAGAGAAGAAAATGGTTGTGGAGGCGGCGGCGTGAAAGAAGAAGACGATGGGAACGCTAGTTCTCTATTCTTATGGTTTTTTTCTTTTTCTTGCATTATTATTATAATTATTATTTTATTATTATTATTATTATTATTATTATTAATTAGATTTTACTCTGGGGCCTAACCGATAAAAAACATTTTATTCATTTCATTTACTTTCATTATTTTTAAAGACAATTTAATTACTAAAATATTACTAATATTTCAAAACTAATATTTTATAAAATAAAATAATTAAAGTAATTAATCTTTTAAATAGTCAAACACACAGAAAAATATCACATTAATTGTGTACGCGCATATCCATGTAAAATCGACTAAAATCTTATTCTTTAAAATATTATACTAAAATACTATTATTTTTAGAAAAATATATAAAATAATAATATAATATTTGTTGTTTATATAACTCATTTAGTCAAATATGTACAAGAATAGCACATCATAGAAAACACATATATAAAGAAAATTAATCATCAAATTAATCCACATATATTATAAATAATTTTAACACCAAATTAATTATTTAAAATCCTACTTCATTAACAAAATAGTTTATTATAAAAACTGGGGTGTTACACAATAAACTATACAATATTTTAATAAATCATATTTCTGTTAACAATTATTAACGAGTGGCTGACATGATTCATTTATACTATTATTTCTACAAATCAGATTAAGCTAGAAAAGAACAAACGAGGGAAGATGAATGCTTGGAAAGATTTCTGTAGCTTTATTTGAAATACAAAAGTAAATATCGATCACAAGTTTAAAATTAAATAGTATCATGCTGATTTGAAATTGCAAAATGAAGAAATCCTAATTATTTTAACATAAATTGTTATTAATTAATACATGAAACATGCCAATATTTTTAAATACACCTTTAACGGCACATGGGGAAGCCATGACATGTATAGATTAAATACATGGTAATGTGTTTATATATATATATATATATATATATATATATATATATATATATATATATATATATATTCTTTTGTTTTTGACAAAATGTATAGTTTTTTAATAACAGACCAAAAACATCCTTAAGTCCTACCTCGGGAGTTCGTAGTTGTGTAAGTTAACTATATTAATATTTGCTGTCTCTTCTAAGACAACAAAAAAGGTGCATTTAAAGCATAGCACTCTTCCATGTAATCTTTTATAATATTGAATAATTGAGCATGAACTTTTTTAAACAAGAAGATGAGATTTTTTTATATATAAATTCATTGGCTAGAATATTTTGTAACACTCGCAACTAAGCTCTAGTGTTCTTTCAATCTCACTTTGATTTCCTTGATTATAGTTCCATATCAAACTCATTTAGGGAGATGAAGAATTCAATGTCTACCAAAAACAAAAAGGTTAGTAATAACATACCTGATGATCTTGTCGAGTGCATTTTGACAAAATTGTCTATAAAATCTTTAAAACAGCTTGGAGTTGTCTGCAAATCATGGGCTTTCTTATTTAAAAATCCACATTTCATGGACATCTACTGCAACAAGTTTTTGTCAAATAATCATTCTAGTTATGATTGTGCATCTCTCTTGTTCATGTAAATATGTTTGGAAATTGGGACAATCCATTTTTAAAATTCAAATTATCGTTATATATGCTTTCTGGAGAGAGGTTTGAGAATAAGGTTCAAATAGATTGGCCAAATCCATTTCAAGATGATTACCCTGGTTTTTCAATTTTGGGTTATAGTAGTATTAATGGCTTTCTTTGTCTCTATGGATACTTCAACGAGAACAAAAAAGTTGTTTTGTGGAATCTAGCTACCGATGAATTCAAGATCGTTGCGTCTAGCCCTAGAGAGTCAAGACATTATTCAAATGAATTTCATGGATTTGGTTATGATTTCCTTAAACATGATTATAAAGTGATTTGACATATGATAGTATATGCAGATAATGACGATCGATATCAAATACATATGGACACATCTTTTGAGGCCTTTTAGGAGATATATAGCGTAAAAAGTAATTCTTTGAGTAAACTTAATATTGATATGCCTGCTTGTATGGGAGATATGGAGGGGAATCGTGTATATATGGATGGAGTACGTCATTGGTGGTGTCTAGGTAAAACAAAACGTTAAGAAGCCTATTTGGTGTCATTTAACATGACTAATCAAGTGTGTGTTACAACACCTTTGCCCGCAAACATGGATCTTAGTTATGGATATCATTTGGTGCAAAAGCGTTTGGTCGTGTTAAATGGATCCATTGCTATGATCTCAAATTATTCAAATACAACTACTTTTCACATAACAATTTTGGGTGAAATTGGGATAGAAGATTCATGGACCAAACTCTTCATTGTTGGACCTTTGACTTGTATATATTGAACATCCCATTGGAGCATGGAAAAATGGAAATATATTCTTCAGAAGAAAAAAAATAGTGAAGTAGTCTGGTTTGATATAAGTATCGGGAGAATTGAGGAGCTTGGTCTTAAAATGCAGTCCAAATTCAGTAATATTGTATTTTATGAAAAAAGTTTTTGTTCGATAGGAGGAAATTAATAGTTACTTGTTTTTCTTGTTTTTAGTTAACAATAGATATACCCTTATGGAAAACATTCAAAATTACAATCCTTAAAATTATTGTTACAAATATTATTATTATTTTTATTATTGTTATTATTAATATTATTATTATTATTGTTAATATTATAATATTATTGTTGTTTTCCACATTGTCGTCGTCCTATTCTTAATCCTATTGTAAAAAGTAAGTATTCATGAACTTTTATAACATTAAGCATGTTCATGAACTATAAGTTTTGAAAGGAGAATCAGAAGTTTCACTATGCGAAAAAGCGCATTTTACAGCGTTTTTTTTAAGCCATTTACAGCGCTTTTTCGAAAGAAAAAAAAACGTAGTTATTAGCGCTGTAAAAAGATACAACGGCGCTTTTTAAAATAAAAAAGCACTATAAAATAGGTGGATATATTGTGCGCTTGTTATACTCGTTTTACAGCGCTTTTGTGAAAAAGCGCTGTAAATCCCTGTAACAGCGCTTTTTAAATCCCTGCAATAGCGCTTCATATGCATGAACCTATTACAGCGCTTATGTGAAAAAGCGATGTAATAGGTGCATTCAATAGATGCATTATTATGCACCTATTACAGCGCTTTCATGAAAAAGCGCTGTAATAGGTGCATTCATATAGATGCTTTGTTAAGCACCTTTTACAGCGCTTTTTCCAAAAAGCGCTGTAGTAGGTGCATTCAATAGATGCATTCTTATGCACCTTTTACAGCGCTTCTTCAAAAAAGCGTTGTAGTAAGTGCATTCTAATGCACGTTTTACAGCGCTTTTGTGAGAAAGCGCTGTAAAAGTTGTTTTTTTTTTAGTTTGATTAAAAATGTTGTAAATTTTAAAAAGCGCTTTTTGGTTTTTTATGACATTTTTTTAGAAAGCGCTGCCTTTTAATTTTTATTCCAAAATCATTGTCATCCAGAATCAGTTCACAATCATCTCACAAAATCACTACACAACAACAACAGAACTACATATTCACAACAATCAGTTCATATTTACATATTCACAACAGCCCAGAACTACATATTCACAACTACATATTCATAATAGAACTACCATATTCACAAAAGCCCAGAACTACATATTCACAACTACCTATTCATATAATTATCAGATTCACTATCATATTCATACAACTACATATTCATATTCACAACTATCAGTTCACAACTACATATTCACAAACAGCACAGAACTACCATATCCCTTGCATGCCATTTCCCAGCAAATCAAATAATCTTCATTTCAATCACATACTGACACCAGTCTTCCTTTATTTCTGTTAGATCTTCTTCAGAATATGTTGGACTAGAATTGTCAAAGTACTGTGCGATATAAAAATTGAACATAAATAAGTTAGAATCAAATATATACATAGTTTATATATGAAAATCAAATAATGAAAATACTGTACCGTTTCGAGGATTATAATTTGATTCTTATCAACAATCTCCTTCATGAATCGCAATACATAGTACCCACAGTCGATGTTGTTAATTTGACGAGGGCACTATAAAATAAAACATATAAGTCAATAATTATTTGTGCATTGATTGTAAATGAAATTTTAAAAGCATATATTTCAAACCTTTATTGGAATCCATGTGATGTTATTTGACTTTTGCTTCGACACTGTAGCACCTCTTTGAGCTCGAAAAACTTGTAAAGCACTATCGAATAAATAAATGTGATTATTATAGCATTAACAAACACATTATTTATATATATATATATATGTAAAAAATAAATGAATATTACTTACGTGTCGAACATAGTCTTTATCTCGGGGTGATTGTTGTAATGGTCGTGCAAGGGATCTAATAACTTCAGAGGTCGATTGATTGCAAATAGCACCCAATGTGCCCTACAACAACAAAAATTTGGTTTTCACAACTAATAAATTAAGATCTCATAAATTAAAAAAGATATAAATAAAGAATAAATAATTACGTACCCTGAATTATATGGTGCAAGGAACAACTTATCCTTCTCTTTATTTCCTAATAGTATATCTACAACGTATTTCTTTACATTCATCGGATCGTGTTTAAGCATCGAAATCTTTTGCGGAGACAATAATGAAAATCTATTTGACAATCTGCGCGTGCACACGAACTTCTCATACAAAAACCATCAATGAAAATTTCAAATTAGATTAATTACCAATAAATTAAATTAATTACAAATAAATGCAATTAAAAGTAATTTTTACCTCATGTATAAGCTGATGACAGTAGCACTCAGCTCCTTATGGTCGAGAAGTTCGTATATGTGCTCTTTTTCAAAAAATTCTTCATACTCATACTCGGTCTCTTAGACAGCAATTTGAGAGGTGAGATCTAAAACCCCGGTGTATTTTCCCGGCAACTCTCAGCACGTAACTCTTTCTCACCTCGTCAACATCAAAAGCTGTTTGCAAACCAAATAAAGATATAGTTTGAGTAAAGTACTTCAATTCCTTGTAGTGGGAATGTGATGAGGCGGTACTTATCCCCTAGGTACCGGGCTCGAACCCCACGGAAGGCAAAAACTCACTATTTCCACTGGGTGGTTAGGGGGGGTGAGAAGATCGTGAGGTAGCATCGCCTGTAACGGTAGTGGCCGGGGTGTTACAAAAAAAAGGTGCCTTAATTGCCGGTAACGCTAATGGCCGCTGGCTCAATTGGTAGTGGGACTGTGTGGAGGTGGTACTTATCCCCTAGGTACCGGGCTCGAATCCCACGGAAGGCAAAAACTCGTTATTTACACTGGGTGGTGAGGGGGGACGAGAAGATCGTAAGGTAGCATCGCCGGTAACGGTAATGACTGGGGTGTTACAACATCAAACTTTGACTTTATGTGATTTTTTAACCATGTTATGAAACTTCGATTGTGCTCTCGAGTTACCCAATTTTGATTCCTATTCATGTTCAAACTAGATAACTGATCCATGTGTATTGTAACATACGGTTGAACCTCATCATCATTGTGCAGAACATACAATTGTGCCTGCTTCAATTTTGTCCTTAATATAGTCATTAGTCTCTTTCCAATTATCCCTTCTCCTGATAATCTTCCTGAATGACTAGACATGGGAAGCCCTATGGATTCAACATTTGATAGATATTCAGTACAAAATTCAGCAGCTTTTTCGATATTGTACCGTTCAGGAATACAACCTTCTGGTCGACTTCTACTTTTTACGTACCCTTTTAATATTTTCATATATCGTTCTATCGGGTACATCCATCTCATATAAGCTGGCCCACAAAGTTGTGTCTCCTTAACAAGATGAACAGTAAGGTGAACCATTATATCAAAAAACGAGGGTGGGAAATACATTTCAAGCTCACACAAAGTAACAATAATTTCCCTCTGCAATGTCAGTAATTTCTGAGGATCGATCACTTTACTACAAATTTCCCTGAAGAAGAAACATAATTTAGTTATGGCTCGGCGAACTTTTTCAGGTAAAATTGAACGTATACCTATTGGTAGCAAATGATCCATTAGAATATGAGCATCATGGGTCTTCAAACCTTTTAACTTGAGGTCTTTCATACAAACTAAAGTTTTAATGTTTGATGAGTATCCTTCTGGAACTTTAACTTCGTGTAGAAATTTATATAAAACAATTTTTTCCTTTCTAGATAGAGTATAAGCGACTGGAGGTAGATATGTGCGATTTCCTTTCTTTACGGGACCCAATTCATTTCTTATTCCCATATCGACCAAGTCCAATCTTGCATTGATGTCATCCTTAGACTTTCCTGGTACATTGAGTAACGTACCAATAACACTGTAGGTACCAATAACAGAGACAACATCATAAACTTACGCTTCATACATAACCATGGAGGTAGCTTATAAATCAACAAAATCACAGGCCACGTGCTGTGTGAGATGCTTTGAAGACCATGTGGATTCATTCCATCAGTAGAAAGTGCAAGGTGTAGATTTCTTGACTCTATCCCGAATTCAGGATACTTGTGATCAATTTTTGTCCATTGCGGAGAATCTGCAGGGTGTCGAAACTTTCCATCTCTAATTCTTTCATCTGCATGCCATGTCAAGTGTTTTGAATCTTCTTCACTGCGATACATGCGCCTAAATCTTAGTATTATAAGAAAATACCACACGACTTTTGCTAGAGTAGATTCTTTCTTCTTATATCGAGAGAGATTGCATTTCGAACACGCCTTTAGTAATTCATATTCATTTCGAAATAAAATGCAATCGTTAGGACACGCATGAATCCTTTCGTAACTCATACCAATAGAGCACAAAGTTCGTTTAGCCTCGTAGGTTCGACTGGGAAGTTCATTATCATCTGGCAACATATCTTTTATTAGACCATCCATTACTTGCTTTTAAGTTGTACAACTTTAATACCGCCGAAAGTCTTGTGAATTTAGTACAACCATTATATAATGGTTTCTCTACATCACTCAACAAGCTCTTAAACATTTTTGGACAATCACCAAGATCTTCTTCAACTGCTTTTGCAATCTCCTCAACTCAGTCTGACTCATATGTATCTGTGTCGAAATCAGTTGAAACATATGTATCTGTGCGGGTGTTTCCATTGATTTTCTCACCATGTCTTATCCAACATGTATAGCTTTGATCAATTCCATACCATACTAAATGTCCTTCCAATTCATCTGCTCTAACGCATTTTCCAAAACAACATTTTAAACAAGGACAAATGACTCTATTTGGATCTTTTGCATTCACCACTGCAAACTCAATAAACTCCTTCACTCCATTTTCTTACTCTTTTGTCAATCGATTGGCAGACATCCATTTCCGGTCCATTTTATATGACCTATATATATAAATGCAGTTACACAAATAATAAGCATGATTTTAAGTCTGATATATATGACCTATATATAATACACATATCTAATATTGGTCCAAGATTGATTTCAAAACATAACAGATATATCATGAGAACATATCTAATATCATGTAACAATTTCAAAACAGAACATATCTAACATGTAACAATTTATCAGTTTTAATTAGTGACAACAACAAATAAATAAAATACAGTATCTGAGACAATGTTGATCAATTTGTTTTAAAGGAGGAGCTGCGTAAATCAATTTGTAGATGGGCGCACAGTAGATGAGAGGAGGGTTCGCAGGGTAGAGGAGATGAGGGTTCGTAGGGTTAGGACAACGTATTAAATTTGTTTTTATTTATTTAAAGTGAATGTTTTTTTTATTTAAAATGAATGATTTTACAGCACTTGTACAAAAAGCGCTCTAATAGGTCCTTTAAAAATGTGAAAGGGCAAGCCTATTACAGCGCTTGTATAAAAAGCGTTGTAATAGGTCATTTGATTATGTGAAAGCGCAAGGCTTTTACAGCGCTTTAACAAGAAGCGCTTTAAAAGCTATGTAACATAAGGCGGGAGCGCTACATTTTACAGTGCTTGTGTTTAAAGCGCTCAAAAAGCGCTATAAAAGGCTATGTGAGAGCGCTTCAATTTACAGCACTTTTTAAAAAAGCGCTGTAAAGGAGTTGTAAACATTATGTGCAAGCGTATGTGACCCTATATGACCCTACAACAGCGCTTGTCAAAAAAGGCTCTTGTATCCTCCGTAATTTTTAAAAAATTATACAACAGCACTTGTATTTAATAAGCGCTGTAAAAGACGCGCTATAAAATGTCAGTTTTGGCGTAGTGTTTAATAATTATCTCAAAGCCAAAAACTCTAAGTGGCCCAAATTGTATCTAAAAGTAGTTTTGTCTTTAGTTAGAATCGGAAAGTTATAGTTATAATTTCTACTTAACCATCTACCCGATCAAAACACATGCACCACATTTCTTATTTCTTACCCCAAAAAAAAGAAAGGATGATAAACAAATAAGGGGGAGAGAGAAAGAGCTTCGCAACATATTTTGGCACACTCATGTCACCCCATTCTAGACGAACAAGCTCCATCGCTTTCTAATTTGGAATACCTTCAGAAAAAAATACTTAATTAGAAAACAACCTCCTTTCAAAAATAACCCAAGTAATAGTAGTGCCAACTATCTTTCAACGCTTACAAACAATATTCCAGCAATGCTCAACCTCTTTTATAAGCAAGAATTTTCTAAAATGAACGTCGTTTTGCCGATCTGACTTTTGAAAACAAAGATTGTATGTTGCAAACCTGATGTCCTATAATCAGCCTGATCCAATAGTTAACGAATGCGCAGTTGACGTTTTTTTGAGTCTGATTCGACAAAATCAGGAATATTATTTACTCTTCTCTTTTCTATTTTGGTAGCTGTCTTTTTCTTCAAAATAGTCTCTCTCTTACAACCCGAATAAGACATCGATCCACTTGAATAAGTGAGACATATAATGGGTTACAATATTTGGGCCTTTCTCACGATAGGAAGGGAGCTCAATACCCAACATATCTACCCCTCACAACTATGTGGAGATAATTGCCAAATCGGAAATATCACAAGTTTCAAACTTCCCTTTTGGTTATACTTTAGTCATCATATCAAAACCATTATAATCAATATGAACTTTAGCCAACTCCAACAACCTATCTTCCAAAACATCACCTATCCAATGATAACTCACATCAATGTGTTTCATCTACTATGAAATGTCAAATTTTTACCAAGATGAATAGCACTTTGACTTTTGACGAAAAATACATATTTTTCCTGAATAAACCCAAGCTCCTGCAAGAATTTCTTCAACCAAATCAACTATTTTTCTACTTCGGTAATCGCAATGAACTCTACCTCAATTGTAGACAATGCTACACATTTCTGTAATCTGGACTATAAAGCCAAAACTCCCTCTACAAATTTAAACATGTAGCTTGGAATGGACTTCCTCGGATCAATATCTTCAGCCATATCTCAATCGGAGTACCTCACCAAAATAGGTTTTTCACTTTTAAATTAAAGCATCATACATGTAGTACCACGAAGATACCTAAAAATCCATTATACATCATTCTAATGCTCTCTACCTGAATTTGACAAAAATCTACTGACTGTACCAACAACATGCGCAATATCAAGCCTTGTACACATACATATATCAAACTACCCACAATAGACGCATAAGGAACTCATTCATTTCTCTTTTCTCATCTTCACTAAAAGGACTTTGTTTAGAAATCAACTTAAAATGAGTAGAAAAAGGAGTACTTACACCCTTAGAGTGTTCCATCTGAAACCTTTGCAACACTCTCTCACATCAATGTGTTTGGACCTACTATGAAATGTTGAATTCTTACCAAGATGAATAGCACTTGACATTGGACAAATAATACATATTTGTCCTAAATAAACCCAAGCTCATGCAAGTATTTCTTCAATCAAATCAACTTTTTGCATGCTTTGGCAATGGCAATGAACTATGCCTTAGTTGTAGGCAATGCTACACATTTATGTAACATCTTTTATTAGTGGATTGTTTATCCCTCTACTACTTTACAATCTAGTCCCTGGTCTCAACTTCTTGTATAATGTAATATCCCAATTTTTAACAATAATATATTTTAAAAGAAAATTAACTTGAAAATTATACTCTTAAATTCTTAATCACCAAATAACTAGTGAATTTTTTATTTCATAAGTAACTCTTTTCCGAACCAATAAAAAACAACTTGTTTAAACTTAACAAGATCTTTTACGGAAAATATCTTTACTTCATAAGTAAAAATACATCACATAAATTACAATGGTAATGGTTTCAAAACTAACATTTCGACTACATCTAAATTGATCATTATGACTCTTAAACGAAGGCTACTAGGTACGAATGACCCATTAGCTACACAAGTTGTCTGCATTTAACTGGCGTCCAAGTCACAGCGCTGCTACGTCTTCGTGCATTTAACTTGTTCCTTAAAGTCTAAGGCGTTCAACTTGATTCCACAATAATAACAATGGTCCTCAATCCAAAAATCACATATATACATATACGAAGCAGAGACCATATAAAGAGTAAACAAATTGTACATGTATCATTTATCATCAACCAATACAAGCATGCATACCATATATTCACAACACATATTGTGACACCCTAACCCAAAATATTTTAATAGTAACATTTTTAAAATACTTTTAAATGCAAATTCACAATGAAGAGAAAATCACTTAAATAAGAAGATAAAACTTATTTCAAATTTCATTAAGAAAAATCAAAATAATAATTTAAAGTATCGAATTCACATCACAACTCAAAATAATATTAGATTCTCTTCTTATAACAATAAAATAAACTAAACTTTTTTTTTTTTGAAAAATACATCATTAACATCCTAGTCAAAAGAAATAATTAATTACAAGATAATACTTATTTGTCAATAATTTTATAAAAATACATTTTAGCTCAAGAACCAATAAAATACAGAAGAAGACTCATCGCTGGTATCACCTATCAAAGCAAAGTTCACCAATTTACAACCAATAATGCATTTTGGCAAACACGCACAAACAAACAACGAATGGAGTGAATTTCGAAATCATTATGATAGTATAATATAAGTAAGGAGAACATACAAGTAATCAACATAAAGTTGTATCAAACACATCACTGTATATCAAAACATTCAAGGAAATAATATCTTATTATAACTTCAAAATCACTAATGGAAAATCAATCTCATTATAACATCAAATCATTTAAGAGAAATTGTTATCACATTAGATACTTATTAAATACAACAAAACAATCACAAGAAGATTCAATGTTATGGTGTATTATGATGCATTATTAAATCAAATATTTCCACACAACCCACTCATATGCATATGCCATGAAATGAGGATGTATTATAAAAATTAAATATTCTCACACAACCCACTAAGTCATGTCATATGCTACGAAAGCTACTTATACAAAATCATCACCTCATTCAAAAATTACTAAGATCATACATCACATATTTTTATCATATAAATCATATACTCTTCAAAAAATCATCATAGAAATCAAAGTTTTCACCTCACATATCGTGAAGACCATATACTCATAAATAACTATCACAAAGATCAAAGCTTTCACCACACATATCTTGAAAATCATATATTCATAAAAAGTATCATAAGAATCAAAACTTAAATCTCTTACATAATAAAAATTTAAACTTTCATCATATGCCACATAGAAATTCAAACTTTTTCACATATATCATAAATATTAAGACTTTTAACACATAAAATATAAAAACTTAAATTTTCTTCACCTATAATAAACATTTACAGAATTTAAATCACGCAACACCTTTTAAAAGTTTCTAATCTATATTTTAATTCTACAAGCTCTAATTTTCAATTTTAATTCAATTATTACTAAATAAGGCTACTGCGTGTGTAGTGAGTCCCAGATAAATTGTTGTGAAATACGATTTTTCTATTAATCTCACATTATAGTATACTTGAATTCAAACACTTTCGCACCCCTTACTTATTTGACGTTTTTACACGCTCATAGGTTATTACTAATTATGTTCACTCAACCACACTTTGGTTAGGCTCAATATATTATTCTATTCTCTTTTATTTTATTTTGGCTTAATTGCAGTTTTACTTCCACTATTTTTCTAAAACATTACTAATATTTCAAGATCAATACTTTCCAAAATAATAAAGAAATTAATGTAATAGACTTTTAAAAATAATTCATGGTAACTACAACTCTCATATTTAAAATATCACTATAACTATTGCAATTCGGGGAACATACCAATAAAGAGCAGATTGAAGTTGTCAAAGTTTGAATATAGACAAAATGAGGACCCTTCTGTTTTCAAAAGCCTCGTTGGAAGCTTAAGATACTTAATATGTACAAGGCATGATATTCTATATACGGTTGAAGTAGTGAGTCGTTTCATAGAAGCTCCTACTACTACACACATGAAAGTTACTAAGAGGATACTTCGTTACCTAAAAGGTACGCTTAATTATGGACTATTTTACTCTTCTTCTAATGATTTCAAACTCTTTGGATTTTGGGATAGCGACTTTGCGGGAGATATTGATGATAGAAATAGTACTAGTGGCTTTATATGTTTCATGGGGGACTGTGTTATTTCATGGAGTTCAATGAAGCAACTTATTGTCACACTTTCAACTTGTGAGTCAGAGTATGTAACAACAAGATCTTGTACTTGCCATGTCATTTGGCTAAGGAGATTATTGAAGGAATTTAATATACCACAAAAGAAAGCTACTGATATTTGTATTGACAACAAGTCTGCACAAGCACTTAGTGTTTCGTGATTGCAACAATCACGTAGGCACAAGTTACCATTTTATTAGAGAATGCATTGCCAAGAAAGAAGATGATGAGCTTAAAGATGTGAAGACTCAAGATCAAATTGTAGATATTTTTACAAAGCCGTTAAAAATTGAAAACTTTCTAAGGCTAAGAGCAAGACTTGGAATGAAGAAGAAAACTTCAAATTAAGGGGGTGCAATTTTATAAATCATTTGAAATTAGATAAGTTTAGAATCATATAGAATTTCTATGTAATAATCTAGAAGTGCTGTAATTAAAAAAAAATATGGGATGTATCTAGAAGTGGATATTAATTAGGAAGCTTCTAGAAATATGTCTAGAGTTATCTATTTGTACCTATAATTATCCCATTATACTTAACATTAAGTATCAAAGTTTTCTACTAGAAATACTTTACTTTCTCTAAAAGTGAGGGAACAAACTTTGGCATTATACATGAACCGTTCAGTATTAGACTATTGAGAGCCACTCGATTGTTGTGTAAACATTTGTGTTTGAGTAGTCTTAACAGTGTCAGATGATTGAGTATCAAAATCATTAGGCAAGCTAGTGACATATGAAGTCAGAATATAATTGTAGATAAGTACGTGTTTAGTGTTGAAACAATAAAAAACTACACAATAGTAACTTACATGCCATGAGTGCATATGTTTTGAACAGAATAAAAAAGAAACCACGTAATGAAATCTTCAATTTATTTCATCTTCTAATCAAGAAAAACATTTGTAGAATTCCAGGTATTAGAGGCACTTAAAGAATAAGTACCTAGGCAATTACATTGTTAATAAAATTGATGTAAGTGTCAACAAAAAAATTAATAGTGCATTCGAGATATGAAATATAGAATTGAATTTAAGTGCTACCTTGTATTCTAATATTATATTTACCATCTGCGTCTTTAATTTTTGCATGTTTGATGATGACAACAATGGTGCCAAACTTGTCAAATCATTTATAAAACTTGATGAATTGTAGAGCATAATTTTGCCACAATGTCACATTGACTACATTCCCACTGTACAAAATAAATGAAATTCCAAAGTGATTAAAATAGAAAGAAAAAAAACATACAGTACAAAATTTTACTACAACTTTTCTAACCCTCCATCTCCCAGTGTAAAGTTGACATAAATTTGTTTATTTCCCTATCCAAGCTCGTGAATAGCGCCAAAGACATCTAAAAAATATTAATGACAAAATTGTAAGATTTCCAAAGGCAGAACTCCAGAGGTATCATTTCCATCCTAGAGCAACTGTCTCATATAACACTTCATAAGACAACAACAAATAGTTATATTCCATTGCTTACATTAAATTGTTCTTCATTCTTTTTTGTTCTTCACATTGTCGTACTTTTCAATTATTGTAGAGCAAGATGGAACAACCAACTCCGATCATATTGTCATAAATTTAGTTGACAGTGAATCAATGAGGTTTAGTTAAAAACAGAAAAATATGAAACGCTTGTAGCAGCAAGTCAAATTAGGTTTGGCAATCTTATACTCGAATTAAATCATATTTATTCCTTTTTATATATTATAATTTATTTTACATAGAGTTACTCATGACAATAACTATATTTATACTTCACCTAAATCTATAAATATTAGGAAAATTTTAACCAGTAACAACGGTGGTCAGTCAATTAGGCAAAAATTTAAATATCTATATAAATATTTTCTAATAAGGAACTCATTCAAAGGTGGTCAGTATTACTCAGTTTTTACATCAAGCTTATAATTATTATGATTTATTAATTATTAATTACATTATATAGGTGTCATAGATGCAACTCTTATTGTAAGGTATGATATATCTCTAAACAATTTTTTTTTCTTTGTACATTATAAAAAAGTAGTTTACCAATTAAATGTTTGTATACATTGTATGATAAATTTACTTTTGAATACCAGAGGCAACAATCCTGAGGCAGTAGTTCAAAGTTTCAACCCAGAGGCAGAAGTTCTAGAACAAAAGCAGCGGTCCAGAGGCAGAAGTCCAAAGGCAGCATTTCCAGTAAAGAAGCATAAGTTCAGAAGTAGCAAAATTATGGACTAGATTTATAAAATGATAATTTTTTAGATTTTATAACAATAATTGTAAAATATTGAATTAAACATTTTATTACTGTTTTTGGAAATATTTTTAATTAGCCGGAAAAAATTGGAGTTTAATTGGCCTTATAAATTTTATCGCATTTGAAAAATAAATCATGTCAATCCAATACAATTAATAGTGTTAAATTAATTTGACTTTTACGTATTTTAATTTAGTTATTAAACTTTTACATGCAAATTACTTGTTTAGTTTCCACATGCTTTTTTTTTATAGTTTCTTTATCTTTGGTTGTTATGTACAAGTTCATCTTTTATGTGTGACGACGTTCCATTTTAGGTATAATATAAACAATTTTTTTTAATCTAATTAAAAATAAAATTTAGTCCGTGCGTCGCACGGGTATATACACTAGTTAACATAATAAATTTAGATGAACCCAACTTCCAATATGTAGGTTGTATATAAAATATGTTCAACCATGTCAATTATACCACAAAAAGATAATACCAGTGAGATTAATAATCCAGAGTTGGATAACTTGGAAATTTGAATTGATGGGGTCACGCAATTAAAAAATTAGCAACCGTCTGATTTTGAACGGATGGTATTAAAAAAGAAATAATTTTTTATTTTAAATTTAAAATATGAGCTTAAATCTAGATTGTTTGATCGTTGATCAAACGTTCTGAGTCTATGAATGTCAAAATTGTCGACTACATGAAATCTTGATTCAGATAACTTGCATGACTCATTTTGCTAAGTTCACACGTGCATGAATTATTACACAACAAGGTAATTCAATTGCATGAAAATTGTCACAACTCACAAACATAATGTATCATCGTCACATTTTTTAAGTTCTATATAAATTGTAACTCATGCTAATGTCTTAGAACAACCAATTAACACGTGTGCGTCAAGAACAATATATGTTGCTTTAGATTTTGGTGTCATCCTTTCAAACCCCCACTAGCTGATATATCCATTGCAGCTAGCACCACCATTTAACTTGAGTGGAGTTGTTGATAATCTCCCAACAAGCTTAGATTAGCCAGAAAAGGAAGTTTGCACTAATGTCAGGAACCAAGGCACTATATGTAGTACGTTGTAATTAAGTTTCTTTCATACTATATACTATGAACCGATGTCATGATATTAATTGTATATTTGCGTGCAAAATGTTGTTGTGCTCTTATGGTTGTGGCAAGTGTAGAAGGTATTGTCCATATCAAAACAGTCAAGTTGAACAAACACTCTAAGTAAGAATTGGTGAACTGTGACAAAAAGAACCAATGGTGTAAGAAATCAGGTATTGTAAGTACAATATTCCAATATGGCAGACAATGGTATACATGGAGAAAGTAGTTATACATATATAGAAAAAGAAGGGAGTTGATGTAGCAAAGATATACCATGTCTCGCCCACATAGGTTGTGCAAGAATACCTTACATACACAATAGGGAAGAATACATACAACTTGTTGTTGCAAACTAACCAATTTTAGCAATAGTAGCTATAAGTAATGCGTTTGAAAAACAATAAGGAGGGATATTATTTAAAGAACTGTGTGAAGTTAACTTGCAGCAGTTGGAGCAAAATAAGTGGCATGTGGTTACTATAAATGATTATGGTACAAATCTAAATGGCACCAAGTATTGGTTGATTAAGAACTCAGTGGAAAAAAATTGAGGTGAAAAATGGCTATGTGAGACTAATAAAAGGGGTCTAGATGG
Source organism: Cicer yamashitae (assembly GCA_037974755.1). NCBI lineage: Eukaryota > Viridiplantae > Streptophyta > Magnoliopsida > Fabales > Fabaceae > Cicer > Cicer yamashitae. The sequence goes on from JBBPBQ010000003.1 coordinate 41,558,089, forward strand.
TGGTGATTCTCCTTTGAGTCTTTGTGGTTATTGTTAAGCAAACTAATGACCCCATTTGTTTTGCTAAATTTTAATTAAATAAATTCGACATTTCGAATATTTAAATCTAGTTAAACAATGCAACATTTTCAAATATTTCAGAATGTTTGATTTTCTTATGAGAACTTCAACATTGGTGGAAAATATTTAAATATTGATCTCAAACTTTTTAATACGTTCGCAATTATTATCCTATTCAATTTTATGTATATTGTTATCCTCCGTGTTAATATATATTGGTGGGAATTAATTTAAATTCGTAATAGATCTAATTTAAGTTAGAACAATAGTGGTTCTGAGTACGATCAAAATGGACAACCGTTCAAGGCCTCAAATTTAAAAGAACACTAGCTTTTTATATTTTTATAATATATAGATGTAAATATATATAAAGAGCAAGACCAATTTTTTTTTATAATAATATGTGTAAATATTTACATAGGTGCCAATTTTTGTTTTTGTATTAGAAATATATATATATATATATATATATATATATATATGTGTGTGTATATGCTCGCACGTGCATTCAAATGATGTTTTTTATATTTTATATATGTTTGCAAAAATAAAAAATAAAAGAAAAATATAAAAAAAAACAAATTAAGATAAACGAGATGTAACGTCCTGGATTTTTTATTCAAAACGTTACTTGAAAATATATTGTTTAGAAAGATTTACGACAATTTTTTTTTTATCTAACTACCTAACCTTTATTCATGCCAATAATTAGTAACAACCACGTTTATTTAATTTTATTAAGAAAATGTTTATTCAAGACTAAAACAAGAAAAACAATAATTCCTAACGGAAGGGAACCCACTTCCGTATTTCTAGAATCCCAGTGCATTTTAAAAGTTGGTGACAAAAGATTAAAAATAAACTTAGAAGTATCGCGACAATCCTATCATTACAAAATTGTATTGAAAACCCATTTTTATCCCCGTTCGTCGCACGTTAATACTCATCAACTACACTTGAATCTCCTCGAACTCATTAGTACCTAAAATGTTGTTGTAAGGGTCAGTTTTATTCCATCATCCACATCAAACCAAAGTTAAACATATAGAAGAATAACACAAAATATGTAAAAGTAAAACTTCCAATTTAAAAGAAAAATACACAAACCAATAAATTGCATAACCAAAAATATATACATGATGCATGCTCCTAAAACTATATGATCCGGATATACCTGCCACTAAGGCAACTTCCACACAGAAAAATCACCCATACCAATGGGGAAAACCTGCCACTAAGGCAACTTCCACACAGATCACCCATACCAATGGGGAAAAACCTGCCACTAAGGCAACTTCTACGAAGATGCATATGCCATGACATGATATGATGATATATTATCAAAGAGATATATTTCCACACAGCCCACTAAGAATCATGTCATAAGCATTCAAATCACTTTTCAAAATCATCATCTTATTCACATATCACTAAGATCACATATCCATAACAAATAATCATGTAAATCATAACTTTCACCACATACACACAAAAATCAAGACTTGGTATCATACACACCATAAAAATTTACACCTTAACATATATAACAACAAGATTCAACTCCAACTCATACATCATCATAAAACTTTGTCACATATAACATACAAATTCAACTCTTCCTTCATATTCATTATAAAAATTAAAACTTTATTATATATAACATAAAATTCATACTTTACTTCATATTCGCCATAAAAATCAAAACTTCATCACATATAACATCAAAATTTATACTTTACTTCCAAAAATCTTTTATTATATAATAAACTTAACACAAAGGATTGGGGGTTCATTATTTTAATTCATTAGTCTACATATTATTCCTTTCAAAAAGCAAGCAATCACAATTATTAATTTCATGTCATCCAACCAACGGTCTAACTATAATTTGTGTTGGGAAAAGCCCTTACCTTGGTCGCTTTTCTTCCTAGTACAAGTCTCTAAGCCCCACGAAGTTGTTCACAAGGAAAAGAAGTTCCAAGCTTTTGATGCACGAAGAAAAAGAGGTGATGGTGGCTAGAATTTTGGTATTCTTTACAGAATCTTGTTTGTAAAGGGTTTGTGATTGTGGCTAGGGTTTCAGTACTTCTTTCTATTTAAAGTGAATATTATTGGGTAGATAGTGTTGGGCCTGAATAAGGAATAGAAGGGAGAAAATATTATTATAATTCTTATTATTATTATTATTATTATTATTATTATTATTATTATTATTAATTAATCTTCATCAATTATTAGTTAACCTTCATCAAAACAAGGCATAAACTCCCAGCCCAACTTTATACTCATACAGATGGATTGTGTGACACCAAGCCACAACCCTTAGCCCAAATTCTTCTTGCCTTAGAGATAAAAATATATCTACTAAATAATTCTTACTAACCACTTTACTACAATAAGTCGAACAAGGCGAATAATTACCACACCTAATTTAATATTGAAAAATATATATTTATAGATCCAAATTATTTTAACTAATAATTTTAGAGGATGTTACACGAGACATAAGAAAAAGTAATACTAATGTACTACGTAATGTTTTTCAATTCCAAGTATGCTATGATTTTTTTTTATTTGTGAATATGAAATATAGAATTGGTTTGTGATGTGTTGAATACGAAGGGATGTTTTGCTTTTGAAGATTATGGACTGATGAGTGAAGCATTTAGTCGATGAAGGTAGTACAATGGCTAACATATTTGATTTTTTTTTTCTTTCTAATTTGTTGTTTCAAAAATTTCAATATGTGAATGTAAAGTATAGATTAGGTTTGTGATGTGCTGCAAAAATTTTGTGATGCCCACCACTATTCCAAGAAATTAGGTCAAATAAAATGATCGAGCTTTGTAAATTACGTCATATAAAATAGACCTTGATCATTATATGTGAAATAATGTGTAAGAAATAAATTGTGATATTACGAAAAATAGACAATTTTTTGTATGATTTGTTAATAAAGTGGCACGTGTAGAATTAAAATATCTTATACAATGACACATAGGAAATTAATGACTTCTACTAGATTTCAGCAAGTTTATTTGAACTCACACTGTATTTGATTTAGGAGCTACGACCAATCCAATCGTACTTTAAGAGTGACACATATATTTGCACATAGGAAATGACTTCTATTGTAAATGAGTCTAAAACAACTTCTATTATGTTCGAGTAAGTTTGTACATAAGAAATGACTTCTATTGTAAGTGAGTCTAAAACAACTTCTACTATGTTTTCAAATTTTCCTCCATCTCTCTCAATTCTCTCTATTTCTTTTAATATTATTATTTTTTCAATTTTTTGTTGGATGGAAATTTTATATCACATAGATCATGAATGAAATTTTTTACACAAATCTAAAATCATTTAAGTTATTGAGACTTATGAAGATTACGGTGTTCAATAAAAGTCCATAAGACGTTATATTTGAGTAAAATTTTACATATATGGTCTATATGATATAAACTTTCAATCTAAACTGGAAAAAAAAAATTAAAAAATAAATCTAAGAGAAATAAAGAAGATTATGAGAAATTAAAGGAGGTTTGCATTAATGAAATGTATTTTTGAAAGATCAAAAAATGTTAACAAATATTAATTTTATAGTTGTGACCGTTTGAATTTAATTTAATGAGTATGATATTGACAAAAGAGGATTTTTTTTTTTAATCTCTAACAAAATATGGCCGGCATCCATTGGGGAAATATCACACAAAATTTCATCATCATATTTGTTTAACAACCAAAATATCAACACCATTTTTTAGCCATTGAAGCTTATATGACCTCGAGTGTTTAGTGGTTTTCAAGCCAAGTTTAGTGACTACACTAGTGCAAGCCATATTGGTACAACTACAACTATCAACAATCAAAATGCAACCTTTACCATCAACTAAACACCTAGTATTAAAAATGTTATCTTTTTTAGAATCATCATAATCCTTAACTTGGACTTCTATGATTTTCTAACCATGAGAAGTTCACCTTCAATAGGAGCCAATTTATATTCACTCTCTAGTTTACTTGAGAATGAATGTGAAAGGTAAGAATAAAGGGAATAACCAATTTCATTTACATCTTTATCCTTTGCAATCGTAGATTTTTTATTTAGACAATTTGATTCTGTTTGATCTCTTCCTAAGCATTTGAAACATTTAGTTAAAGAAAAAGAAGAAGAACTAGGAAGAAGATCTTTAGGTTTAGAACATTTACCTTCTTTGGTGGTGGAAGCCAATGTGGATAGTTCATAAACAATGAGCAATCAATATCAAGGAAGAAAAACACTTCAACATGCAGATTTTCAAATCAAACAATCATAGGGTAGAGAATTCAAAATTTGGAAACACTGCACAAGTTCTCAAACTATGACATGTTTCATGTGATAACGCATTCTCAAGATCATAGTTCTCCTTGCAAGCCTTCTTTTGTGCAACATCACAACTTAGGAAGTCATGGATTGTCTCCTTCGGTCACACAACTTTAAGAACCTTCAAAAATGGATCAACGTAACTAGATAGAAAATTAGCATTAGTGGTCAATCAATTGTACTCAATTGAAAAATTATGCATAGATGACCTTTCCAATTGTACTCAATTTTCTTTAGTCTCACTTTTATTCTTAACTTTTTATTTTACCTCATTATTTTCTTTTTCTTCAAAAGTCCTCTAAGATGTGCATTGAACATTTGCTAGCATTTTCTATTTTTCTCTTAATGCTTTCTTTTGTTTTCTACGGAGGTTAACTTTTCTACTCTTCTTGCCCCTTTTATCAACCCCTCATCATATAGATATTTCACATATTTTGAATCCATGAAAATATCACTTAAATATTGTTGGGTATTGGGCTTCCTTCCTATGTGGAGAAAAACTCAAATATTTTAGTCCATGTCTCTCACTTATTTAAGTGGAGAAGGGTCTGATTAATGTTGTAAGAGATAGACTATTTTTGATAGCGTTTCAACAAGTGTACTGAATTATTGCAAGTAATAATAAAACGATAGTACCGAGTGTCGAACTCAAGGATTGCGTTTTACTATTGAATTATATTTAATTACTAAAATTAAACAAAAAGTTTCCGAATTGATTGAAATAATATTTAAAACTAACAACAGTTATAAAATGGATCTTTTATAATAAGAAAAATGTCAGGGATGAGTTTCACTTCGAGTCAAACCTTGGTGTCTAATTTGATCCTAGTTATTGAATTCTTTTATTGCATTATTACCGAATTCTCTTTATTATTCTTGGCCTAATGTCTTAGTTGCAGAACCTTTAATTCCAAAGTAACCCCTAATTCCTTAGTGGATTTAAGATTAGAATTAAGTCTTACCGTACAAGAATTCTCTTATTAAACTACTGCCTTTGCAATTAATTTAATTGGTTTCATGACCTGCATATATCCCTAGTCTACAAATTCATGAATTTCTCATCTCAAGCATTCGTAAAGTCCACTTTCGTTTGAAAATACGAATCGTAGAACATTTTAAAGTTGATCAGGCAATAAAAAGCATTAAGCACAGAGATGAGACAAATAATTCAATAAACTCATTCGTATAACTAAAAATCAAATCAGAAAAATAAGGGTTTCATCTTGTTTCACTCATCCCTAACAAATAGGGTTTAGTTACTCATGACAGAAATAGAAAAGATAGAGATTACAAAAGAATTACAAAAAGGAATCATGAATGATTCTTGATAAAACTGCTCCAATGGTGTTAGAAATGGTCGTCTTTGAGTTTCTCTGCTAGGGCACAAGTCTCACAACTTCCCAATAATCAAAAAGATCCCTAAAAAGTGAGAAAAACGAGTTTTAATGTGTTTTAATGCGTGCTGCGCGCTTCAAGCGTGCTGCGCGCTTCAAGCGTGCTGCGCGCTTCAAGCGTGCTTCAAGCACGAAACGGCAGGTCTTCAGCGCTGAAATGCGCTTCAGGCTCGGAACGGCAGAAGCTTCAGCACCTAATTGTGGAAATGCGCCTCGGGCGCGCTTCAAGCGCACAACATCTTATGTCTGGCGTTTAGTGCAATTTTCTCCTCTTTTGATTCCGAGTTGGTTTTTGGTGTCTTCATGAAGGTTGTAGCTATGGATCTTAGCAATCATTGGCACTTGGTTTGACTCCAATTGGACATCTACAACTGCAGATATGGCTGAAATACTCCACATAGATCATGTTGATTTCTCACCAAAATTCAGCACTGCACTAAAACAAAGAAACAACGCAAAACTACGAAAAATCTCTACTTAATCAAGGAAATAAGAACATAAACATTTCATTAAATCAAAGAACTAAAATCAACAACCCCAAACTTAAATTAACTTTTTAAATTAACTAATGATTAACGATAGATAAGACTAAAAACAATGAAAAATATGCATATGATGAAGAGTCATCACAACCCCAAACTTAATCTATTGCTTGTCCCCAAGCAACAATTAATTTCAGATTTGGTACAGTTAAAAACAAACATAAACTCAATTTCTCAATTCTCAAAGTTCCAGCAACTACAAGACATTCATCATGCTCCATGGTTGCTTACAAAGAAAACAACACATTTTGTACACTTTAGCATTCATTCATCAAGTTCAACTCTCTCTTCACACAATCTTACCAAAAAAATTTCTCAAGTGTTTAACAAGGGTTATGAATTTATCACTCAAATCCTAAAACATGCATCACTCTACCATAGGCTTGAAAAAAATTCTATTTAGCAATCACAAAGCAACAAACACATACACTCTTGGAGGACTTTTGGGTTGTAATGGGGATTAGGTAAGGGTAAGACATTTTGGGATAGTAGGCTTTACTACTTGGAGTTAGGTACAAATTTTCAAATTATTCTACCACATTTTTTTTCTTCACATTTTTATTGGGGAGATTCTCAAACATTGACAAAAGAACCAAGAAGATGTTATTTATCAAAGTACAAAAACTGAATTTTTTTTCTTCTTCTTCTTTTTCTTTTGATTTATTTATTTATTTTTTAGAACCACCACACCAAACTTAAAAGGTTGTTATCCCATGAGCAACCCCAAACTTAGAATTTTACCAAGACAAGACAAAAAATTTCCTACCTAACTCCAAGTAAGGTGATGTAATTAAAGTCAGGTCTTTGGTTTGTAATGTGGCTAGTAACCAAAAGAAAAGGGCAAGGCTCAAAGGGGCTAGCAAAGGATAACATTTTCAAAGGGTAGTTAGAAAGGCTCAAATGACCAAATAAAATTGCCTCAGTGTATGCATAAATTACAAGTGATGCAAGTCAGAATTAATGCAAGTTCTGAAGGGATAACACATGTCTGGATAATCACTCAACAAAGAATTAAAGTGTTTAGTCCCAAAAGCTCACAGTTAGGATAATAAGACAAAGTATGAACTATCAAAATAATGCCAAACATGCCACTACAAAAGTTATTTTATTTTTTTTTTAAAATGGCAAGTGAGACTTCGACAACCAAGGAGTAATCAACAATGCATGCATTAGTGAAACTCATCTAATTGAGCAATGATATGAGTAAAGAAATAGAGTTTAAATTTCAAAATCTGAAACAGATAGTTTAAGATTAGCTTCAAGTTATCAACAATTTTTCATCATAGTGCACATGTGCACACAATTAAAAGAAACAAATTCAAATAACAAAAATAAGATTGCAAAAATAAAAGTTACCTCTACCTATGGATTGCCTCCCACGAAGCGTTTCTTTAAAGTCATTAGCTTGACGCCTCAACTATTGTCAAGGTGGCATATATGACAGGAAGAACACATCATCCTTCTTCTTCTTTTTGTTTGGTAAAAGTTCTATGAACTTGAGAAATAAATGATGTTGCTTCCATGTCCTTTTCAATTGGACATTGATGAACAAGGCAAATCTTGAATCTCGAACTTCATCAATCTCTTCTTTTTTCTTTTCCTCGTTTGTCTTTTCCTCTTGTTTATCTTCTTCTACCACAACAATGAAATCATCTTCAATCTTCAACTTCTCCTCCATCTTCTCAAACTTAACCACTTCCTCAAATAACATCACACATTGACTTTCAATTGAAACCATGTTATTCTTCATGAATTCAACCAAAATGTCCGTAATGTGAAAGTCTTTGTCATCTAATTCTTTGGATAGAATTTTAGGAGGTAGAATCTGTTCCCAATTGATCTTTTTCATATAACACTCGTCGTCTTCTGCTTCTTTGACCAATAAATCTTCATATTCTAATAGTGTGACATAGTCATCAAAACAAGTTCCATTCCTATGTCCTTCTCCGCAAAAGTCACACCTAAGAGGCCACATCTGAGGGCTTTGAGGGTGATCTTTTAAAAATGTATCTCTCAAGATTTGTCCCTCAATTATAGGTAATATAGCAGATATAAGGCAAGTATCACCCTCTTCAAATAATTGTAGTAGAATATCATCATTACAATCTTCCATGATCTATAGCGAATAGTTATCTCAAACAAAGAAGAGACAAACCACTAGCACACGACATTAGCAAACTCAACAAATAAAAATAGAAAATAAAAGAAAAACAGTTTTTTTTTTAAATTAAAAATAAAATAAAACAAAAATTTTATAGAGCAAAAATATTCAATTAAGTAGCTAAATTATAACTCAATAGTGAGATGACAATCCCCGGCAACGCCGCCAAAAACTTGATAGCGTTTCAGCAAGTGTACTAAATCATTACAAGTAATAATAAAACAGTAGTACCGAATGTCGAACTCAAGGATTGTGTTTTACTATTGAATTAAATTTAATTACTAAAATTAAACAAAAAGTTTCCGAATTGATTGAAATAATATTTAAAACTAACAACAGTAATAAAATCAATCTTTTATAATAAGAAAAATGGCAGGGATGAGTTTCACTTCGAATCCAACCTTGGTGTCCAATTTGATCCTAGTTACTGAATTCCTTTATTGAATTATTATCGAATTCTCTTTATTATTCTTTCCCTAATTTCTTAGTGACATAACTATTAATTCCAAAGTTACCCTTAATTCCTTAGTGGATTTAAGATTGGAATTAAGCCTTACCGTAGAGGAACTCTCTTGTTAAACTACTGCATTTGCAACTAATTTAATTGGTTTCATGATCTGCATCTAGCCCTAGACTACAAATTCATGAATATCTCATCTCAAGCATTCATAAAGTCCACTTTCGTTTCAAAATACGAATCGTAAAACATTTTAAAGTTGATCAGGCAATAAAAAGCATTAAGCACATAGATGAGAAAAATAATTCAATAGACTTATTCATATAACTAAAAATCAAATAAGAAAAATAAGTGTTTCATCTTGTTTCACTCATCCCTAACAAACAGGGTTTAGTTACTCATGACAAAGATAGAAAAGATAGAGATTACAGAAGAATTACAAAAAGGATTCATGAATGATTCTTGATAAAACTGCTCAAATGGTGTTAGAAATGGCCGTCTTTGAGTTTCTCTGCTAGGGCACAAGTCTTCCAACTTCCCAATAGTCAAAAAGATCCCTAAAAAGTGAGAAAAACAAGTTTTAATGTGTTTTAATGCGTTTCGCGCGTTTCAAATGCGCTTCAGGCAGGAAACGGCAAGTATTCAACGCTGAAATGCGTTTCAGGCGCGGAACAGCAGAAGCTTCAGCGCCTAATTGTGGAAATGCACCTCAGGCGCGCTTCAAGTGCACAACATCTTATGTCTGGCATTTAGTGCATTTTTCTCCTCTTTTGATTCCGAGTTGGTTTTTGGAATCTTCATGAAGGTTGTAGCTATGGATCTTAGCTTTCATTTTCACTTGGTTTGACTCCAATTGGACATCAATAACTCCAAATATGACTGAAATACTCCACATAGGTCATGTTGATTTCTCACCAAAATTCAGCACTGCACTAAAACAAAGAAACAACGCAAAACTACGAAAAATCTCTACTTAATCAAGAAAATAAGAACATGAACATTTCATTAAATCAAAAAACTAAAATCAACAAAATATTTCAAATAACTTCTTAAATTAACAAATGATTAACGATAGATATGACTAAAAACAATGAAAACTATGCATATGTTGAAGAGTCATCAATTTTGAAAAAAAGGCAGTCACCAAAAGAGAATAGAGAAGGGTAAACCCTATTTACGATTTTGTCAAATCAGTCTTAGAAAACCATCAATTTCACATTCCTTAACCGTTGGATCGGGTTGATTTTTGGATAGCATGTTTGCAACATTCAGGTCTTTGTTTTCAACGGTTGCATCGGCGAAATGGCGTCTCAAGAAGGAGAATGGGAAATAGTGCTTACACAACAACAGGTTTTTTTTGTGTTTTCTTTCTTCTTGCTTTTCAATTGTAAGCTTTAGCGTTTTCTTATTTTGACTGATTGTAGGCACAATGTGTGCATCATTTTGAGATTCTCTGGTACCCTTATTTGATTATAGTTGGGCTATTTCTTTGGTCTAGATGACTCATGGTTTTTACCCTTGCAATGAGAGGTTTTCCACGTTAAAATATTGGTGTTTTTTACGCTCTTTTATTTTGATCAATTTGCTACCATATATATTTTTTGTTTCTCTTCACGGGTTCTTGCAAGTTGGAGGAATATTATATCTGTTGCGTATTACTTATTATTGTGTTTTTGTTTATTCCCGTTAGTGTGGCATCATAGGTCTTGGTTAAAGGGCTATTTGACTTGCTTGAAGGATGGAGGTAAATATGAATATAAAGATGGTATGCTTGGATGGTACTAGTTACCATTTGTGGAAAGGTTAGATGAAAGACTTGTTGTTTGTGAAGAAAATGCATCTTCCTATTTTTAGTTTTAAAAGGTCAGATGATAAATCTACAAAAGAATGAGATTTTGAACATCAACGGGTATGTGGTTTTGTTAGGCAACATGTAGAAGATAATGTTCATAATCATATTGCTAACGAGACAAATGCAAAAACCATGTGGGATTAAATACAAACCTTGTTTGCTTCTAAATTAGGGAATAATACATTGTTGTTGCTGAATAGTTTCATAAGTTTGAAGTATAAGGAGGGGACTTCCATTTCGGATCACTTGAGTGAGTTTTAGGGGCTCATTGATCAGATGTCAGTAATGGTAATCAAGTTTGATTGTTAGCTCTTGGGACTATTTCTATTGTTATCTTTATTAAAGTCTTGGGAGACATTTCGGGTTTCTATAACGAGTTCAGCTCCTAAAGGTGTTGTTTATTTGGAAATGGCTAAAAGTGATGTTTTGAATGAGGAGATGATAAGGAAGGCACAGTGTTCTTCATCTCAATTTGAAGTTCTTGTCACTGAAAATAGGGAGAAGTCGTAAAAAAGAACCGAAGGATGGTAGAGAAAATAGAAGAAGCAAGTCCATGTCTAGATACAAAAATGTGGGGTGTCATTATTGTTATAAAATAGGGCACATACAGAAAAATTATTTTCTGTGGAAAAAGAAGAATAAAGGCAAGAAGGGTAAGCATAAACAAATAGGTCGTGTGATAATGATAATGATGATGACCATGTTACTACTGCTACTAGTGATGATCTTGTTAGTCTTAGTGACCATGACTCAGTTAATCTCGTATCTGATGAGAGCATGTGAGTAATTGACAGTGGTGCTACACTACATGTTACACAGAGGAAGGAGTTCTTCACATCTTATATTTCAGGTGGCTTTGGAGTTTTGAAGATGATTAATGTTGGTATGTCTAAGGTAATGGGTGTTGGTGATGTATGCTTGCAATTGTTGCTTAAAGGAGTCAAACATGCTCCAAATATTCGCTTCAATTTGATCTTTGTGCATATGCTTGATGAAAGTGGTTTTGATAATTATTTTGCTTCTGGAAAGTGGAAACTCGACAAAGGTAACTTGGTTGTGGCTAGAGAGGAGAAAATTAGTAAACTGTATTGGACAAAAGCTTTGGTTGCTAAAGACAATGTGAATGTCGTGGATATGGAATCATCTTTTTGGCACCGAAGGTTTAGCCATATAAGTGAAAAAGGTTAAATTGTTTAGCCAGAAAAAATGTGCTTCCAGGATTGAGGAATGTAGATTTAGAGAAATGTTCTCACTGCATGGTTGGTAAACAAACTAGATTACGTACCCTTCAAAAGGAATCCTCCCTCTAGAAAGTCAGAGTTGCTTCAGTTGGTACATTCTGGTGTTTGTGGCCCTTTAAAGGTAAAATCTTTTAGCGGTGCATTTTATTTTATTACTTTTGTTGATGATTGTTCCAGGAAACTATGGGTTTATGCTTTGAAGACAAAAGACCAAGTGTTGGAGAAGTTCAAACAATTTCATGCTTTGGTTGAGAGGTAAACATGCAAGAAGTTGAAACATGTTTGTACTGACAACGGTGGTGAGTATTATGGACCCTTTGATGTCTATTACAACAGGTTATAGAACATGAAAAGACTTCTCCTAAAACTCCTCACTTGAATGGTTTAGCAGAGAGGATGAATCGAACACTTGTTGTGAAAGTGAGGTGTATGTTCTCTGAAGCTAAGTTGCCTAAACACTATTGGCGTGAGGCACTGTACACGGTGGTGCATGTTATTAATCTTACTCCTATTTTTGCTTTGAATAGTGAGGTACCTAACAAGGTATGGTTTAGCAAGAATGTTTTGGTTGCAAGGCTTTTGTGCATGTTTTAAAGGATGAAAGATCCAAGTTGGATGCAAAGTCAAAGCAGTGTATCTTCCTTGGTTACCGTGAGGATGAATTTGGCTACAAGTTGTATGATCCTATAGACAAAAAGGTTATCAGAAGTCGTGATGTAGTGTTCATGGAATACCAAACTATTGAAGACATTGAAAAGATGGAGAAAATTATACCTCAGAGAGATAACATTTTAGCTGATCGTGATCCAGTTCGCCTGATTTGGATATTATCGATGGTAATGTTCAGAATGATGAGTCATATGATTGTGTTGATGATCATCAGCTTAGAGATGAGGTAAATATTCCAACAAATAAAGATAATGGGTTGTCACACGTTGAAAATATTAATGATGCTTTTGAATCATCTCAAACCCAACTCAGGAATCTTCTTTGCTTCTGGAATCTTCTCTGGTTCTCACTTCGCTTTCGCAGGTTCTTTTCATCTCTTTGCTTTCTTTTTCTTGATCCTCAAGGCTTTTCAATTATGTTGTTGATTCTGATTTAGTTTATTGTTTCAGCAAGTGATATTTTCTTGCTTTATTTGTTCTAGTGTTATACATTTGATTCAGAATATCAGATACTTATAAATTATTTCGATTTAGAAATTGAATATTTAGTTCAGGTGTTTGTTTGTTTGAATCATAGCATGTAGCATTTGTGCCTTGTAATAATGCATTCCCACTCAAGGTACGGTTTCAAGAATCTTGTTACTGCATTGTTGAATTTTGTTGATTTTAGTTGAGTTTATCGTTTAAGCAAGTGATTTTGTTCTTGCTTAATTTGTTATGTGTTATACAGAACAAGATATGGCGAGAATATTAAATACATTCAATTCAGAATATTAGACATATTAAATACTTACAGATAAATTCGATTGAGAATTTAATTTTTAGTTCATGTGTTTGTTTAAACTGTATCATATTTCAAAAAACAATGGTGGTGCTGCTGCAAAATGCTGATTATAACACCATTCAGGTCCCCAATTGTGTTTGCCATAGAAGGGTGGAATCATATACTGATTTTGAAATGCACTTTGGTTATATATTATATATTCTTGATTATTACTATGGTGGCTACAGATTACTATGCCATTTGAAAAATACTCTATAGATAACACCATTAAATCGGCATACCTTATTTATCCCTATTTTATTTTATTTTGTTTTGTTTTTCTAGTCTGCTAAATTTCAGAAATAGCGTTACTTTTAACTCCTTACCAAATGAGACTTATAGATGTAGTAGAATCTAACTTTGAAATGAGACTTTTATAGATGTAGTAGAATCTAGCTTAGTACGCAAATTTGAAACAAGCAGGCTGCATATGTTGTGTATTTTGTAGATGTTGCTACTTCTAGTGATTAATTACTTCTAGTTAACTAATAAAACCAATTAGTAAAGTGTAAATAAAAAAAAAATTGGATGAAAAAAAATGCTTATTTTTGTTATTTCGATTATATATAAATAGTACTAATATCATTATAATGCACTTACAACTGTTGTTTTATATTTTATATTTTTCAATATTTGAATTAGTAGCTTATTTCATCACTAATGTTTCAGGTAGAATACTATTGTTTTGAGTCTTTGGGAAAACAACTGCTAAAAAGATTTTGTATTCAGTTTAGAAGTGAGTATTGTTGAAGGTTATGGACTTTAAGAGCTTGCTAAGGTTAGTTAATGCTATCATTTTTTATCAGTTTCTTCATTTGATTGGTATTTGAGATAATTTGAAACCATGAAAGAAATTAAGAAAAATGGTTCAAAGCATGAGTATGAGGTTAGTTAATCTCTTTTTTGTTCTAAGTTGAATTATGTTCTTTGTGTGTCAAAATAACATATGTTAATCTTCTTTGAAGCAATGGATAAGTCATTGATTAAGAAGACACGCACATCAGTTGAATATGATCAAGGGATAAAGGGATTTATTACTTTTGCCTTTAGAGATGAATTAGAAAATGGCGAAATAATATGCCCTTGTAAACGTTGTGGTTTCAAAAAACCGCAGAGTAGAAGTGTAATGTACGATCACTTAAAGTGCAAACCATTTCCAAAGGGATACACCCTTTGGGTACATCATGGAAAGTCCATAGGAGAAACTAGTACTATCTCACCTAGTAGTGTTTCAAATATAGTTCAAGACACAGTTTTCGTTGATGATCATATGCAGAACATGATCAATGATGCTTTTGGAGTCGAAGATCATGCAAACGAAGTACCCATTCAATCAAATATAGAGATTGATCAAAATGAAGATATGGTGCGAAATGCAAGTCAACAAAGGTATGAAGAGGCCAAAGAGTACTATGAATTAAGTAGAGAGGGAGAACAACCTTTGTATGAAGGGTGTGTTAAATATTCAAGACTATCTTTTTTGGTAAAGTTGTATCACATCAAATGTTTATGTGGAATGACTGATAAAGCCATGACAATGGTTTTAGAGTTATTAAAAGATACATTTGAATTTGCAAATATACCAAATTCATTCTATGAAGCCAAGAAAACAATCACCAAGCTTGGTTTAAATTATAAAAAGATCCCTGTTTGTCAGAATAATTGTATGCTTTATTGGGGTAATAAGGAAGATGAAGAGATGGAGACCTGCAAAATTTGTAACAGTTCCAAATGGAAATCAAAAGCAAAAGTTGGTGCAATTGGAGTGTCTGGTGATGGCAATAATCGAAAGAAAGTTCCTGCAAAAGTTCTTCGTTATTTTCCATTAAAACCACGGTTACAAAGATTATTTTTGTCCTCAAAGTTGGTCGAGGATATGAGATGGCATGCAATCGATAGTAAGAATGATGGAATGTTGAGGCATCCTATAGATTCTGAAGCTTGGAAACATTTTGACTTGACGCACACTTGGTTTGCATCAGACCCGCAAAATGTGTGTCTTGCATTTGCTAGTGATGGTTTTAATCCTTTTGGTATGATGAGTACAAATTATAGTATTTGGCCAGTTATTCTCATTCCATACAACACTCCTCCATGGGTGTGCATGAAAGATACATCTTTTATAATGTCAATGATAATTCCCGGTAAAAAAATGCCAGGAAATGATATTGATGTCTACTTACAACCACTAGTCAAAGAATTAAAGGAGTTATGGGCAACAGGTGTCGATACATACGATTCTTTTAAAAAAGAGATGTTCAAATTACATCAACTTTGATGTGGACAATTAGTGATTTTCCGGGGTTGGGTACACTTTTTGGGTGGAACACTTACACAGGACTTGCTTGCCCATCGTGTAACATTGACTCTACTCCTCGTCGTCTTCCTCATAGCAGAAAATGGTGTTTTATGGGTCATCGTCGTTTTCTTGATCAGAGACATAGATTTAGATTGAACAAGGTCCCTCTTTGATGGTCAACAAGATATGCGTGGTCCACCTAAAATGTTATCTGGGCTTCAAATTCTTGAACAGGTTCAAAACATTGATGTCACATTTGGTAGAAAGCCAGATAAAGAAAGGTCGGGAAAAAGAACACGTGGTGGACGACTTACACAAGGTGTCAATCAACAATGGAAAAAGAAAAGCATATTCTTTGAACTTCCATATTGGAAGGATAATCAGCTGCTGGTTTGTTAGGCGGTTTTTTGGGTGAAATTGCAAGGAAGTTTAAGGATTTTCCTATAATGTACGACAATTGGAAACTAGTTCCATCGACAAGAAAAAATAAAATTTTTAAGGATAAAATACAGGTATCAATGATAAACAACTGAATATTCTCTATTTATTGTTTTGATTGTAAACTAACTTTTTTTTTATGATTATTCTAGTCAAAATTTGTTTTTGATGATGCAGAGAAAAAAATATATATCCTTACGAGCCTTGGAAAGAAATGGCGAGACGCACGATGTAGGTTGTTTAAGAAATTTTATAAGTGGGATCTTTCTTTGGAGGAAAACCTACAAAATTATCCTCATTCTGTTAATCAAGACCATTGGACTATTTTTGTCCAATACAGGCGTAAGACAGATACAATGGTAACCATTCTTTTGTTGTGTTGTCATTTGTTTTCTACTGTTTAGTTTTCTGATGTCATTTGTTATCACTGCATGAGAAGGCTGATAAAAATGCTGCAAATAGAGAAAATCTAACGATCCTTCGTACATTCACTTAATCTACTATTGATTGCATACTTAATTGAACAGGTACTTATTACATGTGTTTACTTGTAGGAACTGAGAGATGGTCGAAAATACAGTAGGCGTCAAATGTATTCAATTTGTCATAAAAAGTCTTATGGGTCATTTGTTAATGACGAGGCCAAGGAAAAATATGTAAGTGTAAATAATAGAAGTGTTATGTGATTGTAACTATTTCTTATTGACCACTTTATAAATCAAAATGCAATTGTTAGTTTTGGTAATAGTGAGTTGCAAACCTTTAAAATTACTTATTTGGTTGGTAATAGTGAGTTGCAAAGTTAGATATTTCTATTTCAGAGAGGAATTTAGTTTGCTTCATCTGTTTGCGCAGGAACAATTGCAAGTTGAAATTGGAAAGAGTCCTTCTCCAAATGAAGCATTTGTTAATGTGTTTGGAAAAGAACATCTTGGATATGTTCGTTGTATGGGACTTGGAATAACACCGTCTCAAATTACTACATCTACTTCTCACTCTGTAAGATCAATGTCTAACTTCAATGTATAAATTGATGTTATCTCTTTTGAAAAAAATTATATAAATTGGATTTAGGTACAATAGTTATATAATTATGTATTTAAATTATGTGGATGATATTTATAAATATTTTTTATTTTAATTTATAAAAAATAGGAAAAAATTGTATCATATTTTTTTTTTTATTTTAAATGATTAGGTTTGCGAGGGTTCAAAACTGCCTTCAAATAAAGATAGCGACGGTTGATAACTGTCGCAATTGTTTAGAAACAAATAAATTTGAGTGTGTTTAGCGACGGTTCTAACCGTCGCAAACTGTTTGTAGAGGCGGTTAAAAACCGTCGCAAAAGTTACCGATGGTTGGAACGACCGTTTTTGGAACCGTCGCAAACTGGCCTCGCGACGCACGAATCTGCGACAGTTGCATTACCGTCGCAATCATATTTTGGAGGCGGTTATAACCGCCGCAAACAACCTTTTTAACCGCGGGAAAACATTTTTTTCCTTGTAGTGTGTATCTCACTTATGTAGTGGAGAGGAGTTTGATTAAGGTTGTAAGTGAGAGACTATTTTGAAGAAAAAAAAAAGGCAGTCACCAAAAGAAAAAAGAGAAGAGTAAACCTTATTTGCGATTTCAAATCAGTCTCAGAAAATCAACAACTGCGCACTCGTTAACCGTTAGATCAGGTTGATTTTTGGATAGCAGTTTTGCAACATTCAGATCTTCGTTTTCAACGGTTGGATCGCAAAACGATATCTGGAGAAAGAGGAATAGTGCTCACACAACAACAATTTTTTTTGGGTGTTTTCCTTCTTCTTGTTTTTCATTTGTAAGCTTTAATGCTTTCTTATTTTGGCTGATTATAGGCATAATTTGTGTACCATTTTGAAACTCTCTTGTACCCTTATTTAATTATAGTGGAGTTATTTTTTTGGTATAGACGACCCGTGGTTTTTACCCTTGCATTGAGGGATTTTCCACGTTAAAATATTGGTGTTTTTTACGCTCTTTTATTTTGTTCAATTTGCTACCCTATATATATATGTTGTTGCTCCTCACGGATTCTTGCAAGTTGGGGAAATATTATATCTGCTGCGTATTACTTGTTATTGGGTTTTTGTGTTTATTCCCATCATATATCCCCCATATGATATACTTTGTATCTCCTTTTTCTATCCTCCTTTTTGTATGCTCTATGCCTTTTTTATTTTGCATATCTCTCATCCTCCTTCTCAAATTTTCTAAGGCTCTTTTGTTTTTCTCTATCATACATTCGATTCCTTCTCTCCCTTTTGGTTTCATACTTATATTATTCATCATGACGAGATCTTTCATGTGGCCTTTCATTCTTGTACTCATACCACAAAGTATTCATTTTAGTATTCATTAATCTAGTGAAACTTGCCATGTGGGAAACCACTGTTGGTGATGAAGGCTTAGAATCACCGTTGTCCATGATATCAAAATACAACAAAAAAACAATTAAGTAAAAGAAAGAAAAATGAGTAAAAATGACAACCCTGCTCTTCTAAGTGTTTATCTTCAATAATGTGCGTAAATCAATCAACAAGGTTTTTTATACAATGTTCTCTCTTATTTTTTTGCACTCCCTAATTGCTCACTGATATGATTCTTACAAGAACCAAATTCATGCCTAATAAAAATTGTGAAAAACAACATCTTACAAATGTAAAGGAGTAACACTTAAAAAATATCATTGAATAGGCCAATAGTAAGCTCAAGAAATTTTATGACAAAACCAATAGAATTTTAGAGACAAACAAAAACCAAATAAGCAAGTAAAGTATAGTAAAAAGGAGTGCTAAACAAGACAATTTAAGTATTATGTAAAAGAAAAATAAAAGGCACAAAACACCAAAATTTAGAAAAAATGAGGAACTTGGTATGGTATAACCAACAGATCTCTCAAGTGAAAATATGCTAAAATAATGACAAATTGTGTAGATTAAAATGATGAAAGAAAATTAAAAATCAGGATTTTGTTTTGTAGCTGTCTTTTTCTATTTACACCACAGTTTGCGCATAATTTGCAATTTACACTTTTTTTTCAATTTTCTTTTTATATTTGGATTCGTCTCTTTTTTTATGTTACTTTTACTTTTGAATTTAAATCTAAAGTTAGTACACTGAAAATGTAAATTTATTTTATACTATCGTTCAATTATAACTACAAATCTGTCACATCATATTAAATAATTTTTAAATTAAAATTATGAATATTTTGTCAATGTGACAAGTAATTATTAATTGTCAAAATTTATATAGTCGGTGGATTTTTATAGGACTGCACTATTTTTTTTTTGGGTTATCTACACTACTTTAATATAAAGCTTAAAACTTCTCTTTAATAAGAGATCGAAACATGGAAAATCAATGTATTTTCGTACTTAGTCAAATATTTATAAAATACTTATGTATAAATAAAAAATTGTAAGTTCGATATTATAAATACTTTTTGTCAACAAAAAATTATAAATATTTGCAGTAATTGTCGGTGTTCTAACAAGAAAATTAACGTAATAAAATATCTGCAAAATACTTTCATCGATTTATTAATTAACTAGAATTAAAGTATTTTTTACTTGAGATTTATAGATGTTTAAAACTAGGAGTTTAAAATATTCAAATGCATATTTTTAGTGATATTATAAAATATATAATAGTTTAATTTTTGAGTATAGATCATTTGGAAGAAAAGTATATATTATATATCAAACAAAATTGGAGTTTTAAATACAATCGACATCATTACAGTACTATTCCACCAAAAATATCATGTGATGTATTCATTTGGTTCCAACTCACTAGCAAATAGTTGAGTAAAATAACAACGATTTAACCCTCCTTATAGTTCTTGAGTTAAATCGCCAATTTAATATTTATTCATGTTGTTTTGTTATCTTTCATAAATCTGTGACCATTTGATATTTTACATATTTCATTCAACTTATTGTTGAAAGATCGTGATCGTGCTGCATTGGTGTCCATCAATTCCAACACTTTTTTCTTAGCACAAAACAATTACAACATGCCTTTAATAAAAAACAGAAAAGCAAACGGCACTAACCAAAAATAAAAGATAGATAGAAAGCTAAAGTCTGGTATTGTCACATAATTAAGTCTTATTATAAAATCTAACATTAACCTATTGATCAGCTTATGATGAATCATGTTCAAGAAAAACACAAAATGGGAGGATAAATTGATCACATGAATCATGCTCGCAGCTGCATTCTCATTATATATTTTAATTTTTTTCAATAAATATCAAAATCCTTTCCATCAAATAAAACAGTAGATAAATAGATAAAAAGAAAATGGAAGAGAGATGAAAAGTAAAAAAATAACAAAAATTGATTTTAAAGATTAGAGTGAGAGTAGATGATCTACATGGTTTTATTCTGTCAATATCAAATGGTTTTATTTTGTTGTATTTTTTTCTTCCTTTTATTACATTTGTCTTTGGTACATTTTTACTCATATTTAATTCTATTTGTTTAAAATAAAAATATTTTATTTATAACTAATTAAGATCGTCTTAATTAACTGGTCCCTGGACCATATAAAATTATTTACTTTGATCTAATGATTGAATTAATTATTCCAACTCTTTAGAATAATATTTAAATAAGTACTTACAATATTGAGAACCAAGGATCAAAAACTTGTAGTACTAGTTAATTCTTGTCCCCCAACAAAAAAATACATACCTTATAATAAAAAAAGTTAATTCATCAATTAATAAAAAAAAGTTAATTCACCAATTAATAAAAAAAGTTAACGGTCATAAATTTATTATTATTAATAAATTAATAAAAAAAGGTAACAGTTATAAATTTATTATTATTAAATTATAAAAGTACCGTTTTGATGACAGTTTGACACAACTCCAATACTAAACTCTCAAAAAACTCATTTTAAGTAAGTACACGCTGGCGGACGAACTTATTTTGTTGCCTTTAAAGATACTCTCAAGAACAACTTGAAATGAAAATCATTTTCAAATTGAATCATCACACACCGCGTGTGTTGTTTACCTTTTTTGTTAATAGGTAAAAAAAGTTAATGGTAAAATTATTTTAAGTTGCGGTGAATTATAATAACGTATATGATGAGTCTTTTCCTAACATTTCTCCTCTAATTATAAAAGCATTTTGAGAAAAGAAAAAAGTTTTCCTTTTAAGTATAAGTTGTTTTCCCGATTATTAATGCATTTGTAATTTTGTTAAACATATCTCTTATTAATTTTATTCTTTTATCTTGCAAGATTAAAAACTAAAAGTTAGACACATTCAATACATAAATTATTTTAGAAACATCTATATATATGTAATAATATAATTAAAGACATTAAATTAATTTTTTTTTAATATACGTAAAGACCATCCGCGTTTATAAAAAATGATTGAGGATTATTGACTTTAATAAATGATAGGTGAAAGTGTATCTTTAACATATAAATTAGAAATGAGAATGCATTCCACCAATAAGTTTTTCTCTTTAGCCCAAAGTGCATCTTAACTAATAAATTAGAAATGAGAATACACTACAAAAAAAAATTTGTGATACTCAACTTTTAGTGATATCTTTTAATTTGTCACTATAATTACTTTTAGTTACAGAATGTCACTTATTCTCATTTAATATAATACATTATGTTAACTTAAAAAAAAAACTGAAATATTGACATCAAAACTAATTTATATATAATAACTAAAAAAACTGAAATATTCATATCCAAAAATTCAATTCACCCCTTCACCAAAAAAATCAATTCAGTCACCCTTCACCAAAAAATCATTTCACTCACCCCTTCACTAGAAAATCATTCACGCACGCAACAACAATTCACATTTCGAGCATTTCACTCACCCCTTCAAAAATCGCAACAACAAATTCAGATTCAGATTTTTTCATCATTCGATTTCGTCCTCAGATTCAGATTTCTTCATCATTTTTTCATAATTCGATTTCGTCTTCAGATTCAGATTTCTTCATCATTTTTTATCATTCGATTTCGTCTTCAGATTCAGCCAACTATCTTTTTCACTAAAAAATGGATGATGGCATCTACTATTCTAATGTTCCTCTGAAATTCTTCTATCAGCCAACTGCATCTAAATCAACATCAACATCAGTCTCATCTATGATTCCGGCTTCAACTTCAACATCTGCTTCCAACTGACCCGCTTCCAGCCCGTTATCAGTATCTGAGCTCAGCTTCTGTAGTTCATCAGAAGTTAGGTTCCACCATGACTACCAGGAAGAGTAACAGTATCAAATTCCATTGGTGTTGCTGTGGTATCCGTTCTAATGCCTTCACCATCCATCTCAGCTGCAGGTGTAGCAATCTATTCCACAACAAAAATAATGACAAAAAGTTATTTCAGAGAATCCATTTAACATTGATTTATTATTACAAATCCTTAATATAGAGAGAAGAGCAAACACAATAGAGAGCAGTAGAATGAAATAGATAGATGCATGCAGATATCAGTCGGCACTCAACAGACCCTATGTAGCACTGACACGTTAGATTGAAGGTGTCCAATGTTTAACACATGTCAGTGCTAAAACCGACTCGACACCAACACATGTGGTTACATACTTACATTCAATCACTTCCATTTTTTGAAATTATTATTGTTGTCTACGTGTTAGTGTTGTATTCGGTATTTTGTGACAGTGCTTCATAGAGCTGAGCATACTGCAGTTAAAGATGGATTCGTTAGTTGGACTCCATAGTTAGTATTTGAGTGACAAAATGTAGTTTATGTTATCTATGTATTTCCGTATTTGTAATTCGTGTAAGCCTTATATCTGCATACAAGAAGAGTTAGTTCTTAATTGAGTTCTGTTGCCATTCAGCTAATTAAGAAGGCAGTTATGCCACTTTACATAAAGTTCTATCTACACTCAATTGAAGGTTAGCAATCATATTCAGAATTCTCCAAATTCTCTCTCTACACTTAACTTCTTTGATTTTCTCTCATTTTCTAACCTAAAATAGGTCTAAGCCTAACCTAACTAACTATGGCTAATATCATTCGAATTCTCTCCTTACTTTACTTTGATTTTCTCCAAATACACTCAAATGAAGGTGCATAATGTAGAAGGCAATAAAACACGGATACTCCAAATTTAAAGTCATACACATAATAGATCGTACCCCAACATGGTAGGCATTTGGTACTTATGGGTACGCCCCAGGTGCCTTACAAAAATAATTTTCATTGATTCTTTTGTTGATCACATTGATACTTTCATTATTACCCTGTGAATTACTTTCCTAATTTTCCCTATGTAAATATTCTTTGTATATCTTCTGCAATGAAATATCACCTTTCCTAATTTCCGAATATATATATATATTTCTTGGTTCTGTTCTGATTTTCCATTTGTAATATATTAAATTAGGAAAGCTTCTAGATACTTATTAGATAGTCAATCACTATATAATCAATGTAATTTTTTTGTAAGTAATCATACAGATTAGTCTAATCGATCAAATCATTCAGTACCAATTCTAGTGGACGAATCATTCAGAAGAACCCGAGTTTGAACTCCGGCTGGAGCAACCTTTGGCTATAATTTACTTACCTCCCGACTAAACTCTGGATTATAAGGGTCCCTTTTCCCTGAGAATAGAGGGTTAAGACCAAAAAAAATATTTCTAGTTATTTAAATCCTTTTTCCTCTCAAATCTATATCTTTATACAATGCGACCTTGTTTATACAAAATTCTTGCTCCCTTTAATATGCACCCAGCCCAAGCATAGACCCTTACTTCAACCATCTATAACTGGTTTATTCTTTAGATTATTTGATACCTCTTCTCATCGGCTCCTTCATCGTTTCATGCCTGTTAGGGATTGGAATATTTAAAAGGAGCTGGAGTGGCGGATTGTTTTGCTGAGATACGTTAACCTAGTTGGGGCCCACAAGAGCAGTCAGGTAGGGGAATATCCCAGGGGCATCTCCAAGAAACTCATGTCTTACAGGAAGCAACGGCTGGATTGCCAGAGTACAACATTATGGTCATGACTATCCAACTAGAGATGGAACCATGGTTTCATATACACCTAGCATTGTATTCTTCTGGTTACATTGACAAGAGGGAATTGGTGATGTAAGTGAAGATGTCTGATGGTTTAGTAAGCAAAATCTTCTTACAATCTTGAAACCCAACTATAAGCAGTCATATTAAGGGTTGGACCACAGCCCATGTTAGCGGGATCCTAAAATTCTATTTTATTTATATATTATAAAATATTTTTTTATTAGCATACTTGTACCTTCAATTTTGTATAAATCCCATACCTGTATCCATGCAATGTAATTTCGGCTCTCAAGTTACCATACTTTGTGTGTCAGGGTGTGTGTGCGTGTTTTATTCTCCTTTGTCTCACAGAGTTATGACGATCGAGGACCTGTTGAAAAGATGTACTAAGGGAGAAGACCGGGTTCTTTCCAAGAAAGCTAGATACTTGTAGGCTACATGGCCATAGGCATACCCGAGTTTCAAATTCATAAAGAAAATCGCATCTTATTCACACAACTTACGAAAACCAACAGCTTAAAATATATTAACACATTAATCGCTTGTGATAAAATTGTGTTGTTAGCTCCAGTTCAAATATAGTCATAGACATAGAAACACAAGGATAAAACAGCAACCAATCAAAGCCTTTTTCCCGCAAAGGAAAACAGAAATTAAAAATCCTCACTACAATTTAGGGCTTCTTGGGGTTGGTAGAAACCAAAGAACATTAACCATGCAACCAACAACAGTTGGAACCACTAAATTCTACACAACCCTTTATAAAAAGTTATTTCTCTTGAGCAGATGTAATTAAAAAAGAAAAATGGGAAGTTGGAACTGAATCAACAAACCTGATTTTCCTCAACTTGATGAGCAGTATTTTTTGCATCTTCCTTTTTACCACGTTTACTTCTGTCATTTGGTTTAGCTTGGTATTTAGCTCGGACATCAGGTGGCAAAAGTTCTAGTCGTACAACCCCTTCAACTCCATATTCAGTAAACTGCAACAATATATATATATATATAAAACTTCTGTCAAAATATGATTCTGTTTAATATCCCTCAAGTATAGGGATTCAGTTGAATAGGAGTAATAGTAGGGATTTAGAGTTATATATGAGTACTAATAGGGATTTAGTTATATATGAGTACTAATAGGATTTGGTTGTTTAGTAATCTAGTATAAATATATATCTGATGTATTGCCAATAAATTCAATTCCAATAAATATAATTTTATTCTAATTCTCGAGATGGTATATTTCAATAAATATATTTTTACTCTAATTCTCAACATGGTATCAGAGCTCTCGATCTTTGAGAGCCTTGCTTCCGCATAAACCCTAGCCGCCTTTATGGCGGTAAATTTAGCCACCTTCATTGTGGCCCTTTGCTTCCGCATTAACTTGCCGCCTTCAGTGCCGCCTTCAGTGCGGTTAGCCACCTTCATTGTGGCCCTTTTTGCCGCCTTCATTGCGGTGCCGCCTTCATTGCGGTTAGCCACCTTCATTGTGGTCCTTTTTGCCACCTTCATTGTGGTCCTTTTTACCGCCTTCATTGCGGTTTCGCCTTCGTTGCGGTTTCGCCTTCATTGCGGTTTCGCCTTCATTACGGTTTCTATTTTCCTAAATCCGTAGCCACCTTCATTATGGCCCTTTTTGCTGCCTTCATTGCAGCAACTTGAGATTTCTTTTAGGCCTGCCTAATTTGCACTCCATATAACTCCTCCCATGACAACCTTGCAGATCTTCTAACTAAAGGGCTAAAGAGTAGCAACTTTGAAAGAATTGCATTCAAGCTGGGAATAGAGAACACCTATTCACCAACTTGAGGGGGAGTGTCAAAATATGATTCTGTTTAATATCCCTCAAGTATAGGGATTCAGTTGAATAGGAGTAATAGTAGGGATTTAGAGTTATATATGAGTACTAATAGGAATTTAGTTATATATGAGTACTAATAGGATTTGATTGTTTAGTAATCTAGTATAAATATATATTTGATGTATTGCCAATAAATATGTTATTCTAATTCTCGAGATGGTATATTTCAATAAATATATTTTTACTCTAATTCTCAACAACTTCAATTACTCCAAAAAAGTTAAGCAAACAATAAATGAAGATTAAAAAGGTAAGCTTACCTTAAAAAATCCCTCCAAGAACTGCCGTGCTGAAAGCCGGAGACCTTTCCAACAATAAACCTGAGTCAAAAAGAAAGAAAGATATATAAAAATGTATACTCTAAAATAGGAGGCCAACTATTAGAAGATAAAAGTGCACCTAAAAAGTTTAGATTTTCTTTTGGTAAATATATTGGTTTTGACTTAAATGAGGAAGGATTAGTTTATGGAGGTGCTATGAATGCAGATATTTTGCAATGATGGTTGCAACGAGATGGCCATATTACAATGGATTTTTACTCTTCTGGGCTTGCTATAGGATAAGGTAGCTGTTTTGATGCCGCTCTTGTTCTACATTGGTATGTTTCTACATTGACATCTCCAAAATGTAGAGAAATTGGACACAGCCTTGCTACCTTATTAATGCTTTTGTTCTTTTGCGTTTTTTAATTTATGAAATTTTTTAGAATACCTCATTCTCAAACTTGATGTCCTGTCCTTAATTTCTCTAAAATAAAATTTCTATTTCTACTACCGAAAACAAAATGTTAAACAGGAGATTACCCGGTTATTCTTGTGGTGATATTCAGCTTCTATTCCGGCAGAAGGATCCGTCTGAAATTTAGTGAATGCAAAAAATTTCAATATGTAAGTAAAATGAAAAAGAAAAAAAAAAGATACAGCTCGAACAATGGGAAAAATCATAATAACCAACCCTGCAATATTAAACAATGGAGTGGAGGTAGGAAATGGAAAAAAGTCAATGTCCATTGTTGCTCAATAAGGAAAACTTACATCTTCAGCCAAGGGTTTCCAGTACTCCATAATTGAAGGTGTTTGAACACGCTGAGGATCAGTTAAAGCATTCTGGAAATTCAAGAAACTTCTTGTAAATCGATAATTTAGAAAAGTCATTCTACATTATGACCAATACAATGGAAATGAAGAAATGCTTTTTAACCAAAGAAAAAAAAAATCAACTAAGCAGAACATTAGAATTTTGGCTTAGGGCTTAATTCAATCCGCGAAACCAATTTAATGATAAGGACTGCTCAAGCCTTACATAAATACTACATATATTTGGTCAATATGAGACAAACACACCGACTCACAACTCACAAGTCACACCTAGCACAGTGAAGGTGCTGGAGGATGTAATGAAGGCAGCACAAAGTTTCCGCAATTAAGGCTGCTAGGAGCGGACCACAATTAAGGCGGCTTTCCAACAGTTAGTAAGTAGAGATCAGAGGAACCACAGCTTTCAATTTTTTATTTTCATTCACAGCTATATTGACATAAATGAATTATCATAAAAATAGGGAAGATATATACACGTTATGAAGCATGGGTCTTGACTAAGCAACTCAAAAGTCTAAACCTACAACCAGAGAGCACTTTGATGTTTGTTGAGAGTCTCACATCAGTTGAGATATGGTTTGGAAATTTATTTATAAGTGGAAGACATCTCTCACACTACAAGCTGATTTTGTTCGGGTTGATTTAGGCCGAACCAAATTTTAAGAATGTTAAGTATAGAATGCCATGCCACTATCTACGCATACTTCTAAGTTCTGACCCTAGTGTTCAGCATCCATAAGAGTCAACTTCTACAGAACTAGACCTTGCATATATAGCACAAGCCACAAATTCTGCAAATAAAAACATACCGGATTTTGATCTTCCCACTTCCACAACTGAGACAGTTCTTGGTTACCCAATCTCCATCTTGGCTTACTGAAAATGGAGACATAACAGCTTAAGCAGACATTCTGGGCATGGTGAATAAGACCAAGAATAGCAGCATAAGAATAGAAGAAAGAAATATACAATGTTTAGACTTTAGACACTAATTTTGTTCTATAAAACACAAAGCGCTTCATGTGCCTATGGTTTTTGCCTGGCTGTATCGTGTATGCTACCTACTTGGAAGTGATTTTCTTTGTGGTGAGCTACCTAGTTTTTTGACTCGGTTAACTATTTTTTTAAGTTGAACAAATATTCCCTCTATGTTTCTAGCATTTAAGTTTTAAAATCTGTTCATTATCCAGACTTGGTGACCTACAGTGAAGTTCTATGCAAAACACTTACTTTAATGAACTTCAAAGTTACAATATATACAATAAATATTTTAATTCAGAAACAAAGACCTCGAAGAGTAAAGGAGTTCGTTTTTCTTATCTTCTTGGAGATTATGAAATATTTCTAATCCTATAAACTAACTCATTATTACACAATAAACAATTTGTTAAACAAGCATACCGCTTCTTCGACCCATCCAGTACTGCTTTCTTATCCGCAGGTTGTTTTTCATATGGTAGGCAGCCATCACGTTTCCACCAAACCTAAAAACGTACAGAATGAGATCATACAGATAGTAAACATATCCTTGATACTAATGATAAACGACAATCACATGATTATGCGCAAGAGAACATAGGGAGGAAGTGTTGAGGAGGATGCTCGCCCAATTCTTTTCTCGTTCTAATATATGCTCAATTTTGTGAAAGAACTCTTTCCCTTTGGATGGAGTGATTTCAATAAGTTTTTTAACACGTTCTTCACATGATGTAATCTCTTCTTTCTGAATCACAATAGGATAATGCATTACATGGTTACGTGTAAACAAAGCAATTTCAATCAAAACAGCAGCTTTAATCACTATTGAAAAAGCTAAAATAAGGTTCTTCCTTCGATAAAAACCAGTTCATGTTTCTTCAGATGGCAGGAAAGTAAAGACAAAAATAACAAAGGAGATGTTTCAACGTTGTACATACAATCTTATATCTAACAAAATGGAGGATAATACTGTAAGAAAAGAAACTTACAAAAACTATAGATGCTTACCGCATCTAAATACTGCTTTTAGGGCAAAAAAAAATAACCATTTGTTGAACGAAATGTTTTAACCGGGAAACTTGAAGCCTGTTTACTTTTTAAAAACTTTCAGTTTGTAAAAATTTGCATTCATTTTAGATTGTCAACAAGGAGCTGAAAGACTTGTGTAGTGAAAAATTGTGATAGAGAGATGATAAAAGCCAAGTTCAGAAGAATACATTTTTAGAAACAATGAAAACAATGTTCTGACATTATCAAAATTTGTGAAAATAGTAGATTTGTTTTAAAAATTGTAAAAGAAAATGGTGAGGGACATATTAGATCTACATTCTCTTATGTTTATTAGTTGAAGTGGAAATGAAAACAGGAAACATGAAAAGTTAATGGCTTGGATTCCCATTTCTCATTTGGTAATGTATTGCTAGGAAACAAAATATTTTAAAAAAATCCAGCCAATGTTAGTTTCCTGTGAATATTTTTAAAGCATTCATATCAAACATGGCAATCTAAGACTACGAAATTAAAACTTAGAATATTCCAAAAAAAAAACTCCCCACCAAACACCCCCTAAGTGATACAGTAGACATCCTTTCAAGTAAGCCAATAATAACAATTAGCAAATATAAAGTGCTAAGGAAGTATAAAAATTCCCAATGTAATGTTTTCATATCCAAAAGTATAAAAATTAGCCGCCAGCCAATCTAGCTGCGTTACCTAAAGAGTTCAAAGTAGGCAGTACTAACCATGTTTTCAGATGGCAATTCCTTATCACCTTTTCCAGGGGCCTAAAAGCAAATGAAAGAGAAACCATCAGCTGATATGGATTACATACTAAATACATCACATCGAAATTAGTTTTCATAAAATTATATTACCTTCAAATAATTGAACAATATGAGACATTGCACAAGAACATGGCGTCGAAAACTTGGATCCTTCAACTATTAGGAATTGCGCAATAACAGGAAACAAACAAGAGGGAATATTGAGTCAGGACTTGAAAATCTCAACAGAAAAATGATTACACATTTTTAGTGGTAAGCATAAAAAAGTTGGTAAAATCTTCACCTCTAGACCCATTAGTTTACTGCTTGTGAGATATTTTATACTAAAGTTAACTGCTTCTTCCTCCAAATTATTAGCATCTCCCTCTTCATCACTTAAAGGTTGTGCTTCAAATGTATTCAGTACAACCTTTTATACAACAAAAATTCTTATGTAAAAAGCAAAGAACACAAGCAGCTCGATAAATGAGAAGAAAAAATGCGTGCATGCACACAAGAAACTATGAAATAAAATATTACCGACAAACTTTAGTGGAGCATGAATTATAGAAGCTGGGTTAGAAAAATATTCCTGCATCAAATAAACTGAGACTGATTAAAATATTTGTTTTAGGTTCTTTTATTGAGAAAAAACACTGTCCTGCAGCATGTAGTACAACCATTCATGACAAATTTTATATTGAAAATTATTAGAATTTAAATTAAGGCATTAAGCCTAACTCAACTCTTACAAAATCAAATTTTAGAGTGAGGGATGTCTCCCACTTATAAACTCATTTTCAGGCCTTATATCATTCAATGTGAGACTCGTAGCACACACCCCTCACCCCGAGGATTAGACATCTAGAGAGTAACTCAAGCGGCCCGATAGCGGGTGGCCCAATGGATCTTGGATAGACTTTGATACAATCTTAGAATTTAGGTTGAGCTTATTTTTAGGCTTTATCTCATCCAACGTGGGACTCTTAACAAAACTCATGTCAAATAGCAAGACAAAGCTCAAGTTGAGAAAATGGAAGAGACCTCCCTATCAAGAATTAAAAATTAAAATTTAAGTGAAGACCTACCTGTAAGCCCCAAAATGTTTCATAAAAATTGAAATCAATACATATGCCTGGAAAGTAAAGAAAAGAAATTATTAGCTGGAATTAAAAAAAATTAACCTAAGTACTTGTATTTATAAGAATGGAAATCAAGCAAGCTAAGATAATAGGCAAGGATGTACCTTCTATGGGTTTTTTCTCGTATTTTGTATCATTCGATGTGTTAAAAACTCCCTTGATATTTAAAGCTGCAAAAGTTTATCAAAGACATCAAAATGGCAAGACACTCAAGAAAATGAAATCTAAACCAGAAGTTAAGATAGACTTCACAAAATTGTACCGGATCGCTCTGATAATGGAAAGAAATGGGCCAGAAACATGAGAATTCTTCCGCAAAAGACCACATCGTTTGCCTATAACACCCATAGCAACACATTGAATTATGTAGCCTTATATAACACCCATCCCAATTGCAGCGATTCATTCATATAAAATAATCGATACTCCTTTAATACTACAAAGCTGATGAGAAGTTTATCATAGAGGGAGGAAAGCAAGAAACAAATAAGGGACAGAGGGAGGGAGGAAAATAGGAAAGACAAAATGAGCAGTTGAGCACTCAAAGTTGAAACAAATCCTTAATGCAGGAAGCAGGAATGTTATAAATTAGCATTTAGATTTTAGACACAATAATCAACTTTAAAGCTTTAAATATAATAGGACATAAATTATGTTTAATGTACCTTTGAAAGACGGCGAAGAAGTTGATTGCAGGTTCTCAGCATCACAAGTTTTCCTCGAGCAAAAAGTTCTTGCTGTGTGTCAGGCAAACATAAAAGTTCCACATAAATACAGGTCAGTTATACAATACAATACTTATGCAATAAATCATTAATTAGAGAAGCACAATGAGCTACAAACAAATGAGAAATGTACCTTTCCCATTATATCTTGTTTACTCTCTATATAGCCAAAAATATCCTTGCAGTTTTTCATTGTTGACATTTCTGTCAAGTCTTCCAACAGCTGAAAAATCATACCACCTTCAATGTGTTCCTTCTCACACAGATATAGCACTATATCTGAAAAGTGAAAAACCACATACAAACATGAGTAGGAGAGAATCACAAGATGACTTTACAATTAAAATGTTTAAGATTTAACTGTATTGAATTTAAGCATTCGTAAATAGTGCACAAACCAAGAAGGCGAGGAATGTGGCCTTGGGTGGTTTCATTAGCATCGATTGATTGCCCGAATTGCATTACTTTCTCCCCACTCTTAGAGCTGCTGACTGAACCAATGTGCAAAAAAAATAATACAGGCCATAAAGAGTCATAAATAAGGAAACAAGAAAACAAAAAGGGGAACAGAAACAGCTACTGCATTAGATAAGTCCATATTTGAAATGGTTTTCCTAAAACGCTGTTTTTAGTTTACACGTTCACTTTATACAAGTCGTTTAAGCCACCTGATAACACTGTATACTGCACCATTTAATAGACTATAGACTACATCTTAATGCAAAAAACAAATAAACGAGTAAAAAGAAAATACTTAAAAGGATGCAAGTCAATGGCAATTGGTAAGTACAGGCACTGGCAAGAAAGCAATAAAGATTGTGTCATGAAATACATAAATCTCAGCTAAATATAAACATGTCTAACATTACTGAGAAAGAAAATAAGCACTGAGTGCAAATATAGTTAAACACACATTACATTATAGTAACAAGGAAACTGTTTTGCTAATAAGTAATGATTGCATTGTGCCCAAAGTAAAGAGTATAACCATATAAGTATCATTCCATAACCACTGTATTAGCATAAAAAATGTATAATGCATCAATTATGTCTACCATGAAACTAAGGCTCCGGCTCATGACGAAACCTTTAACAGAAAAAGTAAAATAAATTTTAGTTTCTTTATCAAGCATAAAAGACACGCCAAAGAAAAAAAAAAAAACCATTGGATTTTCCCCAAATAAACATTAAGAAATTTGTAGAATACCAATTAGATTGGTATTATATATTCAATTAGCACATAAAAAAGAGTAACCTATGAACAAGGGCAGCAGTTAAACATACCACGAATTCCTGAAGTAGCAGCCGTAGAATGTTTTCTAGGGACTGATTCTCATCTTGGGCCAATTTCGTTTGTTTCTGTTAATCACAAATCGATTAAATTAACCACAACCTTTAACAATGTCATATCAAAGTTACTAGAAAAGGGAACCTCGGGCTCATGCTGTCAATCAGTCACAAATTCACCATGCAAACATCAAAAGACATTCATATTGTACTCTTCTTAAGTTATACATATCCCATAAGTTATACATATCCCATAACCAAAACCCTTCTGAAATTTAAGAGTCTCTCCCCCTTTTTCCTTACAGTGCCTTAAATACAAATCTCTTCCCTTTGCACCACCCAAAACAAAAACAAAAAGCCAAAATCACCACTACATCCATACTACAGAAATTAATTCAGAATTGTTCATTATAAATCTGCACTGTTATTGTACAGGAATGGAGTTAGAACCAGTTTGGATAAACTTCTGCATAAACACTTATAAGCTTATATGAATATTTTTGTAAGCAATGAATCATAAGCTGATTTTAACAGGGAAGCTCCAATGAACTAAAGGCAGTGTTGTCAATCATAGAAAATAGCGGTTTGCTCAAATTCCGCTATGCTAGCGCCACTATTTGTCAACAGTTTGTACTAAATCACATCGGTTTTATCAAATTCTGCTACGCTATAGCACCACTATAGTCACTAAATGATAACAACAGTGCTCAAAAGAATTTCGAAATTAAAAGAACGAATATACCTGAGGCTTTATTACTTCTTGAACAGTTTGCAAAGCAAAACTTTCAGGTGGCCCAGTCTGTAATATGGCCCTTTTAAATACCTCCTGCAATTAACAATAAACCAGACAACACATAATCAATGAAATTTTACAATGGGGAAATAAAAATTATCTTTTTTTTTGGTATGAAACCACTGTAATTAGGGTCTTTAGCACTCCAGCAGCTCCACAGAGTATCCCCACAAGCTTCGATCCTTTGGACCAGCTATGAGACTAATCTCCACTCGGGTACTTAAGTTGCAACTTAAAGCTCTCCTTCCCTCCCCAAGAATGTGTTTTGACTTTTGCAGTGATCAAACCACAATCCTCCCCCACAAGCTCGGCGCTACTTAGAGACTGTTTGTTTTCACATTGGTAGCAGCACACCTAACGTGCGTCCAATGTAAAGCCACATTTTGTAGCTTCTTTATTTTCACAGACACAATGCTTGGGAACTCGAGAGTTTTGTTTATACCGCAGTTCCAAACAACCACTTAATCAAGTTAGCCACACCAGGTAAACATTATCTAGTTTGATACTATAAGCTTTATAGACAAAATTATCTACTTCGTTATATAAATCCCTAACCTATAACCAATCAATAAATAAACTAATAAACGCATTATTCAATTAAGCTATAAAAACAAGAGTGGGTATCAGGGATTAATTATCCAAACGCACCATACACACGCACACGCTCATACAGAAAAACGGTTAATGCGTTTGATTTTTGCATACAAAAAATTGAAGTATGAAAAGAAAGGGAAAAAAAAGAAAGAAACTTACCATGATGGGGTTTGAAACAGAAACACTTTTTCTATTGAACCTCTAAGACTTGATTTTTGACGAATTGTGATTCTGTGGAAAAAGAGAACATAAATAAAATCTCATTTTAATTTCACAAAATGTCGAAAATAAAATAAAAAGGAAAATCGAATACGCGCACTAAAAAGCGAAGAGTTGAATTGAAGCAGAAAGCAAGAGAGTGTTGAGTGAGAGAAATACACAAAGGAGGAGTAGAACGCCGTGTTTAACTTACGCGGGCAAGTTTTACCTTATTATTGACCGTTTAAATTTTTTTTTTTTTTGGGAAGAATGGTATTGCGAAAACACATGGAATTACCTGAAGATCTATAGTATTTTTTTAAAAATTGAAGAATGGGTGATCAATTATCATTTTACAGGGTAGTAAAGTCGGTCAAATCCGATAGTACAATTCATTTTGCCCACTATTTAAGACGATTTGAGTTGAAAGTTTGAAATCACATCTCTAAGTTGATATGTCCTATTTAATCTATTAAAAAAACGGGACTAAAATGAATCTCATAATAAAAGCTAATAAGGATATGAATTCTATGTATAATGATAAAAATAAAAAATAAAACTTAATCATGTTATCTTAGTTCATCTATACATTATGAAAGTCATGACATATATTCTTATGTTTAGAACGAAGAGTTAGAGCACGGTAAATTGATCAATCAAGAGATCAAGCTCTGATACCAATAGAAGGTGCTGAAAAATACAAAAAACGAGGAGTTGAATTGTGTTTTTGCATTTATGAACAATACTTTGATTGTTTAGCCAACAATATATGTTCTTTATCAAATCATTCAACTTACGATTATAAAACATGTTTATTAAAATAAAGTTATATCATAAAGAACTTAGATTAGAGAAAGAAAGAAGGGACACAAGGATTTTTATACTAGTTCACAACAAAAATGTTGCTATATTTAGTCCTCCCTTTTACAAAGAGATTTTGTCTCACTACAATTGAGTACTTAATTCATTATTTCAACAATAGTATACAAGTATTGTTTACTCTAACTCTTCGATCTTTGAGTATTCTTCTTTAATTTCTCCAGGCTCTTACCATTTGAACATTTCTTTAACTTTGTGGCAGTCTGCCATTGAGATTCATAAGTATTGTTATACCTCTTCAGATACCTCTTAAGGATGAATGAGTTGTTACCACTATCTGGCCGATTTACATCAATTCAATTTGTGTTTGAATTGATATAAAGTTTGCTTCTATGATTCCAACTCTCATTGAGAGGATGTTACATATCAAATCTTATATTAGTTCAAGTGTATGAAAACACTTTGACTGGTTTACATCAATTCTAGTAACTCTCTATTGAGAGGATTTTTAATTCATTTTTTTCATATGTTTTAGGCTTTTACAAAATTTCTTCTTAACACATTGTCTTTTTCATTTTCTATCTTCTACTCGATTGATTGATCAGTTTCTACTTAAATACTGAGAAGAAGTATCCTTTGAGAATGTTACCGTTGAAGATCTTTAATTAGCATTAACGGGCAAATCAACCTTTAAGACATATCCATATATATCTTCACAATATCTTCAATTAAGAAGACATATCTCAAAAGATGTCATGCACTTCTTCAGTTAGGAGGATAAGTCCATTATAATGAGTGTAGACTTCTTATCAAAGCGTTGACTTCTACAAATTGTTGACTTTATTAGAGTGTTGACTTTCTATTAGAGCATTGACTTGTATTAAAGCCATACGATCAAATGTTTGCCACACTTATTAGATGCAAAATTATCAAAGCGAGCATGTATTAACGTTTGAGAGCACGTTCATCATAGTCATACATAGCTTTAATAGATTCTTCAGAGTCATTGTGAACTTGTTTGGCACATTATATTTCTTTGTTCAATAAGGGATTTAACTTGCACCAGATCATTAACTTTATCGGAGGCTTTACTTGGAGATTTCTTATTTTGATCTTTGAGTCAGAGGCTCAAGATGGTTTTTAGTTCGAGCCAGATAATGATTGTAGTGCTCTTTACTTTTCTCTTCAGAGGAACAATCATTGACTTTTTTTTTTGTCTTTATCGCTTTGACTTGATATAACAAAGGTTCACATTTTGATCTTGTAGCTTATTGTGATGTTGATTATGTTGGGAACAAAATTAAAAGAAAAAACATAAGTGGTGCATGTCAGTTTCTTCGAGAAGTCCTCATTAGTTGGTCATGCAGAAAACAAAATACAACTGCACTATCAATAACTGAAATCGAATATGTCTCACATGTAAATTGTAGTTCTCAAGTTCTTTGGATTAAAAATCAACTTAAAGACTTTTTCTGTAAGATATTCAAATGTTCCAATTTATTGTGATAATACAAGTGCAATTAATTTGTCAAAAAATATCATTCAACGTTCAAAATCAAAACACATTGAAATTTAAACATCATTTTATTAAGGATTATGGGACCAAAAAAGATGTCGAATTAATTTTTGTTGATACTGAAAATCAACTTGTTGATATCTTTACAAAACCTCATAGTAGAAGATCGTTTTGATTTTATTAAAGAAAAATTAAACATAACAAAAAATAAACCAAACTTTTGTTAAGGAACCTTCTCTATTTTCAAATTGTCATTTCATTTATTTCTTCTATCTCTCTCTTCAAAACCCCACTCAATTTTCATTGTTTTATGTTTTCTTTCCCCATGTTTGCAATCACATCTTAACCATTCACCTCTGCAACTTCCACACGTGCATTTCTCTCTTCTTTTCAAAATTGATAACTTTTTCCTATCTTTTTTATCTTCTATCATTCTTCAAACCCTTATTCCTAACAACCTCCATTTCAAGTTTTCAATTTTTTCACTCAAAAAACTCATCTATGGCTCCAACAAAATCCTCTGGGAAAAAGGCACCAACCAAACCCAAACCTTAAACACCATCTCCTTTTCATTGCCCTACTCCTCCAGAATCATCCTTTTTAGAAAAAATCTTTTCTTTTATCTTTCAACCTCTACTGAACTCAATCCACCTCCCCTTGTCATGTCTCTTTTCACCACTTTTCTACCCCTCTCTTTCAATGTAACCTTCCAACCATAACCCAAACACCACCACATCTTCACCAAAAATCAAAATTGACAATTAGACAACCTCCCTCAAAAAGAAGATTTATGAGAATCGTGGTTGGCATTGGTACTTCCAAAAAATCAAAGAGCATTGACACAACCATCTATACCATCTCAATCAACTCTGACAATGAATTTTCTCCACATAAAAGGTTTGAATCATTTCCATCATCTTCATCTTTACCAAAAACCTCTTAACCATTACCGACAACCACCACACCTTCTGAACCACCATAGAAATCACCTGAGTCACCTATCGAACCCTCAAAATCTACTCCACACACATCATCAAAAGAAACCCCCAACACAACCCAACATATTTCAAAACTATTAAAATTTGTTTCCAAAAAGGAATCACCCAAAACTTCCTCCATAACAACTTCAAAATCCTCATCCTCCATACCAAAACACACACAAAAGGAAAATCTAGAAAACCAGAATGTTATGTCCCAAAAACCAGACTTTCGGAATGTTCTACACGAAAAACCAAATCCACATAACGTTATCCATCACAAAAACACCTCTCATAACGTTCTCCATAAAAAACTACACTTCCAGAACATTCTCCAACAAAGTAAAAAACTCAAGAATGTTATCCATCAAAACCCAAATCCTCGAAAAATCCACTAAAAACAGCAACCTCCAAAATTTTCATTGCACCCTTATCTCCTCCGATCATGAAAAAACTTACTAAGACAAATGGGATGAAAGGCTAGTAGGTATTTGGAAGAACTTTTGTCTTTGAAAATCTCAAACTTGAAGGAACTCCAATCAAACAGTACACAAAAAGCTTTAGGTTGGTCCAAAATTTTGGAAATTTCTGATAAATATCATCTGAAAGTTATTTGTGTTGTCTACTGCAAAGCCCAAACCTTTCTTGAAAAAGCTCTAATTGTAACAAAACTCAAAGGGGTAGAAATTCGTATAAGGCCTGATGTTCTTGTTAAAATTCGGGATCTTCCCATTAAAGGATCTGTTATAACCAAGTTGGTTTGAAGAACTATGACTCTTACTTGTTTTGATGATAACAAATTATTTTGTGGAAACAATTTAAAGCACTAATGTTCTGTTTTAGTGTGTAGTTTCCAGATCAGGTTATTCTACACGAGTTCATGCTCCACCCTCTAATCTTTTGGTTCAAGTTAAACGAACACCAAGACTCCACTCTATTCTCCACATTCTAAGTCTGGTGAACACGCTCTAAAATGCGTCTTTGGTGACTTTATCTAATACAAGCAATGCTCTTATTATTCTGGCTCTAATAATCACAACAAGCATCTTTTTTCTCTACCTCCAATAACCTTGACAAGCAAGTGATTGTATGCCTCTAATAATCGCATGAAACATCTAATTGTCTATCTCTATCAATAGTCTATGCTCTGATGATATTCAAGGGTTTGATGAAATTCAACACTCTGAAAAATCAATGCTCTGAAAAGACAACGCTCTAAATAAGACAAAACTTTTGTGTATCCTCTGCTAAACACTACGAATTTGTATTTGTTTGAAGGTTTATGCAACATACTCTGATCATAATATCCTCTGCTTTTTCAGTCTCCATGTCAAGATCCGCATAATCAATTTCAAGGATATTTTTGACAAGATTTAATGGCGAATCAATCTCAGAAGAATCGAAACGAAACTTCATGATACATGTTGATTTCTTACAATCAGGACAACAACCAGAAACCCTAAAGATATCTATAAAAGGACGTGTAATCCTTATTGAAAAGCACAAGCAATAAGACACTGCAATAAGCACAATATAGTTGTCTCTTCACACTTACTCTTAATATGGTGTCTTGCCTATTCTTTTGTAATCTATCCCAATAGTGGTTGCGTCCCTCAAAAACTTGACTGTACTAAGCTAGAAGGTTGAGAAAACTTGAACACAGTCAGATTGACTAGTAGGTATTTAATGGAAGTGTAATTCAGTTAGTGAATTAGTAGATTAAATTCTTTAGATTGAATGAACTGGATGTAGCTACCATGTTGATGGTGAACCAAGATAAATTAGTTGTGTCATTTTGTTATATTTTTATCACTTTATTTTAGTCTTGTTTAAAATAAAACACAATTCAACCCCCCCTTATTTCTTATATTTCTCGTTCTACAAGATCCACCATATTTTACAAAAATATGAAGTTTTCAATGAACTCTTCACTCCAGGGTATATCAACTTTTTGTATGCTGATTTAAAACCTCTCCCAAAAATCTTCAATAGCATTAGCCAATATTATGTTCTCCCTCATTGTGGAAGTCATGAGTTTGTCTCTAACAACGATGCCCTGACCATTTATCACCATCTCCATGGCCACAAATTAAACCTGCCCTACATCATTATTGAAAACATGATAACTTCCACCAATCGTGATTACAAACGCCTCACTATGCCCTATGGTATAATCCCTACCAAAATCTTCAAATATTTCAAAGCCCGTTTTAAGGATGATGTATCCTTTTCAAAATCTCAAAATTTACCTCAAAAAATATTTTCCATATGAAAAAAGATTCATCTCTCCCACAAACATTATGGGCGAAAACCCTTATTCAACCCCACTGCTCAAAATTTTAATCTGAATTTTTTTCTTCAGAATGTTCTCCCTTGAGGTAGAACGTTCTTGGTTCTGTTCTCCATTAATCTGAACCAATTCCTTTTGATCATCAAATTCTAACTGTTTTCAGAACACCAAATTTGAGCTCCAAGCAACATTCTATTTTACAAGGACAAACATCCAATCAAATTAACCTTGGACGAGTTTCACAAATGTTTTTCCTCTTCTTCTCTCTCCAAGTAAACTTATCCTCTCTTTTTGGTATCAATGTTTTTTTTTGCTAGCCTTGCCTTTGATTCAAATACTCCCGTTGTTACTCAAAAAAATACACAATATGTTACCGTTCCAACTATTAGTTCAACTTTTACCACACTACAAATGACACACAAGTTCCAGCTTTCCAAAGACAAGGAAGGACATCCCAAAGATCCATCAAAGAGGACAAAGATTGAAAGTGGTACATCCAAGACAAGGAAGGACATCCCAAAGATATTTACTGCTCTTCAAACTATCATTGATCGACAAATTCATCAAGACAGGGAGAATGCTATTTTAAGGGAATGAATGGTTAATGAAGCTACACAAAAACTAGGTCTTAATGCCCTTCTTCCTAATCCTCCTTATTCCTTTCCTGATATGCCAAGTCCCACCATTTCCTCCTCATATGATGGTTCTTCACAATTAGTGTCATTCTAATATATTTTGTATTTGTTTCCTCCCACTTCATTTTGTTGTGATAAAGGGGAATAGGAAGAATTATATTTAAATTTTAAGAAGTAATTTTGAAAAACTCCTCATGTACTTATTTGCTTTAATATTCTGCAAGTCTATATTTGTTCTTTTTGAACCATATGTATGAATCGTTATAATGTTTGATTAATGAAAAAGATATTCTAGCTCAAAAATGATTGTTTGCGTAATGGATGCAAAATTTAAGAGGGAGTTTTTTAACAAAAACATTTTGCTTAATATCATGCTTAAATCAAAATTCAAAATCTAATAAATATGTTTGTTATCATAAAAAAGAGGGAGAATTTTTAGGAAAAATCCCTAATTATTGTTTTGAAGATAATCAAACAGTTAATTAAATTTTAAATTATAATAATGATCATATTATCTATTAACTTGTGTTTTTGAGTGATTTATTCAAAGTTAGGAAATCAAACATAAGCTTTCATATTCATGCAAAAATCACGTGGCCCTTTTCAAAGCAATCAAGAAAGTTTTGATCATTATTTGTGGTCCTATATAATTCCCTATCAATATATAATTCCCTATCAAGACAAAAATCCACTTTTGTAAAGTCCAAGAGTTTTTGAATAATCTTCAAAATGAATGTCAAAATGATTGGAGAATGTTCAAAAAAACATTATGGGTGTCCTTTAATGAAGACATAGTCAAGACATATTAGTTAGGGAAGTCTAATTGTAAGTTAAAAATGTCAAATTCACACATTAGACTGCAGAGATTAAATGAACACTTAAATACCTCGAATTGAAGGGCCAAATGATTAAAACAATCTTCAAATTGATCTCCAGACTAATAAGCAATGACAAAAGGACACAAGGACATTTTACTAACATTGTTAATGTAGAAATCTATGCATGCTTTCTGTCAAACACAACGTCAACTGACATTTGTGTAGTACCCCAATTTTGTCCAATTTATTAGAAATAATTCAAAAAGTATTAATATCCATTTTTATTATATATCAAATTTTTTTGATCTCTGCCTTCATAATCATTGATACTAAAAAAGGAAATAAAAATAATTACAATAAATAGGCTCATTATGTCTCATCAATGCCAAATCAAATTACCATTTTAAGTCAAATCAAATTACATTTTTAAAAATAAAGACAAATCAAATTACAATTTTAAAAATAAAACCAAATCAAATTACAATCTTAAACAAGCTAATTTTCTGCTTATGTTGCCTTGCTAGCCTGCCTTGCTTTTGTTTTCTTCTGCTGCACAAAATATGGCAAAAATGGTATTGTAATGAATAATGAAAAGTCAACTCCTTTTGTCTTTAGCCATTTTACACATGATACAGAGCAAAGACAAACTTTTTAGTTTGAAGCATAAACTAAAAGACAAATTATGTTGGATCCAAGATCCAAAGTTCCAAATAAAAAAAGCCTCTTTAGCCCAACAAACTATCCCTGTCCTTTACAATTAAAATTCCATCAAATGAACAGATAAAAACAAATAGGCTAAAACCATGAATGCATAACAAGAAACTTGTTAGCATGACTCTTAAAAATACATGATAAAAATTATATAGTTAAAATAAATTTTTAGTTTCCAAAAAATTTTAAAATTTCATTTTTAGTTTCTGTTAAAAAAGCACATGTTTTATGTAACACCCCGATTTTTTTTTAAAAGCACGAGTGTATTTTTTTTTAAAAATAAATCGATAAAAATCCCAAGTTAAATCCATAAATAAAGAAAATACTCTTGGATAAAATATTTCAGTCGTAACACCACGACAAAGGTTATCATTAATTACAGCAGCAGAAATGGTTTTGAACAAAAATCCAAAGTATCCAAGTAAAATATACACCAACTAAAATACTTTGTTTCGAATACACAAGTTCCCTTTTTACAACAACAACTTGAAATAGGAAAGGGAAAATAAATAAAATTCTTGATTACAACCCTAAGCTGATCATTAATCTAACTGAGGGTGACTGGGTACTGAGAATCCACGAGCGGCATCAAGCCCCCTGCTTTCGGTCACACAACCAACCCATCGCACAGAGCTACGAAAATTAGTTCCCAAGCACCGCAACGTGATCACGGTCAACTTTCTCTTCAGTCGCGTCGCAAGATAAAGCTTAGATCTAGGTGATATGTGAGGTTTTATGTTTGGCGGTTTTGGAAAC
Organism: Cicer yamashitae; assembly: GCA_037974755.1. Classification (NCBI taxonomy): domain Eukaryota; kingdom Viridiplantae; phylum Streptophyta; class Magnoliopsida; order Fabales; family Fabaceae; genus Cicer; species Cicer yamashitae. The sequence goes on from JBBPBQ010000003.1 coordinate 41,601,431, forward strand.
CACCCACAGGGTTTCGCAAACAAAGAAGAAAGAAGAAGAAAACGTGAGGCTGGGGAAAATGTTTTGCTTTCTTTCTTTTTCTAATCTTCCTCTCACAATCACTTAACATGTATATATATATATATTAACTTTCTAATAATATACATATATATAACTAACTCCCAAAAATACATACATATATATATATATATATATATATATATATATATATGTTTAAATCAAACCAACAAATAACTAAAACTCTCGCACACCCATCAAATTATTTTGATAAAAATATCTACTCTCGTTGCAACTCAATTTAGAGGTAAAATTTTCAGCAACCAGAGATATTTTTAACAAAATAGTCCGATAATAAATTATTCGTAACGTAATTAAATTATTTCCCGCCAAATAATTCTCACCGGATCTAACTATATATATATAAAAATATATATAAATGAATATATATATATATATATATATATATATATATATATATATATATATATATATATATATATATATATATATATATATATATATATATATATATAAAGAACATAAAACAAACTCTAATAAAATATGCTTTTGGTATTTAATTCACCAAATGAATTAAAATTGGGCTAAATGCCTCGTCAATTTAATACCAATATACTAAAATTGCATAAATTAGAGTTTGAAATTTATGGTCTTACATTACTACCCTCCAAAAAGAAGTTTCGTCCTCGAAACTTAAAGTAAGAGTAATACCACACTAGGTTTGCACTCCAACTCAACATACATGCTAGAACTTGTTTTGTCCAGCCTACTCGAAGAAAGTACCGTCTATCCCTTCTCATAGGGTACTTAATAACTTTACGCACTATTATAGCCGGTAAGACTCGCCTATTCCATTCAACATGATTTTGTCTACTATCAACAAGAGATTAAGGATGATCAGTCCCTTAATTTGTCAATAAGTAACCAAAAGCCATGATGGTGGCTTAGACTATCTTAACCGAACTGTAATAGCATTCTTTGTGACTTGCACTGAAGGTTATGCTAATGCACAAGCGGTGAAACAATCTCCTCGAGGTCCATTGAGTTTCCCTTAATTTCCTATCGACGAAGTATAATCGCCCAAAACTATGTCACATAGCCTCATATACATCCACTTGGTAAGAAACATCCATTAGGTTCCAAATTGAAACTCTAAGTATGACACCAACACCCTGAGCATAAAACAATCATTATCGCCAAGAACTCCCTAATTTCTCCATTGTCCACAAATCCTCGATTTTCTTTAGTCGCACGACTACACCAAACCACAGTGTTCTTACCAGAATGTTGGCCTGATTATAACTTTAATAATTACATCCCAACATCCGATTGGTGATCAAAGTTTCCTCAAATATTTTAGACGATGTGTCAGAACTATACCACCTACCACACAAACTTCCTTCAGGTTTAGTACTTCATTTTCAAGAGTCACGTCTCCAACAAAATCCAACTTGAATTTCATTCACTAGTTAAGACCTACATTTGTCTCATTCCTAACACCTCAAGTTCACGTTTCACTAGTCAATTTCCTTCATACTTCGCAATTCTAGATAAACCCGGAAATAATTTTCATACATCTGCTGCCAACATTCATTATGATACTTCTCAATTTCGCCGCGTCCTTTATTTGCAGCTTGGTGATTATCTTTCCATCTTGACAGGTCAAACACATTGAATTCACTCCATTACTTTTCCATTTATACAAACCTTATATTTCTACCTCGAACCTTGATACGTCTTCATTATTTCGAAATCATTACTTAGCTTACTCTTGTATGTCTTTTTCCAAAAGTTGCTCTCTCCTTTGACAGCCACAATTGGCACACACCATTGTGCGTCATATTTCAGAATATCATCCAACTTACTTGATTTTCTTTGGTCTTTCCTTTTACTACTAAACTTTTCTTCCTTAAAATAAGCTTGTCATCCCGGTCTTTAAGAATTTCTTCAACAATTCAACAACATCTTAACTCCTCTAAATTTTCACACTTCCCATGAAATATTCTACATCTAAATATATCTCAAAACACTTTTCACCTCTACCATCATTCAACCGTCCATGTGGTCAGCATCTAGAGTCCTTTATTTTCTTAGCTCATTCGCCATCATACTTCGTCTTGCTTCGTTATAGTGATTTCAATAAATTAAGCCTTACTAGTTCCCACTAAACTCTTTCGTTCCATGTTCAATTCTTCCCTACCAAACAAACATTTAACTCTTATGACATGCCTTCAAGTAGTGACTTTGAATTCATTGGCGTACTCTTCTAATAACAATGTCTGATTTTCGGATAGGATAATTCATTTCATGAATCCTTAATTAACATAAGCTATATACCCATGTGCTGCTCCAACAAGTTTCATGGCACATTTTCCAAAATTTGGTTCACTCGCTAGATTTTCTTATTCATTCTCAACATTCACCAAGGTACCAAATAAAAGGATCTTGGCAATCGGACATTCTAGAGAACTACTTCTCAAACATTCCCAATCAGCATCTCCTAAAGAATAATCATCTTTAAACCTCATCCTCATAACTTAGAAATAAAATATCTCCAAGACCCATATACCTTTCACCGTCTATCTAGTCACTGGAACAATCATTTCAAATCTTAACGCTTGGCTTCCCAAGGACAACAACTAAACCATAAATCATTTGTTACATTTCTTTCTGTTCACTCTATGTCATTGAATAAAATTATAAACTCTAATCCTTGAAATCTTCGAATACTCATTACACCGTCTAAATTTATCCATTTCACCTTAAGATACAACACAGGGCCTTATTCATCATTGACTCTAACCGCCTTAATAATCTTACTAATGGAAACTCTTCTAATCATAACACAATATTATTAGTAAATCTTCAAACACTTCCATCCATAGTATGAATTATTTATCACTTGCCTACCTCAACTCCCTCGATCACACAAGTTTTAGGCGTCACTTGGCTCTCCATCCAACCTTGCGGATTTTAAATTGTCGGCTTAAAGATCAATCATCTTAGGGTCCCAAATCAAATCTTGATTAATCCCTCTAACTTATCAAAATATTCTCACTCTCCTAGTGTATACCATCCTTTAATAGACACTCCAAGCTTACATTGTAACAATCTTTAAGTATTCATGTACTCTGTACTTCCAATTCCAGTTAATAGCAACATGTGGTTCAACACATCAAGGCTTAACTCCTTCTGTTTACCCGAACATCACTCAAAATTCACACTTACGCGCCAATAGTTTCCTCTAAGATCACTATCCATATTTATTTTCTCCTAAACCACACAGAGATTTGTTACTTACCGACAAAATATATGGTCTCACTCCTTTAATCGTCATGAGGTTCATACTTAACAATCTAAGTCACGAATCTAGTTTAACTCGAATGCTCAACCTTACCCCTCAAGGTATCGACTATTCCTCAATGCGTCCTTTGCCTAACCAAGGTAATATTCACCCCTAATGTGTAGCGCACCTTAACTTCATTACAAGTCTCTTTAGCTGACACCTGAGCACCAGATGCTATTCCAAATGGAAGCCTCGTCTTCTCAACAATTCCATGGTGTTCACATCTCTTTGACAGTTATCAAACTTCATCTAGTGCCGTCCTGAAATCTACCAGGAAAACATCCAATACTTCTCTAAAAGAAAATTCCTCCACTTAGATCTTTACTTGAAATCCCCTATCAGTCTCACACCAATAACATCTTCGAGTTATCACCAATAACACGGCCTCTGTATCCTTGGAATCACTTCATAAATCCCATGTCGTCATGATTCGCTTCAACCCTGTCTTTCCCAAACCGATACGTTTAAGGAATTCAGAGACACTCGTCAACCAAAGTCGACTAATATTCTATGTTTTAACTACTCTTCCAACTAAAGTGCCATAGGGCACGCTGTTTCGTATAAGAAACAACAAACTACTTAAGCATATCATGCTTGACCCAAGACAACAAAACACAAAGTACACGTGGACTCCAGTCACTTAATACCCCTAACCTCGACTCTTGATCAGCTTAGGACACCCAACTCACAGCCCCAAAGAAATTTAAACCAAAGCTCTGATACAACAATGTAACACCCCGATTTTTTTTTAAAAGCGCGAGTGTATTTTTTTTATAAAAATAAATCGATAAAAATCCCAAGTTAAATCCATAAATAAAGAAAATACTCTTGGATAAAATATTTGAGTTGTAACACCACGACAAAGGTTATCATTAATTACAGCAGCAGAAATGGTTTTGAACAAAAATTCAAAGTATCCAAGTAAAATATACACCAACTAAAATACTTTGTTTCGAATACACAAGTTCCCTTTTTACAACAACAACTTTGAAATAGGAAAGGGAAAATAAATAAAATTCTTGATTACAACCCTAAGCTGATCATTAATCTAACTGAGGGTGACTGGGTATTGAGAAGCCACGAGCGGCATCAAGCCCCCTGCTTTCGGTCACACAACCAACCCATCGCTGTGCCACGCCTTAGATCGACCCTAGTTCTCATCTGAGGGCAAAACCTAGATTTCCACAAATTGTAAAGGGTCACCAACCGAAATTAACAAATACCACGTAGCATTCAATTTTAAATGCACAAAATCACCTTTCAACTTAGCATGCATCTAGAAAGGGTTTGCATATGTTAAACATGCATAAACAAGGTTGAAAAATGAAGTTTTGGACCAAACATCACTGTTGTATTCGAATACACCCTATGTGTAGTCGAACACACTTGCGAAAACAGCAGAAAAACAGCAAAAACAGCACTGACAGCACTACTGTATTCGAATACAACCTGTCTATATTCGAATACAGCATTCCATTCAACTGTATTCGAATACAGTACCTTGTGTAGTCGAATACACTTCAAAAAATAAAGTCAGTAGAGAATTTAATCATCTGTATTCGACTACAACACATGTGTAGTCGAATACACCTGTCAAAACAGTAGAAAATCAGTTTTTAACCCTTTCAAAAACATTCCAACACTTCCAAATTCATTCCAACACTTTCAACACCAATTCAATCAATCACAAACACCAACACAACACAAATCACTCATCACAATCAAGTACGCATATATAAACATCATAACATGTCAAACATGACTCGCGTGCCAAGCACCCTAATGCAATGCGTATATGCCAATGCACATGATTCCGGAATATCAACAAAACCCTCCTCGAAGGGGCGTAAATCATAATTGTACAGCCTCTCAAAGATTAGTACTAATTACCAAGGTGCAGTCTCTCACAGGCTAGCACGATTTACTGATGTGCAACCTCTCATAGGTTAGCACGACGCGATAATCCATGTAAGGGTAAGATGAACCAAAAATTCACATGGAATCATCCCCCGTACGGATAAGATGAACCAACAATTCACATGGAATCATCCCGTGGCCCATCCGATCACCACTATCACCGACGCGATAATCTCCGCAAGGATAAGATGAACCAACAATTCACATGGAATCATCCTGTGGCCCATCCGGTCACCATTATCACCGACGCGATAATCCCCGCAAGGATAAGATGAACCAACAATTCACATGGAATCATCCCGTGGCCCATCCGGTCACCACTATCACCGACGCGATAATCCCCGCAAGGATAGGATGAACCAACAATTCACATGGAATCATCCCGTGGCCCATCCGGTCACCACTATCACTACTATGAAATGCATGAGCATACTCTGACTCTCGACACCACAATCATTAAGTAAATGCAGCTATTAAAAGATTCCCCATTTTTAATGCTTATTTAACACTAATGATTCTCAAATTTAACACAAAGCATACTCAACGCATACAATCCTCAAATCACATGAAATTGAATTCACAAATCATAATGAATTCAAATCACCACATACACAATCTCATCAATTCATTTCACACCAAATCAAAATTCACACATAGATTGCATTTATTCAAAACCCCACATCTTCAAATATCAAGCATATCTCAACTTTCATCAAATTACCCATAAACATATCAACCACGCCAAGTAAAAATCACCATCACCCACACCTCAAAACTCATTAAATTCAATTTCACCATTTTTCCTACAAAATGCATTTAAATTCATTTCTCACAACATCTCATCTCAAACCCACCAAATTTATTTTCCAAACATTTTCAACCATAATACACCAAATCAAAACTTAAAATCTTTAAACACAAACCACCAAATTTCTTTTCCACAACTCACATAAAACCCATTAAATTCCTTTTCCCCAAATTCACACATAACCCCATCAAAATCAAACCCCACAAATACACATATAGAGTCCTATATGCAAGCTAAAAATTTGGAAGGAGCCCTTACCTCGACGGTAGCTCGAACGGCCGATTATGGCACTGCGATAAAATTCCGGTAAAATTCCCGCTTCGCACAGAGCTGCGAAAATTAGTTCCCAAGCACCGCAACGTGATCACGGTCAACTTTCTCTTCAGTCGCGTCGCAAGATAAAGCTTAGATCTAGGTGATATGTGAGGTTTTATGTTTGGCGGTTTTGGAAACCACCCACACGTTTTCGCAAACAAAGAATAAAGAAGAAGAAAACGTGAGGCTGGGGAAAATGTTTTGCTTTCTTTCTTTTTCTAATCTTCCTCTCACAATCACTTAACATGTATATATATATATATATATATATATATATATATATATATATATATATATTAACTTTCTAATAATATACATATATATATAACTAACTCCCAAAAATACATATATATATATATATGTTTAAATCAAACCAACAAATAACTAAAACTCTCGCACACCCATCAAATTATTTTTATAAAAATATCTACTCTCGTTGCAACTCAATTTACAGGTAAAATTTTCAGCAACCAGAGATATTTTTAACAAAATAGTCCAGTAATAAATTATTCGTAACGTAATTAAATTATTTCCCGCCAAATAATTCTCACCGGATCTAACTATATATATATATATATAAAAATATATATAAATGAATTATAAGTCTGATACCAGAGACGCCGCAAGATCAAAGGGTATAACCAGAGAGATGAACTATAAATAAATAAAGTAAGGACAGATGCAACAAGGTTTCTGATGCACCAGATCAACCGAGGTTGCAAGTGCAGAGCATACTTAATATTTAATGAACAACAAATATGTAAAACAAATTTTGATTTCTAATTCAAAAGAGAACTTACAAGTAGTTTTGAAAACGGAAATGTAAAAATACAAGTTTTTGCGAGAATATTGAGACAATGAAGATTACAAGATAGTTAAGACTCTCTATGTAAACTCTCTGTTTTCAAACTCTGCAGGATCTTGTTCCAAAACACTTAGAAAACCTCACAGGAAACCTTTTCCCAAACAAGATTTTTATAGAAATTCTAAACCTCAGAATTCCTATAACCATAGGAAACCCAACTTCCACAAGAAAAAACCCTTCCATAAGAAATTTGAAACCTCTAAGCCAATAACTTGTTTTAAATGTGGCCAAACAGGGCACATTTCAAGATATTGCAACAAAACCAAAAGGCTTCATGAATTGCAAATCGAGGAACAATTAATGCAAAAGATTGAAGCTATCCTTTTAGAAACCTCTAATGAAGAAAACATTTCAGATTATGAAACAGGATCTTCAGAAGATAACAAACCCATACAATTTGATGAACTAGGAACCTCCGAAACCATTAGTTCTGATTCTGGTTCAAAATCTATCAACGTGTTAACAAAAGATCAAGAATTAATTCTTGATATTGTTAAACAGGTTGGTGATACCAGTTTACAAAAAGAGATAATAGGTAAACTTTTAGACACTTTTGAGTCTAGACAGATCAAGCCTTCAACCTCTTCTTCAAAGCTCCTTCTCACAACTACCTATGATCTGACCAACATCTTAGGTACCAAAAGAAAAATCCAAACCCTTGCTACTATCCAATCCCTTCAGGAAGAAATTAAACTAGTCAAACATGAACTCAAATCCCTCAAACAAAAACAAGAAGTTGATTCTAGTATTCTACAGAATCTTCTTTCCCAAATCCATAACCAGAATCTTTCTGACCCTGAACAAGATGAAGAACCAGATGAAGATCTGTCTCTTCCTTTACCACCCAACGTTAGAAATTTAGAAGATATTCCAGAAGACTTTTTATGTGTATTGCGTTCTATTACTACACGCAAATACTTAATCAAAATCGAGTTAGTTTTTTCTGATAATTTCAAAATGAACATGATTGCACTTTTTGATACAGGTGCAGATTTAAATTGTATTAAACATAGCATTGTTCCACAAAGATTTCAACAAAAAACTAATGAAAGGCTTGTTGCTGCAAACAATTCAAATATGATTATAACTAGCAAAACTGAAGCCTCCATTAGAAGTGGTAGTATTTCCATCAAAACCCCTTTTGTTTTATTAGAAAATATATCTTATGCTATCGTCTTAGGGACTCCTTTCATTAACATGATAACTCCCTATTCTGTCAATCATGATAGTATTTCCTGCAAAACAAAAGAAACCAAAATTGTTTTCCCTTTTATTTCAAAACCTAGAACAAAGAATTTAAACCTTTTAAAGGCTTGTTCTGTTTACAAAAATGAACTAAACTGTTTAATTCAAGGAAAAGAAAAGCATTTATGTTTTCTAAAACAAGATGTTTCCTTTCTGAGAATCGAACAACAATTGCAAAAAGCTTTTGTTCAAAACAAAATTTCTGATTTGCAGAAAATGATCGAAAACGAAATTTGTTCAGATATGCCGAATGCATTTTGGGACAGAAAACAACATATGGTAGATTTGCCATATGAAAGTGATTTTTCTGATAAACAAATCCCAACCAAAGAAAGTCCTATCCAAATGAATTATGAATTAGAACAACACTGTAAAAATGAAATTCGTGATTTGGAACAAAAACGTTTGATTACCAAATCCAGATCGCCCTGGAGTTGCGCCGCTTTCTATGTAAACAAAAACTCAGAAATTGAAAGAGGAACACCTAGATTAGTTATCAACTATAAACCTTTAAACACAGCTCTAAAATGGATCCGTTATCCAATTCCAAACAAAAAAGATCTTTTGCAAAAACTTCACTCTTCGTTAGTATTTTCAAAATTTGACATGAAATCAGGGTTTTGGCAAATACAAATTGAACCAAAAGATCGTTACAAAACAGCATTCACTGTTCCATTTGGCCAATACGAATGGACGGTTATGCCTTTCGGACTAAAAAATGCTCCTTCAGAATTCCAAAGAATTATGAATGACATTTTCAATCCTTTTTCAAAATTCTGCATTGTCTATATTGATGATGTATTAATTTTTTCTCAAACAATTGACGACCATTTTAAACATTTAAAAACTTTCTTTATGATTATTAAGAAAAATGGCTTAGTTGTTTCAAAATCAAAG
>JBBPBQ010000003.1:41611090-41632809 GCA_037974755.1 Cicer yamashitae
GACAAAACTCAGTTGCAGAGGTTCTTAGGAAGTTTAAACTATGTCTTAGACTTCTGCCCAAATATCAACAGAGTTGCAAAACCTCTCCATGACAGATTAAAGAAAAACCCTGCCACTTGGTCTGAGGTCCACACTAAAACTGTCCAACTCATCAAAAAACAAGTCAAAGAAATTCCTTGCCTACACTTAGCAGATCCTTCAGCACCCAAAATTGTTGAAACAGATGCTTCTGATATAGGCTATGGGGGGATTCTTAAACAAATATCAAATTCAAAAGAATGCATTGTTCAATTTACTTCTGCACATTGGAATGATTGTCAAAAGAATTATTCTACCATTAAAAAAGAAATTCTTTCCATTGTCATGTGCATTACAAAATTTCAAAGTGATTTATTAAATCAAAAATTTTTACTTCGAATTGACTGCAAGTCAGCCAAAGAAGTTTTACAAAAAGATGTTCAAAACATTGCATCAAAACAAATTTTTGCCAGATGGCAAGCCATTCTTAGCATATTTGATTTTGATATTGAATTTATAAAAGGAGACCAAAACTCAATTCCAGATTTTCTAACCAGAGAATTTCTTCAAAACAGGTCTTGAGAGTTATGCCACCCAGAAAAAAGAAGATTGAGGTCCAACTGGACCAACTACTTAAACCAAAACCAATCTCCTCAGCATTGCCTATTAAATCCTGGGCACAAGCAGTTGAGGATGAAGAAGAAGAAGAAACAAAACAAATTCAAAAATGGATTTCAAGCCAACAAGTTGTTCCACCTCAATTGAGGACAATTATTTCAATAAAAATCCTCATTTGATCATTCAAAAAATATTCCCAGATGGTTGGTTTTTTAAACCATGGGATCTTTCAAAACCCCAAAGTTACTACAAATCCATTCTTGAATTGACTGGTTCGGTAACAATTCAGGATAACCCAAAAGAAGGCCCAATAAACTATTCCACTGCAAAAATCCACAAAATTATCCCTCATTCCGAATGGGGACAGAACCTATACACTTCAAAACAATTCCCATTAGACTTCAAAACCACCATAAAACATTGTAAGACATTCAATTACTGGGACTACCAACAAGCTTGGTATAATGCATTTTTAATCCAAAACAAGAATTTCAGTCATACTTGGCTGTTTTTCTGCAACCTAACCATGGATCCATCAAAAATCCCACAGTGGTTCGCCCATTGGTGGAAACTATATGGTTCCATCCCAGAAATCCTTCACAAGGAAGTCCAGGATAGCTTCCAAATCTTCAAAACAAATTACAAACCCTCAGATAAGGAACGCATGTTTCACCCTCTCATGCTTTTCTCTACCAAATTCTTTATACCATGGGTCTTGGCATGGTTCTTTGAAAATGACCAAAAGGATGTCCAGACTATCCTAACTAGAAGATTCAAAGTAAGATGGTGGACAAAATTCTCAATACCACCAAGCGTCAAAACTCAAGCCGTCACAACATGGCTTCAAAAACAAGGACTAATGAAGCCAACCCAAATACAAAATCAATTCTTGGCCCAAAAGTCTTTTGCCCAAACTCAGTTGGCAGCCGCAAAGACTGAGGATGAGTATTTCGAAATCATGTCTCAACTATTACAAAGCAAAACCAGTTCTACAAAACCCTCTTCCAGCTCAACTTCTGAAGCATGCATCAAATTGGAGGATCAAAACGAAGATGACTGTTTTGGCATCTTCTCACCTGTAAAATAATTCGGACCATATCAAAATGATGTAATTGGGCCTAGCCCATAAAATTTATAAAAAAAAATATATATATATATATATATATAAATAAATAAATAAATAATAGAAAAGCCCAAGGGCAAAATAGTCAAAAAAAAATGAATTAAAAAAAAAAACGTGGAAATATTCCACTTATTACTAGCAAACAAAACGTCAGAAGACAAATTGGCAATCAGTCTGCCATCGAAGTCAAAAGTTGAAGAATCCAATGGCCACTTTGTCTTCCACAAACACCATTAGTCAAAAAGGAAGAAAGAATCTCATCATTTCCTCCACCAAACAAGCCACCTGTCCCAGTTCGATGGCTATTTAAGGAAGACTCTTCTTCATCACAAAGCAGAGTTTGAAAACAGAGAGTTTACATAGAGAGTCTTAACTATCTTGTAATCTTCATTGTCTCAATATTCTCGCAAAACCTTGTATTTTTACATTTCCGTTTTCAAAACTACTTGTAAGTTCTCTTTTGAATTAGAAATCAAAATTTGTTTGTTTTACATATTTTCTGTTCATTAAATATTAAGTATGCTCTGCACTTGCAACCTCGGTTGATCTGGTGCATCAGAAACCAAACTCTAATAAAATATGCTTTTGGTATTTAATTCACCAAATGAATTAAAATTGGGCTAAATGCCTCGGCAATTTAACACCAATATACTAAAATTGCATAAATTAGAGTTTGAAATTTAGGGTCTTACATTTTAGTCTCTACAAAATTATTCAGCATCTTATTTTATTTCTTGCTAAATGAAATATATATTAACTTTTAAATATTTTTAAATGATTTTTTGCAAGTATGTTTGGAACATTATTAAAAGTTTATCCTCACAAATATACATACAATTTTTTAAATATCATACGTTCAAGATAAAAGTTCTTAAAATATGAACCTAAAAATCAAATTTTCAGATCATTTTTTATGGAGAACATTTTTGATAGTGTTATAAATATGTATGCAAAACAATCATTTAAAACTTGATGCTCCAATAAGAACTAAAACTACTTGAGATAAGTGATTATGGTGTAGAGGAAATTATTGCAAAGGATCATCAAGGAGAGGTAGAGGAATGTGTTGGACTTGTTTTTCCAAGATTAGTTTCTTTGAAATTTTTGAATTTGAAAGAACTTAAATTCTTTTGCAGTGGAAATCATAACTTTAGGTTTCCATATTTGAACAAATTATATGTGGTTCAGTGTCCTATAATGGAGACTTTCTCTCATGGAATCTTAAGGGCATCAATTCTTAGAAAAATATATGTGAATGAGAAAGGAGATCAATTGTATTGGGAAGGTGACCTTAATACTACAATAAGAAATTTTTTTCCGCAGGGGAATGGATCTTCTCCTTTGAAAATTTTCTACAATGGAATCTCTACCATCGTCTGACTCTACCACATGCAATCAAAGTTCTTAAGAGGTTATTGAATGGTGAAGATTTTCATTGGACTCTCTCCGAATTTTAGAGGTATGTATTTTTAATAATTCTCTAATTGTAATTCGTATAATTTTTGTTTTCAATTTTTATATCATAAAATATTCAATATATCAACTTTAGTATTCCTACCATAAAATTCTAGACACTACACCTATAAATAAGACTCTACCTCTCAAGAAAAGAGACATGTTATTCAATTACCTCTCAATCTTCACAACATCCTTTGATGGATTAAATTAGATGTTCTATGTAAAGATAAATGATACAATCCATGAAATCATATACAAGAGAACCTTACATCTTTACATATGCATAAACAATATTTTTGAAAGCCAAAAACGTTATTTAAAAAGTATTAAAATTAATATTTTTGAAATATGCAAAGGTGTATTCGAATACAACATCATGTATTCGAATACAAATGAAGCATTGCTAAGTCAGTAGCTAAAACCCTTCATCTGTATTCGGCTACATCCCTGTGTATTCGAATACAGATGAAGAAATGCTAAGTCAGTAGCCAAAACCTTTCATCTGTATTCGAATACATCCAGCAAGTCAGTGGCCAAATTAACCAATCTGTATTCGACTACATCAAAGTGTATTCGAATACACGAATCTGAAGAGATGTTTATGGACTATAAATACATCACAACTTCAGATTCACCAACAACAATCCTACTACACAACTTCAAGACTTTGAACAAACTTTTCTGAATTTTTCTCAAAGTCATTTTCTTAAATTCAAGTACTTGCATATCATTTTCATATTCTTAAGGTTCTCAACGTACTTGAATCAATCTTGGATTGTTATCATTCTACCTCTTTCTTACTCTTATACTCTTATCAATTCACAAGTGTTTGTAAAAGAAAGTTGTACTTTCTTTAAGTGTTTTTATCTAAGATAGTAGTGTTCTATCATAGAAGATTTGTTAGAAGGTTGTAGCAAAGGTCCTAGGGTGAGGACTTGTACATATTCTGACAAATAGTGAAGGAAATCTCTTGTGGTGAGCAAGAGGACTGGATGTACCCTTGGTTATAAGGGGAACCAGGATAAATTTGCTGTGTTTCATTTACTTACTGCTATTTACTGTTTCATCTACCATCATTAACCGCAAAAATCGATCACTAAATTCTGAAAACATCTAAAATACCCAAACACCTAATTCACCCCCCCTCTTAGGTGCACATCTGATCTAACAATTGGTATCAGAGCAGGTTGAAGGTAACTTACTCCTAGATCAATAATTCATGGCTTCCGCACAACCAGTTTTCAGAGACGGTGGCAGCATTAATAAACCACCATGTTTTGTTGGTGAGCATTATGATTTTTGGAAAATACGCATGCAAGCATATCTAGAGGCTCAGGGAGACGAAATATGGGATGCTGTCGAAAATGGCCCTTACATCCCAACAACAGTAATCAATGACAAGGAAGAAATCAAGATAAAAAATTCCTGGACCGATGACGATAAAAAGAAAGTGCTATTTGATAAAAAGGCGAAAAACATCTTACAATCAGCATTAGGTATGGACGAATTTTTCCGCGTATCTCATTGTAAAACAACAAAGAAGATATGGGATACATTGGAAGTAACCCATGAAGGCACCGTAGAGGTAAAAAGATCCAAACTTAATACACTTTCTCAAGAGTATGAATTATTTCGTATGCAGCCTGGAGAATCTATATTAGACATGCAGAAACGATTCTCCCACTTAACAAATCACTTGACAGCCCTTGGAAAGGTTTTCTCCAACGATGAACTGAATCTGAAGGTATTAAGGTCACTAACTAGGGCGTGGCAACCAAAGGTGACAGCGATATCAGAAAAGAAGAGTTTATCTAAAATGTCACTTTCTGCACTATTTGGCAAATTGCAAGAACATGAAATAGAACTTGGAAGATTAGAGCAAAATGAAACCCAAGAAAAGAAGAGAAAAAACATTGCTCTAAAGACCGAATCAAAGGAAGTAGTCAAAGACGAAATTTCTGATGAAGACGAAAACATTAACTTCCTTGTCAAGAAATTCGGTAAATTTCTTAAAAATAACAGAAGTTTCAACAAGAAGAACTTCAGAAAGAAAGATAGCTCTACTACCAACCAAAATTTCACATGCTTTGAACGCGGGAAACAAGGACATATCAAAGCAGATTGCCCAGATCTCATCAAGAAGAATGCCGGTAAAAGAAAAGACTTCAAGAAAGCATATATAGCATGGGAAGATAACGATATAAGTTCATCATCAGAAACTGACAGTGATGAATGTGCAAATGTTGCACTAATGGCTTCACACCATTCAGATGACGAAGAGGTTAGTAACTTAAACACTCCTCGTTATAATCATGAATTAGTCATAGAATACAATGAAGCACAAAATGCAATAAAGGAACTTCTTGTTGAATGTAAAAATCTGCTTAGACAAGTATCAACACAAAAGAAAGAAATTTCATGTCTTAAAGAAAAAATTGATGTTATGGAAAAAGATGCTGAAAAATCAAAGCAGAATTTTACATGCAACAAATGTGATTCTCTTTCATTTAAAATTGTTCAACTAAATAGAGTGATTGAAAGATATGAAAAAGGACATATAGGATTGGAAAATGTTCTAAACATGCAAAGATATTCAAACGATAAAAGTGGTATTGGATTTTCTAAGTTTGATAAACCAAGTTCAAATAAGACCATTTTTGTCAAATCAAGTACTCAAACCAATCAAAGAAATGTTACAATTTTACAAAAGGGTCAATCTTATAAGGAGAAATCTACTAAAAATAAACTTCATACATATACTAGTAAGATTCCTACTTGCTCATATTGTGGTATTCATGGACACACACCTAATGCTTGTCATATAAGAAACATTAGCATTCCTAAAGGGCATGGCATATGGGTCAAGAAAGGAACTAACCCCCAAGGACCCAAAGCACTTTGGGTACCTAATAAAATTTGATTTCAATTTTGTAGGTATGCACACAAAGTACTTCAAATTTGTGGTACTTAGATAGTGGGTGTTCCAAACACATGACGGGTGACATAACAAAATTTTCAGCCTTGACCCTTGAATCAAAAGGATACGTAGTATATGGAGATAATAATAAAGGAAAAATCTTAGGTATTGGAAAAGTTGGAACAACACCTTCTCCATCCATTGAAGATGTTCTGTATGTTGAAGGACTAAAGCATAATCTCATAAGCATCAGCCAGCTATGTGACAAATGACACAAGATAGTCTTCAACAAAGAAGAGTGCATCATTCAAAATGCAGCAACAAGTGAAATTCAATTTATCGGTAAACGTTTCAAGAATATTTTTATACTTAATCTTGATGATTTATCCTTGAAAATGAAATGTCTTTTGGTCAGCGACAACAATGATGCATGGCTATGGCACAAAAGAATTGCACATATCCACATGGATCATTTAAACAAACTAGTCAAGCATGATCTTGTTGTTGGATTACCAAAAATGAAATTTGTCAAGGATAAATTGTGTGACGCTTGTCAAAAAGGTAAACAAACAAAAACTTCTTTCAAAGCTATAAATGTTATATCAACTACAAGACCACTTCAATTAATACACATGGATTTGTTTGGTCCATCAAGAACTAAAAGTCTCGGTGGAAATTCATATGGACTAGTGATAGTTGATGACTATTCAAGGTACACATGGACCTTGTTTTTGGCAAGTAAAAACGAAGCTTTTAAAGCATTTAAAAATCATGCCAAACTAGTCCAAAATGAACAATCATCCAAAATTGTATCAATTAGAAGTGATCATGGAAGAGAATTTCAAAATACCTTATTTGAAGAATTCTGTGAAGAAAATGGAATTTTCCACAATTTTTCTGCACCTAGAACACCTCAAAAAAATGGGGTTGTTGAGAGAAAGAACAGATCCTTGGTAGAACTTGCAAGAACTATGTTAAGTAATTCAAATCTACCAAAGTACTTTTGGGCAGATGCTGTAAATACGGCATGCTATGTTACTAACAGAGTAAACATTCGACCACTTCTTAAAAAGACTCCTTATGAACTTTACAAAGGCAGAAAGCCCAATATCTCTCACTTCCACATCTTTGGATGCAAGTGTTTTGTGCTAAATAACGGAAAAGACAATCTTGGAAAATTCGATGAAAAAGCAGATGAAGGTATCTTTATTGGTTAAGCATTATCTAGTAAAGCATTTAGAATTTTCAATAAAAGAACTTTAATTGTAGAAGAATCAATACATGTAACTTTTGATGAAACTAACCCCTTGAAAGAGGACAAAGCTATTTCTTATGATGATGATGACATTGAAAGTAATGATCAAAGTAAAGAAGATCAAATTGATCAACCGAGTCAAGAAAATGAAGTCAACATTGAAAAGGAGAATGATAAACTTCCAAAGGAATGGAGAACTCATCGGGATCATCCAATTGATAACATTATTGGAGATATCAACAAAGGAGTTACAACTAGACTTAAACTACAAGATGCATGCTTAAACATGGCATTTGTTTCTCAAATCGAACCTTCCAAAATTGGTGAAGCACTCAAAGATGATCAATGGATACTTGCTATGCAAGAAGAACTTAACCAATTCGAAAGAAATGAAGTTTGGGAACTTGTTCCAAATCCAGGAAATAGACACATAATTGGTACAAAATGGGTGTTCAAAAATAAACTTGACGAAAACGGTATAGTTGTTCGCAATAAAGCAAGATTAGTCGCCCAAGGATATAATCAAGAAGAAGGAATTGATTTTGACGAAACATTTGCTCCGGTCGCAAGGTTAGAAGCAATACGTTTACTACTTGCTTATGCTTGCTCTATGAACTTTGAATTATTTCAGATGGATGTGAAAAGTGCCTTTCTAAATGGATACATCAATGAAGAAGTCTATGTCAAACAGCCACCTGGCTTTGAGGACTTCAAGAATCCTACACATGTATTCAAACTAAGGAAAGCTCTCTATGGTCTAAAACAAGCACCAAGAGCTTGGTATGAGAGATTGAGTGCCTTCCTGTGTGAAAGAGGTTTTGAAAAAGGAAAGGTTGACAAGACATTATTTATTAAACGAAATAATGGTCACACCTTGCTGGTCCAAATCTATGTTGACGATATCATATTCGGTTCAACAAACAATGAAATATGTGAAGAATTCTCATTGATGATGCAAGGTGAATTTGAAATGTCCATGATGGGAAAATTAAACTATTTTCTTGGCCTTCACATCAAACAACTCAAGCATGGAATCTTTATCAATCAAGCAAAATATTGCAAAGAATTGCTAAAACGATTTGAAATGGAAAATTGCAAAGAAAGTGCTACTCCAATGGGTTCAGGAACGTATGTTGATAAAGATGAATCTGGTATATCCATAGACATTTCAAAATATCGAGGTATGATTGGCTCTTTATTATATCTAACGGCCAGCCGGCCAGATATTATGTTTAGTGTTTGTTTGTGTGCAAGATTTCAGGCGGATCCTAAAGAATCACACCTTGTAGCAGTCAAACGAATCATGAAATATTTGAAAGGAACAACCAACGTAGGACTATGGTATCCAAAAGGTAGTATTTGTAGTCTCGTTGGATATTCTGATTCAGATTATGCAGGATGTAAAACCGACCGTAAAAGCACAAGCGACACTTGCCATGTCTTGGGAAATGCACTCGTATCATGGTCATGTAAAAAGCAAGCTTGTGTTGCACTTAGTACTGCTGAAGCAGAATATATAGCAGCAGGAAGTTGTTGTGCCCAAATTTTGTGGCTTAAGCAACAATTATGTGACTATAGACTCGATCTCGGATGCATTCCGTTAAGATGCGACAACACTAGCGCAATAAATATCTCAAAGAATCCAATCATGCACTCTCGGACCAAACATATTGATATCCGACATCATTTTCTACGCGATCATGTACTTAAAGGAAATGTTGAAGTCACATTTGTGGATACTCATAATCAACTTACCGACATCTTCACCAAACCACTTCCTAAGGACTCATTTTACAAAATACGACGAGAACTCGGCATCCTAAGTGAAAGTGATCTTTAAATATAAGGTACCTGGTTATCATCATCTCAAAGGTATTAGTTCTTTCTCTTGTTAGCATATTATAATTCCGTTGTCTATGCTTACTTGTCCTTATCTTGGTGATTATATAATGAAATTATACTGCTATATATGGTATATTACTCTCTGCTTCAAATAAATAGAAGCTGTAGCCGAATACACATTCTATCTATCCCAGTGTATTCGACTACCCCTGTTCCCAGAACCACTGAGAATCAAAATTCTTCTAGTTGTATTCGAATACACTCAAGTGTATTCGACTACACCTGCTCTCAGAATCACTTAGAATCCAAATTTTTCAATTTGTATTCGAATACACTCAAATGTATTCGACTACACATTCCAATTTTTCTGTTATATTTAAAGGCCACGACAGCAATTTTGCTCCATTACTCAGATTAGGTATTCGAATACATTTGCCTCTTTCCTCCCTTTTCAAAATCTTTCCCTTCCTCTTACTCCATTGTTATCAACTTTCAAGCCCAATCCTATTTTGGTCATCTCTATTCTTCCTTCATTCAGATTTCGCAAAAACCCTAAACCCCCAAATCTCTTTCCCATCAATATGTCCAACGTCTCCAACACTGTTCAAGATGCACGCAAGCGAGGACCTAGAACTAAGCATGCATGCGTGGGTCCCTCCAAGAAACGCACAAAGAGCACCAACGTCACGGATTTATCACGCCTCTTACACACACCAGAGGAAATTGCTCGGTTTCGCACACTCTACTCCGACAAATGCCTCATCATTCCAAAATTCGGTACTTTAGACTCATTCTCTGCCTTTCAATTTCCTGCTTTACTTAAAGCTCAACGTATGGAAGAGTTTATTAGTTACAAAGGTCCTATCTACCCCGATTTAGTTAGGATCTTTTACTGCAATTTAACTAGGGATGGCAAACTGTTGAAATCTCGTGTCAAAGGCAAAGATATTGTGCTTGATTCCCACATTATTGGTGACATTTTTAAAATTCCCTGTGCGGGACAAAGAGTTAGTCCCACTAACCTTTGTAAATGGGCTGGTGTTCCCAAATATGATGCTTATGTTACTCTCTGTCGGTTTAATAAAGAAACTATGGAACAGAAGCGTAGTCAAGCCGGTTCTAAATTTGCTAAGCAACGATATGGCGTTGGTCATCTCACTGTTGATTATCGTTTGCTTCATTATTTCTTAAGTTATATCTTGGTCCCCAAAGCTGGTAATTATTCCCAGATTTCTGAGTTTGAACTCCAGCTTATGTACTTTATGTTCGAAGGGCTTCCTCTCAATTGGTCATATATCATTAAGTCCGTTATGTTTACATCCAGAGAAGCTGTTGGTTTGCCTTACGCCAAGGAAGTCACTCGTATTCTTGAACACTTTGAAGTAGACTTCTCTGAGGAGGTTTTGTATACTGTTACGAAGGACAATCTGTTGGATTTAAGTGTCCTTCCTAGTATGAAAATTGTCTGGCACGAACCGCTTCAGAAGTACATTCATATGAGTGATCTTGGACAAACTTCTGCTAATTCTGATGGCGCTGCGACTGATGCTGCTCCTGACAATGATGATGCTGAAGACACAGCCTCTGATGATGACTATGTCTCCAATCGCATGGTTATGGAAAAACTTGATTCTCTTCAGAACTGCCTCTCTAGTGCTATATCTGTGTGAGAAGGAACACATTGAAGGTGGTATGATTTTTCAGTTGTTGGAAGACTTGACAGAAATGTCAACAATGAAAAACTGCAAGGATATTTTTGGCTATATAGAGAGTAAACAAAATATATTGGGAAAGGTACATTTCTCATTTGTTTGTAGCTCATTGTGCTTCTCTAATTAATGATTTATTGCATAAGTATTGTATTGTATAACTGACCTGTATTTATGTGGAACTTTTATGTTTTCATGACACACAGCAAGAACTTTTTGCTCGAGGAAAACTTGTGATGCTGAGAACCTGCAATCAACTTCTTCGCCGTCTTTCAAAGGTACATTAAACATAATTTAAGTCCTATTATATTTAAAGCTTTAAAGTTGATTATTGTGTCTAAAATCTAAATGCTAATTTATAACATTCCTGCTTCCTGCATTAAGGATTTGTTTCAACTTTGAGTGCTCAACTGCTCATTTTGTCTTTCCTATTTTCCTCCCTCCCTCTGTCCCTTATTTCTTTCTTGCTTTCCTCCCTCTATTATAAACTTCTCATCAGCTTTGTAGTATTAAAGGAGTATAATTTATGTCAGGATTGTGTAGTATCGATTATTTTATATGAATGAATCGCTGCAATTGGGTATGGGTGTTATATAAGGCTACATAATTCAATGTGTTGCTATGGGTGTTATAGGCAAACGATGTGGTCTTTTGCGGAAGAATTCTCATGTTTCTGGCCCATTTCTTTCCATTATCAGAGCGATCCGGTACAGTTTTGTGAAGTCTATCTTAACTTCTGGTTTAGATTTCATTTTCTTGAGTATCTTGCCATTTTGATGTCTTTGATAAACTTTTGCAGCTTTAAATATCAAGGGAGTTTTTAACACATCGAATGAAACAAAATACGAGAAAAAACCCATAGAAGGTACATCCTTGCCTATTATCTTAGCTTGCTTGATTTTCATTCTTATAAATACAAGTACATAGGTTAATTTTTTTTAATTCCAGCTAATAATTTCTTTTCTTTACTTTCCAGGCATATGTATTGATTTCAATTTTAATGAAACATTTTGGGGATTACAGGTAGGTCTTCACATAAATTTTAATTTTTAATTCTTGATAGGGAGGTCTCTTCCAGTTTTTTAACTTGAGCTTTGTCTTGCTATTTGACATGAGTTTTGGTAAGAGTCCCATGTTGGATTAGATAAAGCCTAAAATTAAGGTTATAAGGGGGAGACATCCCTCACTCTACAAACCGGTTTTTTAAGGGTTTAGTTAAGCTCAACCTAAATTCTAAGATTGTATCAAAGTCTATCCAAGATCCATTGGGCCACCCGCTATCGAGCCGCTTGAGTTACTCTCTAGATGTCTAATTCTCAGGGTGAGGGGTGTGTGCTACGAGTCTCACATTGAATGATATAAGGCCTGAAAATGAGTTTATAAGTGGGAGACATCCCTCACTCTAAAATCTGGTTTTGTAAGAGTTTAGTAGGCTTAATGCCTTAATTTAAATTCTAATAATTTTCAATATAAAATTTGTCATGAATGGTTCTACTACATGCTTCAGGACTGTTTTTTCTCAATAAAAGAACCTGAAACAAATATTTTAATCAGTCTCAGTTTATTTGATGCAGGAATATTTTTCTAACCCAGCTTCTATAATCATGCTCCACTAAAGTGGAAAAGATTCACCTCCAGTTTGTCGGTAATATTTTATTTCGTAGTTTCTTGTGTGCACGCATGCATTTTTTCTTCTCATTTATTGAACTGCTTCTGTTCTTTGCTTTTTACATGAGAATTTTTGTTGTATAAAAGGTTGTACTGAATACATTTGAAGCACAACCTTTAAGTGATGAAGAGGGAGATGCTAATAATTTGGAGGAAGAAGCAGTTAACTTTAATATAAAATATCTCACAAACAGTAAACTAATGGGTCTAGAGGTGAAGATTTTACCAAGTTTTTTATGCTTACCACTAAAAATGTGTGATCATTTTTCTGTTGAGATTTTCAAGTCCGGACTCAATATTCCCTCTTGTTTGTTTCCTGTTATCGCGGAATTCCTAATAGTTGAAGGATCCAAGTTTTCGACGCCATGTTCTTGTGAAATGTCTCATGTTGTTCAATTATTTGAAGGTAATATAATTTTATGAAAACTAATTTCGATGTGATGTATTTAGTATGTAATCCATATCAGCTGATGGTTTCTCTTTAATTTGCTTTTATGCCCCTGGAAAAGGTGACAAGGAATTGCCATCTGAAAACATGGTTAGTACTGCCTACTTTGAACTCTTTAGGTAACGCAGCTAGATTGGCTGGCGGCTAATTTTTATACTTTTGGATATCAAAGCATTACATTGGGAATTTTTATACTTCCTTAGCACTTTATATTTGCTAATTGTTATTATTGGCTTACATGAAATGATGTCTACTGTATCACTTAGGGGTGTTTGGTGGGGAGTTTTTTTTTGGAATATTCTAAGTTTTAATTTCGTAGTCTTAGATTGCTATGTTTGATATGAATGCTTTAAAAATATTCACAGGAAACTAACATTGGCTGGATTTTTTTAAAATATTTTGTTTCCTAGCAATACATTACCAAATGGGAAATGGGAATCCAAGCCATTAACTTTTCATGTTTCCTGTTTTCATTTCCACTTCAACTAATAAACATAAGAGAATGTAGATCTAATATTTCCCTCACCATTTTCTTTTACAATTTTTAAAACAAATCTACTATTTTCACAAATTTTGGTAACGTCAGAACATTGTTTTCATTGTTTCTAAAAATGTATTCTTCTGAACTTGACTTTTATCATCTCTCTATCATAATTGTTCACTACACAAGTCTTTCAGCTCCTTGTTGACAATTTAAAATGAACACAAATTTTTACAAACTGAACGTTTTTAAATAGTAAACAGGCTTCAAGTTTCCCGGTTAAAACATTTCGTTCAACAAACGGTTATTTTTTTTTGCCCTAAAAGCAGTATTTAGATGCGGTAAGCATCTATAGTTTTTGTAAGTTTCTTTTCTTTCAGTATTATCCTCCATTTTGTTAGATATCAGATTGTATGTACATCATCGAAACATCTCCTTTGTTAAAGCTGCTATTTTGATTGAAATTGCTTTGTTTACACGTAACCATGTAATGCATTATCCTATTCTGATTCAGAAAGAAGAGATTACATCATGTGAAGAACGTGTTAAAAAACTTATTGAAATGACTCCACCCAAAGGGAAAGAGTTCCTTCACAAAATTGAGCATATATTAGAACGAGAAAAGAATTGGGTGAGCATCCTCCTTAACACTTCCTCCCTACGTTCTCTTGCGCATAATCATGTGATTGCCATTTATCATTAGTATCAAGGATATGTTTAGTATCTGTATGATCTCATTCTGTACTTTTTTAGGTTTGGTGGAAATGTGATGGCTGCCTACCATATGAAAAACAACCTGCGGATAAGAAAGCAGTACCAGATGGGTCGAAGAAGCGGTATGCTTGTTTAACAAATTGTTTATTGTGTAATAATGAGTTAGTTTATAGGATTAAAAATATTTCATAATGTTGAAGAATCAAGAGAAATCAGATTTGAATCTTTTTTTATTTTATATTATTATATTTATTTTTATTTTATGATTCTGTCATTATTACTCAGTATTACTATTGTAATTTATTTTCCTATATAAACAGTTTAGGGCTGTAGTAATAAAATATGAAAGTATTATATTATTTTGTCTTTTAATTTCTTCATGGTATCAAGAGCTCTGGTTAGGGTTCTGTAAAGCTTTCCACAACCCATTAGGGTTTGGGCTCTAGCCAACTGAGCTATGGCACATAATACCCCATGGAAGGCAGTCCTTATGGGTAGCGACGACAGCAACGACGATGGTTTGGGTAAAAAATCATAAGTAGTCGACAACGCCGACAATATTGGTTTAGGTAGCGGCCCAGGCAGCAGTGGCGGCGGCCTAGGCGGCAGTGGCGGCGGCCCAAGCGGCTGGAATGGTTTATCTAACAATGGTTTTTCCAACTTTTTTGGCCATGAGGGAACTTCTAATGTCCTCAAGGTTGAAATCCAAAAACTCAATGGAAAAAATTATGTCGAATGGTCCCAAACCACAAGATTGATACTAGACGGTAAGGGAAAATATGGTTTCCTAACAGGAGAGGTGCAAATGCCTGCCACAACTGATCCGAATTACAGGTTTTGGAAATCTGAGAACTCTGTTATTATTGCTTGGCTGCTTAGTAATATAGAATCAATGATTAAAAAACCTTTTATGTTTTTGCCTACTGCAAAGGAAGTTTGGGAGACAGTCAAAGAAACATATTCTGACATTCAGAATTCTTCTCAAATTTTCGATCTCAAATCACAATTATGGCATGCCAAACAAGGAGATAGAGATGTCACTCTATGTTATAATGAGTTGATGACACTATGGCAAGAATTGGATCTCTGCTATGATGATCATTGGAAGTGCTGTGAGAATAGTGTTTTGTTTCTTAAGAGACAGGAGAACGACCGAGTATTCATGTTCTTGGTTGGGCTTAATAAGCGGCTTGATGAAGTCTGAGGCAGAATATTGGGAAATATTCCATTGCCATCACTTCGGGAAGCGTTCTCAGAAGTTAGAAGCGAAGAGGCGAAACAAGGTGTTATGATGGGTAAGACACCTTCTGTTGGTGAGGTTGAAAGCTCTGCCCTAGTCACTAAGAATGAAGACGAAAAGAGAGATGGCAAGAAACCATGGTGCGAACATTGCAAACGTCCAGGGCACACACGTGATACATGTTGGAAGCTCCATGGAAAACCTCTAAATTGGAAGAAAAAAGAAGGAAACGAAGGTCATGCCCTCCAAGTTGGTACCTCTAATCAAGAGAAGCAGTCTCCTTCAAGCCCATCTCCTTTCACCAAGGAACAATTAGATCAATTGTACAAACTCCTTGAGTCTCAAACTCCTTCTTGCTCTATAGCTCAGAGAGGTAATTTTCCAAATACTGCTCTACTTAGTGTCACTCCCAGCCATACTTGGATTATCGATTCTGGTGCTACTGATCATATGACTGGGGAGTCGAGTTTGTTTTCTTCTTATAGTCCTTGTGCAGGTAACCACAAAATTAAAATTGCAGATGACTCTTTTTCAGCCATTGCAGGGAAAGGTTCTGTTATTCTGTCACCTGTGTTAACCTTAAAAGATGTCTTACATGTTCCTAATTTATCATGTAATCTGTTATCCATTACTAAATTAACAAAGAATATAAATTGTCAAGCTAACTTCTTTCATTCTCATTGCACTTTTAAGGATTTGAGCACGGGGAAGATGATTGACAATGCTAAGGAGAGTGGAGGACTCTATTATCTTGATAATGGACTCGACTTCAAAGACCAACAAAATAACAAGTACCTGCTTTGAATCTATTTTTGTCTCTTCTAATAATGATGATATTATGTTATGGCATTTACGGTTAGGACATCCTAGTTTTCCGTATTTGAAACATTTGTTTCCTAAATTATTTTCTAAGAAGGATCCGTCTTTATTTCATTGTGAAACTTGTGAATTTGCTAAACATCACCGTTCTTCTTTTTCTACACAACCATATAAACAATCAAAACTATTTGCAGTTATTCATAGTGATGTTTGGGGTCCTAATAGAATAAACACCTTTTCTAATAAAAAGTGGTTTATAACTTTTATTAATGATCATACTAGAATTTGTTGGGTTTATTTATTGAAAGAAAAATCTGAAGTTGGACAGGTTGTCAAATTTTTTTTTAGAATGGTGCACACTCAATACCAAAGAAATATTCAAGTCTTCAGAAGTGACAATGGTAAAGAATATTTTAATATACTTTTGTCCGATTTTTTTCTTGCAAATGGGGTTGTTCATCAAAGTTCTTGTGTTAATACACCCCAACAAAATGGAATTGCAGAGAGAAAGAATAGGCATCTTCTTGAGGTTGCTAGAGCTTTACTATTTGCAAATAAGGTTCCAAAATATTTGTGGGGTGAAGCTGTTTTAACTGCATCATATTTAATTAATCGAATGCCATCTAAAGTTTTAGATTTTCATACCCCTCTTGATGTTTTTCGAAATTATTTTCCTTTGACTAGTGTCTCTGCTGATTTGCCATTAAAAGTTTTTGGTTGCACTGTTTTTGTTCATGAACATAAACACCTTGACAAACTCGAGTCACGAGCAATAAAATGTGTGTTTACCGGTTACTCTTCAACTCAAAAGGGGTATCGGTGTTTTGAACCAAAATCAAAAAGAATTTTTGTAACCATGGATGTTACTTTTGTTGAAAATCAACCATTTTTTACTGACATTCATCTTCAGGGGGGAAACTTTAAGGAAGATTCATATTTTACTTTTTAAAATATCATTACTTTAAGTGTTATAGTGTTGTCATAAAATTCTGAGACTTATATAGATGCACCAAAAGAAAATGCCCAAAAATCCATATTGAAACTCAATCCACTTATGAATGAGGTTTCGACAGATTCGGGAGGGACAATTTCAAATCAAAATCACAATAATGAAGGACCACTTGAAATGCCACAACATAATGACTCAGATAAAGAGACACAAAGCAGGTTTACTACAATTGACCCTACACATCATCTTGATACAGGTAAGTCTTCTTCTGTTCTTAAGAGTCATGTCGAGTATCCTGATATTGACCTTCCTATTGCAATTTGAAAACCTGTTAGATCATGCACTAAATATCCTTTGTCTAATTATGTGTCATACTCAAAATTGTCTTCTTCATTTGCTGCATTTACCTCTAAGTTGTCTGCGGTAGAAATTCCAAAAAATATACAGGAGGCTCTAAAAATTCCAAAGTGGAAGGAAGCTGTTCTTGAGGAGATGAGAGCTATTGAGAAGAATCAAACTTGGAGAGTCATGACGTTACCTACAGGAAAGAATACTGTTGGTTGTAAATGGGTATTTACTGTAAAATATAATTCTGATAACACAGTTGAAAGATACAAGGCACGCTTGGTTGCTAAAGGGTTTACTCAGACATATGGCATTGATTACTCAAAGACTTTTGCTCCCGTTGCTAAATTAAACACTATTAGAGTTCTCTTGTCCTTGGCAGTGAATTTAGATTGGTCTCTTAACCAACTTGATGTAAAAAATGCTTTTCTGAATGGTGATTTGGAGGAGGAAGTATACATGGATAGTCCACCTGGCTTTGAAGATAAATTTGGTTCAAATGTGTGCAAACTACAAAAATCCCTTTATGGTCTCAAGCAATCCCCAAGGGCTTGGTTTGAAAAATTCACTCGGTCGGTCAAAAGGCAAGGATATATGTAGGGACAATCAGACCATACTCTGTTCATGAAGTTCTCTAATGTTGGTAAAATTGCAATTTTAATTGTATATGTAGATGATATTATTCTCACAGGAGATGATATTGTTGAGATGGAAAGATTGAAGAAAAGTTTGACAAAAGAATTTGAGATCAAAGATTTAGGCGCGCTTAAATATTTTCTTGGTATGGAAGTTGCTCGCTCAAAGAAAGGAATTGTTGTTTCTCAAAGAAAATACATCCTAGATCTCTTGGAAGAAACTGGGATGAGTGGGTGTAGACCAGCAGATACTCCTATGGAATTAAATGCTAAACTTTGGGAGAAAGGCAGTGTTCTTGTTGAGATTGGAAGATACCAGAGGTTAGTCGGCAAACTTATTTATCTAACCCACACTAGACCTGACATCGCTTTTTCTGTGAGTGTTGTAAGCCAATTCATGCATTCTCCCTATGAAGAACACTTGGAGGCAGTTTATCGGATCTTAAGGTACTTGAAATATGTTGAAGTTGTGAGATTTTAGAGAAAAGGAGGACAGAAAATAATAAGGGTTTGAATATTATTGATAATAACTTAATGGTGACTTGATTACAAAAGACTCAATACTAATCTCTATTTATAGAGAAACATAGACTAAATCCTAAATTAGGAACAAATCATAATAATAATGAGAGATATTCTAAGATATCTCTATGAATATAAATTGATCCTAGGAAATAACTCAAGATACTCTAATATAATATAATAGATATTATAAGATATTTTCTAATATTCTAATAGATATTATAAGAGATTTTAGAGAAAAGGAGGAGAGAAAATAATAAGGGTTTGAATATTATTGATAATAGCTTAATGTTGACTTTATTACAAAAGACTCAATACTAATATCTATTTATAGAGAAACATAGGCTAAATCCTAAATTAGGAACAAATCATAATAATAATGAGAGATATTTTAAGATATTTCTATGAATATAAATTGATCCTATGAAATAACTCAAGATACTCTAATATAATATAATAGATATTATAAGATATTTTCTAATATTCTAACACAATGTTTTGCTCCATAAAAAAAGAATGAAAGGCAACTCAAGGATGCATTTGAAGTCAGAGAGAATTGCTATAAATATAGCCTAGCCAGATAGTCTGATTGATCATCAGCCTGAGTGAAATTCATGGCAGGCAATTGAACAAAGCAAGCTCCGTTCTTCTAAAAAACTGCATTTGAAAGCTTCAAACCAATAATAATGGAGACTCAAAATATTTAAACTTGAATCTGCTTCAAGGAGAGAGAGGCGTGCTTCAAGGAGAGAAAGGCAAGGCCAGTGCATCTGGGACAAATTGCCAAGATAAAGTAAGTCATGAAAATAAAAGACACCGTCAAAATAACCATCAACGGAAGAAGAAGTCATCACTAATATGATTCATATGTGGAAAAGGGACACCACCAGAATGATCGTCGGTGGGAATAGAGGCCACTGTTATAATCTATTAGTAAGAACTAAATTGCATGACAAACACCGAAGAAGAAGCAGCGCGACTTTAACGAAACGAAGCCATGATCGATCAACAGAGTGAGAAAATGTGTCCAAAACAGGAGAGATAACGGCTGTTTGAACAAGGAGAGATAACGACTGTTTGAACAGGAGAGTAGTGTCGTAAACGGTTGTCGGACCAGATACCTTTGACCTCCTCTACAAGTGGACTTATCAGTTGCATTACCAATATAGCCTTCAGATACGGTATGACAACATGATAGTATTTCTTAAAGTGTTCCTGAGATGAATCAACAATTGATGCCAAAGCAGTTAAAGCTCCCTCTTGCACCATTTGTTTACCATTCTGAAGAAGTACAAGCAGTTTGCTAACTATTCCATCCAAGTATGACGTTAAAATATCAGGTGTGCAATTCTCACTGAAGTTGAGCACAACTGAAGCAGCATGAGCCTTTACACGAAGATTCTGAAAATTATCCATCGCAGCAGCTAGGACTGGCAACACCCCCTGATGATATTGAACTTGCAAATCTGGACCCAAATCAGTAGACAGTTGCCCTATTGCATTAATAGCTGCCCACCTTACACGAGGATGTTGATCAGGAAATGAATTCAATAC
The DNA here is from genome assembly GCA_037974755.1 of Cicer yamashitae. Lineage (NCBI taxonomy): Eukaryota > Viridiplantae > Streptophyta > Magnoliopsida > Fabales > Fabaceae > Cicer > Cicer yamashitae. The sequence goes on from JBBPBQ010000003.1 coordinate 41,631,406, forward strand.
CATAGCCACCACTTGCTCCAAATTCTTTATCATGACCTTTGAGCATCCTTTAGCTATTTGAGCAAGTGCAATCAATGCAGCATGACGTTTTTGCCACTCAGGTGCAGCCAAATATGCAGGTAATTGTTCAGAAGCAACAGGAACAATCGTATTTCCTCCCAAAGATATAGATAACCTGTCCAAACATTCTCATCCAACATTATAATTGCTAGTTTCACCATCTTCATCCTCAGTATCTGCAGTGTGCCAAGCTGGATCATCCTCAATATCCAAAAGCATTTTCATAAGAATCGCAAACAACCTGCTAGTAAACTGCGGCAACTTCCTCACCATACCAGGAGCACACTCCCTCGCTTCAGCGAGAATTATCACAAACTGCTCAAAGGGTTGTTTTTCCGCAACAGCCTTCAATGGCTCAGCCTCAATTTGTTTAAAGTGATCATCATAAATTTCACCAGCAAGCTTCTCATTACATTCACAACTACCTTGTTCACATCCTCCCTCTGAAGTTTTAGGCAACTGGGTATGCCGATCATCATTGGGAAAAACAAATTCTGATAAAGGTACAAGCAGATCGTTGGGGCTGGAATGTTTTGGATGTTTAAAGGACACCTCACGTATTTCCTCAGCATCAAAAGGACGTTTCTGCACCATGGTTTCCTTAAAACAGTCTCTGTCAAATTATAGGGCAAACTGCTGAATTTGGAAGTAATAAAGCCGGAGAATCCTGATTACTCAAAGGAATTGAACTTTCCCCAAATAAATTCAATAAAACAAACAAAAGCCCTAATTTCAGGAAACCCTAACCCTAGAATTTTCCAAATTGAACAAAAAACGAACAAACGACGCCTAAATGATGGACAATTACAACGATTCTAACCGAGATCTAACAACCCCAAACAAATTCTTCGACAAAAGCCAAAATCATACGCATTGAATTTTCCCAAAATCGAAGACAAAAAATCGATCTGAAAAATAAAAAACAATAACCCAAATCGAACAAGAACAAAATCAATCCCTTTATCTACGATCCCTATTGGTAACACAGATCGAGAAGATCGGCGACGGAAACCCTAAAAACCGATAATGTGAATCGATAAGGACAAAATTGGGGTCGATAGAAAGAAAAAAATCAAGATCTACCGAAGGGTGAAATTGATTGGAGAAAGAAAAGGTGATCGAGATCTGAAAACGCAGCGGAAAACGAAAAGTTTTTTTTGAGGGCAGAGGGTTGTTTGTCGGAAAAGTCGCCGTAAACAGTGGCGGTGACAGCGGCAGTTGCGAACTGGACGGAAAACGAGTGAAACCGGTGTTGGAATGTAACACGGTAGTGGTTTGAAAAAGGAATGTTCACGTTGAAAAAAGAGAAACTATGATTATATTCCCTAACTGTTGGGAACTCGG
>JBBPBQ010000003.1:41632819-41746973 GCA_037974755.1 Cicer yamashitae
TAATCTCTATTTATAGAGAAACATAGACTAAATCCTAAATTAGGAACAAATCATAATAATAATGAGAGATATTCTAAGATATCTCTATGAATATAAATTGATCCTAGGAAATAACTCAAGATACTCTAATATAATATAATAGATATTATAAGATATTTTCTAATATTCTAACACTCCCCCTCAAGCTAAAGCTTACTAAGCTTTAGCTTGCTACAAGAAAACAATGTTTTGCTCCATAAAAAAAGATGGAAAGGCAACTCAGGGATGCATGTGAAGTCGGAGAGAATTGCTATAAATATAGCCTAGCCAGATAGTCTGATTGATCATCAGCCTGAGAGAAATTCATGGCAGGCAATTGAACAAAGCAAGCTCCGATCTTCTAAAAAACTGCATTTGGAAGCTTCAAACCAATAATAATGGAGACTCAAAATATTTAAACTTGAATCTGCTTCAAAGAGAGAGAGGCGTGCTTCAAGGAGAGAAAGGCAAGGCCAGTGCATCTGGGACAAATTGCCAAGATAAAGTAAGTCATGAAAATAAAAGACACCGTTAGAATAACCACCAACGGAAGAAGTCATCACTAATATAATTCATACGTGGAAAAAGGGACACCACCAGAATGATCGTCGGTGGGAATATAAGCCACTATTATAATTTATTAATAATAACTAAATTGCATGACAAACACTGAAGAGAAGCAACGCGACTCTAACGAAATGAAGTCATGATCGATCAACGGAATAAGAAAATGCGTCCAAAACAGGAGAGATAACGGCTGTTTGAACAATGACACATATTTTTGTTTATCAAAATTGGAGATCACCAATTAAACACCGGTCAGAAATTCACAAAGGCAATCGGCACTTTCGATCACACCGGTCGGAATAGATGCTGCTCCCCCTTGAATGAAGTTCAGCTCTAAAATATATACAGAATTCCCCCTAGATCAAAGAATTTGTCTGAAGAACTCAATGAATTCCCAAAGAATATCTCACTGGTCAATAATACAGCCACATGACAATCATCACAACCTCAGTTAAACACCCTCTTTAGAAGAGCCACTTGAGCTGCACAAAGCTGCAATCTTAGCAATAAGCCTGTATCATAAACAACATGAAGTATTTCCACCTCATTACTAAACAACACAGCATCATAAACACGCCTTGGGTACTCACGAACTTCCCAACCATGAAGTCTACAGAGATGCTCCATGGTAACATTGTCATTATAGTAATGAGGGATGACATTGAAAGGCTTGGGTGGTTTTTCCCATAGTGGCCGCAGAAAGTAAGAGATCTTCTGTCCATGTATATATATATTCCAAAGATACACATTGGGAAAAACAGATTCTGATAAAGGTACAAGCAGATCGTTGGGGCTGGAATGTTTTGGATGTTTGAAGGACACCTCAAGTATTTCCTCAGCATCAAAAGGACGTTTCTGCACCATGGTTTCCTTAAAACAGTCTCTGTCAAATTATAGGGCAAACTGCTGAATTTGGAAGTAATAAAGCCGGAGAATCCTGATTACTCAAAGGAATTGAACTTTCCCCAAATAAATTCAATAAAACAAACAAAAGCCCTAATTTCAGGAAACCCTAACCCTAGAATTTTCCAAATTGAACAAAAAACGAACAAACGACGCCTAAATGATGGACAATTACAACGATTCTAACCGAGATCTAACAACCCCAAACAAATTCTTCGACAAAAGCCAAAATCATACGCATTGAATTTTCCCAAAATCGAAGACAAAAAATCGATCTGAAAAATAAAAAACAATAACCCAAATCGAACAAGAACAAAATCAATCCCTTTATCTACGATCCCTATTGGTAACACAGATCGAGAAGATCGGCGACGGAAACCCTAAAAACCGATAATGTGAATCGATAAGGACAAAATTGGGGTCGATAGAAAGAAAAAAATCAAGATCTACCGAAGGGTGAAATTGATTGGAGAAAGAAAAGGTGATCGAGATCTGAAAACGCAGCGGAAAACGAAAAGTTTTTTTTGAGGGCAGAGGGTTGTTTGTCGGAAAAGTCGCCGTAAACAGTGGCGGTGACAGCGGCAGTTGCGAACTGGACGGAAAACGAGTGAAACCGGTGTTGGAATGTAACACGGTAGTGGTTTGAAAAAGGAATGTTCACGTTGAAAAAAGAGAAACTATGATTATATTCCCTAACTGTTGGGAACTCGGAAGTGGAATATTGGCAAACAGTTCAAGGAGGATCGAAATAGGCTCTAGATACCATGTTGAAGTTGTGGGATTTTAGAGAAAAGGAGGAGAGAAAATAATAAGGGTTTGAATATTATTGATAATAGCTTAATGTTGACTTGATTACAAAAGACTCAATACTAATCTCTATTTATAGAGAAACATAGACTAAATCCTAAATTAGGAACAAATCATAATAATAATGAGAGATATTCTAAGATATCTCTATGAATATAAATTGATCCTAGGAAATAACTCAAGATACTCTAATATAATATAATAGATATTATAAGATATTTTCTAATATTCTAACAAAATCCAATCCTGGAAAGGGTTTGTGCTTCAAGAAAACTAATGACGGAGAAATCTCTATATTTACAGATGCTGATTGGGCAGGATCAATTACTGATAGAAAATCCACCACTGGATATTATGCCTATGTTTGGGGAAATTTAGTTACTTGGAGAAGTAAAAAACAAGGGGTTGTTGCTCAAAGCAGTGGAGAAGCTGAATTCAGAGCAATGGCTCAAGGAATCTGTGAACTTTTATGGATTCGTAAACTCTTGGACGAACTGAAAATGAAAGTTGACTCACCCTTAAAATTGTTCTGTGATAGCAAAGCAGCAATAAGTATAGCTCACAACCCTGTACAACATGATAGAACCAAGCACATTGAGATTGACCCCCATTTCATAAAAGAAAAAATTGATGCTGGAATTATATGCCTGCCATTTGTGACTTCCAATCAGCAAACTGCTGATATCTTGACAAAAAGTTTGGCAAAACCCAATTTTGAGCGACTTATAGCCAAGTTGGGCATGACAGATATCTATGCACCAACTTGAGGGGCGTGTTGAAGAATCAAGAGAAATCAAATTTGATTCTCTTTTATTTTATATTATTATGTTTATTTTTATTTTATGATTCTGTCATTATTACTCAGTATTACTATTGTAATTTCTTTTTGTAACGCCTAGTTACGTGGGTATAAAAATAACGAAAATGTTTTCATATTTATATAAGAGAAAAGGTACTATACTAAATAAAGAAGTTCTCGAAAGAAATAATATTGTAAAATCCTTAAAATATAACCTTACAGCTGAAAATTCCTTAATAATCAAAATATTCAACTGGGCATTTAATAACTAATCCCGAAATAAACTACAATGTAGACACTATGTCTATTAACTCTTGATCTACTAACCTAATCTAAGGAAATTACTCTTCTCAAAGGAAGTATGACTTCTCAACTCTCGACGTCCCCGACGGTCTCAGTCTCTGAAAACAACACTTTAATGAGATACTAAATCCCAGTGAATAATACACACATTTTTAAAGCAAGTATTGTTTTCAGCCGGCGCGGTAACCGGAAAAATCGATCATGGCACCCGCTTTCTTCCAAAAATATTCTTTAGAAATATATATGATATAACTAAGATTTTCTATAATAACCAATTACTTCAAAAAATTAATAAAAACTCAGCAATTAAATTAACAATAATTCACATCTATAATAATCGAATAAATCCAATATACACATTTATTATGCAGAAAATAAACCAATCAATTCAAGGATGTCTCATCGTTATATGGAGATATACTACTTCCGCGAAGTGAGTATTATCTCATCATGTGGAGCACCAGCTCATCGGGTACAAGACCCATCCATGTGGAGTTTAAACCTCATCTCTTTGTGAAGTTTAAAACTCATCTATATGTGGGTACAAGACCCATCCGTGTGGAGTTTAAACCTCATCTCTTTGTGAAGTTTAAAACTCATCTATATGTGGGGTACAAGACCGATCCATGTGGAGTTTAAACCTCATCTCTTTGGAAATTTAAAACTCATCTATATGTGGGGTACAAGACCCATCCGTGTGGAGTTTAAACATCATCTCTTTGTGAAGTTTAAAACTCATCAATATGTGGAGTACAAGACCCATCTCCAGCACACACAATTAAAGTAATTCATATTTTTAACAATCATATTCGTAAGATCAAATTTATAATATAATATTTCATTTGAATATAATAACAACAATCATTCAGGAAAATATAATAAAATAATCTTTTAAAGAATATATATTTACAATATGATATTTCGTTTGAATATATAATAACAACAATCATGCAAGGAAATATAATTAATACGATCTATTAAAGAATATATATATTTATAATATGATATTTTATTTGAATATATAATAATAACAATCATTTAAGAAAATATCATAAAACAATATTTTAAAGAATATATATTCAAACAATCATAAAAACTGTAATTCAACAAATAATAGTAAATAAATCGATTCATAATCTATTATTACAGTTCATAAAATCCCAATTTTGATAGAGTTAGAATATCAACAAAATATAATTTTATAAGAAAGTACCATTCAAAATATCTAACTTTTTTTCCATCCCAAATTCCCAAAATAAATGTAGCATGAAAGTTTAAAGGGTGTGATTACTCACCTCTTGAAGCGTATATGTTAATCGTTATTAACCCCTACTTTTTGCTCCTCTTTATATTTTGGCATAGTTTTCTCTATTGAGTTTTTAATTCAGTATTTTTCTTTAAATATTTATAAGATAATTTGACTAGGTATTCTATATTTGCCCCATCAAATTCTTGGTTGTTACAAATAGTACAAATTGAATTCATTTAGGATTGGTTGTTTGTTTGATTTTGTTTGACTCCTTAGTAATAGGTAATTACATAACAAAAGGTTGTTATACTAACTTTGTTTGTTATTATCTATTTCACATAAACCTTAAACAAACAAAACAAACTTCCTATTATACTTTATAAGTCTCTAACAAACAAAACAGCTTACTAATGTCATCTTATTTTAAGCAAATTGGTTATTGCTAACAATTAGAGTATTATTAATAATAATAATACTAATAATATAATCATAATAATCTATAAATTAGAATGTTTTAAAATCTGAAATTCTAATTATTTTTAGTCCTTTGATTTGGGATGTTACACTTTTCCTATATAAACAGCTTAGGGCTGTAGTAATAAAATATGAAAGTATTATATTATTTTGTCTTTTACTTTCTTCACATAATCTCCAAGAAGATAAGAAAAACGAACTCCTTTACTCTTTGAGGTCTTTGTTTCTGAATTAAAATATTTATTATATATATTGTAACTTTGAAGTTCATTAAAGTAAGTGTTTTGCATAGAACTTCACTGTAGGTCACCAAGTCTGGATAATGAATATATTTTAAAACTTAAATGCTAGAAACATAGAGGGAATATTTGTTCAACTTAAAAAAATAGTTAACCGAGTCAAAAAACTAGGTAGCTCACCACAAAGAAAATCACTTCCAAGTAGGTGTTACAAGCATACACGATACAGCCAGGCAAAAACCATAGGCACATGAGGCGCTTTGTGTTTTATAGAACAAAATTAGTGTCTAAAGTCTAAACATTGTATATTTCTTTCTTCTATTCTTATGCTGCTATTCTTGGTCTTATTCACCATGCCCAGAATGTCTGCTTAAGCTGTTCTGTCTCTCCATTTTCAGTAAGCCAAGATGGAGATTGGGTAATAAAGAACTGTCTCAGTTGTGGAAGTGGGCAGATCAAAATCCGGTATGTTTTTATTTGCAGAATTTGTGGCTTGTGCTATATATGCAAGGTCTAGTTCTGTAGAAGTTGACTCTTATGGATGCTGAACACTAGGGTCAGAACTTAGAAGTATGCGTAGATAGTGGCATGGCATTCTATACTTAACATTCTTAAAATTTGGTTCGGCCTAAATCAACCCGTACAAAATCAGCTTGTAGTGTGAGAGATGTCTTCCACTTATAAATAAATTTCCAAACCATATCTCAACTGATGTGAGACTCTTAACAAACATCAAAGTGCTCTAGTTGTAGGTTTAGACTTTTGAGTTGCTTAGTCAAGACCCATGCTTCACAATGTGTATATATCTTCCCTATTTTTATGATAATTCATTTATGTCAATATAGCTGTGAATGAAAATAAAAAATTGAAAGCTGTGGTTCCTCTGATCTCTACTTACTAACTGTTGGAAAGCCGCCTTAATTGTGGTCCGCTCCTAGCAGCCTTAATTGCGGAAACTTTGTGCTGCCTTCATTACATCCTCCAGCACCTTCACTGTGCTAGGTGTGACTTGTGAGTTGTGAGTCGGTGTGTTTGTCTCATATTGACCAAATATATGTAGTATTTATATAAGGCTTGAGCAGTCCTTATCATTAAATTGGTTTCGCGGATTGAATTAAGCCCTAAGCCAAAATTCTAATGTTCTGCTTAGTTGATTTTTTTTTTCTTTGGTTAAAAAGCATTTCTTCATTTCCATTGTATAGGTCATAATGTAGAATGACTTTTCTAAATTATCGGTTTACAAGAAGTTTCTTGAATTTCCAGAATGCTTTAACTGATCCTCAGCGTGTTCAAACACCTTCAATTATGGAGCACTGGAAACCCTTGGCTGAAGATGTAAGTTTTCCTTATTGAGCAACAATGGACATTTACTTTTTTCCATTTCCTACCTGCACTCCATTGTTTAATATTGCAGGGTTGGTTATTATGATTTTTCCCATTATTCGAGCTGTATCTTTTTAGTTTTTTTCATTTTACTTAAATATTGAAATTTTTTGCATTCACTAAATTTCAGATGGATCCTTCTGCTGGAATAGAAGCTGAATATCACGGCAAGAATAACCGGGTAATCTCCTGTTTAACATTTTGTTTTTGGTAGTAGAAATAGAAATTTTATTTTAGAGAAATTAAGGACAGGACATCAAGTTTGAGAATGAGGTATTCTAAAAAATTTCATAAATTAAAAAACGCAAAAGAACAAAAGCATTAATAAGGTAGCAAGGCTGTGTCCAATTTCTCTACATTTTGGAGATGTCAATGTAGAAACATACCAATGTAGAACAAGAGCGGCATCAAAACAACTATCTTATCCTATAGCAAGCCCAGAAGAGTAAAAATCCATTGTAATATGGCCTTCTCGTTGCATCATTGCAAAATATCTGCATACATAGCACCTCCATAAACTAATCCTTCCTCATTTAAGTCAAAACCAATATATTTACCAAAAGAAAATCTAAACTTTTTAGGTGCACTTTTATCTTCTAATAGTTGGCCTCCTATTTTAGAGTACACATTTTTATATATCTTTCTTTCTTTTTGACCCAGGTTTATTGTTGGAAAGGTCTCCGGCTTTCAGCACGGCAGGACTTGGAGGGATTTTCTAAGGTAAGCTTACCTTTTTAATCTTCATTTATTGTTTGCTTAACTTTTTTGGAGTAATTGAAGTTTTATATATATATTGTTGCAGTTTACTGAATATGGAGTTGAAGGGGTTGTACCACTAGAACTTTTGCCACCTGATGTCCGAGCTAAATACCTAGCTAAACCAAATGACAGAAGTAAACGTGGTAAAAAGGAAGATGCAAAAAACACTGCTCATCAAGTTGAGGAAAATCAGGTTTCTTGATTCAGTTCCAACTTCCCATTTTTCTTTTTTAATTACATCTGCTCTAGACAAATAACTTTTTATAAAGGGTTGTGTAGAATTTAGTGGTTCCAACTGTTGTTGGTTGCATGGTTAATGCTCTTTGGTTTCTACCAACCCCAAGAAGCCCTAAATTGTTGTGAGGATTTTTAATTTCTGTTTTCCTTTGCGGGAAAAAGGCTTTGATTGGTTGCTGTTTTATCCTTGTGTTTCTATGTCTATGATTATATTTGAACTGGAGCTAACAACACAATTTTATCACAAGCGATTAATGTGTTAATATATTTTAAGCTGTTGGTTTTCGTAAGTTGTGTGAATAAGATGCGATTTTCTTTATGAATTTGAAACTCGGGTATGCCTATGGCCATGTAGCCTACAAGTATCTAGCTTTCTTGGAAGAACCCGGTCTTCTCCCTTAGTACATCTTTTCAACAGGTCCTCGATCCTCATAACCCTGTGAGACAAAAGGAGAATAAAACACGCACACACACGCTGACACACAAAGTATGGTAACTTGAGAGCCGAAATTACATTGCATGGATACAGGTATGGGATTTATACAAAATTGCAGGTACAAGTATGCTAATAAAAAAATATTTTATAATATATAAATAAAATAGAATTTTAGGATCCCTCTAACATGGGCCTTGGTCCAACCCTTAATATGACTGCTTATAGTCGGGTTTCAAGATTGTAAGAAGATTTTGCTTACTAAACCATCGGACATCTTCACTTACATCACCAATTCCCGCTTGTCAATGTAACCAGAAGAATACAATGCTAGGTGTATATGAAACCATGGTTCCATCTCTAGTTGGATAGTCATGACCATAATGTTGTACTCTGTCAATCCAGCCGTTGCTTACTGTAAGACATGAGCTTATTGAAGATGCCCCTAGGATATTCCTCTACCTGACTGCTCTTGTGGGCCCCAACTAGGTTAACATATCTCAGCAAAACAATCTGCCACTCCAGCTCCTTCTTTTAAATATCCCAATCCCTAACAGGCATGAAACGATGAAGGAGCCGATGAGAAGAGGTATCAAATAATCTAAAGAATAAACCAATTATAGATGGTTGAAGTAAGGGTCTATGCTTGGACTGGGTGCATATTAAAGGGAGCAAGAATTTTGTATAAACAAGGTCCCATTGTATAAAGATATAGATTTGAGAGGAAAAAGGATTTAAATAACCAGAAATATTTTTTTTGGTCTTAACCCTCTATTCTCAGGGAAAAGGGACCTTGATAATCCAGAGTTTAGTCGGGAGGTAAGTAAATTCTAGCCAAAGGTTGCTCCAACCGGAGTTCGAACTCGGGTTCTTTTGAATGATTCGTCCACTAGAATTGGTACTGAATGATTTAATCGATTAGACTAATCTGTATGATTTCTTACCAAAAAAATACATTGATTATAGTGATTGACTATCTAATAACTATTTAGAAGCTTTCCTAGGAAAGGTGATATTTCATTGCAGAAGATATGCAAAGAATATTTACATGGCGAAAATTAGGAAAGTAATTGACAGGGTAATAATAAAAGTATCAATGTGATCAACAAAAGAATCAATGAAAATTATTTTTGTAAGGGACCTGGGGCGTACCCATAGGTACCAAATGCCTACCATGTTGGGGTACAATCTATTATGTGTATGGCTTTAAATTTGGAGTATCCGTGTTTTATTGCCTTCTACATTATGCACCTTCATTTGAGTTTATTTGGAGAAAATCAAAGTAAAGTAAGGAGAGAATTCGAATGATATTAGCCATAATTAGTTAGGTTAGGCTTAGGCCTATTTTAGGTTAGAAAATGAGAGAAAATCAAAGAACTTAAGTGTAGAGAGAGAATTTGGAGAATTTTGAATATGATTGCTAACCTTCAATTGAGTGTAGATAGAACTTTATGTAAAATGGCATAACTGCTTTCTTAACTAGCTGAATGGCAACAGAACTCTGTTACGAACTAACTCTTCCTATATGCAGATATAAGGCTTACACGAATTACAAATACGGAAATACATAGATAGCATAAACTACATTTTGTCACTCAAATACTAACTATGGAGTCCAACCAACGAATCCATCTTTAACTGCAGTATGCTCAGCTCTATGAAGCACTGTCACAAAACACCAAATACAACACTAACACATCGACAACAATAATAATTTCAAAAAATGGAAGTGATTGAATGTAAGTATGTAACCACATGTGTTTGTTGGTTTCAGACACTAACATGTGTTAAACATTGGACACCTTCAATCTAAAGTGTCAATGCTACATAGGGTCTGTTGAATGCCGACTGTTATCTGCATGCATCTATCTATTTCATTCTACTGCTCTCTATTGTCTTTGCTCTTCTCTCTATATTAAGGATTTGTAATAATAAATCAATGTTAAATGGATTCTCTGAAATAACTTTTTGTCATTATTTTTGTTGTGGAATAGATTGCTACACCTGCAACTGAGATGGATGGTGAAGGCATTAGAACGGATACCACAGCAACACCAATGGAATTTGATACTGTTACTCTTCCTGGTAGTCATGGTGGAACCTCAACTTCTGATGAACTACAGAGGCTGAGCTCAGATACTGATAACGGGATGGAAGCGGGTCAGTTGGAAGCGGATGCTGAAGTTGAAGCCGGAATCATAGATGAGACTGATGCTGATGTTGATTTAGATGGAGTTGACTGATAGAAGAATTTCAGAGGAACATTAGAATAGTAGATGCCATCATCCATTTTTTAGTGACAAAGATAGCTGCAAGCAACATTCTTCCCCAAAATTAGGTCATGTTAAAGGCATCTTGTTTTATTTTGAATGACAGGAAGGAAATTATTTTGATTTTTTGTATAACATCAGTTGGAAGTGGTTTTCTCAATGTAGAGTGACAATATAAATATTTGTACTTGTATGGTGAAAAAATGAAATGAAATATACTCAATTAATTTTCCCATTACATGCTATCAATGCAATTATTTGAAACTGATTTGTTGTCTAACACTTAGTGATTTCTGAATTTGGATCTCTTATATTGGAATTCATTATGATAGGATAATGTGGAAGATCTTGCTATATAATTTATTTGATTTTACATCTTAAATATATAATTAGATTTTAATGTTGAGATCTTTTGTACACTTTCGTGTTGAATTTTTAACATTAAAGGATCCAAATTTGTATGGTTTCCAGCTTCCTTTGTTGATGAGCGATGGGATATAGGTGGCATGTGGGAGTGAGCATAGTCAGGTGAAATTTATCAGAGTTGATGTGATAAATTTGTTTTTCCTCTTTACTGTTTCATAAAGTTATGCTAGAGTATAAAGATATTGGGATTAACTCTTCTTGTCCCCAATAATTCGGAATCTGTGTAGAGCTAAATAAAGTTTGTCTAAAATTATTCCAAGGTTGGAATTTGAATTTTTTATATGCTTCGTCGTTTATTGAAATTCATTGATCTTTTCAGAACAATTACTTTATTAGTATTAAATAGAGTAATATTCATTATAATCTTTAAAAGTAACAAGCGGCGTCACAATCGCCCCTGAAAGAAGAGAAATTATTTCAAACTCTCTAAATTTTACTTCCGTTAGTCGTTTTGGTCCTTAACGTTAGTTTTCCATTAATTTAGCTGAGATGTCATAATTTTTGACATGTAAGATGCTAATTTGACATAAAATACACAAGTACTTTTAGCATGTGAGAGTGTCATTATAGTCACTCAATGTTACATTTAATTGTCATAAAGGTTCATAATTAAAATTTTAAATAAAAATTAATTATTTTATAAAAAAATTCATTTTAAAATAGATATCAATGTAAATATTTTAAGAGTACTTTATTAACCTTATACACAATGATAAATGAACGAAATTTTGTATGTTAGTAGTGGTTGATTTACGTGTTATATATAGTTGAATTACGTCCACAAATAATTTTTAAACAATTTTTAAATAAACAATAATTTTGTAAATTTTATTTAAATTTATTGAAAGCATATAACATCACAAAATTTTTTTCTCTTTTCTATTAGACTTCTATATTTTGGTTCATGCAATGGTGGTTTGGTGATTCTTATTTTAAAACAAATAATTTTATTTTTTAACAATTGAAAATAAAATAGACTGAAAAAACTACAACCATATGAAAAATATAATCAGTCATGAAAACAATTAAGGAATGCATGTAAATGGAAAAATATATTATCAAATAAGGAACAAATGACTTGAGAGTAAAGAAATGTAAATAGCAAGTGGTCTCAATATTTGGAGTTTATTTTTTTAAGGTTCTTCTAGAAAGGATGTTCTGTTTAGGGAGTTTTGGATGCTCTATGTTTGCAACTTTATAGTTATCTTTAGACCTTTTTGTATCATCTTGCATCCTAAAAGCACTTCTTATGCTCTTTAGTAGTCTTCATTGTTCAGTAAAAATGTTTCATATTAAATTACGTTTGGATGAAAATTAAATGCACACTAAATAAATAAAAATTATCCTAATAGAAACATGGAGAATTGAAAGAAGATTGAGAAAGATACAAAATTTTATTCCATCAATACTAACATACAAATTTCATTCTTCATGTTTGTGTTTAAGATAACTTTTTTTTAAAAAAAATTTATTATAAAAGTGCACTTAAAAATATTTACTTATATTTTTTTTATAAGATAATTAAATTTTATATAATAAACTAATTATAGACTTTTATGACAATGAATTGTAGCATTGAAGAACTTCAATGACATTATCACGTGGCAAATGGCATTTGGAGTGTATATCATGCCAAATCAGTATGTCGCCTGTCAAAAATTATCACAGCTAAATAAAATTAACAAAAAATTAATGTTAAAAATTAAAATGACTAATGAAAGTAAGAGTTGAGGAATTTTAAATAATTTCTCTTCTTTTAAGAATTATTTGTATTATATGAACATTATTCTATACTATTATTTAATACATATTTCAAATCAATCTAATTTGTGGAGTCTTAATTATACTCATATCCAAGGGTATACCTATCTTACTGCCTTAAATATTTTAGAGGTTTTATTCTTATTTTAATAATTGGATTTTAATAAAAGAAAGTACAATTTTAATAATTAAAAAAAAATAAAATAAAATTCTACGTTTCATCCTATAAAATAATTATTAACTTTTTAGTCTATAAAAAAATTTATTTACTTTTACTTCTTATTTAAATTATTTTTTAAAAAAGTTAATAATTTTAGTCCTTAAAAAAAACCTATAAAATCAAAATTAGAACTAAAAATAAATTAAAAAATTTTAGATACTAAAATTAAAAAGTGATAAATTTGTAGAAACTAAAAATATATTTAACAAAAAAAAATCCACCTCGTACTCATTTTGTTATATTGAAAACGTTTTAAAGTTGAACTCAATTGACGTGGATATCAACCATGCTAAGTTAGGTTGATGCTTAAAAAAAAATATTTGTATCATTTTATCTATTTTTAATTTATTTTGCATACCCGAAACTATTAGTGAAGCATCTACCATCATCATCATCATCATTATTATTATTATTATTATTATTATTATTATTATTATTATTATTATTATTATTATTATTATTATTATTATTTAATTATATTTAAAGTTGAATCATCTGGCACATTGATGGCATTAATAATATTAAACTAGTGAAATAGTCTGTCAATGAAACAAATCATTAAATCGTACAGCGTGTATCACATGTAATTTTATAATACAATAATTGAACAAAGTAGTGTTCAATAAATACTATTTAAAATATATTTTCTAAGGCATTTTATTTTTAATGATGAAAATTTATATAAATCCCATTAAAACATTTTATTTTTGTTAGGTGAAAATTTATATAAATCTCATTAAAATATGTTGTTTCATATAGATTTAATGAAATTTATAAGATTTATAGTGTTGAAAAAAGAATCTTGATTTAACCCATTTTTACATTAGTCATAAAAATATGAACTTTGCTGAAAACAGACCCAAATGTATAACTTGAAAGTAAAACATAAAAAAAGAAAATAAGTTTTGTACTAATTACCTAGAATATTTTTTTACCATCACCGTATAGGTAGGATTTCTGGTCCCATGAACAGATCAGGATACCTATAACAATCAGCTAGAAGAAAAGAAGTGAGGAGAGTGATGAGAGAGAAAAGAATGAGAACGATTGAGCCATATTTTATGAAGAAATGTAGGGTGTGAAGACGCATTTTGGTACGTGTTTTGTAGGGTCCATATAAATTTAATGAAATTTATAAGATTTAAAGTGTTGAAAAAAGAATCTTGATTTAACCCATTTTTACATTAGTCATAAAAATATGAACTTTGCTGAAAACAGACCCAAATGTATGACTAGAAAGTAAAACATAAAAAAAGAAAATAAGTTTTGTACTAATTATCTAGAATATTTTTTACCATCACCATATAGGTAGGATTTCTGGTCCCATGAACAGATCAGGATACCTATAGCAATCAGCTAGAAGAAAAGAAGTGAGGAGAGTGATGAGAGAGAAAAGAATGAGAACGATTGAGCCATATTTTTATGAAGAAATGTAGGGTGTGAAGACGCGTTTTGGTACGCGTTTTGTAGGGTCCATATAAATCTAATGAAATTTATAAGATTTATAGTGTTGAAAAAAAAAATCTTGATTTAACACATTTTTACATTAGTCATAAAAATATAAACTTTGCTGAAAACAGACCCCCAAATGTATGACTTGAAAGTAAAACATAAAAAAAGAAAATAAGTTTTGTACTAATTACCTAGAATATTTTTTACCATCACCATATAGGTAGGATTTATGGTCCCATGAACAGATCAGGATACCTATAGCAATCAGCTAGAAGAAAGAAGTGAGGAGAGTGATGAGAGAGAAAAGAATGAGAACGATTGAGCCATATTTTTATGAAGAAATGTAGGGTGTGAAGACACGTTTTGGTACGCGTTTTGTAGGGTCCATATAAATTTAATGAAATTTATAAGATTTAAAGTGTTGAAAAAAGAATCTTGATTTAATCCATTTTTACATTAGTCATAAAAATATGAACTTTGCTGAAAACAGACCCAAATGTATGACTTGAAAGTAAAACATAAAAAAAAGAAAATAAGTTTTGTACTAATTATCTAGAATATTTTTACCATCACCATATAGGTAGGATTTCTGGTCCCATGAACAGATCAGGATACATGTAGCAATTAGCTAGAAGAAAAGAAGTAAGGAGAGTGATGAGAGAGAAAAGAATGAGAACGATTGAGCCATATTTTTGTGAAGAAATGTAGGGTGTGAAGACGCGTTTTGGTACGCGTTTTGTAGGGTCTATATAAATTTAATGAAATTTATAAGATTTAAAGTGTTAAAAAAGAATCTTGATGTAACCCATTTTTACATTAGTCATAAAAATATGAACTTTGCTGAAAACAGACCCAAAAGTATAACTTGAAAGTAAAACATAAAAAAAGAAAATAAGTTTTGTACTAATTACCTAGAATATTTTTTACCATCACCATATAGGTAGGATTTCTGGTCCCATGAACAGATCAGGATACCTGTAGCGATTAGCTAGAAGAAAAGAAGTGAGGAGAGTGATGAGAGAGAAAAAAATGAGAATGATTGAGCCATATTTTTATGAAAGAAATGTAGGGTGTGAAGACGCGTTTTGTAGGGTCTATATCATCTTCTTCAATTGGAAAATCCACCACATCACACAGGCTACAACTTGCAAGTATATCCATTTGGGTTGTATGATTGTAAGCAAGAAAATCTAAGTTTGGTTCTTCAATTGGAAAATCCACCACATCACAGGCTACAACTCAAAACCCTGCAATCCCTCAAGTTCCCTTCATGACGGCGCGGATTCTCAAATAGCCGTATACATTCAGTTTTCCGGTGGCTTCTGGTCAGAAGTTCCTTTGATTGTATTTTTATTCCGCTTCTTATTTGGATCTTAATATATCCGATGTCAGGTTTGGCGTCAAAATCTATTATTTTTTAGTTTTAGAAAAAATAAATTGTTATGTTAGTTTTAAAATTAAAATAAAAATTATAAAAACTATTTTTTATTTATTTTAAATTTTAAAGAAAAAACTATTTTTGGAATTAAATAAAAATGAACTCGGCTTCACTAAACATATTTTAATTTTGATGTGAAGTATTTTATTTGATTTTATTAATAGAATTTTGTTTTTTTAAATATTTGTATTATTTTTAAATTATTAAATTAACCATTATTTAATTGTTGAAATGAAGAAACACAAAATAAGGCATTTTGTTATATATTTTTTAATGTGGGATATTTTGGTGACTTTGAAAAAAAATAAGATATTTAAATAAATTATCCTATTTCTCTAAGATATTTAGAATTTATTAAAAATTACAATAACATTTAATTAAGTACAGCAAAGTTTTCATTTTTATTTTCACATGCATGTTACTTTTTCAAAATTAAGTACAGCAATAAGATGTTGAAATTTACTCTAGAATGCCCAAGGAAGATTAGCATGGGCAGAAGTTATATTTTATTGGATTCCATTCTTGAGCCACTCACGAAGTCCATGGTTAGGCTTGTTCTACTCATGTACGATTTTTGCAGTACTATTTTGAATTCTACCCATTCCCGTACTATAAAACAACGAAGACCTGTTTTCCGATTTTGGGGTTGAGGGTTAGTTTAAGTGTAAGCGTTTTCCGGCTTTTGGGGCTGAGGGTTAGTTTAAATGTAAGCGTTTTCCGACTTTGGGGCTGAGGGTTAGTTTCAATGTGAGCAAAAAAAATCAACAAAACAAATCAAGTGATTTGTGGTTTTTGAGTGTGTGATGATGAGGAACATAAATGGATACTCTGTTTGTGTTCCATTGTTTGGGTGTATCATGTCAGCTATAGAACTTGTTCTAGCAGCAGATGTTAATCCTACCGAATTCCTGTTAAATTGTGGTGGCCCTAATGTTAGTTATGATCCTGATGGTCGTGAATGGAGCATTGATAATGGTTCCAAGTTTGGTTCTTCAACTGGAAAATCCACCACATCACAGGCTACAACTCAAGATCTTTCAGTCCCTCAAGTTCCCTTCATGACGGTGTGGATTTTCAAATCGCCGTATACCTACAGTTTTCCGGTGGCTTCTGGTTGGAAGTTCCTCCGATTGTATTTTTATCTGGCTTCTTATTCGGATCTTAATATATTCGATGCCCGGTTTGGCGTGACATCGCAATCTTACACCGTGCTTAGGAACTTTAGTTTTCTTGAGACAAGTTTGGGTTCGAAATATAATTATGTTGTGAAGGAATATTCCTTCCATGTTGATGGAGGTACCTTGAATGTGACTTTTACTCCATCTACCAATGCAACTAATGCCTATGCATTTGTTAATGAGATTGGGGTTGTGTCGATACCTGATATTTATACTTCTACTAATTTTGAACCCACCGTGATTGTTGGTACTAATAGTGTCTTCACCATTACAAATAGCATTGCACTTGAGAATGTTTACAGGTTAAATGTGGGTGGGGGTTATATTTTGCCTTCTGATGATACCGGCATGTTTAGGTCATGGAGGGCTGAAGTGCCTTTCATCTATGGGGCCGCATTTGGAGTTACCGAGAATGTTCATCGACAAGTGAAGATTGAGTATCCTCCGGGAACACCGTCTTATATTGCTCTGACTACTGTTTACATGTCGGTCAGATCGATGGGTCGGTACTCCAATATCAACTTGACTTGGATATTCTCAATTGAGTCTGGGTTTCACTATCTTGTGAGACTTGAATGACTAAGATTAATCAAAGAGTATTTAATATATTCCTCGCTAATCAAACTGCTTTTGATGGGGCTGATATTATTGCCTGGGCAGATGCTTTTAACCTTCCACATTCAAACGGAGTTGCGGTGCATAAAGATTATGTTGTAAGTGTTGTTAACGGGCCACCAAGGCAGGACCTATGGCTTGCACTGCATCCAGATACAACTTATAAACTGCAGTACTCCGATGCAATCTTGAATGTAGAGATATTCAAAATCAATGATAGTAATGGTAATCTGGCAGGGACATACCCTCCTCTTCCGATGCAGGACTTAATTGACCCGCCGTTGACTATGCAATCAAGTCACGGTAAATCTAACGGTCATAGAGGACTTATCGCTGGAGGTGTTGGTGCAGGAGTTTTTTTATTACTTGTGATTGGGCTATATGATTTCTACATATCTCGTCGCCGTAGGCGTAGTACAAGTGAAGGACCATCTGGATGGCTTCCACTTTCGCTTTATGGTAGTTCACCCCCTGCGGCTTCTACGAAGACCAACACAACATGGAGTTACATATCCTCACTTCCACCAAAAGATTGTCGTTGTTTCTCGTTTGCTGAAATCGAGGCTGCTACAAACAATTTTGAAGAGGCTTTGATTATCAGTGTGGGAGGATTTGGCAAGGTTTACAAACGAGAAATTGATGGCAGATCGACTAAAGTCGCAATTAAACGTGGGAATCCACTCTCCGATCAGGGTGTGAACGAATTTCAAACTGAAATTCAAATGCTCTCTGAACTTCGTCATCACCACCTTGTTTCGCTGATTGGATACTGTGAAGAGAACACTGAAATGATCCTTGTCTATGGTTACATGGCCTATGGAACACTCAGGGAGCATCTATACAAGACACAGAAACATCCACTGCCGTGGAAGCAAAGGCTTCAAATATGCATTGGAGCTGCTCGGGGTTTGCACTA
The DNA here is from genome assembly GCA_037974755.1 of Cicer yamashitae. NCBI lineage: Eukaryota > Viridiplantae > Streptophyta > Magnoliopsida > Fabales > Fabaceae > Cicer > Cicer yamashitae. Next base: position 41,651,267 of record JBBPBQ010000003.1, read on the forward strand.
TCTTCACACCGGCGCTAAACACACTATCATCCACCGTGACGTGAAGACAACAAACATTTTACTAGATGAGAAGTGGGTGGTCAAGGTTTCTGATTTCGGATTGTCGAAAACAGGTCCTACATTGGATAATACACATGTAACTACTATGGTAAAGGGTAGTTTCGGGTACTTGGATCCAGAATACTTCAGGAGGCAGCAACTGACCGACAAATCCGATGTGTACTCATTTGCTATGGTTCTATTTGAGATACTCTGCGCTCGCCCGGCTGTGAACCCAACCGTAGCTGAAGAGCAAGTGAGTCTAGCTGAATGGGCAGCTCATTGCTACAAAACAGGCATTCTTGACCAAATCAGTGATCCTTATATGAAGGGCAAGATAGCTCTGGAATTCTTTAAGAAGTTCGCCGAGACAGCGATGAAGTGCATGGCTGACCAAGGCATTGAAAGGCCATCCATGGGGGATGTCTTGTGGAACCTGGAACTTGCTTTGCAGCTGCAAGAAAGCGCAGAAGAGAGTGGAAACGGTTTTGGCGGAATACACGGTGAAAAGGAGCCATTGTTTACGGATTTGAAGGGAAAGAATGAGTTGGATGCTTTGCCAGGTTACGGTAATAAGACTGATTCCAAAAACAGTGGCATGTCAATGAGTATTGGAGGTAGAAGCTAGGCTAGAGAAGATTCTGATTATTCTATGGGCTAGTATTATTTTATTTTACAATTGCTTACATATCTTCATCTCAATAAATTTTTTTACGCACAATCTATTATATATATTTAAAACAGACTCCACTGCACCTCATCCTATTTCCTCCACGTATGCGAACATTTGTCACCTCAGCTAAAAAGCTGACGTGTACATCTTCAGATATTTTCCCTATTCACTTTGTAAATACCTTTTATTACATTTTTTCATATAATATTTTGTGGAATTATTTATGTGCCATAAGTTACAAATTACAATACAATAAATATCAATTATTATTCGACACTCATTGCTCCTCCATTATTATTGATAACGGTTATTTCTCCATAAATATCTTCAAATTGAATATTACATAGTATCATTACTAGAAGAAAAAAAAATCTTTTAATGAAATCTATAAAATCTAAAAAATCTATCACATGTCACTTATAAGATAACTAAAATTAATATTTAAATCACATAGAGATATATAATTTAGAATTAGGCCAACAAATTTTTTTTTCTATTTTTTCTTATTATACCATTACTGATATAGACTTAGAGAAAAATTTATATATTTTCTGAAATATTGATATTGTTATGTATGGTTATATACTAAAATATATTTCCCTATTCACTTTGTAAATACCTTTTATAACATTTTTTCATATAATATTTTGTGGAATTATTTATGTGCCATAAGTTACAAATTACAATACAATAAATATCAATTATTCGACACTCATTGCTCCTCCATTATTATTGATAACGGTTATTTTTCCTTAAATATTTTCAAATTGAATATTACATAGTATCATTACTGGAAGAAAAAAAAATCTTTTAATGAAATCTATAAAATCTAAAAAATCTATCACATGTCACTTATAAGATAACTAAAATTAATATTTAAATCACATAGAGAGATATAATTTAGAATTAGGCCAACAAATTTTTTTTTTTCTATTTTTTCTTATTATACCATTACTGATATAGACTTAGAGAAAATATATTTTTAACTTTTTTCAAAGTAGTAATTTTTTTTTGTACAAAATAGTAAATTTTTTCATTACTAGAAAAAAATTATCTCAAACAAATAAATTATTTTTTTATATATATTAAAATAGATTCATACAATCCAAAATATTGTGCCATCTAACAAGCACTCTTTCTCTTTCTTATTGCAATTTGTTTTTAGCACAAATTTTATTACATTTTTTTTCGTATTCCATTATTATGGATAACGGTTTTTCCTCCATAAATATCTTTAAATTGAATATTACATAGTATCATTACTGAAAAAAAAATATCTTTTAATGAAATCAATAATATCTACAAAATCTATCACATGTCACTTATTAGATAACTAAAATTAATATTTAAATAAAATAGAGAGATATAATTTAGAATTAGGCCAACATTTTTTTTCTTCTATTTTTTCTTATTATACCATTACTGATATGGACTTAGAGAAAAATTTATATTTTTTCTGAAATATTGAAATTGTTATGTATGATTATATACTAAAATATATTTTTAACTTTTTTTCAAGTAGTAAATTGTTTCATTACTAGAAAAAAGATTATCTCAAACAAATACTTTTTAAGCATTGTTTGCATTATATGAAACCCATTTCGATATACCAAAAATTGTAATTTATAAACAATATATGCACGCTTCAACCCAATACATTTTTTCTAAGGACAAAATCGTAAAATCTTAGTATTTTGATAAAATAATACGTTGAAGGGTATAAAAAGTATAATCGTGAAATCTGGTGTAAATAAAATTAAATAAGTAAATATTGATACACAATATTTTAATAAATGTTAGCAATATAGTTGATAAAATGTTCAAGTACTTTTAAATATTTATTTAGACATTAAAAATAGTCAATATACAACTTTTGTATTTTTTTAATTATTGTGTCGTCACATATATTTACCATAACCAATAACAATTAGTCAATCTAATAAAAAAATTTGTATTTTGTTTATCTTATTAGTTATCAATGCATATATTAGCGAGAGCATTATTTCGAAAATAATTTAATGTGTAGGAAAAAATGTTAAAATTTTAAAAGTTCCTACATAACTTATATACTTTAATAAAAATAGAATTTACAATTATCAATTATTTAATTTATCTTTAAAATAATGGTTAATATTTTATGTCCATAGACCATCAAATGTCAGCCAAATTGTACAAATTTGATATTGTAAACAAAGTTCAAATTTAACTTGAAATGGTTGTAAAATTATTAATTTTTTTTATGATTAAACTTTTGCAAGACATTGTTTTTTTAAGATTAAAAATACTCATTTAATTACACACTTTACAATATTTTTTATCGCATTTTTTTATAACTATAAAAATTTACAAGATTAATATATATATATATATATATATATATATATATATATATCACCTTATAAAAAAAATTTAAAATTAAACCCGCGCAAAGCGTCGGGTCATATTCTAGTGTTCTATTAATTGTAATATCATAGCATTGGAAATTTATCACATTCAATATCCATTATTATATTTACATCTATTAAAGTGAAGCTTTTGATGTTAGTTTTCTTATATCCTTATTCTATAATTTCTTTGTTTTGCTTGCAATCTATAAAAAAAACTACATAGATAGATAGATTTGAATGTCTTGGTTTTGTTACCACTTTCTTTGATTTTAATCACAATATTTAGATTTATATTTGTCATATATGACGATGAACAATAGAATTGAAACTATGCCCAATTTAAAGCAGAGACAATGAAATACAAGTTTTAGTTGTCAAGTCATGAATGGTCGATCTATTATTTCTTTTGCGACTACAAAATCTTAGAAATAATTTTTAACTTACCATCAATTACAGTTGGTGCCAAATATCATTCGACAATTCATAATTTGTTTTAATTATTGATTGTTGATATAGCTCAAAGTTATTTTGTTATAATTTCTTCTTCATAATTTTGTACAACTTATCTATCCCTCCCATATTTCATCCACTTATCCGTCTTATTAATTTTCTCTACCATCAATTTTGATATGGGAGATTGTCTTTAAATTAATCTCTAAATAAATTAATAAAAGATCATGCATAACTTGTATTTAAGGTTTTCCTTCTGTAAATTGATTCTTTACTTCCATTAAAAGCATTCTAACTATATAAAAAATTTGGATACATTTTTCAATTAACATAACTTTTAATTATGAAAACAAAGAAAGCGCAAATTAAGAAATTTTTGAAGCAATATACACAAAAATGTTGATAAAAGTTATTAAATATGAAAATTAATCCAACATATCAAATTCAAAATCAGTCTTTTCATCTATATTTTTTTCAAGTAAAGGACTAACGGGTCAACCAGTAAATTCCTCCATTAAGCCCTGTAGACAGAAAATGAAATAGTTAGGTGACATTTTAGACTATTTTGTAATATTATAAGCTACAACAAGATAATTGAGCTAGACATTCTATCCTCAAGGGATAAGGTTTAAACAATCGTACAATGGTCATAAGTACCGTTATTAATAATAATTTATCTTTTTTCAATTTTGTTTTAAAAAAAGATAATTACCCTTAAGATATATTTCTCTGCATCGGTTCGCTTCAAAAAGTGCATGGAATGGCGGGCGAAATTAGGATTCTTATCATCACTAAGTACAATGCCTTCTCTTATGTCTTCAAGGACCCTTAGTTGAATATATGGATCTTTTGGTGGCACCATATCCTATCAAAAACCAGATTTTGTCACTTACAATATTGTAGTTTATTGTTAGCTTACAAGTTCATTCTATAACCAGAAACTGCAGTGAACTAGAAGCATGAAAAATCACGATTATTACTGTATTTTGTTCAATAGTTAATTCTCACTTCGTGTGTTAATCAACTTATTAAAACAACCAAGCATAATAGTTTTAACACAATAAGATACATGCTTCTCAATCTCCAAGACTTTTGATCGATTTCTCTAGTTGATGATGTTATGTAGATTCAATCTGTCTAGCAACTGAACTTACGGTGCATCAACACAAAAATCTACATGATGGTCCCATCTACATAACTAGAATCATAAAAGTTTCCAACATAGATGCTTAACATTCCTTAGTTGCATCAACATCAATTGAATTACACAACTATGTTAGAACACAAGGATTAGTTGCATCCATGTGATTGCTTTAAATATTATTTATATTATAAGCAGTCGAAGCTAAAAGTACCGAGCGAGGTTTGATCACATCACGAAGACACAAATTTATACACGTATTTGTAACATAAGTTAGAACACAAGGATTAGTTGCATCCATGTGATTGCTTTAAATATTATTTATATTATAAGCAGTCAAAGCTAAAATTACCGAGCGAGGTTTGATTACATCACGAAGACACAAATTGATACACGTATTTGTAACATAAGTCGGTACCTTTATCTTATGTGAAGGCATACGTGTGCGTGAGAGAGAGAGAGAGAAGGAAAGAGATGAGGGAGGGAGAGGAGAGGTTACCACAGTAAGATCAACCAACGCTTTTGACATATAAGATTTCAATGCTGCAGAGTGCTTCTTGAAATACTCTTCCTCCCAATGATTAAGCTTCTCTTCAATTTCTTTAGGAAGCACAGGCCCTATCTTCCATAACAAGTTACGTACAGTTTCTGCTCGGTTATACCTGTATGTTAAATATATGTTCAGACTTCAGAATCAAAGAACAAAAATATAGAAACTATACATGATGGTAAATAGCATTTGAAAGTGATACTTACACATAGGCTTTAGACAACGTTTATTTCGGACTATAGAAAATAGATGGATGAGGGCTCCGTAGTGATCAGCATTTCTAGCCGTTTGGACATCCAAACCTTCTTCCTGCATCTTCCTGTTTACACAACACTAAACCCATTCATGCCCGTATGGGAAAGCATACAACAATGGAAAGGGATTCCTAAATAAAATATGCAAGACACTGCATTTCCTCACAATTAACTTTGCAATATGGCTCGACTAGACACAGGAACACATTCAAAAAAATTCATGCCCGCGTGAGATATCATACTCCAACGGAAAAAAGGGATACACTAGTAAAATATCTGAACATAGTCTTAATTCTTAACAATTACCTTATCAAGGACTGAAGCTCAAGGTGATGTTGACTGCATTCTGAAACTACTTGTTCAAACAAGTCATTCTACAACATCATTGAAAAAAGTGTCAAACCAAAGCAAGCACGTATAAACAACTATATAAAGATTGATTAATGAATTTTTATAAGAGCAAAGTGTGACGTGATAACAAGTAACAATATCAGAAATAATTAGCAATCCTAGAAAATGATGGTATCATGGTATAGACTAGAAACATCATAATTGGGTTTTACACAAAAGTACCAAGTTTTCCTAAAACTAAAATTTACCTGCCAAAGTAGGATTAACAATCAAAGCAATCATACAAATTATTTTCCACAACATAAGCAGGTTCCAACATAAACTCAATTAAAAAATAACGATGAGTGTCTAACTGAAAAATGAAGACTTGGGCTTACATTAAATGGTGTGAGCTGGCCTTTTTCTCCACTTGCAAATTCTTTCACAAGTTGGCAAGCTTTTCGCCCATACATGTTGAGTATCTTTACTGGACTACACACTAGATCAAAAATCTCCCCTCAGATTATGACGATGAGTTCAGAACTACACAGAGCAAATAGTTCTTAAAACTACAATGGAAAATTGGATCTGCTGGCTGAAATTGGAAAAATGAGAGCAAAAGCAAGAAAGGACTAACAACTAACAAAGAACGGTTTCAAAATGGCAGGCTCTTGCTCAGAAATTCAAATCAAACATTCAAAATGGAATTCAATAAGCACACAGGCTTTAGCAAACCACAACAGTTAGACCCAATGAAACTCCTGGACGAAGTGTTGGCTTTACACATTTAGAGCTTCCAATATGATAAAGCCCACCCACTCGCCCCAACCCATAGGATTTAAGGCCAAAAAGCCGACCGCCATAGGCCCATGAGGGTCAGGCCAAACCATGGGTTAGGTGGTCAGCCCATTGATTAAATTTTAAAACATTATCACGCAATGAGGATCAAGATTATTGTCTTTATACATACTCTAGGAACCATGCTACTATATGTGGAAAATCCCCTCAAATTAATAACAAGAATCTCAGAAAAAATCTTCATTTGATTAAAATGATCAGATTTCATTTTATGCATTCTCTTTTCACCACTCTGTTTTACCCGAAAGGTCACTTTGGAACTTTCATTTTAACAACACATTTTACCTCGTACTTTCCTTCATCTATCCAATTGTATTCTGCCACGTCAGTTTTCTTTCATTTTTAAAAACACAGTTTTTTATTTTTGCAAAAATCAAATCAGCTTTTTAGATTTAAAAAAATAAAAATAATCTTTTTAACTTCAACTTTAACAAAAAAACATTTATTTCTTTCAAACCTTTACTCCACTTAATCTGCAAGACATCCGTGGTTGATCCGTTGATCCAAATGAGATTTGATACTTGAATTTATTGTGAATTTTAATGTATTTATTATAGATATTGAGTATTTGTTATAAATTTTATGAATTTTTACTTTATAAGTTATGAAATTCTAAATATTTTAATATATTTCATGTATTTTTTATTATTTTATTATTTATTTATTGAACGGTTCATTGAATAATTCGACCGTACTTCAACCGGTCAAACCAATTGAATCATAACCTAGAGGCCTCGCTGGTTCGAACTCTGGTCCGATTTTTAAAACATTGGTTTTAATGGCCAAAACACAAAAATGAATAACATTTTCTCACTCGTTCAAGATAAAAAAACACAAACCTATGTTTATAAATCATGAATGGGAACAAAATAATGCTTTCAGGACTTCTTGATGAAACAGTATCATCCTTATCTCATCATTAGTTGTCATGGAACACGGAAAAAAGATAAACACCCATTTAAATGTAAATAAATCCATTTATGATAAGCTAACAAAGTTTTATGATTTGGACCTTGCATCATGTTATGGGGAGTTAACAATAAACAAGTATCACTCAAACCACACTGTGGCAGCAAAAAATATCTCAAGCACGAGAATAACACAAAAAAAATACTAAGATTGCTAAAGGTATTTGTAACAAAGCTTATACATCGTTAGCTTTTATTTTTACAAGGCCAAAAAATTTACTAAGATGACATCCTCCAGAACAGTTCATTTCAATGAAACTTCAGCATTGTCACCTTTCCATAAACATCAGATTCGAAAATAGGTTAATCTTAAGTGTCATGCTCACCAGTTAGTTCATTGGTTAATGTATCATGAAATAAAAATCGTTAATATGAAAACCGGTTTTTAATTGAAATTTGGTTTCAAAACCTTTTTTTTTTTTTTTATCTTAACAGGTTTTTGAAAATTGTTTTAACAAATACGTGACAATGTCTGGTAATGGTTTGAACACACTGTTGGCAATAACCAAAAAGAAAAAGTTTTAAATGAGATTAGTGTGACAAGGTACCCAAAGGGCATCAAAATGAGAGGCAACCAAAACTGTAAAAATTCTGATGTTGGCATTAATTTTCAAACTGGTTTTGATTTTGCAAACTGGTCTATAAATAAGATCTGGTTTGGGAAATTTGGAGTTTGACTATGCTTAAGAGTGAACTAATTGTTAAATAATTTAATTTCATAACCTTGACAGTGTTTATTTTAGAGCTGAAAGGGTTAAGTAGTGGCTAATCAGTAATCACAAAGGTCAGGTAAACCACTAATTAATAGTCTATGATTTTATGCCATCTATCTTAATATATAAATAACCACTACAGCATTTCAAAGCCCAATAATACAAATACAATTAAAACAAACTCCTATCCATCAAAACACACAACAAAGACAAAAAACAGAATTCAAAACAAGCAAATAAGTTTTTTTTGGATAGGCAAATGTTAGTATATTAAATGCTATATTAGTTTTTCTTATTCACCATGGTTTGAACTTGGATTCTTTTAAGTTTATAACTCCTTTATAACCCTTAACTCAGAGCTACCCAACCCAAAACCGAACCTGAACTGAACTGGTTTTCGGTTTTGGAAAAACCGAACCAAAACGGTTCTACTTTACCATGAACGGAACAAGTTCTTAAACCAGTTCACCAGTTTGTTACATTGAACCTAACCAAACCAAACTGGTTTTGACTTGCCCATTTCTACTCGAATTGAATTTAACAGTTACAATATGCATTGAATCGAACCCAAATGCTATTCTATTAAGCACCTCAGTCTGCCCATCAGTTTCAGGATGATAACCCGTGCTAAGTTTCAGAGTTGTACCCTGCTGTTTAAACAGTTCCTGCCAAAAGTGACTGAGGAACGTAGGATCTCTGTCACTGACTATAGAGAGAGGAATACCATGTAACCAGATCACTTCTTTGACAAATATGTCAACAATGAATTTGGCCAAGTAGGGTGTTAGGCCGCTTATAACTAAATATTATAAGAGGAGGGTCAAAAGTTAGAATTCTAAGTGGGAACTGAATTTATATTGCAGTTATTTTTTATTTAGGCAGTTATTGTGTCAATTTAAGTTGTAAATCAGACAGTAACTGCTGCTCTAGAGCAGTTATGCAGCAAATAAAAGTAGGAAATTAGAAAAAGGGAAGGCAGGAAATTTCTGAGTGGTTATTGGGAAGGGAGAGACCAAGCTCTCAAATTCTTGGAGTGGATATTCTTGTAATCGTTTATCAATTCTGCCCAAACAGAATTGTAAACTCGCATTTTGTTTAAATTCAATAAAGAATTCAGTTCCCCCATTTCAATTATGTACTAACCAGTTACAACATAGGGATGTTTAATGAGCAGAAAATGGCCATATTTACTCAATCTGTCCACAATGACCAGGAGCGCATCATATCCTTTAGATTTAGGTAATCCCACTATGAAATCCATACTTATATCTTCCCAAATTTCACTAGGGATTGGCAAAGGTTGAAGTAGGCCAGCTGGAGAGGAAGCCTGATACTTGTTCCGTTGACAGACAACACATTCTTGAACAAAGTTGGTGATTGATTGCTTCATGCCCTGCCAATACAGTGACCGTGCTAACCTTCTGTATGTTCTATAAAAATGACCCCCTGTAGGTGTTGAGTGAAACTCAGTTATTAATTTAGGAATCCATGTTGAAGTTGCAGGAATGACCATCCTTCCTTTGTAGCATAATCTTCCCTGCTCCATGGTGTAGTGGATGTGAGAATTAGGATCATTGGTGAGATCAGTGATAATCTTTGCAAGAACAGGATCAGATTGGACTTCAAGCAAAAGACCATGGTAGTCCTGCCAAAAGGGTCTAGAAATCATCTGACATTCCATATCCTCCTCCCTCCGAGAAAGTGCATCAGCAACCTTATTTGCAGATCCCACCTTATAGATTATGTCAAACTCATAACCAAGCAATTTTGCCAACCAATTTTGTTGATTTTGTGTTGTGATTCGCTGTTCCAGCAAATAACGCAAGCTCTTTTGATCGGTATAAACCAGGAATTTCTTCCCCAATAAGTAAGGCCTCCAATGTTGGATAGCCAGCACCAATGCCATCAATCCGTTTCATAACAGATTTAGAAAGGTGAGGATCAGCCAACCCTTTGCTAAAGTATGCAATAGGCATGTGATCTTGAGACAACACAGCCCCAATTCCCTAGCTGGACGCATCACATTCAATAGTGAAAGGTTGAGAGAAGTCGGGCATGGTAAGGACTGAAGTAGTAGTAACAGCCTGTTGAAGATGGTGAAAAGCCTCCAAACTGTCCTGGTTCCAAATGAAGTTCCCCTTCTTTAGCAAATTGGTCAACAGCATAGCAATTTTCCCATAATCACGTATGAAACATCTATAATATCCAGTGAGACCCAAAAACCCTCTAACTGCTTTGAGAGACTTAGGGATAGGCCAAGTTAAGATGCGCTCAATCTTTTGAGGATCCATGGACACACCTTGTTCAGAGATGATATGACCTAAATAACCAATTGATCGCTTTCCAAAACCACATTTCTTGAAGTTGGCAAAATACTGGTGGTGCTGTAGAGTAGCAAAAACCTGATGTAGTGCTGCAAATGATCCTCCCAGGTTTTGCTATAAACCAAAGAAGACTAAAATAATGCGTCTCAAACAAGGCTTCAAAATAGAATTCATAGCACACTGAAATGTTGCAGGGGCGTTGGTGAGGCCAAAAGGCATTACCAGAGACTCGTAGTGGCCTTGATGAGTTCGGAAAGCTGTTTTAGGAACGTCCTCCTCAAACATTCTGATTTGGTGATACCCAGCTTTGAGATCTATCTTGGAAAAATAGGAAGCACCATGTAACTAATCTAAAAGCTCCTCAATGACTAGTATAGGGAATTTGTATGGGACTGTGGCTTATTCAGGGCTCTGTAATCCACACAAAAACGCCAGCTCCCATCTTTCTTTTAGACTAAAATCACAGGGCTTGAATAGGGACTGTTGCTGGGCCTGATAACCCCACTAGCAAGCATGTCAGAAACCTGTTTTTCAATTTCATTCTTTTGAAGGTGAGGGTATCTATAGGGTCTGACATTAATAGGATCAATACCTGCCTTTATAGGAATATGATGATCAATGTCTCTCTTAGGTGATAAGCCTTTAGGATCATTGAAAATAACAGCAAACTGATCCAACAGTTTCTGCAGTTGCAGGTCTTGACCGGAAGAAATAGCAGTTGAAGCCAATAATAGGGGACAACTATCACTGGTGGTGTCCCAAAGGATCGAGACAGCAGCAATTTCTGTTAATTTAAGCAAGGTTTTGGGAGGGATCAAAATTTTACTGCGGGTAGGATCCCCCACAATAGTTACCAATTGGTTAATGTTAACAAAGGAAACTGTTAAGTCCTGCCAATTCATCTTGACATCACCCAAAGTGGCAAGCCAAGCTATACCCAAAATAATGTCCACTCCACCCAAATCAAATAGGAAAAAATCAGCCTTGACCCAGCAATTTTGGATATTAATTTCTACATCATAACAACATCCAGAAGTGGACTTTTGTCGACCATCCCCCAAGTCTGACAGAGTAAGAAGAAGTGGGATTTGTGGGTAACTTCAGTTTAAAAACAAGGCTAGAAGAGATGAAATTATGACTAGCTCCATTATCCATTAAAACGAGAATTGTCTGACCTTGTAGAGAGCCCAGTAACCTCATGGTATGAGGTTGAGTGAAGCCCCCTGCAGAACAAAAAGAAAATTCTAACAAAGAACAATCAGAATCAGTGCCCTGCACAGGTATTTCTGGGCTGGTATCATCAATCTATTCCAAAATGCAGATTCTCTATTCAAGTCGACAAATTCGTCTTTTCCCAAAATCGGTAATCTCCTCGCCTTCTCAGGGCAACAATGACAGGCTTATTTATAAACATAGGACATGCTTATTGAAATAACAGAGAAAACTAACTAACTATCCTAATTACTAGCCTAGCACTAACTGCCTAACTGTTTCCTTCTATGGCAAACTTGGAGGATCTTATTTTCTGACTTGTGTTGGGATCTCATAACAATTAACTTAACCGAACTGTTTTTAAAGCTTTCAAATCCCCATTTAGCCACTTCACAAACACCACAACATCAGTCCCATATAGTATATTATCATATTTTTGTTCCATTTAGTTTTTATACACAAATTTTGTAAGCAAACACTTACCTCCCTAATCCCTTTATTCTCTACGTTAATTTCATCATCATATCTCCCTCATCTTCTTGTTCTTAACAAACACTCTCATAACCAAGAAAACACAAAAAACTTCATCATCTACTTCTTCTTAACCAAAACCTATAAAACACAAACCTCAAAACATAAAGAGAACATAGTAACAACCAAACAGTAAAGCAAACACTGAAACACAGTAACGTGAAAAAGAGCAGTAAGCACACAACGACACACGACGAAACGACCAAAATTCAGTAACGCCGCCTGAGAGACGAAACATCACACGATGAAGAAACGGCACAACAACACCACACGATCAGAAGCTTACCTAAACTCGAAAGAATCGCAAAAAGTAGAAGCAAAATCTAAAACGAAAGCAAAAATGTAGAAGCAAAAACTTGAGAAAATATGGAAGATGAAGAAGAAATCACGAACCGAGATCGAGATCGACAGAGAAGGAGAATCGAGAGGGACGGTCGCTGTTATTCGCGACGGTTGGCGGCGATGGCGTCGTTTCCCGGTCAGTTGAGTTCAGTGCGACTCCGTTTGAATATCGAACTAAAAACACAACAAATTAATTAATTAATTAAGATGATTTTAAAAACTTAATTGTGTAAATGAAAAAAATGAGAAGTACGAAATACCTAAATCCTTGACGAAGAACGGAGAAAGAGAGAATTTCGTGAACCAAAAATATTGAGTATCTGAGAGTGACAGTACGCAAATGGAAGGGAATGAAAGAGAATAATAAAGGAGGGAATTATCCCCAAATTTTGTAAGAGATGGAGGGAAAAATTAAATGATGCTTTTTTTTTTTCTTCAAAATAATAAATTTTTTTTTAAAAATAACTATTTATTACAGTTTTTTTTAAAAATTAAAAATTAAAAACGGTTTAAAATAAAAAATTATTTTTAATAACTTTTAAGACGGTGATAAATAAAACAAATTCTTCTTTTTTTTAAACTCTATTAAATTTAAATTATTGAATAAGAAAATTATATTTTTTAAAATTTGTAATAAACGGGTTCATTATTTCATCAATTGCAAAAATAAATTTTTTTTCCAGAAAAATGAAACAAGAACATTAATTAAATATAAATAAATAGATACTTCAATATGAGTTTAATAGAGATGAAGTTTGGTGTAACAGTTTTAAACCATGGTTCCATAAGATTTCTAAAATTAAATTAAATTATATTATAATACTACTTTGTTATATTAATTCTTTAAGTTTATTTAGAAATATTATAATATGGATACATGTGTTACAAAAAATAAACATACAAATTAAAAATTACCGCAATTGCTCTTAAATATTATAATATATTTAATTAAATTTTTATTTGTTCAAAAAAATTAATTAAATTTTTTAAAATGAAAAATAAATATTTATTTGATTTTTTATTTAATGTGTGTTGTCAAGGTGGACCTAAGAATTAAGCTGAAAACTAAGGGCTTTAGCTCTGAAAAAATAAATAAAAATTTAAAACAAGTAAGAGGTTTTCCAAGTGGAAAAAGATATATCAATTTACATATTTAGTTAAAAATATTTTGCATCTCAATAAATGAGAAAAATAAAATATAAATAAAATTATAAAAGAGTAGTAAAAATATGATATACTCGAAAGTCCAATCAAAATCAAATCAAATAAATTTACTGATTCTAAGGTTAATTTTCGACATTCAAAAACAGTTATTCAAGTCATAAATATATAAATTTTTATTTTGTTATGTTACACTTTAATAGTACTTTTATGTTAAATAATATATCGTATTTATGTCTTTTTTTAATCATGATTTACGTTTCTCCCATTTTAATCTATCTTTTTATTTTGAATAAAACTTCTAGCCTTTTTTCCCCATTTTTAAACTTTTTAAAAATAAAATAAAAATATCTGGCCTAATTGACCCATGCAAAACTAATCCGATTTAAAAGTAAAAATTATAATCTAAAAGTGATGTAAAAAATAATTATAATTTAAAAGTAGTGTTAAGTAGTTATATACTTATATGTAATTTGTTTGACAGGAAGTATTTACATTATATGTAATTTTCAACAATAAAAAATGTCTATTTTTTAATTAGATTTACGTTGGAAATGAAGTGAAACATTAAGAAATTGACAATTAATGAAATGAAATTAAAGCAGTGACGAAGCTAGCAAATATTTTATAAAGGGCATAATATAAAAAAAGTACATTTTTTAAATTGCTATATCAAATAAGATAAGTATCACAAAAATTTACAATTATTTTTATATAATCATATAAAATGTAAATTAAAGCACCAATAAAATATAAAAAGACACTGTGGATTGTTTAAAAAAGTTGAGTTGAGTTTAACCACATTTTAAAAAGTCAAATTTATCAATAGTTGATTTTACACTTTTAAAAGAGACTAACAATATTTTTTTCAATGTAAACAAATAATAATGTCTTGTTTTGATATGTTTATTGCTAACAAAATTCTCTACATAGTTATTTTAGAGATTGAAACTGACAAAACATGAAAAAACTTTTTGATTTTTCTAGTTTTACTAATTTTCAAAAAATAAATTTATTTGGAGCAACTAAATTTATATTATTGGGATAATTAAATACTAAAATACACTTATTTATTCGCACAAATTAACTATTTTGGGTAGTGTTTTGCCCCTAAATGAAATACTAATCCATTTGAGATGGTTACTGAGACTCATTTTTCTAAATTATAGCCATACATGACAACTTGCTAATTCAAAAGAGAGCAAAAACATTACCAAAATAATAGTTAGAGAGCAAAAACACCTTACAAATTAAATTAAAAGCAATGCTAAATAGGATGAAATCATCTTTCACGAAATTTGACAAAAGTGTAGCAAAATTTACTATACATGAGAAAATAGTAAAATAGAAAATTAGTGGAGGATAAAAAGGTAATAACAATTTAGTAACAATTCATTTTTTATTTTCATATGTATATGAAATGAACATATTCTTTAAATTAAATTTAGCAATTGAAAATACTTAACTAGACATAGTTTATGCAGCAAATTGGCATGAAGAGAGAACATCAATATAAATGTACACTTCTTGGTCACAATATTAAGAGAGTACCTCAAACAAAGATTACAACAATGAACATTAAACTTCTAATTAACATGATAACATTTAATTCTGCAAATAATGAAATACACAAACAAAAATATCCATCCACAACTATATTTTTGACTTTTGATCCAATGTGAACCTCGATGATGGCCGCAGCAGGATGCTGACAAATTGGTGGAGTACCTGCAAGTACTTCAACTCTTAAATTAATGGATGATTGAGAAGAATGAGAGGTAATTGAATAACGCGTCTCTTTTCTGGAGAGGTAGAGTCTTATTTATAGATGTAGTGTCTAGAATTTTCTGGTAGGAATACTAAAGTTGATATATTGAAATATTTTATGATATAAAAATTGAAAACAAAAATTATGCGAATTACAATTAGACAATTATTAAAAATACATACCTCTAAAATTCAGAGAGAGTCCAATGAAAATCTTCACCATTCAATAACCTCTTAAAAACTTTGACTACATGCGGTATAGACAGATGATGGTAAAAATTCCATTGTAGAAAATTTTCACAGGAGAAGATCCATTCCCCTGTAAAAAAGATTTCTTATTGTAGTATTAAGGTCACCTTCCCAATACAATTGATCTCCTTTCTCATTCACATATATTTTTCTAAGAATTGATGCCCTTAAGATTCCATGAGAGAAAGTCTCCATTATAGGTCACTCAACCACATATAATTTGTTCAAATATGGAAACCTAAAGTTATGATTTCCACTGCAAAAGCATTTAAGTTCTTTCAAATTCAAAAATTTCAAAGAAACTAATCTTGGAAAAACAAGTCCAACACATTCCTCTACCTCTCCTTGATGATCCTTTGCAATAATTTCCTCTACACCACAATCACTTATCTCAAGGACTTGTAGTTGCAAAAGATCTTTGGCCACAGAAAATGGAAATAAATGTTTTAGACTTTCACATTTTGTTGCTTTTACCATAAACAAGTTATGAAACTTGATATTTCCTTGTGGATCCTTATTCCACAAATACTTTAGGTTTGGTAAATGTCCTAAAGATAAAGTTCTCAGTGGAATTTTAAGCTCTTCCTCTCTTAAATCATCTATTTCATAAATAACTTGTAGTGCAAGACAGTGCAATAAATTCAATGATTGAATGCTTTGTAATTTGTTTTGCACATGACTTGGGAACACATTCAAAAGTTGGTCACATGATGTGATTTCCAATTTTTTTAATTTGCCAAAGGAATTTTGAGGAAGTTGGTTTGGCCATATTGACTTCAAGTTGTACATTTGAGAAATCACTAATGTCTCCAAGTTTGGGAAAATTGGAACCTATATCATCATACAATTGATAACAATAACATACTCCAGATTCAAACTTTTCAATTGAATATACACAATAAGCGCTTATAAATAGCTTAATTAAGCAATTATAGCATAATTGTTTATCATATAAGCACTTATGTATAAACTATTACTATAAGAAATGATAAATAAAGTCATATCGTTTTCATATAAACTATAAGTTGTTTCCATAAACTACCCTAAAGAGCTTATAAAAATAAGTTGAAAACAATTTATAGACCTGTCAGAATTAACAATTGAATATACTGACTCAGTCCCTAAATATAAACTCCGTTTCGGAAAAAAAAAAACTTGTCCCTAAATATAAGGCCTATTTAAAATTACTAAATACATTTATTTATTTATTTTTCAAATACACCACTAATTAATACTACTAAGTGTATTGGTATATGCAAAGTTTCAAATACACATTCATAAACAAAATGACAATTTAAGCCTATTCATACTCTATTTAGAATGAAATATAAGCAAAAATGGTATTTGAAAAGTTATATATCTAATCTAAAATTTTGATCAAATATGTCAATTTTACAAATACTTTTTTTTTTGCTTATACTTCATTATGAAAGAACTACGATTAATGTACACATTAAATACACCGCTTACTTTTCTTAATAAATATGAAATGTGCCGAAGAGTCGAAGGAGGTAATACTAATAAACTATAAGTCTAACCATTAAACAAAGAAAAACTAAAAACATGATAAGCAAAGGAAAACTTGAAGAAATTTGAAATGCTTACCATTTCAAGAGGAGGAGATTTTATAATATGAGCAAAGTTACTCATAATTTCATGAGGGACAAATATCTTCTCTACCAATTTGCATGAATTAATTAAAAGATGTTCAAGTTTGACCAATCTTTCAGCCACTGAGTATGAAAAAATATGTGCCAACTTTTCACAACCATCTACAGTCAATTTGATCAAATTTTTGAAACAAGAATCTGCTGAAAGTTTGTCATCCCATATTCTCTTGACATTGATTGAGCAAAGCTTCAAGTTTTCCAAATTTGGAAATTCAACCTGACAAAAGATATCAAAGTTTCATTATCACAAACAAAAAAAACGTCTGCCGTTACGTTTTGAATCGTTGGATTAGAGAGAACAAATGCATGATGATACGGTGAAACCGTGTATTTCAACTACATAATAGAGTCAATTTTTATAGGCTCGAGTTACTAAATACAAAATAAATATAAATATATTATTTCTATTTATATGATACCATATGATAGATAAATATACATATTCTAATATATTTTCAACACTAACCAACTAAAGTAAAATTAATTTGATTTCTGCAAAAAAAAAAAAACATTATATACATGGTCAATGTAAAGGTGTTTTACACTGTCCATCACAATCATTGGATTATTGAAAATGTTTGACTTTAACTGTAACTACTTTTAAAGTCATACATATGAGTGTTTGTGACTTTACACCGACAAAATAGCCAATTATGGCAAATGTTTCTTAAGCTCTATACCATATTTGAAAGACAATTTTCCATAAAAGTTAAGGTTCTTTTTAAAAATTTACAGGTAAGTGTTTTCCCTACAAATTTAATAATGATCATGTAACATAAAAACATGCATTTGAGCAACCACAAAAAAAAGAGTTTGATTTCCATGCACTAACAATGGAAAATGTTTTACACAGTCGGAAAATCATAATCAATCACGTAGATGACTTTATAAGTAGTTATTACAAAAGGCAAACATTATTAACGATATAACGGTTGTAATTGATAGTGTATATAAATTAAATTCCAAAAAAAATATAGAAATTGAATTATGAGGCTCATAAGATCTTATAAGAACAAGATGTTCAAGTATGGATTATAAATAAAAAACAACAAGTTCTATTTGTACCTTATCATTCAAAAGTTGGCTTGAGAAATCATTGTTGTTTTCATTATCCTTAATGCATGACTCAGGAGAAAGACTAACAAGAGAAGGTAACGATTCAAGTGTGAGCGAACACATTTTCGGGAGCGAGATCTTGTCACTTTCTGCATCATCCTCTTGTCTTTGTTTGTCAATGATATACTTCATAAATCCACATTCAGAAATCTCAATTTCAACAAGCTCAGAAAGGTGTTTGACCATTGAATTCAACAAAACAAACTCCATCATATCACAATTTTTCACTTTGATAACTTGTAGTTTTGCAAAAGCTTGTGTTGGAATTGGATCACTGCATATTTTCTCCAATTTCATCATATTGTGAAGTATCAAAGATTCCAAGTTGATGAAAACATTATCATGAAGTGACCAATTTGTTGATCCAATAATGCTCCCCATTTCATCACATTTTTTAATACTAAGATGCTTCAAATGTGAAAATCCTTCATCATTCAATTCATAAAGTACTTCTTTGACACCTTTTAGTTCAGCTAGATACAAATCTTCGGCGCGAGCCGTCAACATTTTTATTCCATAATCCAAAAGCATGCTTGGATCCATGCTCAAATTTAGCTTAAGAACTCTTGTTGAACTTTTGTAGTTCTTAGAATCCTCCTCCTCAGAAAATTTTCATCCATCACCAATCAAAATCTTGTAACTTTCTAGTCTTCCAAAGGAAAATAAGTCTCTAGGAAAAACTGAAGTATCATTTATTTGCATATTCAAAGTTGAAAGTTGATGCAAATTTCTTAACTCACTTAAACTTGAACAATTCTTTTGGTTTTCAATTCCATTAGCCTTAACCTCCCATTGAATATTATTACAGTTTCCGATATAGAGTTCTTCTAAGCTTGTGAGACTTGATATGAGATTGCGAGGTACTATTTCTAGCGTCGAGCAATCGGTCAAATCTAGCAACCGAAGATTAGTCAATCGTCCTATTTCGGCAGGGATCTCTTTAAGCTCGGATTTTTCGAGGTTAAGAATCTCTAAACTTTTGATTTCTCCAACAATAGCAATGTCTTGCAACATGCATTTATTGAGATTAAGTGCTTGGAGGTTTGTTAGAAGGGAAATAGATGAAGGAAGTTCTTTCATATGATCAAAGAAATTATCATGAACTTTCAAATTGTTATTATCTTGAGAGTTGAGTTTGAGTATCTTTAAGTTAGGACATTCTAACCTCTCGGGAAGTTCGTGGATGCGACACCGATCCAAGAAAATATGATGACAAGTTTTCAAGAAATCGGTTCTCGGCCATTCTTTCAGTTCGGCGTTTCTCTCAACGGTAAAGAACGGCTTGAGCTTTGACGCGATGGAGGCAGCCACGATGCGAACAACTTTGAGCGCCGCGACCGAATCTCTTCTACCTTCGAGCAACAAACACGCATCTCTCAAGTCGTCGATCAATTTGTGAAGCCTGTTTCTTCCATCTGTCAAGGTATCAACGTGTTTATGCAAACCTAAACACCAACAAGTCTTTCGCGTTGTAACTATTTCCCATTGAACCTAAAAGAAGGAAGAATGTTTCGAGTTCTTGACTTATCATAACTCTTCTCAATAGAAGAATGAACTTGAGAATAAAAACATCCATCAAAGTCAAAATTTTCTATCTGTTCAAGTGCATCTTTCCAAGCATACAAATCCTTGTTCTTCAATGCTTCAACAACATTAACAATCAAAAGAGGTAAACCAGCACAATTTTTCGACACTTTCATCGCTACCGGGTTAATGCTAACATCTTCAACAGCATTCCCTCCTCTCTTTTCAAACAAACTCCAACTCTCATCCGCAGACAAAACTTCAACTCTATAAACTTGCTTTGCACCTAAGTTAGTAGTCAACACATTAAGATCTCTAGATGCAACCAATACTTTACAACCACCACGATCATCACCGAAAGGAACACCGACCTCATTCAAGCTAAGCTTTCCCCAAACATCGTCGAGTATCACAAGAATCTTTATCTCCTGCCTAATCCTTTGGTGTAACCGGCTCGCCCGTCCCACCTCAGTCAGCTCATCAAATTTCAGCCCTAACCCATCAGCTATTTCATCTCGAATCTTTGTCACGTTAGGAGAATTCGTCACAGTAGCCAACACTACCACATCGAACAAACCCTCTTTCTCGGTTTGCCACGCCAGTTCCTTCACCAATGCAGTCTTACCTATCCCTGCCATTCCATACACACCAATCATGTGAACATCAGAATCCTCTTTTAACACACGAAGAATTTCGTTCAACATTGTTGTTCTTGATTCCAAGTCCACATAACCTCTAGCACCAGAACTGAAATTGCATCTCAAAGCACAACGGTACGAAATCCGGTCGAATGTTTCTTTTTTGATTTCAATCAAAAGATCCACCAAGCTTCTTGCTTTCTGACTCCTTGTGTACCTTGAGTACACCGCATCTACGCATCCAACTCTTTCTCAATCTTCTTCACGAAGGAATGCCTGTGCCTCTTCTATGGCTGCCTGCACTCTAGAAAACCAGTCACGAACCGTGTCTTCGATCTCTTCACCGTTCCTTTTGGCAGCTTCAACAGTGTGCCTCATTTCTTTCTCCCCCCTCTGCAGCTTCTGAATCTCATTCTCGAGATCGTGGAGGTAACTGTTGTACATCAATATATAAGTAAATTGCCGCAGCACAGGTAAAGCCACGCTTGACGCTACACTAGCAATAGTATCCATCCTTGTCAAGCTTCTTGATTTGATCTGCAAAACAATTGAACCAAGACTTTTAAATCACAACATGATTCTGGATATTGAGAAAAACTGCAGTCAAATACGCCCAATGTAACTGCAATTGGCAAAAAATTGTTTTAACCACTTAAACTCAATCACTTTGATTATGAAAACAAAGATACCAACAAGATTTATGGAATACTAATCAAGTTTAAGCAAGAAACTAAGTTACAATATTCATATTAAACAAAAGAATTATGACATAAAAGTTTGATTTGAGATGCAAATGAAACATACCTATGCAATAAGAGTAGTTGATTGAAGTTATGTGAAAATGTAGCAAAATGGGTTGGGTTGGAAATTGGAGTAGTTGCTTAAAAAGTCAAAAATAGTGATGAAACATTCAGAACAGATTGGAAAAGCTGTATTAATTATTATATAGTACTAAATCATATACCTTTTTTTTATCCTATAGTTATTATTATAGTAATATTTTTGTTGTCTAAGATCTAAGTTGGAAGTAACATGCATATACGGTTATTTGCAATGACATCATCATGAAACTTTTTTCCCATCACTTTCCTTTTCAGAAAGTACTTCACCAATTCAACAGAAGTTGGATGGAATCGAAATCCCGGTATCAATTTCGATATAGCCATCAAATCAAATCAAAAGAAAAACAAACAATTATACTCAATTGTAATCTAGTTCAACAAGCAACCTGAGTCGTTATATAATTTCAATCGAAACCTCGTAGCTCCGACAATGATTAATATTAATTGAGAAAGGAAACAAGTGCGTTATAGTATAAATCGAAAGAGAGCAATAACTAGGGAAGAAAAAAGAGAGAAAAAGGAAACCCTAAAATTTGGAGGAGTGTAAGGGAAATGATTAAGTCCAGTGACGAAAGAAGACTTTGTAAGAACACCAAAGCCTGCCGAGGTTCATAAAGCAGGAACGGTGTCGAATAGATGAAAAAGATGATCCAATTTTGTGAAGGTAAAAAGACATCGGCGCAATGGATGTTAAGTCAACTGATATAATCTCAATGACCATAAGAGTTAAATTTAAGATGAAGTTTTTAAATGAGTGTTAAATAGTTTAATTTTTTTTAAAAAAATATATTGAGAATTTGAGACCAACTATGTAATACCCCTCCCTCCTAGGATGAGTAACTTATTAACAAAATAAATACTCTTATAATGAATGATGGTTTTAATTTTAATGTAATATTAATTTTTTTTAAGTTAATTTTTTTCGTTTTACAGTAATTGTTTCGTTTGTTATTTTTATATATCTAAAATTATTTGTCATTTTATAATATTAATATCATTTTAATATTTTTTTTTATTAATATATCTTTATTTATTGCATCTTAATTTATTAAATTTCTATATTTACTACAATTAATCAAAACATTTGAATAAATAAAGTTTATTTTATTTTTAAAATCAACACAACTAATATGTTTTTTTAAATTATGTATAATTTAAATAAAATATTTATAACAAGACTACATAAATCAATATCAATTTACTATCTTTTTCATTGCAGTAATTATAATGATGAATATTTCAATACTTGATAAAATTCAAACTTTCTAAACTTAGTTTAGAAAGATACTAAGTGATGGAGTAAAATTCAAACTTTCTAAACTTAGTATCTTAATTTCTTTCATATGATCAAAGAAATTATCATGAATATTTCAATACTTGATAAAAAATAATTTTTTTATAATATTACTCTATCTTTCATTTATATGTTTAATGTGTGAAATGTTTACTAAACGACTGCTGCACACTGATATACAACGTGAAACTAGACCGAACAATTGTTCTATATTTTATAACAAATTTTTTATTATTGAATTAAAATATATTGTTTAACACATTGATTAATTAAAATATTTATAAATTTCATTAAATTTATATGAAATAACGTATTTTAATGAGATTTATATAAATTTTCATCTAACAAAAATAAAATGTTTTAATGGGATTTATATAAATTTTCATCATTAAAAATAAAATGTCTTAGAAAATATATTTTAAAAAGTATTTATTGAACACAACTTTGTTCAATTGTGTATTATAAAATTATACATGATACACGCCATTCAATTTAATGGTTTGTTTCACCAGTTCAATATTATTAATGTCATTAATGTGTCAGATGATTCAACTTTAAATATAATTAATAAATAATAATGATGGTTGATGCTTCACTTAATTAGTTGAGGAAGTCACCAAAGTTGAGTTAAAGCAGCTGATACCAGATCCAAATTCAGGAGCAGATTATTTAAGTTTAATTAATTAATTAATTATTATTTACATATAAATAAAAATGAATATTAAATGTTATTTTTAATCTTTAAAAAGTTCATAAAATTTGTTTTCAGCTGGCCTTCAAAACGTGAGTTTTTTCCAAAATTTTATAATATAATTTTAGATTAAATAAGTTTTTCATCCTTATAAAATTCTATTTTTAGTTCCTATAAAAATAAATCACATATTTTAGTCTTTACAAAATTATTATGCAAGTAGTTTTAGTTCTTATTGGAGCATAAAATTTTAAATGATTGTTTTGCATACATATTTATAACACTATAAAAAGTTCTCCATAAAAAATGATCTGAAAAATTAATTTTTAGGTACATATTTTAAGAACTTTTATCTTGAGCGTATGGTATTTAAAAAGGTGTATATATATTTATGGGGATAAACTTTTAATAATGTTCTAAACATAGTTACAAAAAATCATTTAAAAAATTTAAAATTTAAAAGTTAAAATATATTTTATTTCAGCAAAAAATAAAATAGGATGTAGAATAATTTTGTAGAGACTAAAACATGTGTTTTTTTGACAGAAACTAAAAATGAAATTTTAAAATTTTATGGAAACTAAAAATTTATTTTAACTATATAATTTTTATCATGTATTTTTTAGAGTCATACTAACAAGTTTCTTAAGACATTTTTTAACATTTTTCTTTTTTTGAAATATGTGTTTGTGGTCTTTTAAGCAAACATAAAAGAAGACTAAAATTGAATTTAAGTTAAAAATTGACAAATTTTTAAATTGAGCATCAAATAATACGCCATGTTTTTAATTTGGAGACAAAAACTTATTGAACTATATGAATATTTTGAGATGAGAATGTATTTAACCACATAATTTTGATATTGTATATTATATATATAGAATAAATTACAAACATATTTTATAATTTTCTTCTATGTGATTTCATGTATTAAAAATTTGAATAATCAAACGATCATTAGGCATAGCAATGGAGCGAGGCGGGAGCGAGTTTTGTTTCTCTGGAGTTCGGGTTTCTCTGTCCACACCCACACCCATTCATATATAAAATAATAAATTTAAATTCATATTTATTATAATTAATATAACAAAATAATTATTATTACACAATAATAAAATTAAAAAAAATATTAAAATCATATTTTCTTAAGAGAGATTATTATAATTTTTAATATCGAAAAAATATTAAATATATTAAATATATACATGTATATAAAATTTAAAAATAACAATAATATTACTAGCACGATGAGTTCGGGGGTGGGTGCAGGGTGTATATCAACATCCCCAAATCCGCCCATCCCTAAGTTTAATATCAGGAAAATTTAGCACCCACACCTGCATCTAATAAAAGCGTGTTTTCTCCATCCAAATCACGATGATTCAAATAGATACTCATGTTGTCATCCATACTTATCATCAATATTCTTGAACACATCTTTCCTGATATAAGTCATTGTGTATGTTGCAGGAGCAAATCAAAGAAGAGAACAATTGTATTTGAATCAAATGTGCAAAACTAATAGTTTTGGGTATGCAAAATAAAATAAAAATTGATAAAATAATACAAGTATTTTTTTTAACATCAACCTAACTTAGCATGGTTGATATCCACGTCAATTGAGTTCAACTTTAAAATCTTTTCAATATAACAAAATAAGTATGAGGTGGATTTTTTTTATTAAATATGTTTTTACTTTCTACAAAATCATCACTTGTTAAATTTAGTATCTAAAATTTTTTAATTTATTTTTAGTTCTAATTTTGATTTTATAGGGGTTTTTTTAGTGACTAAAAATATTAACTTTTTACAAAAAAAATTTAAATAAGAAGTAAAAGTAAATAAATTTTTTTTATAGACTAAAAAGTTAATAATTATTTTATAGGACCAAACGTAAATTTTTTTTTAATTATTAAAATTATACTTTTTTTTATTAAAATCCAATTATTAAAATAAAAATAAAATCTCTAAAATATTTAAGACAATAAGATAGGTATACCCGTGAATATGAGTATAATTAAGACTCCACAAGCTACATTGATTTGAAATATGTATTAAATAATAGTATAGAATAATGTTCATATAATACAATGATTCTTAAAAGAAGAGAAGTTATTTAAAACTCCTCAAATCTTACTTTCATTAGTCATTTTAGTTTATAACATTAATTTTTTGTTAATTTTATTTAGCCGTGATAATTTTTGACAGGTGACACACTGATTTGGTATAATATAGACTCCAAGTGTCATTTGCCACGTGATAATGTCATTGAAGTTCTTCAATGCTACAATTCATTGTCATAAAAGTCTATAATTAGTTTATTATATAAAATTTAATTATCTTATAAAAAAAATATGTTAGTAAATATTTTTAAGTGCACTTTTATAATAAACTTTAAAAAAAAAGTTATCTTAAACACAAACATGAAGAATGAAATTTGTATGTTAGTATTGATGGAATGAAATTTTGTGTCTTTCTCAATCTTCTTTCAATTCTCCATGTTTCTATTAGGAGAATTTTTATTTATTAAGTGTGCATTTAATTTTCATCCAAACGTAATTTAATATGAAATGTTTTTACTGAACAATGAACACTGCTAAAGAGCATAAGAAGTGCTTTTAGGATGCAAGATGATACAAAAAGGTCTAAAGATAACTATTAAGTTACAAACATAGAGCATCCAAAACTCCCTAAACACAACACCCTTTCTAGAAGAACCTTAAAAAAATGCACTCCAAATATCGAGACCACTTGCTCTTTACATTTCTTTAAGCTCAAGTCATTTATTCCTTATTTGATAATATATTTTTCCATTTACATGCATTCCTTAATTGTTTTCATACCTCATTATATTTTTCACATGGTTGTAGTTTTTTCAATCTATTTTATTTCCAATTGCTAAAAAATAAAATTATTTGTTATAAAATAAGAATCACCAAACCACCATTGCATGAACCAAAATATAGAAGTCTAATAGAAAAGAAAAAAAGATTTTGTGATGTTATACATTTTCAATAAATTTAAATGAAATTTACAAAATTATTGTTTATTTAAAAATTGTTTAAAGATTATTTGTGAACGTAATTCAGTAACGTATATATAACACGTAAATCAATCACTATTAACATACAAAATTTCATTCATTTATCATTGTGTTTAAGGTTACTAAAGTACTCTTAAAATATTTACATTGATATCCATTTTAAAACGATTTTTTTTATAAAATAATTAATTGTTATTTAAAAATCTAATTATGAACCTTTATGACAATAAAATGTAACATTGAGTGACTATAATGACACTCTCACATACTAAAAGTACTTGTGTATTTTATGTCAAATTAACATCTTACATGTCAAAAATTCTGACATCTCAGCTAAACTAATGGAAAATTAACATTAAGGACCAAAACGACTAACGGAAGTAAGATTTAGAGAGTTTTAACCAAAACGACTAACGGAAGTAAGATTTAGAGAGTTTTAAATAATTTCTCTTCTTTCGGGGGGGACTGTGACGCCACTTGTTACTTTTAAAGATTATAATGAATATTACTCTATTTAATACTAATAAAGTGATTGTTTTGAAAAGATCAATGAATTTCAATAAACGACAAAACATATAAAAAATTCAAATTCCAACCTTGATTAGAATAATTTTAGACAAACTTCATTTAGCTCTACACATGATTCCGGATTATTGGGCACAAGAAGAGTTAATCCCAATATCTTTATACTTTAGCATAACTTAATGAAACGGTAAAGAGGAAAAACAAATTTATCACATTAACTCTGATAAATTACACTTGACTATACTCACTCCCACATGTCATCTATATCCCATCGCTCATCAACAAAGGAAGCTGGAAACCATACAGATTTGAATTCTTTAATGTGAAAAATTCAACATGAAAGTGTACAAGAGATCTCAACATTAAAATCTAATTATATATTTAAAATGTAAAATCAAACTATCTTCCACATTATCCTATCATATTGAATTCCAATATAAGAGATCCAAATTCAGAATCGTAAGTGTTAGACAACAAATCAGTTTCAAATAATTGCATTGATAGCATGTAATGGGAAAATTAATTGAGTTTATATTTCATTTCATTTATTTTTTCACCATACAAGTACAAATATTTATATTGTCACTCTACATTGAGAAAACCACTTCCAACTGATGTTATACAATAAATCAAAATAATTTCCTTCATGTCATTTGAAATAAAACAAGATGTCTTTAACATGACCTAATTTTGGAGAAGAATGTTGATTGCAGCTATCTTTGTCACTAAAAAATGGATGATGGCATCTACTATTCTAATGTTCCGCTGAAATTCTTCTATCAGCCAACTGCATCTAAATCAACATCAGCATCAGTCTCATCTATGATTCCGGCTTCAACTTCAGCATCCGCTTCCAACTGACCCGCTTCCAGCCCGTTATCAGTATCTGAGCTCAGCTTCTGTAGTTCATCAGAAGTTGAGATTCCACCATGACTACCAGGAAGAGTAACAGTATCAAATTCCATTGGTGTTGTTGTGGTATCCGTTCTAATGCCTTCACCATCCATCTCAGCTGCAGGTGTAGCAATCTATTCCACAACAAAAATAATGACAAAAAGTTATTTTAGAGAATCCATTTAACATTGATTTATTATTACATATCCTTAATATAGAGAGAAGAGCAAAGACAATAGAGAGCAGTAGAATGAAATAGATAGATGCATGCAGATAACAATCGGCACTCAACAGACCCTATATAGCACTGACACTTTAGATTGAAGGTGTCCAATGTTTAACACATGTCAGTATCTGAAACCAACACGACACCGATACATGTGGTTACATACTTACATTCAATCACTTCCATTTTTTGAAATTATTATTGTTGTCTATGTGTTAGTGTTGTATTCGATGTTTTTTGACAGTGCTTCATAGAGCTGAGCATACTACAGTTAAAGATGGATTCGTTAGTTGGACTCCATAGTTAGTATTTGAGTGACAAAATGTAGTTTATGTTATCTATGTATTTCCGTATTTGTAATTCGTGTAAGCCTTATATTTGCATATAAGAAGAGTTAGTTCGTAATAGAGTTTTGTTGCCATTCAGCTAGTTAAGAAGGCAGTTATGCCACTTTACATAAAGTTCTATCTACACTCAATTGAAGGTTAGCAATTATATTCAGAATTCTCCAAATTCTCTCTCTACACTTAACTTTGATTTTCTCTCATTTTCTAACCTAAAATAGGCCTAAGCCTAACCTAACTAACTATGGCTAATATCATTCGAATTCTCTCCTTTGATTTTCTCCAAATACACTCAAATGAAGGTGCATAATGTAGAAGGCAATAAAACACGGATACTCCAAATTTAAAGCCATTCTCATAATAGATTGTACCCCAACATGGTAGGCATTTGGTACTTATGGGTACGCCCCAGGTGCCTTACAAAAATAATTTTCATTGATTCTTTTCTTGATCACATTGATACTTTTATTATTACCCTGTCAATTACTTTCCTAATTTTCGCCATGTAAATATTCTTTGCATATCTTCTGCAATGAAATATCACCTTTCCTAGTTCCCCAATATATATATATTTCTTGGTTCTATTCGGATTTTCCATTTGTAATATATTAAATTAAGAAAGCTTCTAGATAGTTATTAGAGAGTCAATCACTATAATCAATGTATTTTTTTGGTAAGAAATCATACAGATTAGTCTAATCGATCAAATCATTCAGTACCAATTCTAGTGGACGAATCATTCAAAAGAACCCGAGTTCGAACTCTGGTTGGAGCAACCTTTGGCTAGAATTTACTTACCTCCCGACTAAACTCTGGATTATCAGGGTCCCTTTTCCCTGAGAATAGAGGGTTAAGACCAAAAAAAATATTTCTGGTTATTTAAATCCTTTTTCCTCTCAAATCTATATCTTTATACAATGTGACCTTGTTTATACAAAATTCTTGCTCCCTTTAATATGCACCCAGTCTAAGCATAGACCCTTACTTCAACCATCTATAATTGGTTTATTCTTTAGATTATTTGATACCTCTTCTCATCGGCTCCTTCATCGTTTCATGCCTGTTAGGGATTGGGATATTTAAAAGAAGGAGCTGGAGTGGCAGATTGTTTTGCTGAGATACGTTAACCTAGTTGGGGCCCACAAGAGCAGTCAGGTAGAGGAATATCCTAGGGGCATCTTCAATAAGCTCATGTCTTACAGTAAGCAACGGCTGGATTGCCAGAGTACAACATTATGGTCATGACTATCCAACTAGAGATGGAACCATGGTTTCATATACACCTAGCATTGTATTCTTCTGGTTACATTGACAAGCGGGAATTGGTGATGTAAGTGAAGATGTCCGATGGTTTAGCAAGCAAAATCTTCTTACAATATTGAAACCCGACTATAAGCAGTCATATTAAGGGTTGGACCAAGGCCCATGTTAGAGGGATCCTAAAATTCTATTTTATTTATATATTATAAAATATTTTTTTATTAGCATACTTGTACCTGCAATTTTGTATAAATCCCATACCTGTATCCATGCAATGTAATTTCGGCTCTCAAGTTACCATACTTTGTGTGTCAGCGTGTGTGTGCGTGTTTTATTCTCCTTTTGTCTCACAGGGTTATGAGGATCGAGGACCTGTTGAAAAGATGTACTAAGGGAGAAGACCAGGTTCTTTCCAAGAAAGCTAGATACTTGTAGGCTACATGGCCATAGGCATACCCGAGTTTCAAATTCATAAAGAAAATCGCATCTTATTCACACAACTTACGAAAACCAACAGCTTAAAATATATTAACACATTAATCGCTTGTGATAAAATTGTGTTGTTAGCTCCAGTTCAAATATAATCATAGACATAGAAACACATGGATAAAACAGCAACCAATCAAAGCCTTTTTCCCGCAAAGGAAAACAGAAATTAAAAATCCTCACAACAATTTAGGGCTTCTTGGGGTTGGTAGAAACCAAAGAACATTAACCATGCAACCAACAACAGTTGGAACCACTAAATTCTACACAACCCTTTATAAAAAGTTATTTGTCTTGAGCAGATGTAATTAAAAAAGGAAAATGGGAAGTTGGAACTGAATCAAGAAACCTGATTTTCCTCAACTTGATGAGCAGTGTTTTTTGCATCTTCCTTTTTACCACGTTTACTTCTGTCATTTGGTTTAGCTTGGTATTTAGCTCGGACATCAGGTGGCAAAAGTTCTAGTGGTACAACCCCTTCAACTCCATATTCAGTAAACTGCAACAATATATATATAAAACTTCAATTACTCCAAAAAAGTTAAGCAAACAATAAATGAAGATTAAAAGGTAAGCTTACCTTAGAAAATCCCTCCAAGTCCTGCCGTGCTGAAAGCCGGAGACCTTTCCAACAATAAACCTGAGTCAAAAAGAAAGAAAGATATATAAAAATGTATACTCTAAAATAGGAGGCCAACTATTAGAAGATAAAAGTGCACCTAAAAAGTTTAGATTTTCTTTTGGTAAATATATTGGTTTTGACTTAAATGAGGAAGGATTAGTTTATGGAGGTGCTATGTATGCAGATATTTTGCAATGATGCAACGAGAAGGCCATATTACAATGGATTTTTACTCTTCTGGGCTTGCTATAGGATAAGATAGTTGTTTTGATGCCGCTCTTGTTCTACATTGGTATGTTTCTACATTGACATCTCCAAAATGTAGAGAAATTGGACACAGCCTTGCTACCTTATTAATGCTTTTGTTCTTTTGCGATTTTTAATTTATGAAATTTTTTAGAATACCTCATTCTCAAACTTGATGTCCTGTCCTTAATTTCTCTAAAATAAAATTTCTATTTCTACTACCGAAAACAAAATGTTAAACAGGAGATTACCCGGTTATTCTTGCCGTGATATTCAGCTTCTATTCCAGCAGAAGGATCCATCTGAAATTTAGTGAATGCAAAAAATTTCAATATTTAAGTAAAATGAAAAAAACTAAAAAGATACAGCTCGAATAATGGGAAAAATCATAATAACCAACCCTGCAATATTAAACAATGGAGTGCAGGTAGGAAATGGAAAAAAGTAAATGTCCATTGTTGCTCAATAAGGAAAACTTACATCTTCAGCCAAGGGTTTCCAGTGCTCCATAATTGAAGGTGTTTGAACACGCTGAGGATCAGTTAAAGCATTCTGGAAATTCAAGAAACTTCTTGTAAACCGATAATTTAGAAAAGTCATTCTACATTATGACCTATACAATGGAAATGAAGAAATGCTTTTTAACCAAAGAAAAAAAAAATCAACTAAGCAGAACATTAGAATTTTGGCTTAGGGCTTAATTCAATCCGCGAAACCAATTTAATGATAAGGACTGCTCAAGCCTTATATAAATACTACATATATTTGGTCAATATGAGACAAACACACCGACTCACAACTCACAAGTCACACCTAGCACAGTGAAGGTGCTGGAGGATGTAATGAAGGCAGCACAAAGTTTCCGCAATTAAGGCTGCTAGGAGCGGACCACAATTAAGGCGGCTTTCCAACAGTTAGTAAGTAGAGATCAGAGGAACCACAGCTTTCAATTTTTTATTTTCATTCACAGCTATATTGACATAAATGAATTATCATAAAAATAGGGAAGATATATACACATTGTGAAGCATGGGTCTTGACTAAGCAACTCAAAAGTCTAAACCTACAACTAGAGCACTTTGATGTTTGTTAAGAGTCTCACATCAGTTGAGATATGGTTTGGAAATTTATTTATAAGTGGAAGACATCTCTCACACTACAAGCTGATTTTGTACGGGTTGATTTAGGCCGAACCAAATTTTAAGAATGTTAAGTATAGAATGCCATGCCACTATCTACGCATACTTCTAAGTTCTGACCCTAGTGTTCAGCATCCATAAGAGTCAACTTCTACAGAACTAGACCTTGCATATATAGCACAAGCCACAAATTCTGCAAATAAAAACATACCGGATTTTGATCTGCCCACTTCCACAACTGAGACAGTTCTTTATTACCCAATCTCCATCTTGGCTTACTGAAAATGGAGAGACAGAACAGCTTAAGCAGACATTCTGGGCATGGTGAATAAGACCAAGAATAGCAGCATAAGAATAGAAGAAAGAAATATACAATGTTTAGACTTTAGACACTAATTTTGTTCTATAAAACACAAAGCGCCTCATGTGCCTATGGTTTTTGCCTGGCTGTATCGTGTATGCTTGTAACACCTACTTGGAAGTGATTTTCTTTGTGGTGAGCTACCTAGTTTTTTGACTCGGTTAACTATTTTTTTAAGTTGAACAAATATTCCCTCTATGTTTCTAGCATTTAAGTTTTAAAATATATTCATTATCCAGACTTGGTGACCTACAGTGAAGTTCTATGCAAAACACTTACTTTAATGAACTTCAAAGTTACAATATATATAATAAATATTTTAATTCAGAAACAAAGACCTCAAAGAGTAAAGGAGTTCGTTCTTCTTATCTTCTTGGAGATTATGAAATATTTCTAATCCTATAAACTAACTCATTATTACACAATAAACAATTTGTTAAACAAGCATACCGCTTCTTCGACCCATCCGGTACTGCTTTCTTATCCGCAGGTTGTTTTTCATATGGTAGGCAGCCATCACGTTTCCACCAAACCTAATAAAGTACAGAATGAGATCATACAGATAGTAAACATATCCTTGATACTAATGATAAACGGCAATCACATGATTATGCGCAAGAGAACGTAGGAAGTGTTAAGGAGGATGCTCACCCAATTCTTTTCTCGTTCTAATATATGCTCAATTTTGTGAAGGAACTCTTTCCCTTTGGGTGGAGTCATTTCAATAAGTTTTTTAACACGTTCTTCACATGATGTAATCTCTTCTTTCTGAACCACAATAGGATAATGCATTACATGGTTACGTGTAAGCAAAGCAATTTCAATCAAAACAGCAGCTTTAATCACTATTGAAAAAGCTAAAATAAGGTTCTTCCTTCGATAAAAACCAGTTCATGTTTCTTCAGATGGCAGGAAAGTAAAGACAAAAATAACAAAGGAGATGTTTCAACGTTGTACATACAATCTGATATCTAACAAAATGGAGGATAATACTGTAAGAAAAGAAACTTACAAAAACTATAGATGCTTACCGCATCTAAATACTGCTTTTAGGGCAAAAAAAAAAATAACCATTTGTTGAACGAAATGTTTTAACCGGGAAACTTGAAGCCTGTTTACTTTTTAAAAACGTTGAGTTTGTAAAAATTTGCGTTCATTTTAAATTGTCAACAAGGAGCTGAAAGACTTGTGTAGTGAACAATTGTGCTAGAGAGACGATAAAAGTCAAGTTCAGAAGAATACATTTTTAGAAACAATGAAAACAATGTTCTGACATTATCAAAATTTGTGAAAATAGTAGATTTGTTTTAAAAATTGTAAAAGAAAATGGTGAGGGAAATATTAGATCTACATTCTCTTATGTTTATTAGTTGAAGTGGAAATGAAAACAGGAAACATGAAAAGTTAATGGCTTGGATTCCCATTTCCCATTTGGTAATGTATTGCTAGGAAACAAAATATTTTAAAAAAATCCAGCCAATGTTAGTTTCCTGTGAATTTTTTTAAAGCATTCATATCAAACATGGCAATCTAAGACTACGAAATTAAAACTTAGAATATTCCAAAAAAAAACTCCCCACCAAATACTCCCTAAGTGATACAGTAGACATCATTTCAAGTAAGCCAATAATAACAATTAGCAAATATAAAGTGCTAAGGAAGTATAAAAATTCCCAATGTAATGTTTTCATATCCAAAAGTATAAAAATTAGCCGCCAGCCAATCTAGCTGCGTTACCTAAAGAGTTCAAAGTAGGCAGTACTAACCATGTTTTCAGATGGCAATTCCTTGTCACCTTTTCCAGGGGCCTAAAAGCAAATGAAAGAGAAACCATCAGCTGATATGGATTACATACTAAATACATCACATCGAAATTAGTTTTCATAAAATTATATTACCTTCAAATAATTGAACAATATGAGACATTGCACAACAACATGGCGTCGAAAACTTGGATCCTTCAACTATTAGGAATTCCGCGATAGCAGGAAACAAACAAGAGGGAATATTGAGTCAGGACTTGAAAATCTCAACAGAAAAATGATCACACATTTTTAGTGGTAAGCATAAAAAACTTGGTAAAATCTTCACCTTTAGACCCATTAGTTTACTGCTTGTTAGATATTTTATACTAAAGTTAACTGCTTCTTCCTCCAAATTATTAGCATCTCCCTCTTCATCACTTAAAGGTTGTGCTTCAAATGTATTCAGTACAACCTTTTATACAACAAAAATTCTTATGAAAAAAGCAAAGAACAGAAGCAGTTCAATAAATGAGAAGAAAAAATGCATGCATGCACACAAGAAACTATGAAATAAAATATTACCGACAAACTGGAGGTGAATCTTTTCCACTTTAGTGGAGCATGAATTATAGAAGCTGGGTTAGAAAAATATTCCTGCATCAAATAAACTGAGACTGATTAAAATATTTGTTTTAGGTTCTTTTATTGAGAAAAAACACTGTCCTGCAGCATGTAGTAGAACCATTCATGACAAATTTTATATTGAAAATTATTAGAATTTAAATTAAGGCATTAAGCCTAACTCAACTCTTACAAAACCAGATTTTAGAGTGAGGGATGTCTCCCACTTATAAACTCATTTTCAGGCCTTATATCATTCAATGTGAGACTCGTAGCACACACCCCTCACCCCGAGGATTAGACATCTCGAGAGTAACTCAAGTGGCCCGATAACGGGTGGCCCAATGGATCTTGGATAGACTTTGATACAATCTAAGAATTTAGGTTGAGCTTAACTAAACCCTTAAAAAACCGGTTTGGAGAGTGAGGGATGTCTCCCCCTTATAACCTTATTTCTAGGCTATATCTCATCCAACATGGGACTCTTAACAAAACTCATGTCAAATAGCAAGACAAAGCTCAAGTTGAGAAAATGGAAGAGACCTCCCTATCAAGAATTAAAAATTAAAATTTATGTGAAGACCTACCTGTAAGCCCCAAAATGTTTCATAAAAATTGAAATCAATACATATGCCTGGAATGTAAGGAAAATAAATTATTAGCTGGAATTAAAAAAAATTAACCTAAGTACTTGTAATTATAAGAATGGAAATCAAGCAAGCTAAGATAATAGGCAAAGATGTACCTTCTATGGGTTTTTTCTCGTATTTTGTTTCATTCGATGTGTTAAAAACTCCCTTGATATTTAAAGCTGCAAAAGTTTATCAAAGACATCAAAATGGCAAGATACTCAAGAAAATGAAATCTAAACCAGAAGTTAAGATAGACTTCACAAAACTGTACCGGATCGCTCTGATAATGGAAAGAAATGGGCCAGAAACATGAGAATTCTTCCGCAAAAGACCACATCGTTTGCCTATAACACCCATAGCAACACATTGAATTATGTAGCCTTATATAACACCCATACCCAATTGCAGCGATTCATTCATATAAAATAATCGATACTACACAATCCTGACATAAATTATACTCCTTTAATACTACAAAGCTGATGAGAAGTTTATCATAGAGGGAGGAAAGCAAGAAAGAAATAAGGGACAGAGGGAGGGAGGGAGGGAGGGAGGAAAATAGGAAAGACAAAATGAGCAGTTGAGCACTCAAAGTTGAAACAAATCCTTAATGCAGGAAGCAGGAATGTTATAAATTAGCATTTAGATTTTAGACACAATAATCAACTTTAAAGCTTTAAATATAATAGGACATAAATTATGTTTAATACCTTTGAAAGACGGCGAAGAAGTTGATTGCAGGTTCTCAGCATCACAAGTTTTCCTCGAGCAAAAAGTTCTTGCTGTGTGCCATGCAAACATAAAAGTTCCACATAAATACAGGTCAGTTATACAATACAATACTTATGCAATAAATCATTAATTAGAGAAGCACGATGAGCTACAAACAAATAAGAAATGTACCTTTCCCAATATATCTTGTTTACTCTCTATATAGCCAAAAATATCCTTGCAGTTTTTCATTGTAGACATTTCTGTCAAGTCTTCCAACAGCTGAAAAATCATACCACCTTCAATGTGTTCCTTCTCACACAGATATAGCACTATATCTGAAAAGTGAAAAACCACATACAAACATGAGTAGGAGAGAATCACAAGATGACTTTACAATTAAAATGTTTAAGATTTGACTGTATTGAATTTAAGCATTCGTAAATAGTGCACAAACCAAGAAGGCGAGGAATGTGGCCTTGGGTGGTTTCATTAGCATCAATTGATTGCCCGAATTGCATTACTTTCTCCCCACTCTGTAGAGCTGCTGACTGAACCAATGTGCAAAAAAAATAATACAGGCCATAAAGAGTCATAAACAGGGAAACAATTAAAACAAAAAGGGGAACAGAAACAGCAACTGCATTAGATAAGTCCATATTTGAAATGGTTTTCTTAAAACGCTGTTTTTAGTTTACACGTTCACTTTATACAAGTCGATTAAGCCACCTGATAACACTGTATACTTCACCATTTAATAGACTATAGACTATATCTTAATGCAAAAAACAAATAAAAGAGTAAAAAGAAAATACTTAAAAGGATGCAAGTCAATGGCAATTGGTATGTACAGGCACTGGCAAGAAAGCAATAAAGATTGTGTCATGAAATACATAAATCTCAGCTAAATATAAACATGTCTAACATTACTGAGAAAGAAAATAAGCACTGAGTGCAAATATAGTTAAACACACATTACATTATAGTAACAAGGAAACTGTTTTGCTAATAAGTAATGACTGCATTGTGCCCAAAGTAAAGAGTATAACCATATAAGTATCATTCCATAACCACTGTATTAGCATAAAAAATGTATAATGCATCAAAGCCATTCTTCTAAGTAATTAGTAAAATATTTTTTTCTTGACCAAGTAATTAGTACAATATTGTATTCTAAAAATCTCTCAAATATTAAAACCTCTCTTGCTTTTTAA
Source organism: Cicer yamashitae (assembly GCA_037974755.1). Classification (NCBI taxonomy): domain Eukaryota; kingdom Viridiplantae; phylum Streptophyta; class Magnoliopsida; order Fabales; family Fabaceae; genus Cicer; species Cicer yamashitae. Next base: position 41,689,060 of record JBBPBQ010000003.1, read on the forward strand.
CATAGAATCATAGCAATTATGTCTACCATGAAACTAAGGCAACAGCTCATGACGAAACCTTTAACAGAAAAAGTAAAATAAATTTTAGTTTCTTTATCAAGCATAAAAGACACACCAAAGAAAAAAAAAACCATTGGATTTTCCCCAAAAAAACATTAAGAAATTTGTAGAATTCCAATTAGATTGGTATTATATATTCAATTAGCACATAAAAAAGAGTAACCTATGAACAAGGGCAGCAGTTAAACATACCACGAATTCCTGAAGTAGCAGCCGTAGAATGTTTTCTAGGGACTGATTCTCATCTTGGGCCAATTTCGTTTGTTTCTGTTAATCACAAATCGATTAAATTAAACACAACCTTTAACAATGTCATATCAAAGTTACTAGAAAAGGGAACCTCGGGCTCATGCTGTCAATCAGTCACAAATTCACCATGCAAACATCAAAAGACAATCATATTGTACTCTTCTTAAGTTATACATATCCCATAACCAAAACCCTTCTGAAATTTAAGAGTCTCTCCCCCTTTTTCCTTACAGTGCCTTAAATACAAATCTCTTCCCTTTGCACCACCCAAAACAAAACAAAAAAGCCAAAATCACCACTATATCCATACTATAGAAATTAATTCAGCATTGTTCATTATAAATCTGCACTGTTATTGTACAGGAATGGAGTTAGAACCAGTTTGGATAAACTTCTGCATAAACACTTATAAGCTTATATGGATATTTTTGTAAGCAATGAATCATAAACTGATTTTAACGGGGAAGCTCCAATGAACTAAAGGCAGTGTTGTCAATCATAGAAAATAGCGGTTTGCTCAAATTCCGCTATGCAGGAGCTCTATAGTGCCGCTATTTGACAACGGTTTGTACTAAACTACATATTGTGGTTTTATCAAATTCTGCTACGCTATAGCACCACTATAGTCACTAAATGATAATAACAGTGCTCAAAAGAATTTCAAAATCAAAAGAATGAATATACCTGAGGCTTTATTACTTCTTGAACAGTTTGCAAAGCAAAACTTTCAGGTGGCCCAGGCTGTAATATGGCCCTTTTAAATACCTCCTACAATTAACAATAAACCAGACAACACATAATTAATGAAACTTTACAATGGGGAAATAAAAATTATCTTTTATTTTAATGAAACCACTGTAATTAGGGGCTTTAGCACTCCAGTAGCTCCACAGAGTATCCCCACAAGCTTTTGGACCAGCTAGGAGACTAATCTCCGCTCGGGTACTTAAGTTGCAACTTAAAGCTCTCCGTCCCTCCCCACGAATGTGTTTTGACTTTTGCGGTGATCAAACCACAATCCTCCCCCACAAGCTCGGCGCTACTTAGAGACTGTTTGTTTTCACATTGGTAGCAGCACACCTAACGTGCGTCCAATGTAAAGCCACATTTTGTAGCTTCTTTATTTTCACAGACACAATGCTTGGGAACTCGAGAGTTTTGTTTATACCGCAGTTCCAAACAACCACTTAATCAAGTTAGCCACACCAGGTAAACATTATCTAGTTTGATACTATAGGCTCTGATAAACAAAATTATCTACTTATATAAATCCCTAACCTATAACCAATCAATAAATAAACTAATAAACGCATTATTCAATTAAGCTATAAAAACAAGAGTGGGTATAAGGGATTAATTATCCAAACGCAACATACACACGCACACGCTCATACAGAAAAACGGTTAATGCGTTTGATTTTTGCATACAAAAAATTGAAGTATGAAAAGAAAAGGGGAAAAAAAACAAAGAAACTTACCATGATGGAGTTTGAAACAGAAACACTTTTTCTATTGAACCTCTAAGACTTGATTTTTGACGAATTGTGATTCTGTGGAAAAGGAGAACATAAATAAAATCTCATTTTAATTTCACAAAATGTCGAAAAATAAAAATAAAAAGGAAAATCGAGTACGAAACCTGGCGCACTAAAAAGCGAAGAGTTGAATTGAAGCAGAAAGCAAGAGAGTTTGAGTGAGAGAAATATACAAAGGAAAACGAACGGAATCAAAACGAACGACAACGCAAAAAAGATTGAAATCTGTCAGACAACCGTGAGACCATCCCAGATCACAAGTGAAGCTGAGAACGATCCTCTACAGCCAACTGCAATGGTCACCAAAGCTCCCATCACAGAACCGTTAATCACGCTCTGATCTTACGGTCATGATTCATCCACCAGATTTAGGTTCCTGCTGCATAACGCGGACAAGTTTACCTTTTTATTGACCGTTTTATTTTTTATTTTTTTTTGGGAAGAATGGTCATTGCAAAAACACATGGTCTGAATATCTGTTTCGATAGTGAAAAATTAGGTTACTAGAAATGGAAATTCGATAGTATTTTTTTATCTATTGAAAAGTAAATATTAAATAATGAGTGATCATTATTATTTTATAGGGTAGCAAAATCGGTCAAATCCGTTTAAACAATTCAATTTATTTATTATTTAAGACATTTTGAATTGAAAATTTGAAATTGTATACTTAAGTTGGTTCATCCTATTTAACTTTGAAAAAACGGAACAATCACGGAGGGTTGGTCCGTCAAACTAAAAGAATAAAATTGACTCATTAATAAACATTACCCAAATTAAAAGAGTAAATATAAGGTTGTCAAAGTGAATCTCATAACAAAAGCTAATAAGAATATGAATTATATGTACAATGATAAAAATCGATTCATGTTATCTTAGTTCATCTTATACATTATGGAAGTCATGATATATATTCTTATGTTTAGAATGAAGAGTTAGAGCACAGTAAATTGATCACTCAAGAGACCAAGCTCTGATAAATTGAAGGTGCTGCTGGAAAATACAAAAAAGAGGTGTTGAATTGTGTTTTTGCATTTCTGAACAATACTTCAATTGTTTAGCCAACAATATATACGATTATAAAACATATTTATTAAAATAAAGTTGAATCATAAAGAACTTATATTAGAGAAAGAGAGAAGGGACACAATGATTTTTATACTAGTTCATAATAAAATGTTGCTACATTTAGTCATCCCTTTTACAGAGAGATTTTGCCTTAGTACAATTGATTATTTAATTCATTATTTCAACAATAGCATACAAGTTTTGTTTACTCTAGTTTTTTGATCTTTGAGTATTCTTCTTTAACCTCACCAAGCTCTTACCATTTGAACATTTCTTCAACTTTGTGGCAGTCTGCCGTTGAGGTTCATAAGTATTGTTATACCTCTTAAGGACGAAGGAGTTGTTGCCACTACCTAGCCGATTTACATTAGTTCTAGTTTGTGTTTGAATTGATACAAAGTTTGTTTCTAGGATTCTAACTCTCATTGAGAGGATGTTACATATCAAATCCTATATCAGTTCAAGTGTATGAAAACACTTTGACTGATTTACATCAATTCTAGTAACTCTCTATATGAAGGATTTTTCATTCATTCGTTTGATGTGTTTTAGCCTTTTACAAAATTTCTTCTTAACACATTATCTTTTTCATTTTCTCTCTTCTACTCGATTGATTGATCAGTTTCTACTTAAATACTGAGAAGAAGTATCTGTTGAGGATGTTATCGTTGAAGATTTTTAATTAGCATTTATGGCAAATCAGTCTTTAAGACATATCCATATATATCTTCATAATTAATTATGTGTATCTTCAATTAAGAAGACATATCTCAAAAGATGTCATGCACTTCTTCAGTTAGAGGATAAGTCCATTATAATGAGCAGAGGATGTCGGAGCGTAGACTTCTTATCAGAGCGTTGACTTCAATAGAGTGTTGACTTTATTAGAGTGTTGACTTTATATTAGAGAATTGACTTGTATCAAAGTCATACGATCAAATGCTTGTCACACTTATTAGATGTAGAATTATCATAGCGAGCTTGTATTAATGGATTCATCAGAGACGCGTTTGAGAGCGCGTTCATCAGAGTCATACATAGCTTCAACATATTCTTCAGAGTCATTGTGAACTTGTTTGGCATATTCTCTTTCTTTATTCAATAAGGGATTTAACTTACACCAAATCATTAACTTTATTAGAGGCCTTACTTGGAGCTTTCTTATTTTGATCTTTGAGTCAGAGGCTCAAGATGGTTTTTAGTCTGAGCCAGATAATCATTGTAGCGCTATTTACTTTTATCTTCAAAGGAACAATCATTGACTTGTATTTCTTTTGTCTTTATCACTTTGACTTGATATAACAAATGTTCACATTTGGATCTTATAGCTTATTGTGATGTTGATTATGTTGGGAACAAAATTGAAAGAAAAAGCACAAGTGGTGCATGTTAGTTTCTTCAAGAAGTCCTAATTAGTTGGTCATGCGGAAACAAAATACAATTGCATTATCAACAACTAAAACCGAATATGTCTCACATGCAAATTGTTGTTCTCAAGTTCTTTGAATTAAAAATCAACTTGAAGACTTTTTTTATAAGATATTCAAATGTTTCAATTTATTGTGATAATACAAGTGCAATTAATTTGTCAAAAAATCTCATTCAACGTTTAAGATCAAAACACATTGAAATTAAACATCATTTTATTAGAGATCATGGAACCAAAAAGAATGTTGAATTAATTTTTGTTGATACTGAAAATCAACTTGTTGACATCTTCACAAAACCCCTGGTAGAAGATCGTTTTGATTTTATTAAAGAAAAATTAAACATAACAAAAAACCTAAACTTTTGTTAAGGAAAAATATAACCAGAACATTTTGGTCATTAAAAGAACGTTCTCTGTTTTCAAATTGTCATTTCATTTTTTTTCTTCTGTCTTTCTCTTCAAAATCCCACTCAATTTTCATTGTTTTATGTTTTCTTTCCCTATGTTTGCAATCACATCTTAACCACTCACCTCTGCAACTTCCACACGTGCATCTCTATCTTTCTTTTCAAAACTGATGACTTTTTCCCTATCTTTTTTTTTATCTTCTATCATTCTTCAAACCCTTCCTAACAACCTCCATTTCAAGTTTTCAAAATTTTCACTCAAAAAAATCATATATGGCTCCAACAAAATCCTTTGGGAAAAAGGCACCAACCAAACCCAAACCTCAAACACCATATCCTCTTCGTCGCCCTACTACTCTAGAATCATCCTCTTTCAGAAAAAAAAAAAAAACATTTTCTTTTATTTTTCAACCTCTCTTGAACTCAGTCCACCTCCCCTTGTCATGTCTCCTTTCACCACTTTTCTACCCTCTCTTTCAATGTAACCTTCCAACCATAACCCAAACACCACTACATCTTCACAAAAATCAAAACAAGTCAAATCAAACGATCCTCTCTCAAAAAGAAGATTTATGAGAATCGTGGTTGGCATTGGTACTTCCAAAAAAATCAAATAGCATTGACACAACCATCTATACCATCTCATGCAACTCTGGCAATGAATTTTCTCCACATAAAAGGTTTGAATCATTTCCATCGTCTTCATCTTTATCAAAAACCTCTTAACCATTACCGATAACTACCACACCTTCTGAACCACTTTTTGAACCACCAGAGAAATCACTTGAGCCACCTATTGAACTCTCAAAATCTACTCCACACACATCATCAAAAGAAACCTCCAACACAACCCAACATATTTCAAAACCATTAAAATTTGTTTCCAAAAAGAAATCATCCAAAACTTCCTCCATAACAACTTCAAAATCCTCATCCTCCATACGAAAACACACAAAAAAGAAAAATCTAGAAAACCAAAATATTTTTTCCCAAAAACCAAACCCTCATAATGTTCTACACGAAAAACCAAATTCCAAAACGTTCACCATCACAAAAAACACCTCTCAGAACGTTCTCCATAAAAAACAACACTTCCAGAACGTTCTCCACAAAAGTAAAAAAACTCAAGAATGTTCTCCATCAAAACCCAAATCATAAAAAAAAATCCACTAAAAATAGCAACCTCCAAAATTTTCATTGCACCCCTTATCTCCTCCGATCATGAAAAAACTTAGTAGGTATTGGAAGAACTTTTGTCTTTGAAAATCTCAAACTTGAAAGAACTCCAATCAAACAATACACAAAAGCTATAGGTTGGTCCAAAATTTTGGAAATTTTTTATAAATATCATAAAAAAGTTATATGTGCTTTCTACTGCAAATCCCAAACCTTTCCTGACAAAGCTTTGATTGTAACAAAATTCAAAAGGGTAGAAATTCGTATAACGCTTGATGTTCTTGCTAAAACTAGGGATCTTCCCACTAAAGAATCTGTTATAACCAAGTTGGTTTGAAAAACTATGACTTTTACTTGTTCTGATGATAACAAATTATTGTTTGGGAACAATTTAAAGCACTAATGTTCTGTTTTAGTGTGCAGTTTCCATACCAATGTATTCTATATGAGTTCACGTTGCATCCTTTAATATTTTGGTCCAAGTTAAATGAAGACCAAGACTCCACTACATTCTCCATATTCTAAGTCTGGTGAACGCGCTCTAAAATGCATCTCTGGTGACTTTATATAATACAAGCAATGCTCTTATTAGTCTGGCTCTAATAATCACAACAAGCATCTTAACTCTCTACCTCTAATAACCTTAACAAACAAGTGATTGTTTGCCTCTAATAATCGCATCAACCATATGATTATCTACCTTTGTTAATAGTCTATGCTGTGATGATATTCAAGGCTCTGATGAAATTCAACGCTCTGAAAAGACAACGCTTTGAAGAAGACAAAACTTTTGCGCATCCTCTGCTAAACACTATGAATCTGTATTTATTTGAAGGTCTATGCGACATACTCTGATCATAATATCCTCTGCTCTTTCAGTCTCCATATCAAGATTCGCTTAATCAATTTCAAGGATATTTTTGACAAGGTTTAATGGCAAATCAATCTCAGAAGAATTGAAACGAAACTTCATGATACATGTTGATTTCTTACAATAAGGACAACGACCAAAAATCCTAAAGATATTTATAAAAAGACGTGTAATCCTTATTGAAAAGCACAAACAATAACACACTGCAATAAGCACAATATAGTCATCTCTGCACCCTTGCTCTTAATATTTTATCTTGCCTATTCTTTTGTAATATAGCCCAGTAGTGGTTGCATCCCTTAACAACATGACTGTATTAAGCTAGAAAGTTGAGAAAATGTAACACCCCAATTTTTAACAGCGCGGGTGCATTTTTTTTTCAAAAATAAATTGATAAAATGCCAGTCGTAACACGAACGACAAAAGTCATAATTAATTACATCATAATTTTAACAAATTAAAAAGGTTTTTGAGACGATAATCCAAAATATCCAAATATAAAATACACCGGCTAAAATAGTTTGTTTCAAATACATGAGTTCCCTTTTTACAACAACAACCTTGAAATAAGAAAGGGAAATAAATAAAGTTCTTAAATAAAACCCTAAGCTGATCATTAATCTAACTGAGGGCGACTGGGTACTGAGAGTCCACGACCGACATCAAGCCCCACTGCTTTCGATCACAAATCCAAACTCGTAGCTATGCCACACCTTAGGACGATCCTGATTCTCATATGAGGGCAAAGCCCATATTTCCACAATAATTGTAAAGGTCACCAACCGAAATTAACAAATATCACATAGCATTTAAATTTTAAATGCACAAAATAACCTTTCAACTTAGCATACATCTAGAAAGGGTTTTCATATGCCAAACATGCATAATCAAAGTTGAAAAATGAAGTTTTGGACAAAACTGCACTGTCGTATTCGAATACAATATCCCTGTATTCGAATACAACATTATTTCACCAGTCAGAAGCAAAAACAGCACAACTGTATTCGAATACAGACCTGTCGTATTCAAATACAGATGCAAAAACAGTGAAAAATCTTGCACTTTTTGTATTCGAATACAACCTCCTCGTAGCTGAATACAAGTGCGAAGTCAGTGGCAAAAATTTGATTTCTGAAATCGACTACAACATCCTCGTAGCCGAATACAAGTACGAATTCACAAGTTAGTAGCAAATACAACATATCTGTATTTGAATACAACCCTGTTGTATTCGAATACAACTGTGAAAATTACAGATTTTCAGTTTTGAAAACGTTTCGAAATCATTCAACACTTTCAACACCAAATCAAACAATCACAATCATCAATTACGGCACAATCACAAACAACAATTGAGTATGTATATACAACCATCACAGTATATCAAACATGACTCACGTGCCAAGCACATAATGCAATGCGTATATGCCAATGCACATGATTCCAGAATTCCAAACCAAAACCCTCCTCGAAGGGGCGTAAATCGTAATTGTACTGCCTATCACGGGCCTAGTACAAATTACCAAGGTGCCACCTATCACAGGCCCACACAATTTACTCAAGTGTAGCCTATCACGGGCCTTACACTGTTTTTTACAGTGCAATCACTCACAGATCAACACATTCTAGAGTGCAATCTCTCACAGATCAGCACAACACGATAATCCTCGTAAGGATAAGATGAACCAACAAATCACATGGCATCATCTCGTGGCCCATCACGGTCACCACTATCGCCATGGCCTATCGCGGTCACCATGTACTATGAAATGCATGAGCATACTCTAACTCTTTTCACCACAACCATTAAGTAAATGCAGCTATTAAAAGATTCCCCATTTTTAATGCTCATTTAACTCTAATGATTTTTCAAATTCAACACAGAGCATACACAAACATATTTACTCATAATCCCACATAAAACACTTCTCAAAATTTCATAATATTAATTATGAACACATCAATCACACCAAACATGAATCACCACAACCATTACGTAAATGCAGCTATTAAAAGATTCACCTTTTTTAATACTCATTTAACAATAATGGTTTTTCAAACATTTCACAGAGTACACTAAAAACAGATTTTCCTCATACCCACATCAAATTTAATCCACAAATCACATTAAATTCAATTCACAATACATACCAAATTTCATCAATTCATTTTCCACCAAAAACCACCCATAAATCACATTAATTCAAAACTCCACATTTTCAAACCTAAACCACCTATATTAAATCTCCAAAATTTTCAACCATAGTCACCAAATTCAAAACTCCATATTTCCAAACATAAACCACCAAATTTAATCTCCACAACACACATAAATCACATTAAATTCCTATTCCCCAAATTCACACATAAACTTCATCAAATTCAAACTCCACAAATACACATATAGAGTCCTATATGCAAGCTAAAAATTTGGAAGGGGCCCTTACCTCAACGGTAGCTTAAACAGCCGATTACGACACCGCGATTAATTTCGGTAAAAACTTCGCTCGCGTTGTCGCTTTGAAAACTAGCTTAGTAGCACCGTAGCGTGGCAAGGAGCAACTTTCCCTTCTGTCACTTCTCGAATGGAGGCTTAAATCTAGGTGAGATGTGAGGGTTTGTGTTTGGCGGTTTTGAAAACCACCAACACTTGGTTTTCCTTTTCGAAACAGGAAAGAAGAAGAAGGGGAACGAATTCGCGAGTGTAGGAGGGAAATGTTTTTTTTTGCTTGCCTTGCTTTCTCATATATATATATACTACAAAACATTACTAACACACTAACATATATATATATATATATATATATATATATATATATATATATATATATATATATATATATATATATATATATATATATTACTAACTCACCAAAATATGTATATAAATCTCAACTATTTTGATAAAAATATCTACTCTCGTCGCAACTTAATTGACAGATAAAATTTTCAGCGACTAGTAATAATTTTAACAAAATTGCCCGGTATTAATTCCTTCGCAACGTAAATAAATTATTCTTCGATAAATAATTTTAACCGGGTCTCAAAATATATATAATAAACATATTACAAACTCTAACAAAATATGCTTTTGGTACTTAATTCACAAAATGAATTAAAATTGGGCTGAATGCCTCAGCAATTCAACACCAATTATACTAAAATTGCATAATTTAGAGTTTAAAATTAAGGGTCGTACAGAAAACTTGAACACAATCAGTTTGACTAGTAGGTATTTAGTGGAAGTGTAATTCAGTTGATGAATTAGTGGATTAAATCCTTTAGATTGAAGGGACTGGATGTAGATACCATGTTGATGGTGAACCAAGATAAATTAGTTGTGTCATTTTGTTTGTTTGTTATGTTTTTATCACTTTATTTTAGTCTTGTTAAAACAGTTTTAAAATAAAACACAATTCAACCCCCCTCCATTTCTTGTATTTCTCGTTCTACAAGATCCACCATATTTTACAAAAAGATGAAGTTTTCAATGAACTCTTCACTCCAGGATCTATCAACTTTATGTATGCTGATTTAAAACCTCTCCCAAAAATCTTCAATAACATTAGCTAATATTCTGTTCTCCCTCACTGTGGAAGTCATGAGTTTGTCTCTAACAACGATGCCCTGATCATTTATCACCATCTCCACGGCCACAAATTAAACTTGCCCTACATCATCATTCAAAACATGATAACTTCCACCACTCGTGATTACAAACGCCTCACTGTGCCCTGAGGTATGATCCTTACCAAAATCTTCATATATTTCAAAGTCCCTTTTAAGGATGATGTATCCTTTTTCAAAGTCTCCAAATTTACCTCAAAAAATATTTCCCATATGAAAAAAGATCCATCTCTCCCACAAACTATGAATGTACCTTTATTCCCTCCACTAGAAGACACACATCGGCCCACTCTTGGCTCCACTAAAAGGAAACAATCTAAGCGAAGAACCTTATTCAACCCCAATGCTCAAAATTTTAATCTAAATTTTTTTCTTCAGAATGTTCTTCCTTGAGGTAGAACGTTCTTGGTTCTGTTCTCTATTAATCTCAACCAAATCCTTTTGAACATCGAATTCTAATTGTTTTCAGAACACCAAGTTTGAGCTCCAAGCAAAATTCTATCTTACAAGGACAAACATCCAATCAAATTAACCTTGGATGAGTTTCACAAATGTCTTTCCTCTTCTTCTCTCTCCAAGTAAACTTATCCTTTCTTTTTGGTATCAATGTTTTTTTTGCTAGCCTTGCCTTTGATTCAACTACTCCCACTGTTGCTCAACAAAATACACAGTTTGTTCCATTCCAACTATTGGTTTAACTTTTACCAAACTATAAATGAAACACAAGTTCCAGCTTCCCAAAATTCTCCTGAATGTGATACATCCAAGACAAGGAAGGACATCTCAAATATATTTATTGCTCTTCAAACTATCATTGATCGACAAGGCCCTCCATTTCTTCCTAATCCTCCTCCTTCATTTCCTAATATGGCAAGGCCCTCCATTTCTTCCTCATTTGATGGTTCTTCACAATCACTGTCATTCTGATATGTTTTGTGTTTGTTTCCTCCCACTTCATTTTGTTGTGATAAAGGGGAAGGAGAAAAGTTATATTTAAATTTTAAGAAGTATTTTTTTGAAAAACTCCTTATATACTTCTTTGCTTTAATATTCTACAAGTCTATGTTTGTTCTTTTTGAACCATATGTATGAATCCTTATAATGTTTAATTAATAAAAATGATATTCTGGTTCAAAAATGATTGTTTGCGTAATGGATGCAAAATTTGAGGGGGAGTTTTTGTGAGAAAATCATTTTGCTTAATATCATGCTTAAATCAAAATTCAAAATCTAATTAATATGTTTGTTATCATCAAAAAGAGGGAGAATTTTTAGGAAAAATTCCTAATTATTGTTTTGAAGATAATCAAATAGTTAATTAAATTTTTAATTATAATTATGATCATATTATCTGTTAACTTTGTTTTTGAGTGATTTATTCAAAGATAGGCAATCAAGCATAAGTTTTCATATTCATGCAAAAATCATGTGGCCCTTTTCAAAGCAATCAAGACAGTTTTGATCATTATTTGTGGTCCCATATAATTCCCTATCAAGACAAAAAAATCCACTTTTGTAAAGTCCAAGAGTTTTTGAAGAATCTTCAAAATGAATGTCAAAATGATTGGAGAATGTTTAGAAAAACATTATGGGTGTCCTTAATGAAGACACAGTCAATACATATCAATTTGGGAAGTCTATTTGTAAGCTAAGAATGTGAAATTCCCACATAAGGCTGCAAAGATTAAATGAACACTTAAATGACTCGAATTGAAGACCCAAATGATTAAAACAATCTTCAGATTGATCTCCAAACTAATAAGCAAGGTCAAAAGGACACAAGGACATTGTACTAACATTGTTAATGTAGAATGCTATGCATGATTTTGGTCAAACACAATGTCAACTAACATTTGACAGCTCATTCTGACACTTATTCATATTTTCCTTTAGACTCAAAGCAAGAACGTTCTAGGTTGGTCAAGAATGTTCTAGATAGTAATATAAACACGTGTTTAATGTGCTTAAATCAAATTTGACACTTGGTTAATATGTCTAACGACTATATTCAACTTTATTTTAGTTTTCAAGCCTATCTTCATCTATAAAAGGAAGATCAATCAAAAGAAAATTCAAGATTTTCAAAGCAATCAATCTACACTTGATCATTTAAAGCTCAAGTTCCAAAGCTCTTCTCTCAAGCAAAACTCTAGTTCTCTAACTATATTTGTGGATCATCTTACTAAGTTCTTGTTGTTAATCAATATCAAATAAGAGTTGAGAAATTTTAGATCCCAAACACTTTTTATCATACACATCATTTTGTAACTCAAGACTATCTCTTAAGTTAGATTAAGTGTGTTGTAAAAATCCATTCTAGTTTGAAAGTTACTAGTAAATATCAATTATGGACTGAAATGTGACTGTAGAAATTTCTTTCAAGATTGAAAGGTGAATGTTGTAATTGATCAAAGTGTGATCAAGAAAGATAGTGCAAGACAAAACGTTATGGTGTTGAGCACATTAGTGGAAAATTTCATAGATTGTGAGGACTGGATGTAGCCCACGTTGGGTGAACCAGGATAATCTTTGTTTGATCTTCTTATCCTTTATCTATATTTATCTTCCACTCACTAGTCACATTTCACTTGCTTATAAGTTGAAATGTATTATTTGAACTAATACATCCAAAAACGTTATGGAGATTAATTTATTTCAACCAAGATTGTTCTTGAGTTAAAGAGATTTAAGTGCATGAATTAAGTTTTAAAAAGGGATCACAATTCAAACCCTATTTCTTGTGGTTGATATTGCAACTTCAAGGTAAACAACTTCATTGAATTACAACTGCGAGATATGTTCAAAACCTCTAGTCATGTGTAATTGTGTAAGGATTCACGAGGAAGGAAATCCATATTATTATAATCATAGATAGTGAGAGATAATAAGGTTTTGGGTAGACCGTCTCTCGAGAAGTACAATAGGTATGATAGTCAACTTTCGAAGAGAATTTAGAGGGGTCATTAATTGGATGAGTACATCTTGTGGCCTTATAATTGTAATGTTTCTATTATTATCTGAGTCCCATGACTCCACCAATAGAGGACACCCTTTTAACTGAATATCAATTAGGTAGGAAGTTTGTCGGGTATATTTCTTATGAGTTTTAGACAACTTTCCTCTATCAGATGCATAAGACTAGAAACTCTATAGTTCTACCTCCAATCAACTTTCAATCCTCCCATTCTTGCATATCCTTAAAGTGTAGTTTCTCTAAAAAGGGAAATGGTTGAAACAAAAGAGAACTACTACTACTTCCATAAAACTTAATACCAATTGTCTTAATGATTGCATCCTTTCAATAATGGGTTATTTATTATTACCCAATTTTCCCAAGGGGTATGTTCCCTTTGAGCTTTGGACATTTACTCATTGGCAAACATGTAAAACTAGGAAACACAGTAGTTGTACCTTCAACCAACTTCCATTCCTCCCACTCCCACATCTTTCTAAAGTGTTGTGTCTCAAAGGAAGGAAATGGTTAAAATGAAGGCCAGCTATTAATTCCATAGAATTCAGCTCCATCACTTTTTACTAGTGTCATTCTTTCAATATATAGCTCTTTCAGGCTATGTAATCACTCACCCAATTTGGAAAGATGGTTCCATTATAGCCATTAAATCTAAGTTTCTTCAAATTTATTGATGATCGCAAATGTTCAAGTACACCACTTTGAATGTCTAAATCTGGAGGCCAATACATACGTAACTCTAACTCCTCAATTTGTTCATTCATCTTCAAATTAGCTTAAAGAACATCAGAGATTTTACTAACATTTTTTTAAGACCTAAGGTAGAATGTTTCCCTTATAGATGGCGAAATTTTCCAATCTCTGCAACCTTCAATCCATCCCATTGTTTACTGACAATTAAGTTCGACAACGTTTGGAGATTTTCTAGTTTGGCTATTTGTTTGGGCATCTCCTTCAAATAAGTATTTGTGATATCAAAGTGACGAAGATTCACCAATTTTCCTATGTCCTCTAACAATTTAGTTAGATTCGAACAATCTGACAACAACAAGGTATGCAAATTGTAAAGTTTGCATGGAACTAAAGGCAACATTTTAATCATAATGTGGGAGATATTCAAGTATCGTAGGCTTCTCAAGTTCCCAATAGAGTTTGGCAACTTTATGATACTCATGTAGTTCAACAAAGACAACATACCTACATGTTTTATTATTGACAACAAGTTACGTGATACCATGATTGATAACCAACAATCAGATTGTTGTCTTTGAAAAAGTAAGGCTAGGATAATGTGTAGATCTTTTAATTCAACCAATTTATTAAATTTATTGTGCGAGTCATATTCACCTTTAGTGAATGACAAATCATGAACCTTTTCAAGACTTTCATGAGGCTTTTGTTCATCCAACCTTATACAATATGGAAATGTAACCATTGCAGCTAAATCATTCATGAGGTCGTGCATTTCATAGATTGTTTCCCATCAACAAACCTTGTGGTGATGATGATCTTACTTCCCAGTTCCCCTACATTAAAGATTGAAGGTGAATACACGATAAGGTGATTGAATTGTGTTTGCCTAAGTTGATAATTTTTTCATTATTTGATTAAACTAAGACTTGATGATTTACTTGGTGTAGAAGCAATAACAAAACTAAGGAGTGCAGAAAAAAAAAGTGACATAAGTAATTTATCTTGGTTCACCACTAAATTGGCTACATTCACTCCATTCACTTAGAATGATTTAATCCACTAATTCAACAACTTGAATTACAAAACATCTAATCCTTCAAGCCAGTTTTCCCAAACAGCCTGACAACCATAGAATTTTGAGGAACACACACCTTGACTCTACTAGCCAAGTTTTCTCCACACAATCTGACAACCCCAAATTTTTGCAGGCACACTAAAAACACAGTCGGGTTTGAATAAAAAAGTTTGGAACTTGAGTAGTTGCTTCTAACAAGCTGATTATAACAATGACTATCACACTCTAAGAAAAACACTCAGAAAATATTTCTCATTCGAACAAGTGTTTCTCTATTTGAACTCAAAGATAAATTTGGAATTTTGAGCTTAAGTTCTTCTACTTTTTTTATTTTTATTTTTCGATGATCTTCTTCTTCATCCTTGAGTATTTATTTATAGATAAAATTAGGGCTTCAATCTAGTCCTTGTTTAATTTTGAATTATATCTTCATTCCTAGCTTGGTCAACAATGATCTTATTCAAAAATAATTCTAAACAAGATGTTTTTTGATAATATGTTCTTTAGCCAATACTTTATTTCTGAATCAAATCTGAGCAGTTCTTCTAAATTGATTTTGTTCATATTGAGTTTGTAAATTATTCAATTGATACTGTTCAAATTTTGTTAAGATTGAGTTTGTAAATTCTTCATATTGATACTGTTCGTATTTTGTTAAGATTGAGTTTGTAAATTCTTCATATTGATACTTTTTGTATTTTGTTAAGATTGCTTTCGCAAATTGTTCATATGAAACTTCCTTCCTATTGCTTTCTTTGATCTGGGTAGGAATATATTGTTGGACCGGTTCCTGAACTTTCACAAGTAGGAATATAACTAAGTCCAATTCAGTATTTTGTCCTTTCTCAAAATCTGAATCATATATTTTGTAATTAATAAATGTATTTTCTTGTCAATGTTTCTTCTTGTAAACAATTCTTGATCATATCTTCTTGCAAATAATTCATATCTTCTTATAGATAAATCTTGATCAAATCTTCTTATAAATAATTCATATCTTCTTGTAGATAAATCTTGATCACACATCTTCTTGTAAATAATTCATATATTCTTGTAGATAAGATGTTGATCATATTTTCTTGAAATCTTGACCATATCTTTTTTTTTAACTTGGTCAAAGATTTTCTTCAATTATAAATATGAATCAAATCTTATTTTAGATTGTCTTCAAAAACACAAATCTTTTTTCATACTCTGTGAAGTCAAATATATTGTTCTCATAAAATATTTTTGTTAACATCAAAACTCTAAGTATAAAATCAACTTGGTTCCAACAAGTTACGTGATACCATGTTTGATAACTAAAAATCAAACTGTTGTCTTTGAAAAGATAAGGCTAGGATAATGTGTAGATCTTTTAATCCAGCCAATTTATCAAATTTATTGTGCGAGTCATATTCACCTTTAGCGAATGACAAATCATAAACTTTTTCAAGACTTTCACGGAGCTTTTGTTCATCCAACCTTATACAATATGGAAATGAAACCATTGTAGCTAAATCATTCATGAGGAGTTGCATTTCATAGATTGTTTCCCATCAACAAACCTTGTGGTGATGATGATCTTACTTCCCAGATCCCCAACATTAAAGATGTCTTTTAGATCACTCCAATCAACATAATTTTCATCCAATATGTCATTCAATACTAACAAAAACTTTTGATGGCCAAAACTTTGTTGCAACTGCACTTGTAGAGTATTCAAGTTATTATCATTTGTTGCTTTTATAGTGACAAATTTAAGAAGAGTTTTACAACTTTGACAATATCAAAATCTTTATAGATATAAAACCACCCTTTATAAAGGAGTTTAAAAAGGGAAATCACTCTTACTTTATTGCCACCAACACTAACATTTTCTACAAAAGATACTCTTTTAAGTATTTTATGTCACCATTTCTATCGTAAATAGAAGAATCAACATTTTTTTTTTGTCTTCTTAGTAGAAAGAGATTTCTGTTGTACATATATACCAATATGTAGCAAACAACATTGTCCTCTCATAAATTTGAGAAATATTTCTTTAGGAACTTCAAATTTTAAATTTACATACACTTAAATCAAATGTTGGGATTTGGTGGTATGAACATGCACTCGGGAAAACAAAGACACGGCTAATTAATTAAGGGTTAAATATATTTTTAGTGCTTATAAAATTATAACAATTTTATTTTTAGTCCTATATGATTTAAGTCAACTCATGTATAACATTTGAAATTTTGAATGAATTTTTACAGACATATTTAGAGCATTATAAATCTCATCTGCAAATGATAACTTAAATATGAATTTTGAAGCGTCAAAAGCTCAATAAACCAAATTAATAGAAGTATAGACCTAGAAATTAAATTTTGAACTCGTTTCTATCATAACACACAAAGTATATCTATAAAGTTTGGTAGCATTCCAATAAAATTTCATTTTATTTTGATTTAATAGAGAATAAAATTGCTAAGTGAAAATATTGTGGAGAATAAAATCTAAGAAAATATACTTAATTTCACTTTTGACCCCAAATATTGTGATTTTTAATTAAAAGTTGTCACGTATGCGCCAAATGTTTCAAAATTGATAATGGTTACTTAATGATTACAATTATAATTATCTAGTAAGATGATAAAATCAATTGTTCTTATTCCCTATCAGTGTAAAATTAGTTTTCACTGATAATGCATCATCTTTTTTTTTTCTCAGTGTAAAATTTGATTTGGGAGTCGTACAAAAAAATTAATTTATGATATTTTTTAAATCATTTGAAAGTTACTAAAAAGACACACAACTTCATTATTTATAGAAAAACCAAATTCGGTCTCCAACATAGCAAAAAAATCGTCAACAAATCTAAGGTGATATATAGCATTTGTTGCCCAAATCAACTACTTCCGATGATAATATTTTGAGTTATAAATATTATTTTGAGATAAAATTTGGGTCATTCAAAAGTTAGAAATAATGTATATAATTCTTATTTTACCACGAAGATAAATAAAATTGTTTTAAGTGTTATATTATGACTCAAAGTTGGTTATTTAGTTATTTATGTTAACACTTAGAAATCTAACACTTAAAGAACTCTCTCCAACTTTATTATTGAAGTCACATATAGAAAATATACTTCCTTACACTATCATCTTCTCCTATATAAGGAATGCACCACCAACACATGAGACAATTAAGAATAATGAGAAAATTGATCTTAAAAGCTAGTTTAAATTATATGGGCTTTAGTGAATGTTTTATTAATTTTTATTAATATTTTAATTTAAAGTTGAAGGAACCATTTGTTCATTTAAGTTTTTTTTTTTTTTGTCTTTTGGTTCATTTCATGCAAGCTATCGAGCTGAACCGAGTTCGTGTTGAAAAATAAGTTCGTGAGGAAATCAAGTCGAATTTCGAACTGAACCAATTGTTATCGAGTCGAGTCGAGCTAAACCCAAGGTCAACTTATTTCTAATCATATTTGTGACTAGAGGTGTTAAAACAGACTACCTAGCTCGCATCAAGTTTACCATATATAAATATATATATATATATTAAGCTCAATAGATATTTAATTGTTAGTAACAAAATAACCTCATTAAATAAAATTAACATGTGCACGTACATATAATTTTTATACATAAGATAAATTAATATTTGTCATCAATTAGTTAAATAACGGTCATTCATGAATCAATTATTTAAAAGAGAAATATGTATTTTATTAGTAGTGCACCTCTTAATATTTTCTAGATCAAAGTTTGTAAAAAAAAAATTTAATAGTCTGATTATAATTTATTGTATAAACCATCCATGAGAAAATTGTTTGTCACTGGTCAATTAATTACAATATGGTTCATCCACAAGACAAATGTAAATATGAATTTCATTAATACTGTATTTCTTATAATATCATGTTTGTATTTCTTATAGAGATAAGTTCGCAATGATAAAAATTTCAAAATACTTATTATATACGTGACAAGTTGCTCTTATGAGATGGAACTATCATACACGAAACAAGTTCTCACCAATAAAAATTTCAAAATAATTATCATACATGGAGCAAGTTGTAATTGATGAAATTAAACTATCATACACTAGACAAGTTTTCGCTTATGTAAGTTTCAAAATAACTACTCCCTTTGGTTTTGTATTTAAGCACAAAAAAAAAAAAAGATGATACACAAATATTAAGGAATCCACCAATTTTTATTGGTATTGGAAAATAAATAAATCAACTTCCAAAATTACCCTTAGAATACTTTGTAAACATAAGTGCATTAATATGACATTGAAAATAGGAGTAGAAAAGTTTAAATTAAATTAATGGTATTATGAGAAAAATAATATTTAATATAGCATAGATTGTTAAAAATTGCTTATCTTTTGGACCATGAAAGACTAGTTTTTTTTGCTTATATTCGAAATCAGAAGGAGTATCATACAAGGGACAAAATCTCACTGATAAAATTTTTAAAATAACTATCACACTTGAGACAAGTTGTCACTTATGAGATTAAACTATTATATAAATAACAAGTCTTCACTGATAAATTTTTTAAAATAATTATCATACATGACACAAGTTGTCAACGACAAGATTGAATGATCATACAAGGGTCAAGTTCTCCTTGATAAAAATTTCAAAATAATTATCATACTCGGGACAAATTGTCACTTATGAGATTGAACTATCATACATTAGACAAGTTGTGACTCATACAAGTTTCAAAATAATTATTTTACATGAGACAAGTTGTCACTAATAAGATTGAACTATTATTCACGAGAACTATTTTTACTAATAAAAATATTAAAATAACTATTATATACAAGACAAATTGTCATTTATGAGATTGAACTATCATGCACGAGACACATTTTCCCTAATCAAAATTTCAAAATAACTATCTGACACATGACAAGTTGTCACTGACGAGATTCACCATTTAATAAATTGTCTCTGCAATTATATTGTCACTACAATTATGCTTAAGTTGTATCCACTTCACAAATTCTGTCATCATATTTTATAAATCTCCATCTCTCATCGTTCATAATGAAAAAGGGTTGCATCGTGATGGATTATTAGATTGGTTAAAAAACATGTTGAGATTGAAATTGAGAGTTAGTTAAGAGATTTTTCTTGCTAGTTGTTCATGGTTAGTAAAAGAAAAAACTACAATTTTGTTTTGAATGTGTGGCACAACCATTAGAATGAAGGTAGACTACATCTACAATACACTATAAGAATTCTCAACTATACCAAAAATACAATTTTTTCTTTCATAAATTTAACCTTTGCAAAAAATTTAAGGTCACAATTGTAAATTACTCTAGCTTTCTGCACATAACCCAACTTCTTCAAATTTTTGTCATTTTGAAATATTTTTGGTTTACACACTGCAACACTCCAACATTTCTGCAAATCAAACAGATTCATAAAGGAGAAAATCAAACAGATTCACAAAGGAGAAAATCAAACAGATTCACAAAGGAGAAAATCAAACAGATTCAAGAAGAAGAAAATCACAAATGGAACAACATAAAGAAGGGGTTGCCACAATCTGGTTTACACACTACAACACTCCAACATTTCTGCAAATCAAACTCACAGAGGAGAAAATCAAACAGATTCATGAAGAAGAAAATCAGAGAGATTCAAGAAGAAGAAAATCGCAAATGGAACAACATAAAGAAGGGGTTGCCACAATCTGTGATACAAGTCTAGTCAAGGTTTGTCACTTCCTCCTTCAAACCGATTCTAATTTTCAGTTCTTCCTTCTATGGACATTTATATATGTTATCTCTCTTTCATTTTTCAAATAGACTACAGGAGGTTCTGTGACACCCTAAACCGAAATTGAAATATAAAGTAGAATGCGTTAGTATTGAAAGAGATTCCAGCGGTTCCAAAATAAAGTATACAGATTTTAATTTAAACTATAAGGTTCAAGACGTCACACTCATACTTACACAAAATGCTTGCATAAAAATTTTCAACTAAAAATCCTTTAATATCGAATATAGTTGAGGTTTATTAAATAAAAATTTCTAACATAAAAACACGATCTAAACTTAGAGACAATTAATTTCTACATCCGAATAAAAGATAAAAATAACACAATTGATCGATCGAATTTACAAAAATCTAAATTAGTTTGTGACACCCTAAACCCCAAAATAATATATAATAATATATAATAGAATTTTTAACTTTAATTCGCAGCGGGTAAAGCAAATACGTTTTCAAGGGAATAAAAACATTGATAATTAATTTAAAATATCACGTTTCTCAAAAATCAAAAGGAACACTTTAAACTTTTTCCTCCTATAAAATAGTGCAATCTCCATGAAATTTGATTGAAGTATAATTACTTGATTTAATTCTAAAAACTTACTAGTACCTATATGGTTTTCATACAAAAAGTCGTTTCAAATTAAATAAGTAAAATACAAATTACAACCCTTATTCCCGGTATCACCTATCAGAGCGGGGTTCCTCCCAACTTGAACTTCAAGATTCATTAACCTGTAACAACTGCGGTTTCGCAAACGCAGGGCCAAACTAGTCAAACACAAACAACGAAGGAGGTGAGTTTTGAAATCATGTTAATAGTATAATATAAGTAAGGAGAACACGCAATTAATCATAAATAAACCGTATCATTAGACAAACATTCTTCAAGGAAAGACATAACATTATGAAGTCAAAACCAAGGAAAATCAATACA
This sequence comes from Cicer yamashitae, assembly GCA_037974755.1. Lineage (NCBI taxonomy): Eukaryota > Viridiplantae > Streptophyta > Magnoliopsida > Fabales > Fabaceae > Cicer > Cicer yamashitae. The sequence goes on from JBBPBQ010000003.1 coordinate 41,710,937, forward strand.
TTTCACAATAACATCAAATCATCTAAGAAATTATCATCGCACACAATACATATTAATCACAACAAACAATCACACAAAAATGCAATGCTATGCATGAGCTTAGACTCTACTTCACAATGCGGTACCATTCTAACTCTGAAGTACTTGGTTAGGAGGCCATGATACTATGCCACCATCCCGGTGGACGGACAATTCAAATTGGCCCTGTCCTCATAGATCCCCTCAACTCAACCCGAGACACATATACGCGACAGTCGAGGTAAACGTGTGTTGCATGGTAGCTCCCGACATTTGGAGTGCTACCTCCAAGTCACGTAGGAATTCCCCACCCGAATACCTCCAAGGTCTAACAATCTTGCCTTAAGGCTCAATAGTAGACCGCCACGATCAGGCTCAATTCAATTGTACTTCCCCGGAATCGCTAGGCTTGTCAGGCCCTACCTATATGATGACAAAATAATCTCCACTTCACAAATTCTCAATATTTATTTTCTCCCCTCGTTGGCCTATGATACTCCATTAAGACCGTCATCTCAAACACAAATTGAAATCACAATTATTTCATCAGAGGTTACTTCAATCCTTTCATCACCAATTCATAACATCACTATTATAAATCACACATCATCATCATTACATAACTCATCACAAATTTAGAGCATCATTATCATCAATCGTACCTCATCACATAAACTTATCACAAATTTATGAAATCACAATTATTATTCATACATCATCATCATCACATAAAATTATCACAATACATTCATCTTTTATTATCAGATCACATAAACTCATCTAATCAAACATAAATATAAAATTAATTCGACACCCAATATCACAATAATATCAAATACCACACATTTATAGAAATTAAATCAATCAACACCTTACAAATATTTCTATTCTATATTTTAATCTCACAAGTTCCATATTTTTGCATTAATTAATTTATCACTCAAAGGGCTACTCCCGTACGTAGCAAGCCCCAGATGAATCGTTGGGAAATACGATTTTCCCGTTTATCTCACAATATATTACACTCATGAATTCAAACGCTCTCTCACCCCTTACTTTATTTCGATGCTTTTACACAAGAATAAGATTCCACGAGCAAACAGTCTTTGTTCTTTGACTCTTTGTCCTTCAATCGATCTAACTCGACAATTTATGGGTAAACGTCAAAAATAAATTATGAGAAACTACTCTAAAAACTAAATTCGAAATTCGGTCAAGAAAAATTACCATAAATCAAAAACCAATCAGTGGATAATATAGCCACTTTTCGCACGGTCGTTTTGGCGTTGGTTTCACTCAAATCGGAGTTACGGTGAAGAAGAACGATACAAAATAAGGAATTTTATAAACGGAGAAGTCGGGTATTTTATAGAGAAATTGGGATGGTTAAAAATCTGAGGAAGTATGTTTATTTGACTACCTAAATGAATAAAAAAACATACCGAAATTTGGACGAGAACGAAGAAAATTTTCTGAAACAATTATCGATTGCCGGTGGAAAAAGAATTTGAGTTTGGAGAGGAAAAACATGTGTTACGGCTGGTAGAGAAGAAAAAGATAAGGATTAGGTAATTAGAGTTTCTATTAGCTGGGCCGCATGGTAATATTTGTATGCATATTAGGATTACGCATAGCCGTATCTCATATGTCACTATTATTATATTTTATTTATATAAATCAACTTATTTATTCATATTATAAAATGATTTAGTTAATTTATATATATATATATATATATATATATTAAAGATAAATTTAGTTATCAAAGGTCTAGTTCACAATAATAACAAAATATTAGGCTTAACATAATAACAATGCACGAATCTATACTTATATATAACATAAAAATTGGATTTAGTATCAATAATCACTAATTTTAATGAATTATTAAGATAAGTAGATAAAAAAAACTCCGTAGAAAATTGTTACAGCAAAATACGTATAAGAAAATATTACTAATTTATAATAACAAAAAATTGAGGGTGTTACAATATTACTCATTTAGTTCAAAAAAACTAGCAGATCATAGAAAACATCTATATAATGAAAATTAATTATAAAAATTTATCAACATATTTTATCAAACAATTTTAGCACTAAATTAATTATCTAAAATCCTATTTAATTAATAAAATAGTTTATTATAAAATTTGGGGTGTTACATAGTTCATAACTCAACAAAATATGACAAATTACTCCCACTCAGTATCACCTATCAGAGCGTGGATCACCAACCGATAACCTGACATGACTGCGCTCTCGCAAGCGCCAAACACAAGCAACCAGGGGTGAGCTTCGAAAACATGTAATAGTATAAAATAATTGAGAAGAACACGTAAAATATATTAAACACCGTATCATATCAAATCACAATTAAAAAGAATAATCAAGGTAAAACATTGATACAATCCACAATATCAAGTAAGTAAACACACAAATCAAGTAATGTTATGCATGCTCTTACACTCTAGACTCCTCCTCTTTCTTTGGTACCATTCTAACTCTGAAGTACTTGTTTATGAGGTTTGATACTATGCCACCACGCAAGTGGACGGACAATTCAATTTGGCCATGTCCTCATAGATCCCCTCAACTCAACCCGAGACACATATACGCGACAATCGAGGTAAACGTGTGTTGCATGGTAGCTCCCGACATTTGGAGTGCTACCTCTAAGTCACCCAGGAGTTCCCCACCTGTATACCTCCAAGGTCTAACAATCTTGCCCTAAGGCTCAACAGCAGACCGTCACGATCAAGCTCATTTAGTTGTACTTCCCCGGAATCACTAGGCTTGTCAGACCCTACCTATATGATGACCAAATAATCTCCACTTCAAAAATTATCAACATCTATTTTCTCGCCTCGTTGGCTTAGGTTGCTCACTTCATTAAGAGAACCATCATTGGCACAGGTCGAATTCATCACTATTCAATAAAACACAATACGCATTTCGTGATATTCATCAAGGTGGTAACATCATAAGTCAACAAGTAATCATCAATGCATATTTTCATAGTCATATATTACATTCAAAATTTATCATCATAATACACAAACTCCAACAATATATGATTTTCACTCATAGATAATAATACTAAATCATTCACACACACCACTTCAATTGAAATGCAAATAATAACAATTCATCACATTTTATATCATATAACAATATCAAGGTAGATATAAACAAAACACATAATACGTCAAATACACAATTCTACAATAATTCAACTACCACACAATCTTCAAAATTTAAATCAAACAACACCCTATAAAAGTTTCTAACTCGTATTTTAACCTCACCAAATTTCACGTTTTCTCATTAGTCAATTATTACTCAAAAGGCTTCAGCTGTACGTAGGGAACCCCGAATGAATTATGGGAAATACAGTTTTCCCGTTCATCTCACTTAATTTAGACTCATGAATTCGAACTCACTCTCACCCATACCTCAGTTTGACGCTTTCGTACGATATAGGAATCCGAGAAATTTTCAGCAACCATAACATGTTGACAACGCGCAATGAACGAGTCCAAAAGCATCGACGAATTTGCAGAGTCAATGAAATATGGCTGATAATTTACGCGGAGCATAAAAATCAGTTTTATATAATTAATAAAAATATTAAGAGAAGAAACATATTCAAAACGAAGTGAAACAAGTTATCAGAAAAGGCCTCACCGACGTGCTGGAGTGCCGACAGGGTCCAACATCAACTTCACCGAAACACACAAACGAGTAGTGCTTCTTGAAGGTCTCGGCGAGAGGAATCCAAAAACGATATTATTTTTTCAAGACGATGAACGTACTGGCCGGAATTCAAGAAAACAGCCACGACAACGGTGGAAACCTGTTTTTTAAAGTGTAACGGTTGACGATTTCAAGCATAGGTAATGGAAGAGGGTGTTTCGTGGAGTCCAAATATGGTCTCGGTTTTCGTTGGTGATAAACGTGGTGGTTGGAATCTTGACCAAAAGGTGGATGTGTGATTTTTGACAAAGAGAAATAGAGCATTTCAATTTGCGATTCAGGTTGGGAATGAAAGAGGAGATCACAATGATCACAAATATGGTCTCGGTTTTGCACGACACTCACTATAATGGTCATGGTCGAAAAGAGAAAATGGAGAAGAAAATGTTGTGGAAGCGGCGGCTTACGAAGGAAGAAGACGATGCAATTTAGTCCTTCTTTTTACGTTTTTTTAGTTTTTATTATTATTATTATTATTATTATTATTATTATTATTAGTATTATTAATATTATTATTATTATTATTGTTATTATTATTATTTAACTAGGTTTTACTTGCATAGGAACCTAACCCATAAAACACATTTTACTCTAAAATAAAACCCACATTTTTCAACACAATTTAATTATTAAAATATTACTAATATTTCAAAACTAATATTTTATAAAATAAAGTAATTAATCTTTTAAAATACATTAATCACCAAGACTCTGACAATCCAAATAATCACTATGATTATATATATATTTTTGAAATTATAAAATAAATAAATATAAAATCAATACTTTATATTAATTACTAAATTATAATAAATATATATAAAATCACAATGCCGTAACAAGTATATAAAAGTAAAGGAAATCACAATATTACTACTATAGATCTCAAGATAATTATTTATAAAATAAATAACTAAAAATAGAAAATAGTTATGAATAATCGAAATATAAGTTATGTGCATAGTTAACATCAGTCAAACGCACAAAAAAATATCACATTAATTGCGTACGCGTATATCCACACAAAATTGACTAAAATCTTATTATTTAAAATATTACACTAAAATACTAATGTTTTTAGAAAAATATAAAAAATAATATAATATAATATTTGTTATTTATATCACATGTTTAGTCTAATATGTACAAAATTAGTACATCATAGAAAGGCCACATATAAAGAAAATTAATCCCAAAAATATCAACATATATTCCAAATTAATTTTAACACTAAATTAATTATTTAAAATTTTATTTCATTAATAAAATAATTTATTATGAAATTTGGGGTGTTACATGTACAACCACCACCACTAAAAAGGTAACCCACCTTCTTCATATTCCTTTGCATTTTTTTGGTTTTTTGTTTGTACTTCTAAATGTTATTTTTTTTGTCTTTATTTTTTTCTAAGCCTCCACGGCAAAAAAACGTAACCCATCTTCTTCATCCTCTTTTGCATTTTATTTTTTAGGGTTTTTTGTAGTTCTAAATGTTCTTAAAAATACTATTTCTTAGTTCTTTAAGTTATTCTTGGTAACCCATCTTCTTCATATTCCTTTGCATTTTTTTAGGTTTTTTGTTTGTACTTCTAAATGTTATTAAAAATGTTATTTGTTTGGTCTTTAATTTTTTCTAAGCCTCCACCACAAAAAACGTAACCCAACTTCTTCATCTTCTTTTGCATTTTATTTTTTAAGGTTTTTTTGTATCTATTTTAAAAACACTATTTCTTAAAAATACTATTTCTTAGTTCTTTAAATTATTTTTGGTAACCCATCTCATTTCATATTCCTTTGCATTTTTTTAGGTTTTTTATTTGTACTTCTAAATGTTATTACAAACTGAAATTGCATCTTCAACTTCTTTAGGTTTTCTTGACTCTTTAAGTTCCAAATCTTTTACATTTCATCTTCAGAGATATATTACAATTTGAAATAAATGATTAATTTTCAATTTATGTTTATAAAATTTGCATTGGTTCACAAACAAGAAATGCAACACCATTGAAGGACATTAACACCTCAAAGGAAACTTGGAAAATAGCAGTTAGGGTCACAAATTACTTCACTGTTGTTATTAAAAGGCTGATCAAATACATGTTATTATACGACAAGATGATTCTTTTAAATGGATGGGCAAACTCAAAGAGAATCAAACATACATCATCCATAACTTTTCAATTTTTCCAAGTACTTTCCAGTTCAAATATTGCCTCCATGAATTCAAAATTGTTTTCAATTCTGCTACTTTTGAAGAAGAGATTGATCTCCCTGAAATCTCACCGACTCACTACCGTTTTGTGTCTTTTAGCACAATTTTAAATGAGTAGAACCCTCCTAACAACTTAATGGGTAATACTATCATTTTTTTTAATTGAATAATATATATGTGTTTTATATTTTTCGTATTTCAATGGATAACTTATCTTTTTTATTTATAGATATTATTGGGGTAGTGAATGAGGTCATTTCTTCAACTTCAACATCATCAACCAAAAAAACTTGTGTCACTGTCAAAATCAAAGATCTCAAGTAACAACAATATTTACATTTAATTAATATACTATACAAAGCATGTTTCAAATGATATTATTCATTTGATCAGCGGAAATATCCTTACTTGCTCCCTATGGGAGGCTTATGGTACACAAATCCCCAATTATGTTAATGCTCATTCCAACTCTGGTCCCATCATTATAATCTTCCACCATGCACGAGTCAAGCCTCCAGAAGGTATTATTAATTCAACACAAGTACTAATTGTTTAATGAAAGATTTCTTTTGTTACAATTTACTTAAATGTAGTTGTTAATTAATTAGTTCTATATGGCAGGAAACAACGGGCACACAATCACTAATGCATGGAGTGAAACTAAACTTCTTATCAATGAAAACACGCACCAAATCAACAAAACTTCTTAACTTTACAAGTGTCTTCCAAATGTTGCAGTTATGATTTAGCCTGATTAGAGGTCAAGCGATTATAATGATGTCGACCATTCATCTTCTGTTAGCAGTTTTGTTTATAAGTAATATTTTTTCTATTAAGTAGTCAATTTTCAATGAATGCAGGTTACCTGCAATAGATGATATAGATAACTACATTCAGGGCAGCCAACTACAAACTCAGATCACATTTTCATCTCAATACACTTCACAAGAGAAGTTTATGTACAATGCTCAAGCTAAAACTCTTCGCCAAATCAAGGCTATTGGACATGTAACTATAATTTTATAACACTATTTTTATGTAAATATATACATTATTTAATTGTTACAATTTTTTTAATTACATGGTTTTTAGGAAATGATTTGTGTCACTGTGGCAACTCTGTCAAAGGTTGTGCCAGACAAATTCGGTTGGTTTTATCTTGGTTGCACTAATTGCACAGTCAAAGCTAAAGAATGGATTACAAATTATCAATGTAAATGTGGTGTTCAGGTTGACGAACCAATTCCAAGGTACATCAAACTTTAATAGATGTTTTTTATTTTTTATTTATTTTTTTTATATATTTTAGAAGTATGTAATTTCATTTGTTCTTCATAATTCAAATATATTGTCCAATCAAAGTAAAACTAAATGGTTACAATTTTCTAACTTATAGGCATATGGAATAAAGTAGAAACAATTTGTATATTATTAAGGGTTAGTGTTACTATATGAAAGGTTTTCTCTTAACTGTCATATAAGGATATGAATTTGTTCCCAAACTAAAAGCAAATAGCCCATAAGAGTAGTTCAATATTCAACCTTAATTTATCAGAATTTATAAATCAATATTAAAAGTCAAAGCCAGTCTTTAGTCATGGTCAGATATATGTAGCTATTTCAAGAGTTAAAAGCAAGATTGGGTTGAATATCTTAATACATGACAAATATAAGCAAACATCATATACAACAAACAATGTTGTATACAAAGAGGTTTTACAATCTCTTTGATTTGTAAGTATATTATTTTCTTTAATTATTCCATATGCAGACTTAATTTTTTTTTACAACTATAGACATTGAAAGCATCTAAATGATCAACATAACCTATAAATTTAGATCATCACTCACTTAATCAACTTTTTAATTAGTTAAAAGGTCTTGCTCAATTATTTTGTAATTCAATATTGTACTTTAGACTAATCTATTGAGTATTCCATCATGGATATGCCACATTAATGCTTTAATTTACCATAGTATACATAAATCTAATTTAACAAATGTGCTTAGTTTTATAGTAAAGAATACAATTAGCAATTTGGATTTTTTTTTGTTTATTTTTGCAATAGAAAGACAATTTTCAATCATTATTATTTTGCTGAGATGGATCGTCAACTAACATTGAACATGTTATAGAAAGAATATACTATAGAGAATGTAGTCAAACCATTAAAAGTTAAAGCATGTTGTTAACTCTATTTCTCACATTCTGTTATCTTATCAAACAATCAAAATACAATTGAAATTACATCATATGATCATATTAATTAACATGTAGATTATGTTAGAGGGCTTTGGTGCAGATTATGACCCTTGATGCAGATTATGTTACAGGGCTTTGGTGCAGATTATGACCCTTGATGCAAAAAAATACAAGAAATGAAGTTATCTTTCAACATTACAAAAGTTATTGATAATACATTACTAATTTAACATCAATATCCAACCTACAACGATTGATAATGTATGGATGACATTTCTATTGTAGATTTCTTTACATGTAAAAAATATTTTACTAAACTATGATTTATTATTATATGTCTTAATCAATAGCATTCAAATTCTATTATTATGATGGTTTCATTGTAACTTGCATGCCTGTTGTCTTGAAAATTTGTTTTCTACAAATCAATATTATTTGGGATACTCCATAGCAACCACAATACTATCACTAATAAATCTTCATGAAATTTTAACTCTCACAACCACAACCACATCATAGATTATTTTGTTGTGATATTAATAACTTTTAGTACAGTTAATATATTAGTTTGATAATTATCGACTATGATAATTAACTTTATTTATTTTGTTTTATTTATTATAAAAAATAGTTAATTAAATAAAAATATATAAACGACGCACCACGCATGCGATAACACGAGTATTATACTAGTTTTTTTTAAAGATCGAAGAAAGCAAATAAGACTTATTTGGGTACATGCAAATTAAAGAAACTCTTACACGTTGGGGAGATTGTTTTCACCCAACCCAATAAAGCAAAAGTAATGAATAGAAATATTATCTTTGTCTCTAAAGAACCCCTTTCATCCATTAAGAAAAATAATTTTTATATTAAATTTATCAATAAAAATATACTTTTTTTTTTCTCAAAAATTATCCTTTAATTATTAAAAAAAGAAGTAATTAGTCTTTTAATTCTTTATATTTAATTAAGGATATTTTTTTAAAAAACTAGTTAATATTTTTTGTAATTTAAAAAGATTCTTATAAAAAAATAATTTATTATAAGAGGGTTACAAGTAAGACAAATGTAGTATATATTTAGAATGTTCGGATCCAAACTAATCTAAAAAATAAACGCAAACCGATTTATAATTAAAAACCGCAAAAAAAATTATTGTTTTTTAATGTATTTGAGCCACAATGTGCAAGAACCAATCAGTTTGGTTCCGTTTGAATAGTTAGAGTTCAACCAAACCAAATTAAACCGCAATAATTAATTTTTGATTAATTTTAGTATTTGTATTTCAATTTTAGTCTCTTGAATTGTTAAAATGGTTAATGTCTAGAATTTTATTTTAATATTTTAATTTTAGCCACTTGGATTGTTAAAATACTTACTGTCCAGAACTTTTTTCAACTATACAGAATTAAAATGCCTATGGTCAAAAATTTTTGCCACGAAAATAACTCGTGGCTTGTTAAATTTGGACCTTTTTGCCTATTATGCCATTACTTGTTAAATCAGGAGGTTTTGCCTATTGTCATAATTGATAATATATGTATCATTAGTAAATATGGTTTTTCAATGTAAGTATTAAATTAGATTTTTACATTTAATAATTTAGATAATCGAAAATCGATGTAAATTAAACTCTTAAATTAGACCAGATCGATTTTTTTTAGAAATATTTGAACCAAATCGAACTACAAATATTTTAAATTTCAGATCAAATGATTTTTTTGTCTTATAACAAATAAAACTGCATTGCAAAACCTCTAAATATTCTCTAAATAGTGCTAACCTAAAATTCAGCTATACACACTACATCACATCAACGAAACTTTCAAGGAAAAACTTATTTGACTATTGATGATTAATTAGTTGGACATTAAGATGAGATGGAATCTTTTTACTATTTCAGAGGGATAGTGGAGACAAGTGAACTTGCATGGTTATTTCCATAAAAATCCTTGAAACTTCACATATGACCCCACTTAGTTTGTGTAACGTAAAATTTACTGCCACTTGTTTATAATGAATGCGACCTAAACAACATCAAAAATTTCCACATTACCTTTCAAGCATGCATATTGTGGTTAAAGTATTGTTTTGCGTTATTAATTTAGGTGTTGTAAAATTGTTTTTAGATTTTTTTTTAAATTTTTAATAAATTTAACTTTGTATTACATGAATATATTCCACAATTTAAATTAATAAATATCATTTTTTCTAATAAAAAGACAAAAAAAAAATAATTTTTGACGGAATAATCGTCTTAAAATAGGTATTCACTCAGAAAATTTTAGTGAAGTTAACGTATATATAAATTTGCAAAATTAAAAGTATAAAAAAAATTTATTTTAAATCATAAATATTCATTGTAATTAGGGTGTTCGCACGATACAATTTGGATCAATTTTGAGATAAAAAAAATCATCTGACTCAAAGATTAAAATATTTGCGGTTCTGTTCAGTTTGGATGACAACACAAAAAAACTGATCCAATTCAAATTAATATAATTTAAATTAGATCGATTTTCAGTTGATCCAAATTACAATTTCTAAAAATATTATTTTAATAATAATAATATAAAATTACATTAATGTAACAAATTTGAAATAAAATATTATTTATAATATATTAAAAATTAATATTACGGAATAACATAGATATTGATTATATTTGAATGATATGAAATATATTATATTAAATAAATAGGAATTATTAAAAACTGATTGAAACTAGCTAACAAATAATAGTTTAATATAATATCTCATACTATTAAAAAAAATTATTAAAATTTATAAATGCTGTTTGGTTTGATTTTTAGAAATGAATAAAATTCAATCCGATTCGAACGGTTTTCATAAAAGAAGATCCAAACACATCAAATAATATTCAATTTTGTGCGGTTTTCAATTTTTTTTTATTGATTTAGATATGAACACCCCTAATCATAATTGTCCCCTATAATTTTTCATATTCATGAAACATTGAATGAGTTTATCATTTTCAATGTCAATAAAAATATATTTCTATATAAGTAACTAAACTATCATTTAATCATTCATCTCCTATGCTTTTCATATCCACTTTTTGATAATTTAACAAATATTTAACCATTTAATCTCTCTTTATTAAATGTATAAAGGAATCTCTTGACTTAAACAAATTGCACAAAAAACAACTAATTATACACTTATGTATAACAATTATTCAAATTATAAATCAATCACTTAATAGAATAATTAAATATGAAAATAATGTAAGTCAAGGACTTTCTTTATTTTATTGTGTGAGTTTTAGTTTTGAATGTGTGGACGACATTAGTGAAACTACCTATATATGTTACTATGAATATAGTATTTAAAAACAATCAAAACATAGTGGGGGTTAACCCCAACCCCAACCCCCACTGTGTTTAACATAAGGCCGTTCATATGTTAAAGTAAGTATCGATTTCTTGGACTGAAACATCATCCACTCATCTTAAATTTTTGTTAACAAAAAAAAGTGTCAATTTATATTTTTATTATAACATTAATTTATTTTAGTTTTATCCCCGAATTAATATTTGAGTCAAATGAGTTTTTGGTCTCTATAAATATATCATATTTCGTTTTTAGTTCTTCTAAATTTCTTCTTTAAACAATGGTCTCTCAAATATTTTCTATTGACAATTTTGATCTTTGATTTTAAGTCAATTAATGAGTATCATTCTAATTTTTGAATGTTTTTTCAAGACATATTTATAACTTTATAAGAATCTCTCCTACAAAAATTTAACTTTTTTTAATAAAAGATGAATTAAATATGAATTTTAAGCAGTAAAAGATTTAAAAAATCATATTTAATTTATCTCTTGTTAAACAATTATAAATTTTTGTAGGAAAGATTTTTATAATATTCTAAACATGCATGTAAAAATTATTCAAAATATACAGACGATACATATGAATTGATTTATAAACAAGGTCCAAAATTGTTGACATAAAATATTTGAGATACTATTGTTTGAAGAAATTTTTTAAATAAACTAAATAAAATTTAGTATATTTATAAGAACCAAAATCTTTTTTAACCTTTAACATTTATGTGCATTCCTCTAAAGTTTTTAATACTCTACTTTGCATCTTTAACAATAGTTAACACAGAATGGTTCATAAAGATAATTGTCGAAGATTTCTTACACTCTTTCATTTATTTATTTCTGTGTGAAATAATGAATCAAATAAATGTAGTGTGAAAGAATATCTGACACTCAATTTAGGACAAAGGAAATAATACATGAATTACACAATTTTCTAATGAATAATTTCTCAATCCTTCTAAATTATCTTTGTAATAACTAAATCATCTTTGAGAACATTAAGTTATTATCTTGGAATTACTTTAGAACACATGTGAAAAAATTGTTTTGAATTTCATCAGTGATGGGTGTTTGAGTTTGACGGGTTCTTAAATAGTAATTTGTTTGTTTTTTCCACCATTTTAGTTGGTAGCTTTTTATGGTTTAGACTATTTTGTATTTATTTTTTACTCACTTGGCACAACTTGTGCTTTGAGTAGTCTATATTGAATGCATAATGTTTGATTTTTTTAAAAAAAAAAAAATAATAATTACTAAATGAACAAAATATGAGATGTCTTTATTATAAAAGAAACCTTCAGTTTAAACCAAATGAAAACAACTTTATGCCACTTGTAGAATGCATTTATGATTTATCCAATACAGTAAATGGTGCATGAGTGATAATATGATATTTCTATTGAACAACTGATCCATAGAGTAACAAAAATTGAGAGAAGCAAGAGTTGACTGCAATACTGCTTTCCTTGTAAACCAATTATTACTCTTCTCTTCTGAGACTCTAGCAAGGAACTTAATGGCAACTGTTGTTGCAGAAGCTTTCCTATCAGCTTTTGTAGAGGTGTTGCTGGAAAAAATAATTTCTACTGAGTTTGTGAATTTCTTTAGCTAGAATGGTTTCATCTCCGTATTGTATCAAGTTAGACGATAAGGTACGCCATTTGTCATACAATAGAAAGAAATATGACTCATACAACAAATTTGATAAATTATATGGACTTAAAGGTCTACGTACCTTCTTGGCCTTGCCATTACAAGAACCGGGGTGGTTGCTCTATTCCTTATCGGATAGGGTATTACGTGATTTGTTGTCGCTGTCAAACTACACGAGTATCACCGAGTTGCCAAACTCTGTTGGAAATTTGATAAGTTTGCGATACTTAAATCTCTCTAACACTGCTATTGAAAGGCTTCCATCTGTAACATGCAACCTCTACGATTTGCAGACCTTGTTGTTGTTTGGTTGTTTGTGTCTCATTGAATTGCCTGAGGAAATGGGAAAATTGGTTAATCTACGCAACCTTGACATCAGAGGTACTCAACTGAAGGAGATTCCTGTGCAAATAGCCAGACTACAAAATCTTCAAACTTTGTCTGATTTTTGCTATTAGCAACCATCGTGATGGATTGAAGGCTAGAGAGTTGGGAAAATTTCCCCATCTAAAGGGAAATCTTTCCATCTCAAAGCTACACAATATTAATGACCCCTTTGATGCTTTAGAAGCAAATTTGAAGATGAAAGAACAAATTGACAACTTGGAACTACAGTGGATTCCACATGGCAGCAATGACACTACTAGTCAAAGTTCACAAATTGAAGCTCTTGTACTGGAACAACTTCAACCTTCAAAAAATTTGAAGAATCTCACCATCAAAGATTATGGTGGAACAAGCTTTCCGAATTGGTTGGGTGATTCCTTATTTAACAACATGGTGTATTTGCACATAAGTGGTTGTGATCATTGTTCATTGCTCCCACCTGTTGGACAATTACATGGTTCTGAATTCTATGGAAGTGGTAGTTTTTCTTCATTTCAACCATTTCCTTCCTTGGAGACTCTAGACTTTGAGGAGATGCCCAAGTGGGAGGAATGGAACTTGATTGGAGGTGCAGCTATAGAGTTTCCAAGTCTAAGAAATTTGTCTCTGGAAACATGTCCCATACTCAAAGGAAATGTACCCCGCAACCTTCCTTCCATAATTGCACTTGAGTTAAGGTCGTGTGATCTATTACTGGAGTCAGGGCACTCAGCAAATCAAATCATCCAATTGATATGGTATCCTCTTAATTCTCTTCGGCAATTGACCTTAGTTGCCTTTCCCTCTCTAATGTCTTTTCCAAGATACGGTTTACCCAAAACCTTGCAATCTCTCACTATCCATGACTATGAGAATCTAGAATTCCTTCCTTGTGAGTCCTTGCCCAATTACTCATTCCTCGGGGACATAACAATATTCTATAGTTGTAAAAATCTCAAATCAATTTTCATTGCAGAAGAAGATGACTCCCAGAGTCTCTCATTTATTCAAAGTATCACGATATGGCATTGTGATGAGCTAGAGTCATTTTCCCTAAGTGGATTGTCCACTCCTAACCTCATTCCTTTCCTCATTCCTTTCGAGGTATGTTGGTGTAAGAAGCTTCATTCACTTCCAGAACCAATTAACACCTTCCCTTACATTCAGCCTGGGGAGGGACGGAGAGCTTTAAGTTGCAACTTAAGTACCCGAGCGGAGATTAGTCTCCTAGCTGGTCCAAAAACTTGTGGGGATACTCTGTGGAGCCACTGGAGTGCTAAAGGCCCTAATTACAGTTGTTTCATACAAAAAAAAAAGATAATTTTTATTTCCCCATTATAAAATTTCATTGATTATGTGTTGTCTGGTTTATTGTTAATTGCAGGAGGTATTTAAAAGGGCAATATTACAGCCTGGGCCACCTGAAAGTTTTGCTTTGCAAATGTTCAAGAAGTAATAAAGCCTCAGGTTTATTCGTTCTTTTGATTTTGAAATTCTTTTGAGCACTGTTATTATCATTTAGTGACTATAGTGGTGCTATAGCGTAGCAGAATTTGATAAAACCACAGTATGTAGTTTAGTACAAACCGTTGTCAAATAGCGGCACTATAGAGCTCCTGCATAGCGGAATTTGAGCAAACCGCTATTTTCTATGATTGACAACACTGCCTTTAGTTCATTGGAGCTTCCCCGTTAAAATCAGTTTATGATTCATTGCTTACAAAAATATCCATATAAGCTTATAAGTGTTTATGCAGAAGTTTATCCAAACTGGTTCTAACTCCATTCCTGTACAATAACAGTGCAGATTTATAATGAACAATGCTGAATTAATTTCTATAGTATGGATATAGTGGTGATTTTGGCTTTTTTGTTTTGTTTTGGGTGGTGCAAAGGGAAGAGATTTGTATTTAAGGCACTGTAAGGAAAAAGGGGGAGAGACTCTTAAATTTCAGAAGGGTTTTGGTTATGGGATATGTATAACTTAAGAAGAGTACAATATGATTGTCTTTTGATGTTTGCATGGTGAGAGTCAGTCCCTAGAAAACATTCTATGTCTTTCGATTTGTGATTAACAGAAACATACGAAATTGGCCCAAGATGAGAGTCAGTCCCTAGAAAACATTCTACGGCTGCTACTTCAGGAATTCGTGGTATGTTTAACTGCTGCCCTTGTTCATAGGTTACTCTTTTTTATGTGCTAATTGAATATATAATACCAATCTAATTGGAATTCTACAAATTTCTTAATGTTTTTTTGGGGAAAATCCAATGGTTTTTTTTTTTCTTTGGTGTGTCTTTTATGCTTGATAAAGAAACTAAAATTTATTTTACTTTTTCTGTTAAAGGTTTCGTCATGAGCTGGAGCCTTAGTTTCATGGTAGACATAATTGCTATGATTCTATGTTAAAAAGCAAGAGAGATTTTAATATTTGAGAGATTTTTAGAATACAATATTGTACTAATTACTTGGTCAAGAAAAAAAATAATTTACTAATTACTTAGAAGAATGGCTTTGATGCATTATACATTTTTTATGCTAATACAGTGGTTATGGAATGATACTTATATGGTTATACTCTTTACTTTGGGCACAATGCAATCATTACTTATTAGCAAAACAGTTTCCTTGTTACTATAATGTAATGTATGTTTAACTATATTTGCACTCAGTGCTTATTTTCTTTCTCAGTAATGTTAGACATGTTTATATTTAGCTGAGATTTATGTATTTCATGACACAATCTTTATTGCTTTCTTGCCAGTGCCTGTACTTACCAATTGCCATTGACTTGCATCCTTTTAAGTATTTTCTTTTTACTCTTTTATTTGTTTTTCGCATTAAGATGTAGTCTATAGTCTATTAAATGGTGAAGTATACAGTGTTATCAAGTGGCTTAAACGACTTGTATAAAGTGAACGTGTAAACTAAAAACAGCGCTTTAAGAAAACCATTTCAAATATGGACTTATCTAATGCAGTAGCTGTTTCTGTTCCCCTTTTTGTTTTCTTGTTTCCTTGTTTATGACTCTTTATGGCCTGTATTATTTTTTTTGCACATTGGTTCAGTCAGCAGCTCTACAGAGTGGGGAGAAAGTAATGCAATTCGGGCAATCAATCGATGCTAATGAAACCACCCAAGGCCACATTCCTCGCCTTCTTGGTTTGTGCACTATTTACGAATGCTTAAATTCAATACAGTTAAATCTTAAACATTTTAAATGTAAAGTCATCTTGTGATTCTCTCCTACTCATGTTTGTATGTGGTTTTTCACTTTTCAGATATAGTGCTATATCTGTGTGAGAAGGAACACATTGAAGGTGGTATGATTTTTCAGCTGTTGGAAGACTTGACAGAAATGTCAACAATGAAAAACTGCAAGGATATTTTTGGCTATATAGAGAGTAAACAAGATATATTGAGAAAGGTACATTTCTCATTTGTTTGTAGCGCATTGTGCTTCTCTAATTAATGATTTATTGCATAAGTATTGTATTGTATAACTGACCTGTATTTATGTGGAACTTTTATGTTTGCATGACACACAGCAAGAACTTTTTGCTCGAGGAAAACTTGTGATGCTGAGAACCTGCAATCAACTTCTTCGCC
Organism: Cicer yamashitae; assembly: GCA_037974755.1. Classification (NCBI taxonomy): domain Eukaryota; kingdom Viridiplantae; phylum Streptophyta; class Magnoliopsida; order Fabales; family Fabaceae; genus Cicer; species Cicer yamashitae. The sequence goes on from JBBPBQ010000003.1 coordinate 41,728,108, forward strand.
GTCTTTCCAAGGTACATTAAACATAATTTATGTCCTATTATATTTAAAGCTTTAAAGTTGATTATTGTGTCTAAAATCGAAATGCTAATTTATAACATTCCTGCTTCCTGCATTAAGGATTTGTTTCAACTTTGAGTGCTCAACTGCTCATTTTGTCTTTCCTATTTTCCTCCCTCCCTCTGTCCCTTATTTCTTTCTTGCTTTCCTCCCTCTATGATAAACTTCTCATCAGCTTTGTAGTATTAAAGGAGTATAATTTATGTCAGGATTGTGTAGTATCGATTATTTTATATGAATGAATCGCTGCAATTGGGTATGGGTGTTATATAAGGCTACATAATTCAATGTGTTGCTATGGGTGTTATAGGCAAACGATGTGGTCTTTTGCGGAAGAATTCTCATGTTTCTGGCCCATTTCTTTCCATTATCAGAGCGATCCGGTACAGTTTTGTGAAGTCTATCTTAACTTCTGGTTTAGATTTCATTTTCTTGAGCGTCTTGCCATATTGATGTCTTTGATAAACTTTTGCAGCTTTAAATATCAAGGGAGTTTTTAACACATCGAATGAAACAAAATACGAGAAAAAAACCCATAGAAGGTACATCCTTGCCTATTATCTTAGCTTGCTTGATTTCCATTCTTATAAATACAAGTACTTAGGTTAATTTTTTTTAATTCCAGCTAATAATTTCTTTTCTTTACTTTCCAGGCATATGTATTGATTTCAATTTTTATGAAACATTTTGGGGCTTACAGGTAGGTCTTCACATAAGTTTTAATTTTTAATTCTGTATAGGGAGGTCTCTTCCATTTTCTCAACTGGAGCTTTGTCTTGCTATTTGACATGAGATAAAGCCTAAAAATAAGGTTATAAGGGGGAGACATCCCTCACTCTACAAAACGTTTTTTAAGGGTTTAGTTAAGCTCAATCTAAATTCTAAGATTGTATAAAAGTCTATCTAAGATCCATTGGGCCACCCGCTATCGGGCCACTTGAGTTACTCTCTAAATGTCTAATCCTCGGGGTGAGGGGTGTGTGCTACGAGTCTCACATTGAATGATATAAGGCCTGAAAATGAATTTATAAGTGGAAGACATCCCTCACTCTAAAATCTGGTTTTGTAAGAGTTGAGTTAGGCTTAATGCCTTAATTTAAATTCTAATAATTTTCAATATAAAATTTGTCATTAATGGTTCTACTACATGCTGCAGGACAGTGTTTTTTCTCAATAAAAGAACCTAAAACAAATATTTTAATCAGTCTCAGTTTATTTGATGCAGGAATATTTTTCTAACCCAGCTTCTATAATTCATGCTCCACTAAAGTGGAAAAGATTCACCTCCAGTTTGTCGGTAATATTTTATTTCATAGTTTCTTGTGTGCACGCATGCATTTTTTCTTCTCATTTATCGGACTGCTTCTGTTCTTTGCTTTTTACATGAGAATTTTTGTTGTAGAAAAAGTTGTACTGAATACATTTGAAGCACAACCTTTAAGTGATGAAGAGGGAGATGCTAATAATTTGGAGGAAGAAGCAGTTAACTTTAGTATAAAATATCTCACAAGCAGTAAACTAATGGGTCTAGAGGTGAAGATTTTACCATGTTTTTTATGCTTACCACTAAAAATGTGTGATCATTTTTCTGTTCGAGATTTTCAAGTCCTGCTAGATTGGCTGGCGGCTAATTTTTATACTTCCTTAGCACTTTATATTTGCTAATTGTTATTATTGGCTTACTTGAAATGATGTCTTCTGTATCACTTAGGGGGTATTTGGTGGGGAGTTTTTTTTTTGGAATATTCTAAGTTTTAATTTCGTAGTCTTAGATTGCCATGTTTGATATGAATGCTTTAAAAATATTCACAGAAAACTAACATTGGCTGGATTTTTTTAAAATATTTTGTTTCCTAGCAATACATTACCAAATGGGAAATGGGAATCCAAGCCATTAACTTTTCATGTTCCCTGTTTTCATTTCCACTTCAACTAATAAACATAAGAGAATGTAGATCTAATATTTCCCTCACCATTTTCATTTACAATTTTTAAAACAAATATACTATTTTCACAAATTTTGATAATGTCAGAACATTGTTTTCGTTGTTTCTAAAAATGTATTCTTCTGAACTTGACTTTTATCATCTCTCTATCACAATTGTTCACTACACAAGTCTTTGAGCTCCTTGTTGACAATTTAAAATGAACGCAAATTTTTACAAACTGAACGTTTTTAAAAAGTAAACAGGCTTCAAGTTTCCCGATTAAAACATTTCGTTCAACAAATGGTTATTTTTTTTTGCCCTAAAAGCAGTATTTAGATGCGGTAAGCATCTATAGTTTTTGTAAGTTTCTTTTCTTACAGTATTATCCTCCATTTTGTTAGACATCAGATTGTATGTACAACGTTGAAACATCTCCTTTGTTATTTTTGTCTTTACTTTCCTGCCATCTGAAGAAACATGAACTGGTTTTTTTCGAAGGAAGAACCTTATTTTAGCTTTTTCAATAGTGATTAAAGCTGGTGTTTGGATTGAAATTGCTTTGTTTACACATAACAATGTAATGCATTATCCTATTGTGATTCAGAAAGAAGAGTGATAGAAACCAGAATTTTATTGACTAGAATTGATGAGCTCTGAAGCTCTTACAATGCTGGAAATCTGAAAATGCAGAAAAAGAACTAAACTAGAGTTCTAAGAACTCCTAAACCAGAGCAAAATTGCTCCTAACCAGAGAAATAATTCCCCTCTTAATTCCTTAGAATATTTTCAGAATACCTTTCTCTCTTCCTATTCCCTCATTCTTATAACATAAAATAAGTGATATTATTAACTAGCTTTTATTCCTTTCATTCATCCTTCTTGAAACTGAATGTCTTTCCCACTTCCCCTTCCCTCATTCCTTTAATGGTGGGCCCTCATTCCTCTTAATTTGTAGTGTTCTATCATTGCCACCCGCTTCAAAATGAGCCTTGTCCTCAAGGCTAACATTAAGACATTGATTCTGTAGCAGACTTCCAGGTTCCCAGCTGATGGTTTCCTTATTCCCTTCCCATGTTATGATTTTTCTTGGCTTTAGTGTATTCGTGGTAACAACATTAAGTTCTTTTTCCTGATTGATTCTCCAATTCTCCGGATTTTGACACTGCAGCTTCACAGCTTTCCCTTTCTAGTCCAAGCAAATTGCCATTTCTTCCCAATCAAATAACACCTTGCCTAACTTATGCAGCCAAGCCACTCCCAAAATCAAGTCCTCACCTTGTAATTCCACTATGTAAGCTTCAGCAGTGGTCTGGAACCTTCCAATTTGAATGTCAAACTTCCCACACTTCTCTATTATGGCCACGCGGGAACCGTTTCCAAATTTTGCGTTCGTAACCGGGATCTGTTCTACTGGAAGCTGCAGAAGTGCAGCCATTTGAGGAGTCACAAAATTGTGAGTAGCACCAGTGTCCACCATCATCGTGACTGGTATGCCCTTCACGGTACCTTCCAAACGTACGGGAAAAGGGAACAAATTTTCACCTCTACCTTCCTCTGCTACTCTGAACAGCATCGTGGAGTTGCATCTTACTGCAGCGTCTTCCTCCCTTTCCTTAAGTTCGATAGCTAGGACTTCACCGGTGTCGTCTGTCACTTCATCATCTCCCAGAATCACCAAACACAACTGTTTTTCAGCACACTGATGAAGAGGATGAAACCTTTCCCCACATCGAAAACAGAGGCCTCGCGCCTTACGATCCATTAATTCAGAATATGGAAGATGCTTGGTTCCTCTGTTACGATCGTCGTTCCTCTGTTCGCCGTCGCATCCCGTCTTCAGCGAATTCGGATTAGGGTCCGAAATTGTAGAACCCAGTTGTTGGAACTGGTTAGTACATAATTGAAATGGGGGAACTGAATTCTTTATTGAATTTAAATAGAATGCGAGTTTACAATTATGTTTGGGCAGAATTGATAAACGATTACAAGAATATCTACTCCAAGAATTTGAGAGCTTGGTCTCTCCCTTCCCAATAACCACTCAGAAATTTCCTACCTTCCTTTTTCTAATTTCCTACTTTTATTTGCTCCATAACTGCTCTAGAGTAGCAGTTACTGCCTGATTTACAACTTAAATTGACACAATAACTGCCTAAATAAAAAATAACTGCAATATAAATTCAGTTCCCACTTAAAATTCTAACTCTTGACCCTTCTCTTATAATATTTAGTTATAAGAGGCCTAACAATACTCCCTCCCAAAAGAGTCACCTTGTCCTCAAGGTGAAAAGAAGGGAATTGCTCCATAATGGTCTCAACAGGTTCCCATGTTGCCTCAAAATCTGGTAGGTCCTTCGACTGAATCAACACTTCTGCAATGCCACTGGGAGCGTTGCGGACATCTTGTACAGCAGCTGGAGTAACTTGCAATTCTAGTTTCTCTGAGAGCATAGGTGGCAAAGGTTGAGGGGTAGCTGAAGAAGAGATGGCCTTCTTAAGTAGGGACACATGAAACACTGGATGTATCTTACTCTCCAGTGGAAGAGCTAACTCAAATGCAACTGCTCCAATCTGCTTTGAAATCTGATATGGTCCATAAAAACGAGGACTTAATTTCTCATTTCTCTTTTTAGCCAAGGACCGCAATCTGTAGGGCTGTAATTTCAAATAAACCTAATCTCCAACCCCTAGTGAAATAGGACGCCTGGACTGATCAGCGTACTTTTTCATTTGATTCTGAGCTGTGACCAAATTGCTTTTTAGATCATGCAACATTTGGTCCCTATCTTGTGTCATGATGTTAACTTCTTCAACAACCGAATGAATAGTAGTCGCTTTTCGGAGATGAGGTGGGTCTCGACCATATAGTGCCTTAAAGGGGGTTAATTTTAGAGAGCTGTGATAATTGGTATTAAACAAAAATTCTGCCCAACTTAGCCACTTTGGCTATTGTTTGGGCTTAGTGCCTGTGAGGCATCTCAAGTATGTTTCCAAACACTTATTGACTACTTCGGTTTGTCCATCTGTTTGAGGATGGTAAGCAGAGCTAAATTTGAGTCTCGTACCCGCCATTTTGAACAACTCCGACCAAAAATGGCTCAGGAAAATCTTATCTCTGTCAGACACAATAGTAGAGGGGAAGCCATGTAACTTTACTATCTCTTGAAGGAAAATTTCAGCAACATCTTTTGCAGTGAAAGGATAGCTAAGTGCTAGAAAATGAGCATATTTAGTCAATCTATCCACCATTACGAGAATGACATTTTTACCTTGAACCTTAGGTAATCCTTCAATGAAATCCATAGATATATCAGCCCAAACCTGATTGGGTATAGGTAGTGGTTGAAGAAGGCCTGCAGGAGACAAAGCTTGATACTTGTTCAGTTGACACACCTCACAATTGGCCACATGTTGCTGGATATATTTTCTCATGCCCTCCCAATACACAACCTCATAAATTATTTTATAGGTTCTGAAAAAAGCCGGAGTGTCCCCCCACTGCTGAGTTGTGAAATTCTTGTAGCAAAATCGGAATCCTTGAAGATCCTTTTGGCAGCACTAATCTCCCCTTATAGAGCAATTTTTTATTTTGAAATGTATAGCTTGGATGAGTATTATGATCTTGGATTAGATCATGTATCAATTTTTGTAATTTAGGATCTCGATAAGTTTCTGATTCCCAATCTTCCACCTCTTCAAAGTGAACTGAAGACAAAGCTGCAAATGTCATCTTTCTAGATAGTGCATCAGCCACACCATTTTCTTTTCCAAGCCTATAATGGATTTCAAAGTCTAGTCCCATGAGTTTTGAAGTCCACCTGAAATATTCTTCACCCATTACTCGTTGTTCTGTTAGAAATTTTAGGCTTTTCTGATCGGTGATGATGACGAAATGCCTTCCTAGCAGGTAATGTCGCCACTTTTGAATAGCCATCACAATAGCCATCAGCTCTCTTTCATAAACTGATTTAGATTGTGCTCTGTCTGATAATGTTTGGCTAAGAAAAGTCACTGGTCTCCCCTCCTGCAATAAAACTGCACCCAAGCCCTTGTTAGATGCATCAGTTTCTATGGTAAAGGTTTTAGAGAAATCTGGAACAGTGAGTGTTGGTAATTCTGCCACCAATCTCTTGAGTTGTTCTAAGGCAGCTTGGGCTTCACTATTCCATTGGAAGTTGTGTTTCTTCAAAAGTTGGGTCAAGGGCCTAGCTATCTTGCCATAATCTCTAACAAATCTTCGATAATACCCTATCAGCCCCAAAAATCCTCTTAAGGCCTTGATGTCCTTGGGTGTTGGCCAATCTAACATAGCTTCAATCTTCTTTGGATCTGCTGCAACTCCACCTGCTGAGATGATATGACCCAAATACTCTAATTGAGTCTGCCCAAAAGTGCATTTTTTCTTGTTGGCAAATAATTGATTCTCTTTCAACAAAGCTAGGACATCCGTTAAATGTCTTTGGTGCTCTTGTTCATCTGTACTGTAAACCAAGATGTCATCGAAGAAAACTAACACAAACTTTCTCAAGTACGGCCTTAACACTTCATTCATAAGGGATTGAAAAGTTGAAGGGGCATTCGTAAGTCCAAAAGGCATTACAATAAACTCATAATGCCCTTCATGAGTTCTAAAAGCTGTTTTTGGAATATCTGCTTCCCGCATCCTAATTCGATGATACCCCGATTTCAGGTCCAATTTTGAAAAGATCACTGTGCCTCCCAATTCATCAAGCAGCTCGTCAATAATAGGAATAAGGAACTTATCTGGTATGGTTATCTTATTCAAAGCCCTGTAGTCTACACAAAAGCGCCACCCGCCATCTTTTTTTTTTTTTTTTTTTCTTTCTAAAATGATTGGGCTAGAATAGGGGCTCACACTTTGTCTAATTATACCAGAATTCAACATATCATCTACTAATCTTTCTATTTTATTTTTTTGATAGTGAGGGTATCTATAAGGCCGTATATTGGGAATATTGGCACCTTCCTTCAAGATAATAACATAGTCTTGCATTCTAGTAGGGGGTAGCCCTTGAGGTTCTTGAAAAACGTCACCATATTCTTCTAAAATAGCTGCTGTCCATTCTGGATTTTCATCTGTAACTGCAGTTTCGGCTTGTAGTTGATGGTATTCCACTAAGAATCCTTGGCCTTGATCATTTAACGCTTTCAAAAGGGACTTTAGAGATGCTACAGCTCTAGTTAAATCGGGGTCCCCTTTCAAAGTGTGATAACCATTTCCAATAGGAATTCTAAGTGTCAACTCACGGAAATTGGCTCTAATTTCTCCCAGGCCAGCCAACCATTCCATCCCCAACACTACATCCACTCCTCCAAGATCAAAGACATAAAAATCTTGTTGCACTTTGAGTCCTTGCATCACCAATTCTAATTGAGGACACACTCTTTCACAATCAAGTTTTCTCCTATCTCCTACTTCCACTGTGTATATGGAGGTTGCAAACATTTGCAAATTATGTTCCTTCACAAAAGTGGCTGAAATAAATTATGTGAAGCTCCACAATCTGCAAGGACCATAACATGTTCCTCGCCAATCATTCTCCATAACTTAATGGTTTTCTTCGAAGTGAGATCAATAATGCTACACATAGACAATTTGAGATCTTTCAATTCTCCCTCCACTTCCGCTAGATTCGGTTCCAGCAATTCACATTTCTCATCTTCCTCACCCAAAACCAGCACGTGCAGTTGCTTGTTAACACACACATGGCCTGGACTAAACCTCTCATCATAGCAAAAACATAATCCCTTCCGCGATTTATCTTGCATTTCAGCCTCGGTTAACCTTTTGAATCCTCTGCCCCTGAAAGTTCCAGGAGGCTTTGCAACACTTCCTTCCCTTGAAGAACTTCCAACTCCGGACATTGTAGTTTGCGTTTGTTGCTTTACCCCGGGTTCCCATGTCACCGTTCTAGTATTATTGTAAGTTCTCATTGGTTTACCCCTAGAACTCGCAGAATTGTTCCCCTTGGTGATTAAATTGTTCTTCTCATCAACTCTTTGAGCAAAGTCCATTAATTCCGCAAAAGTCTCCACTGGGTGTAATTTTAATTCTGCTCTTATCACTTCCTTAAGTCCATTCAAAAAGATTCCTTTCAAATATGCTGGTTCTACACATTTGAGTGGGCCTGCGTACAATTCAAACTTTTCTCGATACTCTTCTACTGACCCTTTTTGTTTGTGTGACACCCTAAACCCAAAATAACATTTATAATTTATACTAAATTATTTGAAGAAAACTCGCGGCGGATGAAGAAAATCTGTTCAAGAAAATAAAAACTTTTATATCTATTTTAGGATATCACGTTTCTCTAAATACATATGTAACAATTCAACTTTGTTCCTCAATTAAAATTCAATGAACTTGATTTAACTAGAATTTCTTGATTTAATTCCCAAGACTTACTCATACTAAGGTTTTCATATATAAAGTCATTTGTGATTACATAAGTAAAATACACATTTCAACTCTTAATTCTCGGTATCACCTATCAGAGCGGGGTTCCTCCAATACTTGAACTTCAAGACTCATTAACCTGTAATGCGATTTCGCAAACGCAGGACCTAGCCAGTCAAACACAAACAACGAAGGAGGTGAGTTTTGAAATCATGTTAATAGTATAATATAAGTAAGGAGAACACGCAATTAATTCTAAATAAACCGTATCATTAGACAAACATTCTTCAAAGAAAAACATAACATTATAAAGTCAAAACCACTCAAGGAAAGTTAATACATTTCACTATAACATCAAATCATCTAAGAAGAATTATTATCGCACACGACACATATTAATCACAACAAAACAGTCACAAGAAAATGCAATGCTATGCATGAGCTTAGACTCTACTTCACAATGTGGTACCATTCTAACTCTGAAGTACTTGGTAAGGAGGCCATGATACTATTCCACCATTCTGTTGGGCGGACAAATTACTTAGAAGATCAAACATACTTAATTGAATGTTTAATTTAAGTACACACCACCAACCTAATATTCGCGTCACATAATCAGTTATTAACATTCAACATTGATGCCACATAAGACTCAAAATTACTCAAAGTTGTATAAGAGGTGAACATGGTTTCTAACTATTTCCAAAATAAAATTAATAAGTATCTATAACAATAATAACAATGGGTTATCGTTGCCTCTTTTATCGACGATGAGTCATCGGGGTAGCTAGTCCCTCCTACTCATGTAGTCAACTACTTAAGGTAACTATAACTATAATCATTTAAATTCAAACATGGGTAATTAAAAGTATTTTTAACGTGTGGTTCAGGAGTGCGAAGGCGGCGCCACAACTCCTACTCCTTAGTTCAAGTTAAAAACTCACTTAATTACACATTCACAATAATTTATTTGTAATTTACAACAACAAAAGAAATGACACTTACATCAATATATAATCAATAATCCGATTGAAGAAATATAGAACTATTTCACTTTTAGATGCTCTCGACTACTCTAACGCTATACACTAATTGCCAACAACTAGAACACTTAAAACACAAACAATTTAATATTTACATAATCACATACACATTCACATAGTTAATTCAAAAATTAGCACCATCATTTTACGTTCAACTCATAACTCAAACGATGATTCAAACACATGTAACATACTCTCATAGAAGGCTAACTGCTCCAAATTGATGACGCTCAAATTTTCTTTTGAATTAATCATCACTTCAAAGTTACAACAAACTAAAACATAGATTTCCAAGTAGCAAATAAGATAAATAATTATTTACTAGATGACACAACACGCTACCAAACCAAATTGAATCAAGTAGTACATAAACCACTTTAAAGGTTACACATTTAGCACAAAAAAAATCCTTGGGAATTCAAACCATTTCCTTAAATCACTTTTCAATAAATCACGTCTAAATAATATTTCTAAATACAATTAAAAATAAAATAATTCACATGTATTTTTAAAATCTATAAGATTTCTAAAATCACTCGTACTTTAATCGTCAAAAACACATCTCTAAATAATTAATCATTATAAAAATTATTATTTTCAACTTATATTTTGAAAGAAGATTTAAATTATATATATAGATAGATAAAAAGTTTTCCAATAAAATTAACACTTCCAAAATAGTTCTAATTTATTTTCTCAAAATTTACAAAAAAACAAAATTATATATTTATATACATTAAAGTAGTGTACATGACACAATGCATACTTGTTTATGATAATGAATTACACTAATTGACAAATCTACAAAATAACAGTCTCCTCTCACACCGGCTACTCAACATGTCGATAGATACATCATCAGTTTCTATCAAGGCACAAAATTGGTCTAAAGCATAACACACCCTCAATTTTACAAAAAGCATGTCACCTTTTTATATTCAACTCAAATGTACATTTCTACAATGATAACACAACAATCACAATCCTACAAAAAAAAAATAAAAAATAAAAAAAAACATTCTACTCATAAAACACATCAAATATAGAATCCAAAATTTAGATAACTTTTCAAAACGAGTTTCATCATTGAGATAATTCTTTTAAAAACTTTTTTTTTTCTTATGTTTCCTTCTCTTTTTCATTAGTAGACATTTTATCATTTGACATTGTTTTTATTAGTACTATTATAAATCACTAATGAGTTCTTAAAATCTAAAACTCTAACACCAAGTTAAACTCTAATGAGTTCATAAATCAATCATTTCAAACAAATATACCGACACCTTCACGATTCAATATTCATTCCAGCACCTCTAAACCAACATTACAACAACTCTTTTTAATTTTCTTAAATACAAGACATAATAAAACATGCTGTAAATTTAAGCTATTTTAAACATTAAATAAAATCAATAGTATAGAATTATTGTTATTTTATAAATCAACAAAAATTCAACTCAATTTAATTTCTTTAAAATAATCAAGAGTAATTCAAATAAAAGTTATTTTCATCTTACAAAATAAGTAAATTATAACTCCTTCAAAATGTCATTTAAAAAAAAATTCTAAGTTCTACTAACCTCTAATATTCAAGAATTACTATTGCTAATAATATGAATTTCATACTATTTAAAATCATGACGAACATTCTAAATTGTTTTCAAAACCAATATCAAAACTCTACTCATCTAGATACAACCATCAACACTTTCAAGTGATTTAAAGTTAACATTTACACTTTAAAATCAATTCTTTTTCTTCACACAAGCCAACAAAAATCAAAATAAGAATTTTTTAGTCAAGATTAAAACTGTAAACATAAGAGACATAATTCCTATCTAACTCAAAGTTTAGAATGAAACATTTTTTTTTTCTCTAAATTGAGTTTTAACAAAAATAATAATAATTTGTACCTAGTAAAAGTCAATACTTGAAGTTTTAAACATATAATTCATACGGAAATCAATGTTTCAATCAATTAGTTATTAGATCAAACACTTTAATCAGGTTCATATCAAGACTAAATATTTTAAATTGTTTAGGGGTGAAAATGGAACTTTAAAACAAATAACTGGTGATGTATGACATTTGATAACTAGGTTATGTGAATGAGATTAATAACTTGAAACATCCAGGTGGTCAATCAAAATTACTATTTCCAACAATTCACATAAAACAAAAGTGCCAAAATCATAGTTCCGTATACAAGAAACAAGCAACAAGATCATTCAACAAGTAACCAACAAAATCTTGTTAACAATTAAAATTAACTCAAATCTTAACAAGTAATATCATGGTTTATTTACTCACTTAGGTAGGAACTTAGAATCCATAACACTTAGGGTAAGCAAATAATAAACAGTTAATTAGTAACTTCAAAAATATGTATAATTATACAAAAGCTTATAACACTTAACACAATAACATAACAGGAAAAACATGATAGTGAAAATAATTATCACACAAGAAAACACAATTGACACGACTGACATTCGACTAACACTGAATCGACATTCGACCCACTCGGCCTGATTGGACAGACCTGGTCTGATACCACTAATGTGACACCCTAAACCCAAAATAACATTTATAATAATTTATACTAAATTATTTGAAGAAAACTCGCGGCGGATGAAGAAAATTTGTTCAAGAAAATAAAAACTTTTATATCTATTTTAGGATATCACGTTTCTCTAAATACATATGTAACAATTCATCTTTGTTCCTCAATTAAAATTCAATGAACTTGATTTAACTAGAATTTCTTGATTTAATTCCCAAGACTTACTCATACTAAGGTTTTCATATAAAAAGTCATTTGTGATTATATAAATAAAATACACATTACAACTCTTAATTCCCGGTATCACCTATCACAGCGGGGTTCCTCCCAAACTTGAACTTCAAGACTCATTAACCTGTAATGCGATTTTGCAAACGCAGGACCAAGCCAATCAAACACAAACAACGAAGGAGGTGAGTTTTGAAATCATGTTAATAGTATAACATAAGTAAGGAGAGTCAATACATTTCACTATAACATCAAATCATCTAAGAAGAATTATTATTGCACACGACACATATTAATCCCAAAAAAACAGTCACAAGAAAATGCAATGCTATGCATGAGCTTAGACTCTACTTCACAATGTGGTACCATTCTAACTCTGAAGTACTTGGTTAAGAGGCCATGATACTATGCCACCATTCTGGTGGGCGGACAATTCAAATTGGCCCTGTCCTCATAGATCCCCTCAACTCAACCTGAGACACATATACGCGACAGTCGAGGTAAACGTGTGTTGCATGGTAGCTCCCGATATTTGGAGTGCTACCTCCAAGTCACCTAGGAATTCCCCACCCGAATACCTCCAAGGTCTAACAATCTTGCCTTAAGGCTCAACAGTAGACCGCCACGATCAGGCTCAATTCAGTTGTACTTCCCCGGAATCGCTAGGCTTGTCAAGTCCTACCTATATGATGACAAAATAATTTCCACTTCACGAATTCTCAATATTTATTTTCTCCCCTCGTTGGCCTATGATACTCCATTAAGACCGTCATCTCAAACACAAATTGGAATCACAATTATTTCATCAGAGGTTGCTTCAATCTTTTCATCATCAATTCATAACATCAATATTATAAATCACACATCATCATCATTACATAACTCATCACAAATTTAGAGCATCACTATCATCAATCGTAACTCATCACATAAACTTATCACAAATTTATGAAATCACAATTATTATTCATACATCATCATCATCACATAAAATTATCACAACACATCCATGTTTTATCATCATATCACATAAACTCATCTAATCAAACATATACATAAAATTAATTCGACACTCAATATCACAATAACATCGAATACCACACATTTAAAGAAATTAAATCAATCAACACCTTACAAATATTTCTATTCCATATTTTAATCTCACAATTTCCATATTTGCACATTAATTAATTTATCCCTCAAAGGGCTACTGCCATACGTAGCAAGCCCCGGATGAATCGTTGGGAAATACGGTTTTTCCGTTCATCTCACAATATATTACACTTGTGAATTCAAACGCTCTCTCACCCCTTACCTTATTTCGACGCTTTTACATACGAATAAGATTCCACGAGCAAACAATCTTTGTTCTTTGACTCTTTGTCCTTCAATCGATCTAACTCGACAATTTATGGGTAAACGTCAAAAATAAATTATGAGAAACTACTCTAAAAACTAAATTCGAAATTCGATCAAGAAAAATTACCATAAATCAAAAAACCAATTAGTGGATAATATAGCCACTTTTCACACGGTCGTTTTGGCGTTGGTTTCACTCAAATCGGAGTTACGGTGAAGAAGAACGATACAAAATAAAGAATTTTATAAACGGAGAAGTCGGGTATTTTAGAGAGAAATTGGAATGGTTAAAAATCTGAGGAAGTATGTTTATTTGACTAGCTAAATGAATAAAACAACATACTGAAATTTGGACGAGAACGGAGAAAATTTTCTAGAACAGTTATCGATCACCGGTGCCAAATGATAAGGTGTTGTTGTGGCGGATGTTGATGTTAAAGCTCCCTTTCTTATTTTGTTAGGGTTCACATGGGTCAAGCCCATTGGTCTCCTTATTTATTTTATGTTTTATACTATTATTTTTATTTTGCTAAAACAAAATGAATTGTTACTTAATCTCATTTTTAATACTCTTTCAAATATCATTAAATTTTCAAAACATTACTAATATTTCATAACTAATATATGACAAATTAGAGTAATTAAAATAATTAACCTTTTAAAAAATTCATATTATTAACAACCCAAACTCTCATATTCAAATTAATCACTATAATTATACTTATTTTTCAAAATACTCACGTTATAATAATACTATCATTAAAGAATAGTCAAAATTATAAAATAAATAAATATAACAACAATATTTTATGTTAATTACTAAATTATAATAAATATATATATAATTAAGTGCGCATACATTTAATATTAGTCAAACACACGAGAAAATATCATATTAATTACCAACTCACATATAGACGTAAAATCTCCTAAATCTTATTCATTAAAATATTTACACTAATATACTATTATTTTTTTGAAAAATATATAAAATAATAAAATATAACATTTATTATTCATATAACATATTCGGTCAAATATGTACAAGATTAGCACATCATAGAAAACACACCTATAAAGAAAATTAATCATAAAGCTAATCAACATATATTCCAAAATAATTTTAACACCAAATTAATTATCTAAAATCCTATTTAATTAATAAAATAGTTTATTATAAAATTTGGAGTGTTACAGTTTGAGACTTAGTAACAATTCAAAAGGGTTTTCAACCATAGATGGTTGGAAACGCTTAATCACAGCGGCACGAAAATTCTCCCAAGTAGGATGTTGAGTAGAAAATTCCCACCATTGGTACCATGTCAAAGCCTTTCCCTCCAAAGCCACCATTACCGCTTACAACTTCTCTGCCCCAGACATTCCTTTCAGATCAAAGTATCTCTCCACCCTAGTCGTCCATCCATACGCATCTTCACCATCAAAGACGGGTATTTCTAATTTCTTCCACCTTTCGACCCTGTTTCGCGAGTCTAGGGAATTTTCTGGCCTCTCGCCATACAACACAGCGCGACTCCCATCGCTGGAATCATCTTCCTGCCTCGCGTGAATTAGCCTGACAGCATCAGCCAAGTCATTCAATTGGCGCCTGGTTTCCAACTGCTCCACCCTATCTTGTTCCATATGTTTTTCCCACGTTTCACGCAAAGCCAGCAACCCTTCAAACCCTCGTTCCAAAACTTCCATACGTGCTTCCATACTGCGTGCTTCCATATTGCGCAGCGGAAGCGTGGTGGGCCCATAACCCACAGGTCCTTGGATCGAAACCAGGCTCTGATACCGGAGTTGGAACTGGTTAGTACATAATTGAAATGCGGGAACTGAATTCTTTATTGAATTTAAACAGAATGCGAGTTTACAATTCTATTTAGGCAGAATTGATAAACGATTACAAGAATATCCACTCCAAGAATTTGAGAGCTTGGTCTATCCCTTCCCAATAACCACTCAGAAATTTCCTACCTTCCTTTTATTTGCTCCATAACTGCTCTAGAGCAGCAGTTACTGCCTGATTTACAACTTAAATTGACACAATAACTGCCTAAATTTAAAATAACTGCAATATAAATTCAGTTCCCACTTAAAATTCTAACTCTTGACCCTCCTCTTATAATATTTAGTTATAAGAGGCCTAACACCGGTTTGATTTGACCCGCTTCAGCATTCGACCCATTTCCATTTTGATATGGACTCGGGTTATAATTAGACCCAGAGTCACTTTTCTTATTTGGCCCAGAACCGTAATCATTTGGCCCAGTTCGGTCAGATCCACCTTTCTTCCAATTCTTTGACCGGTTTCTTCCTCCTCTAGCCGTAATCGTCCCACGCAGCTCGTCTTCAACATCACGTGCGACCTTTATTGCCTGTAGTCTAGTTTGAGGACTGAATTTCCTCACCCTCAATCGCAGCTCCGACTTGAGTCCTCCCAAAAAATACCCAAGGTATTGCTCCTCCGGTAACCTTTTCACTTGCGAAGAAGTGTATTCAAATGCAGTGATGTACTAATCAACATCCCCAGTTTGCTGCAAATCCTTCAATTCTTCGAAGGGATTATCACTTTGCCTCCCACCATATCTCTCTATCAAAGCATGCTTTAGTTTCTCCCATGTCAGTTCATCGTCGGTTTCAAGCAGCAAGTTGTACCAGTGAATCATTGCTCCTTCAATGCTAATCTTAGCCAAACGAACCTTCACCTCTTCCGTTGTCCCCTGTACGTCGAAATACGTTTCTACGCGTGTGATCCATCCAACAGGGTCGTCTCCGTCAAACGGCGGCAGCTCCACCTTCTTCACCGCCATTTTGTACTCTATCACAACTTCATCACCAACAGATGAGCGCGGTTTCTCCTCTGAAGGCCGATTCAACAATTTTGCAAACTCCGTCAAGATAGTTTGACGAAACTCCTCCAAGGTTTGGCGCAGCAAACCTTCCATGGATGCCATTCGTATCTCCAAAGCTTTGATTCTGTTAGACATTTACGGTGGCATTCGATTTCACTAGCTCCTCTCGATAATCCGACAGGTCGGACCAATGATAGAAACCAGAATTTTATTGACTAGAATGGATGAGCTGTGAAGCTCTTACAATGCTGGAAATCTGAAAATGTAGAAAAAGAACTAAACCAGAGTTCTAAGAACTCCTAAACCAGAGCAAAACTGCTCCTAACCAGAGAAATAATTCCCCTTTTAATTCCGTAGAATATTTTCTGAATACCTTTCTCTCTTCCTATTCCCTCATTCTTATAACATAAAATAAGTGATATTATTAACTAGCTTTTATTCCTTTCATTCATCCTTCTTGAAACTGAATGTCTTTTCCACTTCCCCTTCCCTCATTCCTTTAATGGTGGGCCATCATTCCTCTTAATTTGCAGTGTTCTATCAAAGAGATTACATCCTGTGAAGAACGTGTTAAAAAACTTATTGAAATGACTCTACCCAAAGGGAAAGAGTTCCTTCACAAAATTGAGCATATATTAGAACAAGAAAAGAATTGGGTGAGCATCCTCCTTAACACTTCCTCCCTACGTTCTCTTGGGCATAATCATGTGATTGCCGTTTATCATTAGTATCAAGGATATGTTTACTATCTGTATGATCTCATTCTGTACTTTTTTAGGTTTGGTGGAAACGTGATGGCTGCCTACCATATGAAAAACAACCTGCAGATAAGAAAGCAGTACTGGATGGGTCGAAGAAGCGGTATGCTTGTTTAACAAATTGTTTATTGTGTAATAATGAGTTAGTTTATAGGATTAGAAATATTTCATAATCTCCAAGAAGATAAGAAGAACGAACTCCTTTACTCTTCGAGGTCTTTGTTTCTGAATTAAAATATTTATTATATATATTGTAACTTTGAAGTTCATTAAAGTAAGTGTTTTGCATAGAACTTCACTGTAGGTCACCAAGTCTGGATAATGAACATATTTTAAAACTTAAATGCTAGAAACATAGAGGGAATATTTGTTCAACTTAAAAAAATATTTAAAACTAGGTAGCTCACAAAGAAAATCACTTCCAAGTACAAGCATACACGATACAGCCACGCAAAAACTATAGGCACATGAGGCGCTTTGTGTTTTATAGAACAAAATTAGTGTCTAAAGTCTAAACATTGTATATTTCTTTCTTCTATTCTTATGCTGCTATTCTTGGTCTTATTCATCATGCCCAGAATGTCTGCTTAAGTTGTTCTGTCTCTCCATTTTCAGTAAGCCAAGATGGAGATTGGGTAACAAAGAACTGTCTCAATTGTGGAAGTGGGCAGATCAAAATCAGGTATGTTTTTATTTGCAGAATTTGTGGCTTGTGCTATATATGCAAGGTCTAGTTCTGTAGAAGTTGACTCTTAGGGTCAAAACTTAGAAGTATGCGTAGATAGTGGCATGACATTCTATACTTAACATTCTTAAAATTTGGTTCGGCCTAAATCAACCCGTACAAAATCAGCTTGTAGTGTGAGAGATGTCTTCCACTTATAAATAAATTTCCAAACCATATCTCAACTGATGTGAGACTCAACAAATATCAAAGTGCTCTGATCGTAGGTTTAGACTTTTGAGTTGCTTAGTCAAGATCGATGCTTCACAATGTGTATATACCTTCCCTATTTTTATGATAATTCATTTATGTCAATATAGCTGTGAATGAAAATAAAAAATTGAAAGTTGTGGTTCCTCTGATCTCTACTTACTAACTGTTGGAAAGCCGCCTTAATTGTGGTCCGCTCCTAGCAGCCTTAATTGCGGAAACTTTGTGCACCTTCACTGTGCTAGGTGTGAGTTGTGAGTTGGTGTGTTTGTCTCATATTGACCAAATATATGTAGTATTTATATAAGGCTTGAGCCGTCTTTATCATTAAATTGGTTTCGCGGATTGAATTAAGCCCTAAGCCAAAATTCTAATGTTCTGCTTAGTTGATTTTTTTTTTCTTTGGTTAAAATGCATTTCTTCATTTCCATTGTATTGGTCATAATGTAGAATGACTTTTCTAAATTATCGATTTACAAGAAGTTTCTTTAATTTCCAGAATGCTTTAACTGATCCTCAGCGTGTTCAAACACCTTCAATTATGGAGTACTGGAAACCCTTGGCTGAAGATGTAAGTTTTCCTTATTGAGCAACAATGGACATTTACTTTTTTCCATTTCCTACCTCCACTCCATTGTTTAATATTGCAGGGTTGGTTATTATGATTTTTCCCATTATTCGAGCTGTATCTTTTTTTTTTTTTTTTTTTTTTTTTTTTTT